>JAPYXD010000754.1:0-1225000 GCA_030998225.1 Diplolepis rosae | reverse complement strand
ATGATGAATTATCGTCACGTCGATCTGATTAAGAAGACTATAAGGTGCTAATATAGAGATAAAGCATGTTTTTTGATAAATTAATAATTTAAGAATTATGCTCTTTGGAAACATTGCTAAAGTCCCTTGTTATTTAATTGTTTTACAATCAAGAATTTTGCACGCATTATGATAAGTTTTATGACAAACTCTAAAATTTTTATTACCGAAGAAGTGACGTGAATTTAAGACAAATATGTTCATCTAAGATAAAATTATTCAACTAGCAAATCTGAAAACGTTTATCATTGCAATGATTAGTTTCTGTGAATCATTTATTCCAAAAATATCAATGTCTTTACAATATCAAAACTGTATAGGAATATTGATATAAATATTTAAAAATTATTAGGGAAAAATATTTTGTATTTTTTTATAAATTCCATTAAGTGTTCGATTGATATTAAAAACACGTGAGAAATATTAAACGAATAACACGAGTGAAGCATAAAAAATAATAGGTGAAAGATTGTGTGACGATATCAGGTAATCTATTTTTTCAGAGACGAGTAAAGTAGAGTAGTTTATCTTTATTGATACAAGTGTTATCACAGATTCTGAAAATAAGATTCTCTTAGTGAAAATTTAAGAAAAAAATTATTTCCAGCGAAATGTATGTAAATTTACTTTGGACATAAAGTAAATATTGATTACGTTCATTGATGTTTAATTTACATTTATTATCATTAAATGATTAAACAATAGAAATAAAATGAATTTCTGAAATTTTTGAATGATCATTCTTCAGTAAAATGAATTTTATTTAAGAGGAATAAAATTTTAAGTATTAAATAACACGCTAGACTTCCTTCAATTTAAGGATTTACTCTAAAATTAATGGCCAATTCTATAAAATTGTGCAGATATTGCGCTAAAAACAAGAAATACTGATCCATTATAAAATTTCAAAAATAACATTATTTATGACTTGAACGTCATAAAAAAATGAAATTAAGTTATACATGAATTCTTTAACAGCTAATACCTATTATTATCACCTTAGAAAATTACTCAAGGTTTTACTAGTTATCTTAAAAGTCATTCTTAGCTATTTTTAAATCATAAACATATTCTTGTTAACGTGATAGTAGAAAATGTATGCTTATTAGTTAGTAACCAAAAAGCCAAAAAGTGAAAACAAGGAAAAATACAATTAACCTTCTTTCTACTATCAACTGTTAATATAATTATTAGGAGTATATGAAAAATTTGAAAATGCGAGCCAAGTTAACAGTTTCAGGTTCAAAACTATTTTAATTGAAACAATTTAAGCAGATTCAATCAAAATATTTCAGTAATCCATCCAAAATTTAGTTGGATTGGCCAAAGAATTTGCATATTATTCGCTTGACCAAATTTTTGGTTGATTCCAACAAAAATTTGTTTTATGCAACCAAAGATGGTTTGTTTGGACACGAGTTAATTAAACTTAATAAATATCTCAGTTGAGTTAATAAAATTTGGTGAATTTTTTTCTGGATGAACACACCATAAGATAAATCAACACAATTTAATTGATATTTGATTCATCTTCTGTTTTATAATTACTTATTGAGTTTTGTTATTCAGTGTCCCTTTTACACGCATAATTCAACCTCGCTTACATGCAATATCGAAGTGTGGAGAATTCAAATCAGCCTTGATGCTAATTTATTATCATAAGTCCAATTGCTGTTTGAATCTCGCTTCCCTCTTTGCACGATGCGAAGATTATCGATTCATAAAGCGATAATAAAAGGGTGAAACCTGCATTTCAGATTGTAACGGATATTGATAACGTGCAAAAAGGTGTTAATGTGATAAAATCAGTAAAGATTTAACTAGCTCAAAGTAATATAACTTCCTCGATTTCAAGATTAATTCCAGATTTTATGTGAATCACATTGTTAGACATATCCCTGAATAAAAAACAATATTTTTTATCCACTATATATACGAATCGTTCAATTGTACAATGTACATCCTTACTTCGTAAAAATGCACGTGACAACCTCACGAGTTACTTGCTCATGTGATTAACAAACAAGATATATTTTCTATAATAAAAATTGAAGAAAAGTCGAGAAACCAAAAATTTAACATAAAAAGGCTAATTATTGTCATTGATGTAGAAAAATTAAACAAAAATTAGCTGTATATTTGTACTTTTTCAATACTAAAATCATAATTACTAGAGCTCTTTTTTTTGCTTGTATTCGTAACCCCAAATCTGTTTATAAAATCTATATACCTGAATTAAAAATTGTTTACTCACTAATGTCACACAACTTGAAAAGAAGGAGCGCGAAACTTGATTTGAAGAATAGTCACGTAGCACGAACACTCTCGAACTGAACGTATATCTCGAACGGCGGCAACGGCGCGTCGTCTACCTTCTCATTCACGAGGGGGTAAGGGGTATTATACTTAAGAACGTAACACAATTAATTTATTACTGCAAAATTGTATTCGAATATGAACAATCATTTTATTTGTTTTTGAGGGCATATCATGAGGTGGTTACGTTACCACACTGTTAGAAATATTATTAAATATCATCTACATTTGTAAATGAAATTTGATATCCCTGTATATTATTTGTGAAACAATACACTCGTGTATTATGTTTAACATAGCGAGGTATTTAATTTAAAATAGCAAAATCAAGAACACATAATTTAATTTTACGCAATTACACGGAAAAACCCAAGTTTACAATTTTTGCTAAACTACGTTTTAATTCATGAAAAAACGTGTAAAAGTGAGAATTTATCGCAGCGGAATACTGAACTTTAGATAAACTATATGATAATTTACTGTAGATTGTATTAAACTTTACTATAATTTATATTAACCCTTACTTTTTGGAATATGCCAACTTTGGCATGTTATTGGAATCTTGTTGGAATTTTCTTGGTATGCTTTTTCCAAGTGATAATTACGTCGGAATTATCGCTTTTCATGTAAGTATAATTTTGCGTTATAATGTTTAAATTTTTTAATAATGCGATTATACGAGCACTTGTAAAAATAACTATTTCAGTAGACTTAAGCTGAAGTCTGCTGAAATAGTTATTTTTACAAGTTGGAAAACAATCAATGAAAAGCTATAATTCCGACGTAATTATCACTTGGAAAAAGCATACCAAAAAAATGCTAACAAGATTCCAATAACATGCCAAAGTTGGCATATTCCAAAAAGTAAGGGTACAGAGAGACAAATAGCATCTGGTCATAATGACTAGGAATAATGTAGTTGGAAATAAAAAAGTGACTGTAAAGAGGGAGACTTGTTGTCGCTACTTGACCCATGGCTACAGTAACATGATTTGTAGCCATGGTAGCCATATTCTGAATACCTGGTCGTGGCGACTAGTTAACACTGTTGAAATTGTCCTTAACTCTTAAACCTAGCTATGTGAACTTGAAACATTGAGTTGTCATAGCTAGAATAACGTAGTCGCTATAACCAGTTTAGCAAACTTCACACTCGTTGAATTCGCTGTGTATTGTTTCGAGTAATGCATATTATTTTTTATAGCAACTGATAGCAACTCTTTTGAAAATTTGATTTGAAGTGTCGAGCGGCTCGAAACTGTGATTTTAAATCCTACTACTTTTAAAGTTTCAACCAGCTCTACAGATGCCGATAAACAGATTTTCAAAAGAGCTGCTATGAAAAATACAATGTTCCACGTAGTGATTTCATGCATTTGATTTTAGCAATTTGATTTAACATAACTTTATAGTTGACACTTATATATAGTGACTGTGACAACATTACATAGTCGCTGTGACTACATTACTTAGTCACTGCGACCACTTTTAGTACCTACATTGACGGGTCAACCATTGCTTGAATTCAGCCACAAAAAGTAGTTAAGGACATTTTCAACTACATATATCACGTCACTATGCCCAGGATTTTTTCTCAGTGTAAAGTTTTATAAAATTTTTCGAATTTTTAGTATTTTGAGTGCGAAAAATTTCCAGTCCGCTAGGAATAATTACCATTGCACTTCGATTTTTCCCTAAATTGCCAATATTCTTTAGAATTATTATAAAATAAAACATATATTGTTATGAAAAGTTTCTCTGTGTATAATTTTGCTTTTGCAGTTAAACTACTCTCTAAATCTGAATCAGTCAAATTTTTACATTCTCATCATGGATGAGAAGGTATTGGTTTTATGTGAAAAATGACTTTCGAAATTTTCATCAAATCTTTACGTTTTGAGACCCCCTGAGTCAGAAGAAATGGTTTTTACGAAAGTGTCTGTCTGTCTGTAGGTCGTGTGCAGCATAACTTTCGATAGAATTATCAGATTGAATTGAGCTTTGGTACACTTTATCGGAGCCGAAAAAGTAAGGACAAGTTCGTTAACCAGCCACATCCAATCAAAATTGAGGGGTTGAGCACTACTTTTGTGTTTTTGAAAATAATTTTTTGAAAAAATCAAAAATTTCAATACTGGTTTTAGATAGTGCTCATAAATCTCTAAAAATTATCCTGATAACATTTTTTGATTAAATCAAAATTAGAAATGTTACAGCATATTGAAATTCGAAAAAAGTCAATATCAAAATTCCATTTTCTAGTTAAATTATACGAGATACGAAAAAACGTTATGATACAATATTATTGAATAAATAAAGACCTACAAATTTGAATTGTAACATTTTTTCATAAGATGCATATTTTTCTTTTTAATTAAAAAAAAAGCTATTGAAAATCCAAAATTCAATTTTTTAACAATAATATGTAAAATAAGAAAAAAACGTAAGAATACAAATTTGTTAGTTTCAAAAAGATCTACAAGTTTTGTCTCACACAGTTTCTGATAAAACATATATTATTCGTTTCAATTCCAAAAAATACGATTAAAATTCAAAAATTCCATATTTTAGACAAAATATGTGAGATACAAAAAAAACGTTTAGATGGAAAATTGTTTGCCTAAATGAGGTCTACAAATTCTCATTAAGAGATTTCGGGACAGGAGGTATATTTTATGTTTTGATTTTTAATATTAAAAAAATTCGATTTTTTTTACCAAAATATGTGAGATACGAAATAAGCGTTGTTCTGCAAAATCGTTTCCTTAAATAAAGTCTACGATTGTTTTTCCTTTCTGAGATATTTGGAAGAAAATAAATTTATCAATAATCATGTAATTTATTAAAAAGTTACAAAAATGCATACAGAAAATCGAGCGCGAGTGTCATGATGAGAATGTGTTCCTTAAGGCCGATAGAGCCTTAAGTAAATTGAATTTCCTGTTTCACTTAAACTGAAAAAGAAACTTAGTGAATTTGAGAAAATGACTAATTTACATCATCTTTAATATCATTAAATTGGTTTGAGCTTCAGTATTAAATTATAAGAAATAAACTTAAACGTATGCGAAGAGCACAAGACCGAGCGTGAAGCGCGACGTTCAAAAATTCCGGAGCGCGCAGCGCGACGATTGAGTATTACGGAGCGCGAAGCGCGACGATCGAATCGCGCAGATTTTTTTGATTAGTACTAATTGAATCAGTGGAAAAAATATTTTTACTGTTAAATCAGTTAATTTTCACTGAAACAATCAGTGGAATTTGACTGATTTACAGTAACCTCTTTTTAGCTATTTGAATCAGTCAAATTTTACTGATAATCAGTAGATTTTGACTGATTTATATTTAGAGAGTAGGATGTAAATAATAAAGAGGATTTTTTGCTTTTATTAATTAGTTGAGTTTGAAATTTTTGTGTGGATAAAAATTTATTTTTAAATTATTTAAGATATCCTAGAATTTGAAAAACGAGTTTGCTTTAACATTTAAATTAATTTATTTAAATTAAACATTCATGCATTTAATTACGTTATGAATTTTCATATGTGGAGACGTTTTAACCTGAAGTCTAGTCCTGTACGTCGCATTTTTGAGATAATTAACAAACAAAAAGAGTAATACTGATGATTGGATTGATTTGAAATATCATCAACCAGTTTTTATTATTTTCGAGTTTTGATGCATATTAATATTCATAAATGCGTTTATTAAATTTCATATACTGTATATACTTAGGAACCCATCTTACCGCGCCTATAAAATGAGACATGAATTTTCAAATTCTTACAAAATTTGTAAAACTTTACACCCAGAAAAATATCTAATTATTCAACCAAAAAATTTTTTTATCATAGGGTTGAGAAAATTTTTGGTTAGAGTAATAAAAGAATTTGTTTTACTCAACCAAAGATGCTTTGTTTTTCTACGATTTGATTTAATCGAATTAATACTTCAAATGATGCAATTGAATTTTTATGTACTTACAGTTCTGAACATTTATTCCACAATTGTAAATATTTTTTATTGGAAACTAAATAACTAGTTTTTGCCACAGAAAATTAAAAATTTTATATTGTTTATGACAGATTGTATATTTAAAGGGCCCTAAATATAAACATAATTATTAATTTTGTTATGAATAAAAAATTTAGTCATCGTTCAACGAACTAATTATTTCTTTGAAAAAAAATATTTCTTATCGTTTAATGAACGTTCAGAATTTTAAGTACATTACTGATTGAACAATCGTAATATTTTGCAAAACGATTCTGTGGAAAGAAACAACTTGAGGAAATCCTAGTAAATGCATTTCTGAAATTCCAGAGACTACATCAATAAAAGAGAATTATTGAATTAATAGTACGTTCCTTTGCGTCCACTTAACAGCAGACCCTAATATGTTAATGATTTCGATGTATATATAAAAATCCAAGCCAAGAATATCAGAATTTCCAAATTCGCGCCTTTCCTAACAAGGCAAGTTGTTGAATCTATAGATTTTTTTCGGTGTATAAATACATAATGAAATTAATTAGATTTCAGAGCCTATGTATTCAAAGTTACCTACTTACAGTTTTGAACGTTCATTGAACGATTAAAAAATTGTTTATTTAAAACTAAATGATTGGTTTTTTCCGCTATTAAATTAAAAACTACAACGTATTTAATAACAGATTGTGTATTTGAAAGGCTCTGAATATAGACATAATAATTAATTTTGTTTAGAATGAATTTGTTGAATCAACAAAAGTTTGTTCGGTTTCATCCTAGAATTTTCTTATTATATAAACAAAAGAATGTTTAGTCGATCTAACATAATTTTTTAGTTAAAATGTTTAATTATTTTTACCAAGTATTTTTCCTCATTCCACCAATCATGTGTTTGATGATATCAAATAATTCTTTTGATCTAACCAAATATTTTTTAGCATTGACAAAATATTTTGTAAAGTTAAAACTATTTAAACCTAAATATTTTTTTTAATCAACCAAATGCAGTTAACACAACGATTTTATTCAAACAACTTGAATTATTTCCTCTGTGCATTTACAACAGGTGATTTATGCAAACAACACTGCATCTTATTATTGAGCAAACTCGGATTCAGATGATAATCATCATATAGATACATTTGACATTTGATTGTATAGAAAGGCAGTTCCAAGAGTCTAAAAAAGCTATATGTTTTTTATTTTAATGCATCTTGCGTACACACATTCCAGGTTGGATGTTACATAAATGGCTGTGACGTAGTACATTCTGAAAAAAATGTTTAATCTATAGAATGAATACTCGATATCTTCTGAAAGTGGATGCTATTGACTTGAATAAATAGATTATGTATTTTACAACGTCAAACTTGAACCATTAATTATTATACATTTTGACCCAACTGTCATGGTATGAATTGTATAGCATATTCATTTAAAATTTAAATCAACAGCATCTGCTTTTGAAGGGTTTGAAGATGCGTTTTATAGATTCAATAATTTTTTTTTCTCAGTGCATTGAAGTCTATGTTAACTTTTAGAAAAGACGCAAGTAACACTCGACTGTGAATGAATACATCACCCAGTTAAGGTAGTACGATCACGAAAATTAGACCTGAGGCAAAAATAGATAATTTTGCTTTCAAGAATAGCAATATTATTATTGAAGGGCTAATTTGAAATAGAAAAGATTATTTTTTATGAAAAAAATTTGAAACACAAAAAAATAATGTTATTAATAAATTTTATTTTTGCCCAAACTTATTTTCTTATCGTTTTGAGCCAAATTTGTAAAAATGATGCGATTCTAATAAATCACGGTTCATTTTTTTAGAAAAAAGATTCTCTACAACTTGACCGTTTCCTATTTTTGAAATTGAATTAATTATTATCAAATACAGCAATTTGTTTATAAAAATTTTGTTTTGAAAAATTGTTTTTTTATAATTTCAGCCATTAAAGAATTCATTTTCAAAAATCGGAAACGGTCAAGTTGTAGAGAATCTTTTTCTTAAAAAAATAAACCGTGATTTATTAGAATCGCATCATTTTTTTAAATTTGGCTCGAAGCGATAAGAAAATAAGTTTGGGCAAAAATAAAATTTATTAATAACATTATTTTTTTGTGTTTCAAATTTTTTCCATGAAAAATAATCTTTTCTCTTTCAAATTAGCCCTTGAATAATAATATTGCTATTCTTGAAAGCAAAATTATTTATTTTTGCCTCAGGTCTAATTTTCGTGATCGTACTACCTTAAAAAATGTTACGTCTAGAAATACGTATTTTTTCACGTCCAAATGGGTGTAAAAAATACGTCGTGAAGGTCGTACTTTTTCACGTTGAAAAGGACGTCCGAAATTGGGATACTAAAGGACGTCCTTTTGTACGTATTTTTTGACGTGAAAAAGTATATCCTTTCTGACATCCTTGAGTACGCTAATCATTTTTAAAAATTGTTATTTTCTAATTTTAATTTATAAAAACATTGTTAAATGCGATAAACATGTCACGAAAGATTGCATGATACGCTTAATTTAATTTTTTTTAAACACATGGAATTAATATTGGCATGTTTATCGCATTTAACAATGATTTTATGATTTATACTTAGAAAATAAAAATGTTAAAAAATGATTAGCGTAATAGGGATGTCAGAAAGGACGTACAAAAATTAATTATATGAAAATTAAAGAAGTTTTTTCTTGTAATTTAATTATGAGTCTGATATGATTATAAATATATATACTTTCTAAATTTTTCCCAGTAAAATTTCACTTTTAAGAGTGAAAACAGAATTACTCTTCATTCGAGTGCTCGGTTTTCACTCCAAAAGGGAGTGACATTTCACTCGGATGGTAATTTTCATTCGAAAATATCTATGTGTAGTATGACCAAAATTTTTAACTTGAAAGATAAGATTTAAAAAAACAGAGGGTTTTAACAAATACATTTTTGCGGGAATTCCTGGTTTGGAAAATTATACACTAAATATTTATATATTTGGATCGTAATTGTAGCTGATAAGAAAAATTTTATGATATATTGAGAGATTTCGGGAAAAAAACACAATGAATGATAATAGTTACCCACATTATAAAATAACTGCACTAACTAATTTACAAATCTAATTTGAATTTCAAATTCATATTTCGGAACCATTGAAGCATAAAGGATTCATTTAAATGCAGGAAAAGTTCAGAAAATATTCATCAGTTTATGGATGTTTATTTCCAATGGGATAAAAACTCGAATGATAAAAGTATCACGCGTTATCTTGACATCTCTTGATAACGAGAAAACACGGTTTGATTCAGATTCTAGAGTCTCTTGAGATTTTCCGAATAAAAGATAACTTAAAATCTGGAGTATTAGGTTCGTTTTTAAAAGTTATTATAAATGTTACTTTGGTGACTCAAAAGGTATGCCCGAAGTTGTTTTCCTTCTTTATCAACAGATGACGTTACATGTTCAATTCCAATATTGTTAATAGATGTTATAAAATGTTAACTTTATTGAAGCAAAGTTTCCAACAAAAATGCCTTTAAAGATAATCATGAGTGAATTTATAAAAAGTTCTCCAATTATTATTAAAGAAACTTATAGTATTGTCTTGGAGAAGATATTTTTTTGGATGCGAAAGCATAAAACGATGAAAAATCCCATCTATATACGGAATTGACAAACTTTCAATTCGGCCTTTTTTAATTCATTAAATAATTCAAAAATTTTTAAACTTTCTGTAAATTTGAAATATGAAACTTTCAATTTTTTCGTATTATGATTTTGGAAGATTTCTTTCAAGCAATATAATATTTTTATTTTTAAAATACTCTAACTGGGTTTCTGTATATTTTCATTTTAAATTAAGAATTATTGAATTTATCAATTTTCAAATATTTCAATTTTCCATTACTGCTCTCTAAATTTCTTCGAGTGGGATTTCACATTAAAAAATTTTAAAAAGCATATCAATGGAAGATACTTTTCTCAAATTCCACCATTAAAAGTTTCAAGAGATTTGAAGTTTTTTAAATTGAATTTGAAATACTACAAAAGAAATTGAATGAAATTTAAAAAGATTTCTGAAATTTTTACTAAATTTTAGAAAAGTTTTAAAAAA
The DNA here is from genome assembly GCA_030998225.1 of Diplolepis rosae. Taxonomy (NCBI): domain Eukaryota; kingdom Metazoa; phylum Arthropoda; class Insecta; order Hymenoptera; family Diplolepididae; genus Diplolepis; species Diplolepis rosae. The sequence goes on along the minus strand of JAPYXD010000754.1, from coordinate 1,214,533 downwards.
TCTCAGAATTTCACAAGATTTTTAGTTTTAAAAATAAGTTCACTTTTGAAACGTTTCAGGACATTTAAAAATAATTAAGTGTAATTAAAAAGGTTTTAAATTGTAAGAACAACATTCTGAACTAAGAAAACTGGAAGTTCCATGTGATTATTTTAAGAATAAATAATTTATGTATTAAAAACAATAAATCTGCGATTGTAAAAATAAAAAAATTACTGGATTGTTATTAATCCAAATAAAATAATTAAATAGCTAAAAATTAGTTACTAAATGGAATTATTTTCAAAAATACTGATTAAGCTGAACAGAAAATAAATTACTTATCCTAGTGAGATTTAAAAATTCATTCTAAATACCTACAAAACTAATCATTTACTCTTTACATTCGAATCAGTAAGACGTATATACCAATGAATTAAATTATTAAGGACTTTTACTGAAATATTGGTGATATGTTGTCTGTATATGATTATCATTCCCAAGGAATATATCATTTTCATATTTCATTCTCTACATCCCTACTTCGCCGGCTGAATCTGCAGTTCACCTGAAAATCAATAGATGGCTGACCTTCTCGAAAGTGAAACGACGCAATGGGTTGATATACACTGGAAGTCGAGGAGGAGCGTCTGTCCTTGTCTTCGGGAGCATAGTATTCAATGATCGGAAAGTGAGGGTACTGATGCTGAAACCCATTTGCATTATGCCCGCATCCGTATCACTCTAAATGGGTATACGAGATGCAATTTTTGAGAGCCTCTTTACTTTATAAGAGGCTAATTACACTACAAAATTTATTAATGTTATTATTATTATATTAATGATTTCCGTAAGTATAACAGATATTTCAGTAGAATTCGTCGCTTTTTCGTAATCGTGACAGATTTGTCAGTAAATATTACAGAAATGCCTTTTAAATTTACAGAATAAGAAAATTTCTTTAAAATGTTAATTCAACATCTCTGTAATATTTATCGAAAAATCTGTTATGTTTTGAAAAAAACGGTAAACGATACTAAAATGTCTGTAAAATTTGCAGGAATTCTATGCTGGACGGGCTGGACCTATTTTAACTTATAGACTCAGTAAATGTAACAGATTTTAATGCGTGAAAATATATGTTTTTTTCAATTGTATAAGTTTATTCGACTTTGATGTAACTTAAACACAGAAGAAGGATTCGTAAAATTAATGGGATATTCGGTGCTTATTTTTACAACTTAAATTTTTAATAAATTTCATAAGAAGTTCAGTTTAATTAACAGATTTCTTGTACGTTTCACTTAGTGTCTAGTGAAATCTACAAAATACGAAAAAATCCGAGTTGAGTAAATTTTACTGGAAGATAGGTAAAACGTACAGAAAATCTATTGATTGAACTGAACTTCTTGTAAAATCTACTAAAAAGTCAAGTTGTAAAAATAAATACGAACTTTCTGTAAATTTAACTACTTTTCTCTGTGTGTATTCTGATATGTTATGATGTGATAAATACGTATAACTGTCCTGAATATTATAAATGTTTCTATTTCATTGTTAATTAAATCAATTAAATCAATTTAAACTGAAATATATCAAGTAAATTATTAATCAGTGAGATAATATTTATGTAGTGGTTTATGTTATCAGTTTTATAGTGTCGATTGCGTAATGTTGCGTTGAGCAATATTGCACACATGTGGTAGTGAAACTTGTGATTTGTTGACCTGAATGTTTGTTGCTAGTTCAGATTCTAGTTTACAAATTGTAGAGTTTAGCTCGTGAGTGCTTAAAGGAGGTACTTTTTATGCATGAAAAACGAAAGTAATGAGAGCATAAAAATTGCCTCCTTGAACAAGTTATATACGCATATGTAGTTTTAAAAATTACATTGTAAATCTTACTATCATATATTTCCACAATAAAAAGTAAATATTCCGTGTATCTAGTCTTTTTCTTTAAATTACATTATGTATGTAACAGAACTCAAATTTTTTTTATTCGATTCAAGTTGCAGTTTTCAGGACTAAGATATTTTGGTACATAAAATTATAACTTTTTAAAATGGACTCGTTTTACAGTATAAAATTTTAAATACTCAATTTTAAGTTCTTGAAACTTTAATAATAATTAAAAGCCTAAGCCTCAATTTTTAATTTACAATCTTGCTGCATACCAAATAAATCTCAAGATATAAATAAATTCGTATGCAAATTAGAATATAATTTATGTATTTTTAAAATATTCAAAACATTTATTTTTTAAAATTCAAACCCTTCATTTGCACTTATATATCCAATTCGTCACGTACAAAACGTTACGTCTTCTTTAAGTATTTTAAAAGCATTTCATTTAGAAAACATGTCCATTTAGCAACTTTTTTTTGTATTATTTAGATTTAAATTAAATTCTTTGATAAGAGCTCTAATCAGAGCCGAAACGTCTGATTTAATCAACTTTATCATTAATGGACCCTAAAACCAACTTTTGCAACAAACGTACTCTCTAAATCTGAATCAGTCAAATTTTCACTGATTCATCAGTGAAAAAAATATTTTTCACTGTCAAATCAGTAAATTTTCACTGAAATAATCAGTGAAATTTGACTGTTTTACAGTAACCTCTTTTTAGCTATTGGAATCAGTCAAATTTCACTGATAATCAGTAGATTTTGACTGATTCAAATTTAGAGAGTACCAGAATTATTTGATAATAATTTAATTTACTAATTTAATGAATGATTGAACATTTATCTGAATTACACAGTCTATAAAATAATCTCTGATTAGGATTTGTGCCTTTTCAAATTTTTAATCCCAAGAATTTAAATAAAAAACAGCTTAAGCTTAAATGGTTGAATTAAACATTTTTTTACTTGGAATTATTACTTGAAACTTAACTCAGGGAATCTAGGTTTTGAGTCAAAATTAAAAATTATTTCCAGGTTTTCAAGTTTTTAAAGGTTGCTAGATATAATCGAAGAATGTTATTATAAATGAAAAGCCAAGAAATCTAGGTCAAAGCTAACCTTAGAGTACGTGCGTATACTTGCAATTGATTTTAATTAAAGATTGTATAGTAGTATATTTAAGAACAAGTCACGTAACAATTTTTCAAAGCCATATTGTTCATAAATTAACAACTCAAACGCATTGTCCTTACCAAACAAACTCAACAAAAAGAACAAAAACATTTTTTGATAAAAAAAATCCATTTACGTAATTAGCTTGTGGAAATTCATGCTCAATATAATTAAAAATACAAGAGCTCATAATGCACAAGTACCGAGATCTTAAATACAAATTTATCCTCTGGTTATTAAAAGTGTATAGTAAATTATTAAGTGCCGTGTGAAGATAGTCCTCGTTTAATTATACCAATGATGACTAACTAGGAAGATTACTTGTAGCTCATAGATCACATAATATATAGATATTAACGTGGGTAACTATTCTTACCAAACACAGTGCTTGATTTAATTTTTTTATCCAATAAAACCGTTTATTAAACTCCATTTTCTAATTACACAGAAAAAAGCGATTTTTCGATCTAATTAAAGATTTTGTTTAGAGTATTTAGTTAATTAGAAAAATCTTTGGTTTCATCCATAAAGAAATGCTATCCTGAAAACTAAAACCATATTTCTAATAAAATATTTATAATATTTAGAATAGGGTAAACTTATGTGAGAAAGATTTTAGATCTTCCTCCATGTAAGGATTCGCAAGCCCCCCCTAACCTTACGTAATTAATGGATTTCAACAAATATTTTGCAGAGTGTATAGAAACCGCGGATACTTTATTGAAACTAAACCCTTAAATCAATATATACAAAGTGCTATAAAAAGAGGAAAAAAGTGGCTCATAAAAAACTCTTTCCTTGTTACCTTTATCCTCTTTTATATTTAAACTTGAGAAAAATGGCCATAGTTTGCTTATATTTTATTTTCTGATTTATAAGTTAATTCAAAATTTTAAACATAGAAGGGAGTAAGAGAAGTAATGAAAAGGATCGTTGGTTTTTATCTTTTCACTTTTTTACTTTTGGTCCGAATTTGAATGTAGATTTTTAAAAATTTTCAATTTGGACGTTACACCGAAAAAAATACACGGGTATTATATACAATACTTGTACACGGGTACAAGGAATCAACTATTTTGCCTAGTTAGGACAGGCGCCAACTTTGCAATCCTAGTTGAAATTACAAAGTTCAAGTTTAGTAAGAAAAACAAAGAAAGCAAGTTGATTTGACGGACAGATCCTTTCAGGCGCATATATTAAACATAACCAAAAAACAACTTTGCGTTTATGATCTACTGGAGCAAAATTTATATTGATAAAAGTGGGTCTAAAAGAATTATTGACAAAAATACATTTTTGTTTGCACAGTGAAAAAGTAATAAATAAAGAAGATATTCTTTTTACAGTGGAGTTTTGTAATAACAGCATAGCAATATTGATTGAATTTAATTGTTAATAGAACTAGAATTATTTATTTCTCTGTAACAAGGTTTATATTGGTTTGTTTAACTGTACACTGTAAAAAAAATAATTCGGTAGAATTACAAAAGCAGTTGTAAATGTATAAAGCGATTGTAAAAGTACTACGTTTCACGTTATAAAATTATTTATATTTTGTGAAATTACAGTTGAATAGTAATTATGCTACGTGACACGTTGTTTTTTTTACAAGACGAAATGTAATAATGCAACGTTATACGTCGTAGAATTAAATATCATTGGCAAAATTACAATAGGATTATAAAATTACTACGTATTACGTGAAGCGATTTATTTCCAACGTGATACGTAGTAATTTACAATCCTATTGTAATTTTGCCAATGATATTTAATTCTACGACGTATAACGTTGCATTAGTACATTTCGTCTTGTAAAAAAACAACGTGTCATGTAGCATAATTACTATTCAACTGTAATTTCATAAAATATAAATAATTTTATAACGTGCGACGTAGCACTTTTACAATCGCTTTATACATTTACAACTGCTTTTGTAATTCTACCGTATTATTTTTTTTACAGTGTATGTACGTGATTCTCTTAAACAGGAATCCGTGTTATTTCAACTAGGTTAGACTTAACTATGGGTGATAGTTGACTCTCGGAAAAAAAATTTTTTCGGTGTATGAGGTATTTTATTTTACGGATACTATGTTACTTGAACATTCCTGATAAGCATTTCAGATTTCATGTACTTACTGTTTTGAACGTTCATTGAGTGATGTAAAATATTTTTTTCATAGCGCCTCTTTTGAAAATCCGATTTTCGGTAACTGTAAAGCGGGACGAAACTGCGATTTTCAACCCTAGGCAGAGTTGTGCAGTGACGCGTCACTCGAGGTTTTTTACGTAAATTACCTAAGTGAGGTATTTTACGTAGAAAACCGGTAAAATACCTAATAAATTACGTACCAAGATGGCGGCCGTATAAAACTGTATATAACCTCACTTTTTCAAAGTTCCGTTCCCGAAAAGTTTGTTTTAAACGTGAACATTGTTAATTAAACAATATCATGAATGTCGACTAAAAATAAACGGGGGAAAATAAAATCCCACTTCGGGCCTCCATATATTCCATGGAATAAATTGAACTTTTTTCGCCTGCAAGAGAAAAATAAAAATGTTTATTTTGTAATGAAGTGTTAAAAATGTTGGATATAATCGCCTTTTGGGTGAAGTTAAGTTTGTTCCTTGTTGGCGGGACCGAGAATGGGCATCGCAGAAGCGTTAAGTCCCGTATACACGTAATTTACATCATGTAAAGAACTAGTGGGGTAAAATACCTAGTAATTTACGGTAAAGAAACTACGTAAATTACCTAGAGTATTTTACTTACCCAACTCTGACCCTAGGGGCGAAACTTTAAAGGTAGGGTTGCAAACCGCACTTTCGTCCCCCTTCACAGGTACCGAAAATCAAATTCTCAAAACAGTTGCTGTGTTTTGTTTCGAGTAATGTATACTATTTTTCATAGCAACTCTTTTGAGAATCTGATTGGCTGTAACTGTGGAGCGGGTTGAAACAGCGACTTTCAACCCTAGGGTTGAAAATCGTAGTTTCAACCCGCTCTACAGGTACCGAAAATCCGATTTTCAAAGGAGGCGCTATGAAAAATAGTATGCATTACTCGAATCAAAACACAGCGAATGCAACTCGTGTGACTGCAGCCCTCGCTTCGCTCGGGCAGCAAACTTCACACTCGTTTGCAATCGCTCTGTTTCGCCCCTTGTAATGCAATATACTTTTTCTACTAGCGGGCCATAAAGAGGACTTTATTGCCCCATGCGGGGCAAACAAATCCACTTTCTGACCCGCTAGTAGAAAAAAAATCGTGTGCAACACGGGAAAAACATTTATTTTCCTCGTGCACTGAGAGAAATCGGCTTTGGTTCCTGTGCACATAGCACATAAATTTTTTGTACAATAGTTGCCTTGACCAAAAAAGTTGAGAGAAGCTACTACTTTTATAGTTATCATGACAGTAATTTGGACTTTTTTGTGTATTCGGTTGTTGTGACCAAAGTTGATGATTAGAATGAGCTTTATACGTACTCCAACGGTTAGTACACGTACATTTTCTTTATGTGTACTGCCAAGCTCCTTTGGTTACTACAACCGCAGCGTTCGCTGTTGCGCTAGACAAATCAAGTATAACTTTCATTGAAAGATATGCAGCCTAAGTTGAATCCTGCCAATTCTCGTTCTCGATTCCTGGACTATATTTCACCGTGCCAAGCATTATCAGGTAAATAATTCTATTATAAATATAGTTTGACAATTCTTTCTAAATGATAAACGATTTTGTTCGGGGACAATGCAATGCGTTCCAATTTTGCTGTCTCGTCGTATTTTGTCAAAACTATAGTCAGTCAAAAAAAGTTTATGGTGATGAAAAAAGTGAGAATTTTTTAACTTAATCGACGAAAGTTATCATAAATATCATTATACCGGATTATTTTTCTTAGATCTTTTCGGTGAAACTTTATTTTTTCTCATCAAATTGAATTTGTATTTTGATAACTAAGAGAACCATACCTATAACCTCAAAAATAATTTTGGCTGGGTATTTACTGTCCGTAGACTTAGTCATTTTAACTAAACTCTATGCGCGGCTTTACGATGGACTTTGGTTCCTATAACCGCAGCGCTATGGTATTTCAAGTACCAGAATCGTGGTCTCAGTAACGTTCCTTGCAGTTGAAGTAAACACTTTTCCCATGTATGACAGCCACTATTATGATTGTCATGAGAACTTTAACATTTTTGTAAAGACGATTTTAACAAAAAAACTTTGGTCAGTGAAACCTAAAATTTCTCTCTGTGTGTGGTTGTTACCCTCGCTTTGCTCGGGCATCAAACTTCACACTCGCAAAATAAATTTTTTTTTCCCTAGTTGCACAATGTACTAATTCTACTAGCGGGTCATAAAGTGGATTTTATTGCCCCGCGAGGGGCAAACAAATTTATTATTTGACCCCCTGGTGTAAAGTGTAAATTTGTTGTCCCTAGTTGCACAATATGCTATTCTTTTCTACTAGCGGCTCATGAAGTGCATTTCGTTGTCCCTTGCAGGGCTAACAAATCCGTTTTTGCCGCTTACGGTACAATAAAATTCATTTTTTGAGCCCCAAGTTGAAAAATAATTGTATGCAACACGGGAAAAACATTTATTACACTCCCTAGTTGCATAATACACTATTTTTTTCAAAACGAAATAATTGGTTTTTGCCCCAGTAAGTTAAAAAGTAGCGTCTATTTCGTGATGGATTGTATATTTAAAGGTCCCTGAATATGTATATAGAATGGTTAATTTTTTGTTTGTTTGAAAAAAAATGTCATCGTTTAATGAACCTTCAGAACTGTAAGTAGATCCAAATTTCGGAATTTTGTTTGAGTTTTGATTCTGAGCTTGAACGTATTAAATTGAGCAAGCAGTTCATTGGCGACCGGCCCACGCGGCTACTTGTACGAAATGCCTAAACAGCAAGAACCTTGGACACCAATCAACGACTGAGTGACCCTAATAACCGTGCGCACAGCTGCCATGTTCGACGCCACTATGACAACTGACTCTTTTCAACTAACATTGTCTGTTTCATCTCCCTTAGTTGATCACTTATATTAGATCATCTTACAAATGCATTATTTTTATAATTCAACTGCACGTGATGCTGTCTCGATGACAGTTATGCGAATCGAATCCTTACATTTCACTTCATTAAAGACGATGAAAAACTTGATAAATATTATAGTTTTTACTCTAAAATAATTATAATAAATTTCAAAAATAAACAATTATAACCATTTTTAAAATGACTGATAGAATCTGATTGAGCTTGATTGGTCTAATTAAGAAATACCACCCGTGTGGAAACTTGTAATGGCACTGTAATGTACCAGTTTATTTCTACTATTTTCTATACTGACACAGCCCTAGCGGACCCGGTTTAGTGCACGGTCAGCGAGTATAATGACCATTCATTGACCATTTACTGACCTTGCAATATTATGAATAAAAACAATAAATTAAACATTTGAGTCATTGCAATTAAGATTCTGCGATCAAATTTGAATTAGATGGTATAGGAATAAATACAATAATCTTATTTTATTTATTCCTATACCTTCTAATTCAAATTTGATCGCAGAATCATAATTGCAATTACTTAAATTATTTTTTTACCGTTTTTATTCGTAATATTGCAAGGTCAGTGAATGGTCAGTGAATGGTCAGTGTATTTGCTGACCGTTCACTAAACCGGGTCCGCTAGGGAGTGCAGACTATCTGTCTTGAAACTAGCTAGAAATTCAACGCTTTGATTTACTAGCGTCTAGACAAATGAGTTTCGTAGACGATGTACTGTAAAAATCTGGGAAAATTAGGAACTGGGAAAGCCTGATTAAAATAAATATTTCAAAAAATGGTATTAAGGATGCTTAACCCATTAACATAAGTTCAAACTAAAAAACACTTCATAGAAGTAAGAAAAGTAGAACTGAGATTAATTTCTATGCATTTTGAAAAAGACATCAGTACATTCCTCAGAAAAAATTAGTTTCTGTCAAAATTATATTTACAATAATAGTTACTTAACATTTTGTGTTTTTTCTTTATTCATACTAAACACTTGTAATTTTTATTCTATTTTAATAAACAATAGCTCATTGTGTTCCTTGGAACATTTTCTACAATATTATTTATTTAAATATTTAAACAATTTGAAAATCTTTCTGCGGAAAAAAGACGCTTTCGACTGCGCTGGGATTTGAGCCCAGGTCTTTCGATTGTCAGTCTCAAACTCACCTAATTAATTATTTATTTAATTTAATTTAAAATAATTTTGTTTAGAAACTCTACAGAGTACAAAATTTGTTTATTTAACGACTCCTAAACAAATTATTTTAAATAAAATCCAACAAATAGAATTTTCAAGACTGTTCCAAGAAACAAAATGGGCTATTGTTCATTAGAAGGAATTAAAGGAAAAATATAAAATGTTCAATAACTATTATTATACACAAAATTTTCACCTAAACTAATTTTTGCTAATAATTGTATTGATGCCTTTTCCAAAATGCATTAAAATCAATTTTAGTTCTACTTTTTTTACTTCCATAAACTATTCCGAGCCATTTTGAAATCTGTTTCCGAACATACTCAGGAAACGCTTTGAATCTCATTTGATAAAAAATGGTCCAAAATTAATCCGATTAATTCCGAGTCAATGTGAGGCATCAATATGAATGAATTCGATTCATTCTGGCTTCAGAATCATTCGGTATTGGAACTATCCGAGCTCAGATTGATTCGGATTGAAGTGGAATTAATTGGATTAATTTGGATTGGTTTTTTACCGTTTTTTATCAAACGAGATGCAATCGGTAACGCTAACCGTTCTCCTAATTCAAAATTGAAAATAAAAAATGAATCCACCGTTAAAAATATACTTATAGTTTTGAACGTTCATTGAACGATAAAAAACTTTTTTTTCTAGAAGAAAATTAATTATTATGTTTATATTCAAGGCCCTTTAAATATACAATAATTCATCAACAATACACTATGTTTTTAATTTTCTGGGAGGATAACTAATTATTCAGTTTTCAAAAAAAAATATTTTCCACCATTCAATGAACGTTCAGAACTGTAATTACATCCGTTAAAATCTATTTCCAGAATCATGTCATTACATACATTTAATATTTGGCGATTTATACCCATAAATACTTAGATTAAAAATTTTAACTAAATCGGACATTAATTTGGGATAAAAGATATCATTATGTAAATATTTATACTAAAAATATTAAAATTGATAAAATCACTGAAAAATGTACATAAAATGTAAATAAAAATGTAAAGTTGTAAAAAGTTTGCTATTATTTTTGATAAAGTTTCAATTATGTTTTTAAAAATCAATATTTTTACTTACAGAAAATTTTCCTATGACATATTATATACATTTTTAAAATTAAAGTTTCGAAAAATCCAAATCTGCAGAAAATGATAAGAGATACACAAAACCTGACAACATTTCAGTATTTTTCGAAAGGAGATTTCCTCAAATCAATTGAATCCCATTAAATGAATTGGTTTTGATATGGTGTTTCGTAATCTGGTCAATTGAGCTCAATCGGATTTCATCAATTATTTTTAGAAGGGAATACACTTGCAAATATCAGAAAATAAATAAATAATGCGAGTGTTCTTTTTTTATGACAATGATAGCTTTGCATAGTTTTATGTAAGGATACGGAAAGGAAGACAAATTTTGCAACTTGAATACAATAGAATTTATAAATTCTCACTGCGTAGCTCGTGGCAGTCGATTCTTGCTAACGTGTCACTTTTTCCAATTATGGGACTTTAAGCATGCATACATGATTTTTGGTTGACTCTAGAGACTGTTTGATATTCTTCGCATCAGAAACGCAAGTACCGTAAAAGTGGGACACATTAGAGGTCAATATTCGGCTTTTATAGCCCGAGACCGTAAATTGATGGCAAAATGTCACTTCTTCCAATTTAAAGACGACATACGTTCACGATTTTTGGCTGAAATTCAAAGTTATTTGATTTTAATCTCACCAGGAATTTTAGTATTTCGAAGAAGATGGACCATTTTAAGGGTCATAAAGTTATGGCAATAACAGTGGTCAGCAAAACATTCCATCGATTTTAGATTACCTTTAGGAAAATTGGTGATTTTTACTATATCATATTGTGCTGAACACGAATCTGACTTCAGATACAACATTGGCTCTATTTTCCAGTAAATTTCATAGAATGCTTTTAATAATACTCAAATATTGTATTTAATTTATTGTTTGAGCATCACTTTAATATTTAAGACATATTCAAATTTCCAGCACGTAAAGTTGCTATGCTAGGAAGTTTTATAACATTTTTAAATATATAATTATACTACGCTGTACACTATTCAAAATAAGGTACAATTCAAGCTCAAAGCTGGGCTAATTTTAGGATGTTACACAAACTAGACTAATTACAATTATCAATTTTAGACTTTTTTTTATTGTAACTTGAAAGAAATAGTGACAGTGAAGCTGTGATTTTTAGGGGAATTAGGCATTAGTTTCTTGAAAACTAGAACCAAGTTTTATTATAACATGTTCAGGGCCCTGCGAATATGGGCTACTTTTCAATTTACTGCGACAAAAAACTATCATTTCATTTCGAAAAATAATATATTCTACAACTAGCAAAAAAAAGTTTATTTTGCGAATGTAAAGTTTGATGCCCGAGAAAACCCGATTTTTCTTGGCTTGCGGGTCGAAAAATAAATTTGATTGCTCCACAGGGGTAAATAAAATTAACTTTATGACCCTCTAGTAAAAAAAATATTGTTTATTATACCCGCTAGTAGAAAATAGTATATTGTATAACCCGATTTTTTCACGTGGGGGTCAGAAAATGGATTTGTTTGCCCTGCAGGGGGCAATAAAATTCACTTTATGACCCGCTAGTCAAAAAAATATTGTTTATCGTTCAATGAGCGTGTAGAACTGTAAGTAATTCTTTCTGAGAACAGATTTGTGTCCACAGCACGCAACCTCGTAAAAAATAACTATTTTCCTAAAGGCAATTAAATTACTGATTTTTACTAATATTTAACGAATGAATAAATGAAATTAACTAATTAATAAATGAAATCAACTAATTCATAGTAAAATTTTTTCAATTCAGATTCAAATTTCAACTTAAAAAAACTACTTTTATTTTAACTTAACTTTAAACACAGAGAGAAAAATTGAACCGAGTACAATATTTATTTCATAGTTATATTTTACAAATAATATTGGAGTGTATATTATTATCTGCAGATAATAAGTTTTATCTTGCATACTAAAATGTGCCATTCGTATTATAGAAACTACAATCTTTCATATTTTGCTTAGACTATGGCGAAAATATTTCTTTGATTTAACTTTGGTTACATTAAACAGATTCTTTAGTTGAATCAACCAAAAAATCGATCAACCATTAAGCAATTAAGCAAAATTTTCCCGAGTGTATTGATCATGAAAAATATCGTAAGTCACATTTAGGTATATAGACATATGGACAAATTTTCAAAAACATTGCCTGTAAAGTGATGAAGATTTTTTCATGCATCGTTCGTTTAGGGACATTATCAAACTAAGTGCAACCTGCGATCGATGAATGAATCATCACGTCGTTTCCTGTCTACCGGAAGTCCGACCTACATTCTTACCATGTCGAGTTTTTATATCTAAAAAAACTCTTGCAAAGAGATGTTGAATAATAGTACCAATTTTCACTAACCACATGTTTTATTTACATTTGTTATTTTTGCATAACTATGCTGCAAATTTTTAGTAAACACACTGGCATGATCTAGGGACATTATCACACCCACGTATTTTACGTAATTTATAATTTTTTTAATTGGCAGACTGTGATGTCACTTTGTTCACATCCTCTTGGATATGGTCAAATGTCAATGAACAATTTTACATGCACCTCGGCCTCATTAATTACGAGGTTGCTGTTTGAAATAAAGCTACAACCACTAAACAAATTGTTTGCTACTCTTACTCTGGTGGAAAATCTAGAGTAAAATTTAAGTCCTTTATTAAAATTCGGTGTTATTTTAATCACAGCAGAAAAAAGATTAGTGAGATTTACAGAAAGCTCGTTACTTATTTTTACAATGTTATTTTTTAGTAAATTTTACAGGAAGTCTAGTTAAATCCATGAATTTTCTGTAAGTTTCACGTATCTTACAGTAAAATCTACTAAACTCGGATTTTTTCGTATTTTGTAGATTTTACTGGAAGCTAAGTGGAACGTATAGAAAATTCATGGATTTAATTGAACTTCTTGTAGAATAAATAATAAATAGTCAAGATCTTCAGTAATAAATCAACTTCATTAAAGTCGTTTTTAGGGATGAAATGTTTCATTAACTAAATTTAAAGCAAAACACAAAGTTTAAATTCCCGGATTCAATCCCTAGAAGTGGTAAGAATCGTATGTTATTTTTCAGGTTTTATGAACAATAATTGTGTCTAAAAGTTATAATTCAATAATTTCATAATTGATTTTTTGATCGACATTGAAAGGGCAACCTTTTTTTAGATCAATATACCAAAGACCAACATTTAGATAAAAAGATACTGCTCTCTAAATCCGAATTAGTAAAAAATTTGAATGATTTAAAATCAGTAACTCCTTTTTGGTTATCAACTTAGTCATTTTTTACTAATTTATGGTGAAAGATGATTTATTGCAATGTCAAAAATGGTTTACTGATTTCAACTCAGTTAAATTTTCATTGATTCAAATGCAGAGAGTATGTAGTTTACTTTGGCTCAGGCTGGAAGTAATTTTCGTTCGTATTTTCTTTGGGTGTCTCTAAAGTCTGCCAACATTTTCAACTTGAATTAGGATTTTTGTACGACTGTTATTATTATTTGTACAGATGGGGAGTAGACACGATGAGTGTAACGCCTCTTAAATAATTTCAAGTTTCAATATACTCGACCATCTGTTTGCTGTATTTTCCCCCTTTTCGTCTACAGAAACATTCCATACTTTAAAAATGAATTTTTTGCATATAACATTATGTAAAATTGTAGAAACGTAAGGTACACTAACCAATATCAAGCTTTAATCTCAATTAAAAAATATCATAAAGTCTTTTATTGCTTTAAGCCTAGTTTTGCAAATACACGCAAAAAATAACTGAAAGTGCCATTTTAAATCGTTAGTTTGCACTCTCAAAGGCAAAATAGTAATACATTTTATTTCTGCAAGTGTTACGATTTTAATTGCACTATTTACCATTTTGTTTCATTTTTTGATAGTTGAATATTAAACAGTGCTATTAAAATGACAAAACTTGCAGAAATAAAATGTATTATTTACTATTTTACCTTTCCGAGTGTAAGCTGGTTATTTAGAATGGCACTTTCAGCTATTTTATTTTTTTGCGTGTAGATAAAATAGTAAAAAAACGAAGAAAACTGATTTCAATTTTCGATGCAATTTAAATGGTGTACTTTTCAATTGCTTTTAAATTTTTGATTTCAATTCTTTTAAAATTGAAATCAGTTTTCTTCGTATTTCAAAACTTCAATTTTGCACATTCATGGTTTTCGCATAAAGGGGACGAAATATAGTATCGTGATTATGTTGAATACTTATATGTATTACACCTCGATAAAGTTTGTTTATGAATGATTTACTAATTACATGTAATTAAGGAAGTGGGAGATTAGCTTTTTCTCTTTATCGATGACTGCAATGAATTCTGGACCATTCATGATCTTTAGCTTATCTGTAGGGACCTTGCATGCTAATAATAGTTTTCTGTCTGCTTGACCCACGTCTCAAGAGGTATAGTCTGTGGAATTTCTTTCAAAGGAAGTTTTTAAATTTAGTACTAAATGCGGCACTCAACTTTATTAAATTTTTCGGTGATCGACTTTCAGATGGATATCATTTTTTAAATTTTATTTAAAAATAACTTAACATATCCAGGTTCAAAAATATAATTGACATTTGTTACTGCAATTTAAAGATGAATCTAATTAAGTAAAAGGAATGTACTTTACTATCACGTGACTCATACATGTTAGCTTTAGCAACACATTTACACATCACCTTCTGATGTGACGACGTCGCATAATTTCTTGCATGTTCGGTAAACATGCAAATTACTTTCATTTTAATGAAAGATTAATTATACCATATTCATTAAATTGCTTTCTAAAATGCTTTATTTTTCAACGTTAAACCTAGAGTAATATATTAACATTCACCTTGCATTTTTTTAGGAATTGCATTCAATTAATGTTGATTTGACATCTTGATATGCAAAATCGCGAAGAAAATTAAAGAACATTGTTTTTATATTCTTCATTGTACCGTACAATTCAAGTCGTTTTCAAAAAGGTCTAAACTATTTAAAAATTGTTTAAGATTTCTCTTAATTTACTATTGTACAACTTGATCCGAAAAACGCAAGCTAAATATGAAAAATCAAAACACAAAATTAACTTATAGGTTAGGTTTCTATATTCTTATTATTATCGATTCTAAACGTAATTTTGGATTCAGTTACTAATTAAAAAATATAGAAGAAATAATCTTTGAGTTTTACTGTGATTTAATTGTTCACATTCCTCAGACATAAATTACTTAATATTTCAATCTCAAATGCAATTGAAAACTAACGACGCGTCATACTAAACACAAAATGTCACATTCTCAGAATGTTGCTTTCTGATTGTTGATACTATCAAAATAGATCTCAATGACTTTTCATTTCAGAGTATATTTGACATTTCTTATAGTACGATTGGTTATCTATTTATAGAAAAAATACGAATCGCGTTAAACATATGGTAAGAATAATTGAAGTGATAAAGAAAAATCTCGTTAAACAATAACAAGTGTGACTGCAATAAAACATGTGCTAATGAGAGTCACGAGGGAAAATTGAAACAAGTGGTTTAATTATTGCGAAATTTCTCAACGAGAAACATGTGTTAGTAAAGATTTAAACATTATATTCTTCTGCGCAGATACAAGTACAATTTTATGGCCCTTCTGTACTCCATAGAATCTTTCGCTCCAAGAGAATCGATATTCTCATCCCCATGTCTTATTTATACTATCGCGTTTGTAAATGTCGAGCTCGCTGGGCTAAGAACATCACTTAGAGAAGCTCATCGTTGCTTAGCCTAATTTCAAAAATAATACACACAACTATTCACAAAGCTAATTACATCTGCCATTTCAGTTAAAAATATCTCACGAAATTCGAATTCCAATTGAAAAAACCAAGCAATATAGAAGTAAACTATTAATTAAAAAATTTGAAAACGTGTTTTTCGACCTTTAAAATCATTAACACACATTTTTATTAAAATAAAGCCTACTATCAGCTTAAAATAATACTATTAGTATTAAAATGTTATAAAACTTGTATGTAAAATTTGTATAGTGAAAGTATATTTCATGTTTGGACACTTTCTTCAGTGTGATTCGTATCAATTGATGTCAATTAAAATCTAGTAAAGTACGTTTACTGACCCGTTGTTCCAGAATCGTTTTTCCTCGACAGCAATAGTCGATAGACATTTGATAATTGAAAACTACACTATCAAGCTCTTGTTTTCACCTTGCACAACGATGCTGTTTTTCGCATATCGCTTAAATGTATATTTGACAACTGAAAGACGCGAATAAAGTCGAGTAGATTGTACCGATTGTAACGGTTCGACAGGCCGCAAAAGACTGGCCGTTGGTCGGAACCCCACCATGTGTTTCATCATTGCCGACTAATGTAAACAGGACAACAGCTGATCGCCACTGCTTTAGTGTTCGCCTAAACGGCCTCAGCAAAACTAGTTCCATTTTTCCTTTCCTTGCATTTAAAAAAAACTATGATTTCAAATGCAAATTTAATGCGTTTCTCAACTGTACTTTGTAAATCTTAAATTTCGAGAATTGAATACCATTGACAGAGTAATAAAAAGTTGAAATAGATTCTATAAAAACTGCAATAATTTGTCAAAATAAAATATTAACATACTTGTCCCAGTGAACTTTGAAAACTATGAAGTTGATTTCAGTTACTTTTTGTTTTCACCAGTATTCATTTCGAAAAAGGAATAATCTGCTGAAAAATATTTGATTTCTTGAGCCCAAAGGTGTCTTAAGGATAAAATCACATTAATTCGACAATTTTTAATAACTTGCGGTGTTTTGCGAATTCCTAGAACTCATGTTGCAATCGTTTTGTACAGACAGGTTTTCGTTATGAAAACATATTTAATAGATCATATTAGTTTTTTAGTGTGAATAGCGGTTTTTCTTTTGAATAGCAGTGTGGTAAACAAAATCAACAATTTTTAAAACAAGTTAAAATTTTATTAACTTAAAACTAGGTTCTGTCTTTAGGTATCAAAGTTACTTGATGTTTTGAGAAGAGAAATGAAATATCTCAGTTAATTATAAGATATTAGTTTTCTCTTTTTAAATGAAAGTAATTCAATAATAACTTGCTGAAAGAAAATAAAACAATTATTGAGTTTCATATTTCTACTTCTTTATTTAAAATTTACCAACATTACTGTACAGAAAACAGTAACTGGTAACATTCACGATACTTAAGTCATGGAATTATTGAAAATACTGCTCATTGTATTTACTAAAAGCGAAATTATAATTTTTTAGTGTTTGGTTTAATTGTGCTAATGGTGACTGGTATTTCTAAGTAGTTGCACAATTATTTTCGTATCTTGAAGATCCTAAAGGAAGCGTCCCCTTTGTTATTTTTCCATAAAAGAAGCTTAAATTAGTTCTGTAAAAGCTTTGCATTATCAAAATGTACGAGATATATATTTTGAAACTTTTTTAAGATAATATTTCCTTAAGGATCTGTAATTTTCCACAAATAACATGCAACTTTATATACATATCTAGAATGAACAAGCTTTGTGCCTTTATTTTTTGCCTATAAAGTTCGCTATTTCCGTCCGTTTTTCATTATTGGTTGGATTCCCATTGTCCATAAAATTGAAGCATCAGTAGATATTGTTACGTAAGGTTGATCGGAGTAAGTATTGGACGTACTTACTAAACCCGCCATTTCTAAACGTCGCTTATCTAAAAATGAAAGGATTCTTCAAATAAGATTCATAGATATAAAGTTGATAATTGTTCAAAAATTAGAAATGTCAAACGTTATACTACAGAATATTTGTATTCATATCAGTACCTAAATTCCATTTTAGCCCAGTTGTAGAAATATTATTGACTGGATAACCAACTGGCAAAAGACCACACCAGCTTTTACAATTTCTAAGGATGTCAGGTATTTCTATTTTATGCATACCTGGTTCGAGTAACCAAGTAAGCGAGTCATGAGATATTTGTATTACCTGAAATTGCACTAAATTAATATATCACAATAGAATTCTAAAATTGGGAATATTGATAATTTCCGTATTAAAGCTTCGTATATATTTTTACCGAAATATTCTTCAAGATATTCTGACTTTTATAGAGAGTGCTGATGCCTGCGATTATTTGATCGAGTCTCCCACTCGTTTCAGCAAGTACATATACCGTCTTAAGCTATTGATAGTAAACGATCAGTCATATTTTTCCAACAAAGAATTTGGTTCTTTAAAAATTATGGATGTAGAAAACATTACTTTTATATCTCTTTCTCTGCAATACAGGTCAAGTTCGTAAAGTGACTTGGTATAATCCGTCTGATTCTGGTCCATAGTAGGATGGACTATAGTACCAAAAGATTCTAATCTTTTTTGTGTTGCCTTAGATATACTATCCATATCTCCAGTAATGAGGTTTGGCAAATATTCCGCACACTTTCCATTTAGAACATCATGTCCTTCTTTCCCTAGAAAGGTCAACCATCTGTCAGTTCCTCCATCGACAGTAATAGTGACTTTTGCTATAAAAAATACAATCCTTAAAACAAAGGTAGAAAAAACCAAAGTAAATTATAATTGTACTGAACATTAGAAATTGAAATGAAAGCAAATAGAAAATTTCTGCATAATATATGTATGAATAATTAATCATAAGGTAAGTTAAAAAAATCTTTTAAGCCTTTTAAAGTTCCACTTTAAGACCCTTACAAAGTAGTAAAATTAAGATTAAATTTTGGTTAAACAATGTCAAAATAAGCGAATGTATAGGATCATTTTCAGAGCTTGTAAAATTTGTTTTTTAAAGAAACTAATTAAAAAACGATTTCCTCTTATACATACTTGAATGAAATATGTCAAAAATTGTAAAAGCGAAGTACATTATAGACCAAAAAGATCAATTAATCTCTGTGGTCCTTGAAAACTCTTTGCATTGCATAATCTCAGGATATTCATTTTTTTATAATTTGACACTTTTTATAAGAGATCAAAATTTAAAATATTCCCTCCATTCTTATGTTAATTATGAACCATGACTAGTTATTATAAATAATATAATATTTTTATTCAAAAATTGAACGAAAAAAACCTGTTTTCCAGATATTCCGTATGATGTTTTGATCACAACTTATAGGTCTATTGAGTACAACTATTGCATGATTTTTATCAACAGAAGAGTCGAAAATCTCTGAAGGATCCCACTCTGTACACTGCTCCAACTGATATTTCATATTGGAGCCTCTGCTAAATTTTCGAAACTGGAAAAAGGTATAGACAAAAAAATGAGGTTAAACTTGACGTATCATCAACGCGTTATTTGACATTTATGTATGAGACTGTTTTATTAAGGTATATTTTCAGATTGATTTCATAAAATTCTACTGTTTTTAATGCAACGTTAATGATTGTTACCTGGTTTTTGTTAAGAATTCCCGGAAATTGTTTGCAAGGTATTTTTGTGGTAAAACACGCTCTGTTGCTAGACTGCCTTGCGTTGCTTTGCAATTCTCGAAATATCCTGCCAGTCTCATTTTGTTTATTCACTCATGCATAAATAACGGCTAAATAGTTATGAATATAATTATGGACTACTTACTTTGCAATTTCCAGGATAAAATTACGAGAAGATAAGAAATTTTGAATTTTAATCATTCTAGCTAGAATGCACCGTCTAATTACGTGAACGAATGAATTACATAACCTGTTACCTGACATAACCTTAAATGTTCATATTAGCAGGGCATCTGCAGATAAATCAGAAAAATACAACCTAGCCATTAATAAAGTAATATTCACATTGTCAACAGTAATATATGCTTTCGATTTGAATACATGACAGAATATTAAATTTAAAAATATGCATCATCAGAGGAAATATTAAAATCAATACAACAGTAAAAATGTATATGTCGGTATTCGGTACTTGATAAAACAGAAATTTACTATGCCATCAAGTGTTATCGAACTTAAAGCTTAAAGATCTTTTGGCAACTGTGATAAAGAAAAATTTTTCCATATCAGTGTTCAACTATGCAGAAGTTACGTTCAGTTCCATTGTTCGAGTAAAATCGTATGCAGAGGCTCATTACTTTAATGTCATTGCCTCAAAATTTACATACATGGAAGAGAAGTGCTAGCCACTTGCATCAGAGTACGTATAAAAGCTCTTGTTTAGGGGTTCGAGTATTAAAGCCTGAGCAGAATAAATACCTAAACTCTGAACTTAAACTCATGTATCATGTATCCTTTTTTGTCAAGCTATGATAGAAAAGATTCGATCGAGTCTCTTTTCAACGCGAAAAGAAATATTTCATATTGTGAAAAAAAGGATAGACGATCATTCGAGTTTATGTTTACATTTAGGTCTTCATTTTGCTCAGGCCTTTACAAAAAATAGATAAAGTGTGAAAAATCTTATCATTCTTTAAGGTCAATATGGATAATTTTATCTAATTACATAATAATACAAACAGGCTTTAAACCTTGAAAAATGAATACAATAAAATCATCAATATAATAAACCTATGTAAAATTGGGGCCCTTAAGTTACTTCTCGCAGGCCTGAATTTCTCCTCGCGGCCCTGAATACAAATTAATTTTGATTTTCGATACATACATGCTAATTTTTCACCGTATTGATTTATACGTATCTGCATATTTGATTGAAATTGCTGAATAGAGAGTCTTTTTTCCCTACATTATGGCAATGATTGATTACTTTTAATTGGCCATTTGACTCTAATGTGTTGTTGAATTTCTCAAAACAACATCCATACCTTTGGGATCGTATTTTACTAGGACAATTTGTTGGACGAGTGTTTCTATTTGGCACGTGAGCGTATCTATCACTGCAGTTCTTAAGGATTGCCGTATTACTGCGGAAAAGCACATTTCCTGCAGTTGACTTCCTCTATATATGGCTAAAAATTTTACTATATGCACTGAAAAAAATAGTTGGAGCTGCTATTCGAACTTGAACTCAACTAGAAAAGTACTTGTGCTAAGTAATAAAGTCTTTATTACTTAGCACAACTACTTTTCTAGTTGGGTTTACTATCCGGGTTCTTGTAATAACAATACAGATAGTAACATCAACAAAAAAAAGGAGTTGTGTTGACTAAGAAAGTATCTGTGGTATATTTTACGAACCAAAGTAGTTGGGTCAACTGACCATTTTTTTCAGTGTGGAGCAACTTCTATTTTTCTGAATGCTGGTAATGATTTCAATACAAATAACTCATAAAACAAATAATAAGTGTCTTAGGACTACAATGTTCAAATTCAAAATGGTGACTATATATGATGATGGCTAAATGCCCACGGAGAAAAAGAAATTGTTGTATTAACCAACCAGATTGTTGATATAGAACTGACAAAACTTTTTTGCTTTTCCAAAAAAATTTCAGTTTTCCCAACAAACCTATTTGTTGAACCAACAAAAGAGTTTGTTATTGCTTTTTGCTTGACAAAACTTTTTGTAAGGATAACTAAAATTTTGTTGAGACGGCAAAAAAAAGTTTGTCAGTTCAATATTTTTCTCCGTGCCTGTATCCCTAATTCTTAAACAGTTATATAAACTTTACTAAACTATTTTCTTCAGTGTGTACGAGGTTATGTGTGTCGGTATTTCTGTGGGAATTATAAAACTTTTTTTCCTTATACACTCGACGCTTTTGTCTTAATTTTTTATTCTTGGTTTCTAATCATTTTCCAAAAGTTTCCAGCTTTATTTCAACTTAAAATTTTAAATGTGGGGAAAAAATCGATACGCATGGGATTCCATTCATCAGCTGATGTGGTTGATCCATGGTCTTGAAATCTAAAGAAATACGTATAAAATTTTCAAAATATTGATAAATTTTTTCAAGTTTGAAGTCGAAATTTGTATTTTTTACAAAAAAAATAGTCAAAAACTTGCCATAAGCCGGACAATTTTTACGATATCAAAAAACTCGTGCATTTTTCGCTAGATAATCTAATTATAAAGAAGTTTGCAAAATTTCAATTCGATTGGATGAAAATTGGTTGACTTATGCTGCCAGCCTATCTGATCCATTGAATTACTCTGTCATTTTGACGTTCACACCATACTTTTTTGTGGAAATATCTTAAAGGCATATGATATTTAGGAAATTAGGAAATTTAATTGATTTTAGCTTTCTACAAGTTTGTGTCCAAAGTACATAAAATGATGTTTTCAAAATTTCGGGAATTTTAGAGAAGATAAAACGGACGTAGATAGACTACTTTTGGTTTTGAAACGTCCGTTCTTATTTTCTCTACTATTTCTCAAATTTTGGAAACAAACTTTTATGTACTTTAGACACAAACATGTAGAAAGTGGACTAAATTGTTTACACGAACTTGCTACTTTTCTTAAGTATCACATGCCCTTAAGGCCATGAATCAATTGGACCACGTGACTAAATTAGACATTGATTTGTTCATGTAAGATAACTTTTTTAATTTACAAAGTATCTTTCTGAAACTTTTGAAAACGTAACAAACGACAATAAAGCACGTCTGTTAACTTCTTTTTAGTAAAAATTTTGAAAAAAATTTGAAAACTTATCGACAATTAAAATTAACTGTAAAATCTTTTGCAAAATGTTCACTCAAACGAAGTTGACAGACGTTCTACATCGTTTTATGTTGTATTTTACAAATTTACAGGAAGACATTTTGTAAAATACAAAAGTTATCTTGCATTTTTCATTTTATTTAATAAATAAATGGGTCACAAATTGATGGCACACCCTGTATAACATCTGCTTTTTTTCTGTAGTCTATTATTGGAAAATCTCGCATTTTCATGAATATTCCCAAAAATTGCGTATAGTATGGCAAAAATGTCTACATAAGATAATAATAAAGAGAATAAGAGTAATTGTGAAGTCGTAAATGAAAGTATAGAATAAATACATCTCATTGATAAAGTACGATTGCATGCACTTCGCTCGTTAAAAGTAACGAGCGGGTGTATAATAATTTCCAAGAGATCTGTACCTAGTTGTCATCTACGTAAGAAATATATCAAAAGATGTCTACTACACTTTTACGAATTTCTATATTAAACTTTCATCACATTTAATGAGATTTTTTTTTCAGAAACGTATTAAAAATTTTAAATATTTTCATCTTAGAAGTTACAAATTTTTTTTAGAATTTTAATACACATTCGTTTTTATTTTAACCATCTTTATTAATTTTAATGTATTGTTTATTAGATATTAATGGAATTCAAAATTTATATATTTCTTTTTTATAAATTTCGAAAACATTACTTTTAATTTTCTCCTTGGATATTTAAGGCCATGGGCCATGCAGGTTACGTGACCAATTCAGTCATTAGCTATCGATTTTTTCTCCTTATATAAAATTTTAAATCAACTCGGTAAAAATTTAGGAAATGATAAGTAATAGCATATGAAAGGAATAGAATTAAATAAAAAAAAAAATGTCTTTTTTTATCAATGACACCAATTGAGTGTCTTGAATTCTGCTGCACTGGTCGAACACTGTCGGTAATAAACTCTGCAAATTTGTTAAAATGACTTATTTTTGTTGAAATTTTTTTTTATATCATTATGAATATTCAAGACATAACAGACCTGTCTCAGTAATTTTTGATTCATTTCCCAAAATTTCAAGACGATATTTCATTCTCCGTGGAAATGTAGTTACAGAACTGCAATTGCCGATAACACTTCAGTTTTAGAAAATTAAAATGAAAAAAATTGCAGAATTTATACTAAAACGAAGTTAATAGACGTTCCTCATTATCGTCAGATATATTTACTAAATTTTGAGCAAGATATTTTATAAATGTTCACTGAGCTTTAATCATAAATTGAAAAAAAACCTGATAAAATTGAATAAGAAAATACTATTATATTATATAAATATTATATATATAAATACTATTTATTACTATTTATTACTATTATTTATTTATTATTATTTATTACTATTTATTTACTAAATTATATACATAAATACTATTATATTATACTAATATGTATAGAATGTTTTGGACACGAAAAGGCATTTGATGAAGTGTTTTAAAATTCATTGATGAAAGTTGAAGATCGCTCAATACAGTTTGTCTTACCGCACGTTACTTTTTCCACTTATGGCCAAACTTAGTATCAAAAGTATTATTGTCAAGACACAGAATTCGTATCACACTTTTTCTATCTGTGAAAGAATTAAATACAGATAATCATGAAATTGAACTATGATAAAAATTTGAAAACGTTCCTTGAACAAAATATCTGAGAACTGAAAATTAAAATGGTTGGAAATTAAAAAGTCCAAAGCGTTGAAAAATGCAAATAAAATAGCTGTGATTATAAACTATCCTCAAACTATAAATAAATTTATATGTTTAAAAAAATTTTTGAATACTATATGCTATATAGTTATACTTTCCGAATATCTAGATACGGAATTTGAGATTCCCCAAGGCGATTTTTAAAATGGCAATATAAAATTGAAAATAGTGGATTTGATAAAAATAGTTGAACAGAAAATACTAGATCATTTTTTGACTTTTTGTGCGTTTTAATTTTCAAATCATGTAGATATTGTAAAAATTTGAAAACTAGAAAATAATGAGGCTTTTGAATACAAACTAACTACAGAAAGTTTACTCCAACTATAATTTATATACATGTCGCTATCATCGCCATATATACTCGTAATTCCGTGTATAAATAGTTATTACTCGTAAAGTCGATGAATAGTTGATTTGAGTGCGAGCTACTTTCAATAGTCTTTTTATAAAACTAAAACATAAAATATACATCTTGTCAAAAATATCCTACTGAGAATTTGTAGACTTCATTTAGGCAAGTAATTTTCCATCTTAACGTTTTTTTTGTATGTCACATATTTTGTTTAAATAATGGAATTGTTGAATATTAATCGTATTTTTTGAAATAAAAATGAAAAATATACGTTTTATCAGAAACTATATCAGACAAAATTTGTAGATCTTATTGAAACGAACAATTTTGCAAACCTACATATTTTTCGTATTTCACATACTATTGTTGAAAAATTGAATTTTCAATGTAGTATTTTTTTAAGTAAAAAGAAAAATATACATCTTATGAAAAAATGTTGCGATTCAAACATGTAGATCTTTATGTAGTAAAAAATTATTATCATAACTTTATTTCGTATCTCGTATAATTTAATTGGAAAATGGAATTTAGATATTGACTTTTTTCAAGTTTTAACATACTGTAACTTCCCTAATTTTGGTTTAATCGAAAAATGTTATGAGGATAATTAGTAGATATTTATGAGAACTATCAAAAATAGTATTGAAATTTTTGATTTTTCCCTAAAGTTTTTTTCAAAAACGATCGAGTGTACGACCTACTACTACTACAGACAGACAGACAGACAGACAGACACTTTTTTAAACACCGTTTTTACTGACTCAGGGGGTCCCAAAACGTAAAGATTTCATGAAAATTCCAAAATTTATTTTTTTTATGAAACCAATAGCTTGTCATATGATGATAATGTAAAAAAAGTTATCTTACATAATTGAATAAACATAATTTTTGTCACGTGACCTGCTTGACCCATAGCCTTAAGTATATTTGAATTTCTAGTATTTATAACAGTATAAATCATTATACTGTTTTTTTTTTTCGTTTGTTCACTTGTAACTTTTCATGAAGGTATATCTAATTTTTAATTATTTAGATTTCATTTTTAAAAATTTTGTAAATTGAGAATTCAAATTAGGAGTATTGAATGAAAACATATACTCTCTAAATATGAATCAGTCAAAATCTACTGATTATCAGTGAAATTTGACTGATTATCAGTGAAATTTGACTGATTCAAATAGCTAAAAAGAGGTTACTGTAAATCAGTCAAATTCCACTGATTGCTTCAATGAAAATTAGCTGATTTAACAGTGAAAATGTTTTTTCCACTGATTCAATTAGTGCTAATCAACTGATTGAACAGTGAAATATATTTTTTAACTGGTGAATCAGTGAAAAGGCAAATCACTGATTCAATCAGTAAAAATTTCACTGATTCAGATTTAGAGAGTATGTATGTAGAATATGATTAGTAAATTATGATAAAGATGAATCGTTTTTTAAAAATTTATGCCTGAGAATTCGGTCTTAAGGTAGTTGATCCAGGAAAATTAGACCTCAGGCAAAAATAGATAATTTTGCTTTCAAGAATAGCAATATTATTATTGAAGGGCTATTTTGGAAGAGAAAAGATTAATTTCCATGAAAAAAATTTGAAATACAGAAATAGTATATTACATTACTCGAAACAAAACACAGCGAATGCAATCACAAGAGTTGCATTCGCTGTGTTTTGTTTCGAGTAATGAATACTATTTTTCATAGCAACTCTTTTGAGAATCTGATTGGCTGTAACTGTGGAGCGGGTTGAAACAGCGACTTTCAGCTCTAGGGTTGAAAATCGTAGTTTCAACCCGCTCTATAGGTACCGAAAATCGGATTTTCAAAGGAGGCGCTATGAAAAATAATTTTATCATTGTAATAAATTTTATTTTTGCCCCAACTTCTTTTCTTATCGCTTCTTACAAAATTTTAAAAAATTATGCGATTTTAATACATTACAAATCACTTTTTAAAGAATAAGATTCCCTACCACTTAACCATTTCCAATTTTCGAAAATGAATAAATTATTATCAAATTCAGCAATTTGTTTATAAAAGTTTCGTTTTGCAAAATGTTTTTTTAATGGTTTCAGCCATTAAATAATTTATTTTTAAAAATCAGAAACGGTGAAGTTGTAGGGAATCTTTTTCTTGAAAAAGTGATTTGTAATTTATTTAAATCGCATAATTTTTTAAAAGTTGGTAAAATGCAACATGAAAAAAAGTGCAGTTGAAAATAAAATTTATTAATAAAATTATTTTTTGGTTTTTCAAATTTTTTTTATGTAAAATTATCTTTTCTCTTTCAAAATAGCTCTTCAATAATAATATTGCTATTCTTGAAAGCAAAATGATCTATTTTTGCCTGAGGTCTAATTTTCGTGGATGGAAACTACCTTAAAGTGAAAATAACAATTTATAGTCAGTGGCGGCAGCGCGTTATAAAAAATTGGCTATAAAACTTCAAACCTTTGAAGAGATTTCTTAATATTTTTGAATATTGCTGTTGTTTCTTGAGGCCTATTTTCTAAGTCTTATTACAATTTTCGGAATTTTTATTGAAGTTTCAAACTTTTGCGAAAAATGAATCACCATAATGTACAATTGTTACAATGTTTTTTCTTGTCGACAGGTTTACTTTCCTTGCCATTAAGACTGGCACTTTATTCATACTATAAGCACGCTAACATTCTTGTATCATCTATAGAAAATTTTGCCTTTAAGTAACTAACTACCCACTTTGAAGCTCTTCAAGTTTTCCTCTACACCCCTTTTATCTACAGTACCTGGCTCTATCCCATTTGTTCTTTACGACTCTATCGACATTAGACGGAAAGATCATAAAGTGTTGCATCCAAGTATCTTTAATGTTGTAAGTAACAGAAGAACGTTTTTCTTTGATATTTTATCTATAAGTACTCTCTAAAATTGACCTTTCAAGTTTTTAAGAATGTTACGAAATTAAATACAAATCCCCTTCTTTATCATTTAATTGTTATTTATTCAGCATCATCATTTTTATTCGCAGCTATCCTCAAAAATGTAAAATCTTGATCAATGTTTTCGCCGAATAATTTATTTATTTTGTATTTTTTCTGTACTTTTTTCCGTTTAGTATGTAATGCAATTTTGAATAATTTTTCAATATTTTACACAATATCTCCAAAGGGACGCGAGGTATGAAAAAATGTGCACGAAATTTTTGAAGATATTTCTTTGCTGAATATTTCACACAAAATAATATACTCTAGTACATTTTTATATGATCAGGAGATTGTAAAACGTGAATTTATTTTGTCTTTTTGTGAAGATTTTTTAGCATTGTTTCTGATATTATGGAAAATTTTGGCAGAAATCAGTAAAGCGTCCTAATTTTAAAAAATGTTCTTAAATTGTAGCGATTGAAAAACTTAAAAGTACCTATTTGTTCAAAATTTATACGGACAAAAAAATATGTGTTTTCCTTTTTATGAGTCATGTTTCAACCCCTTTCTAGTAGAAACGGAAATTTTCTATAGGAAATATTTTTTATATTTATGGGTACTTTAAAAGCCCTCGATCAGTAATACTTTACGCCTTTCAATTAATTTAAAAAAATCTTAAACTCGTTTATTTCACACATAAAAGTTTTTTAGGGGTGGATTTTAAGATATTATGATTTTGATCAACGAAGCCTTGAGTACATTAAATTACACGAGTGGTTTCACAATTTACATTTTTTTTTACGGATGAAAAACGTAAATTTTACTGTGCCGTCATTCCTTTTATAATTTTTAACCATGAAACTGGAACTTTTTAACGATGGCGCAGTTAAACTTACGATTCTCAATCCTGAATAGAAATTTTAACTATAAAATATCTCTTGTGGTTTGGAGAAATTCGAAATTGTCCAATTTATTTTTTCTGTACACATACACAGAAAAACTAAAGTTTATAATTTTTATCAAACAAAGTTTCAATTTAGGGGAAAACGTGTCATAATGAGGATTTTTCACAGCAAATACGTAATAGTAATTCTATTAAATTTTAATAAAGATGTAAAAAAGATAAATATAATATGTTCATAAACTTTTGATATAAATTTTTATACTACACTAAGTTTCTTCCCTTAAAAGAATTTAAAAAGTTTGTAGAATTTGAACCTCGGGTTGAAAATAGGATATCCGAATAATGTCAGAATCTGAAGATATTAAGGTGAATTTAATTTCCAGCAAACAATTTCATGAAACTTGACAAGTTTTTCGTTCTCTTATACTTAAACCCAACTTTTCTGCTCGCATAAAATAAGATTGACATCCAAGGTTCAGTGATAAATGAGTTTGAGTGAATTGGGGTTATCCGCCTATCGAGGTGTATTCGTTTCTTAAGATTCAAACCCTTTTTCCTTTCATCAATATATACTTTAAGATGTGTATTGATCCTTTCAAATTTGAAACCAGAAAATGAATTTTCAAATACGCATATAAGAAAAATTACTTTAAATATTTCTTTCCAAGTAGCTATTCTTTGGTGACATGATATTTTAATGCCATGTTCCAGATCAATCATGTGTTTTTCAAGAAAACATACGGAGAAACTTTTTATATCAATTTTTACTATAGTATTTTTCAATTTAGGGAAAAACGTATCACTTTGAGAATTTTTGTTAGTAAAAATACTAAACTTTATACTAATGATATGAAACTTTAGTATAAACTATAGTAAAATTTGCTATGAGCTATGCTGAAGTTTCATATCATTATTATAAAGTTTAGTATTTTTACTAATAAAAATTCTCAAAGTGATACGTTTTTCCCTAGATTGAAAAATACTACTATATAGTAAAAATTGGTATAATAAGTTTCTCCGTGCACTTATCGAACTTTACTTTTTTCATTTTCTTTCGTATGATAGTAATTGTTTTTTGCTGCCATTCCTGAATAATACAAAACATGTTAACAGGCCCTATATGGCATATTTTTGGATTATTTATTCACAAATTATTCACTGTGATATCAACCAAGTTTATAAAATTGATTTTTTTACGCAATCTCAAAAGATTTTAAAAGGCTAAAATATTCACTTTACTACTCAAAAGTAATGCGTTAACGTCACCGTTACTGTTTAAAATGTTCATAATGTGGGGTACAGGTAACATTCTTCTTTCCGTTACCGTTAAAAAAAAAATTGTAAACTGTTTTATTGTTATCCTTACATCTTTTTCATATTAACGCGTTATCGTTACCATAATTGAAACAGTAACTTTTCCGGCAACGTCGTTATAAGTAACGCGTTACATTGTTTGAATTTTCTTGCGAAAATTTCCAAAAACTTTTTCCGTTTTATTAAATTTAAAAAAAATTAACATTCAACAAATTCAATGAATTTCCAATGAACTTTATAATGTGCAATAAAATTAATGAATTTTAACAAAATTATCGAATTTTCAACGAATAATAATAATAACAAAGCTTTATTAAGTTACTGAAAGAAACAAAATATTTACATAAGAGAATTTTCATAGAGAAGAAACTTAGCAACTTTAATGAGATTTCAGCAAAATTGATAAGCCATTCATCAATTATGTTGGAAATTCCTTAATTTCAATAAAGATTCCATACTTTTGTTGAAAATTCATTAATTTTTTGTAAAATCATAAAATTTTATGGAAAATTCATTAATTTTGATAAAAATTCGTCAATTGTTTTGAAAATCCACCCACCATGATAAAAGTTCGATAATTTTGTTGGATGTTCCTGATTTTTGTTGAAAATAAATTGATTATGTTAAAAATTCATTTTTTTTCATTCATTAATTTTTTTGAAAATTATAAAATTCAGTGGAAAATTCATTAATTTTTATGAAACTTCGTTAATTGTTTTAAAAAGTCATTGAATTGTTGAAAGTTCTATTATGTTGTTGAAAATTATATAATTTTGTTAGATATTCAATTATTTTTTTAGAATTATATAATTTTAATCATAATTCTAGGATTTCAATGAAACTAGTGATTGATTTGAGACGATTCCAGAAAAATTCGACATTTTTTCAAAACACGATAAGATGAATTCAGAATCAAATGGCGATCAAGATCGAATTTTTCTCAAATGGTCTCAAATCAATCACTCAATTAAATTTTTCCAATTACATGTTCTAAATTTATCAATTATGTTTGCAATGTATTATTTTCGTTGAAAATCCATAAATTTTAATGACATTTTTTTAGTGTCTCTTGAATTGCATATTTAATCATTTTATAGAAAAATTTTTGTTACCTATTTTTGAGAAAAAGTTCTCCTATTTTAACATCAATAGGTACAGTGATGACTGTGATTTCTATTTAGAAAGTGATCTTAATTTACTACCTGAAGTCAGTCTTAAGGAGACCGGTGTGGAATGGAACACTGGGGTAAGACGGGACGGTAAATTTTGACGTGAATTATGTAGATTTTCAGATTTTTCTTTTTAAAAATGGGTGGCGAAAATGATCAAGAAATTCTCAAGAAAAGTAAAAAGTGAATGATACAATAAAAATAACAATCTCAAGATCATATAGTTTACTTGAAAATTTACCGTTCTGTCTTATCCCGGTGTCCCATTCTACCCCGATCTCCTCTAAATTCATCTCATTTTTCCTTGCACAAGCAAATAAAGTATTGGAAACTTCGAAACTTGCATCTCCCTTTCGTGGGCATTTCATCAGCACTTTTCCAGCACAAGTATTCTTAGACTTAAAGTTGTGCAAGTCTTGCGCGCGCAAGTCATGATAATATATATATTCTATTCGGTTACCCTCTCTTTCTGATGGTACAACTATAAGATTCCCCAAGATTTTCACATTCAGAAAAATATTTAGTTAGTCCAACCAAAATTTAGTTCGATCAGCTACAGAATTTGTTTATTATACACTTGACCAAATTTTTGCTTGATTCAACCAAATTTTGTTTGACATAATCATTTTCACCAAAAATGCGTAAAAAATACTCTCTAAATCTGAATCAGTCAATTTTTCACTGATTGAATCAGTGATTTGCCTTTTCACTGATTCATCAGTGAAAAAAATATTTCTCACTGTCAAATCAGTCAATTTCCACTGAAATAATCAGTGAAATTTGACTGATTTACAGTAACCTCTTTTTTGGTTTTGGAATAAGTCAAATTTCACTGATAATCAGTAGATTTTGACTGATTCAAATTTAGAGAGTAATGATATGAAATTTACATTTTCGAATGTCTAATTATGATTTAGGTACCTGCAAAACTCTGAACCACAAAAACTGGCATAATTTTTCTATTAGTGAAGATTTAAAAAAATATATATATGCATGTTCAAAATTTGTCAAATTACAGAAGAAATGTTGCTAATCTAATGAAAAATCCCATCCAAATTTAAAGCACTTGACTTTTCCTCTTACTTCGTTTGATAATCCTTTCTCTATCTCTCTCCTTAGTTGTCTTGCTCTCTGACCCTCTTCAACCCTCTATCTTCCACCCTTCCGAACATTCTCTTCTTCTGGCATCCACAATGCGCATGTTGGCGACTCTCGGTGGAGAACATCCTCCAACCAGGGTGGCAAGTAACGTAGATAGTCAGTTGTGGGTGCAGTGCGTGCCAGTGCAGCGGATTCAAAAGCTGCATCGAGAACGGTGTTGACAGGAGTGCGCGCGGTTAGGTCAGTGTCTACAATTGGAATAAATATTTTTTCTACTTGATCCCTTTCAATTATAAACATCTCTTCACTCCTCGAATCTCTCAAAATTTTAACTCATTTCAATGCAAATGTGTTACATCTGCGTTTCTTTAATTTCTTGTTTAAAGTAACTGTCGTGTAAGGAAACAGGACTCTAGAAAAAAAAATCCCTATGATTTTAAGAATTTAAATGATATTATGAGTCGTGACTTATGAAAGAAGAAAACATTATTTTTTATGTAAAAAATTTAAAACTTACAAAAAATAATACTTTTTAAAACGTTGTTTGTAAAAGAATTTTCCCTCACTGTCGCTTCTTACTAATTTTTAAAAAATTATTGAATTTTCATAAATCATAGCTTATTTATTGGGGAAAAATATTTTCTACAACTTTACTGTTTTCAATTTCGAAAGTAAAGTTTTCAGTGGCTGAAATCGTTGAAAGAATTTTTTTACAAGAAACATTTTTTTAAGAAAATATATTTCAAGATTTTTACTTAATTTCAAAATTGGAAATAATAGAGTTGTAGAGAATATTTTCCCCGAAAAAATGAGCCATGATTTATGAAAATTCAATCAGTTTTGAAAAATTGGGAAGAAAAAATTCTATTTGAAAACACAATTAAGTGTCATTCTTTGTAAGTTTTAAATTTTGTTTATAAAAAATAATTCCAATTCTTCCATAAGACACGACTCATAATATTATTTCAAGTCTTAAAATCATAGGAATACTTTTTTCCAGACCTGTTTTATGGCATGACAAATACCTTAATAAAAAAATATATATATTTCCAAGCTGAAATACTGTTACATCTAATGCATTACACCAATGCGACAATAAATGTTGATAAGATTTTTTCGGTGTCAATTTAATGTGATTTTAATTTAATGTTCACACATATATGTAAAAGAACAGAAAATATTCTCATTAGTATTATTTGTGGGAGATGGATTATTTTAAAATAACATAACATTAGATCTACTTAATAAACAATCTACTTTAAAAAACCGGAATTATTATATGACTGCAGTCTTGATTTTTCTACCAAACTATTTTCCAACTTTAGAAAATCTTGATAATTTTTAAGAATAAAATGCAAATGAATTATTAAGAATACTGTCAACAATTTTTTAGGTAAAAAACTCCTTATTTTGAGAACCAAAATATAATATCCCTCATCATTAAAATTTTTCCCATTAGTTAGGAAAAATTGTCGTTTTTGAAGGGAAAATTTCCATAGTCTCGAGAATTTTTCTAATAAGTTTGTGAATATGGGGATTTACCGAAGACGTTTTGGGAAAATTCCTAAAAAATGTGTTTTGAGTCAAATGATAATTACTCATCATGAAAAGTTGGTGAAAATGTAAGATCAAATCAATTCTTCTCCAGCACGAATGATCTTGAATTACTGTCAGGATCTTTTCGGCAAAATGGATTCGATAGAGATTCCTCTTCTATGTCTCGCTTCCCTCTCGAAGCGGAAATTCTCTGATTTTCTTGAGAACGCCCATTTAGTTAGGAATAGGAATGCTCTTCTGCTGTACGGTTTCAAACTTTTATACCTATCTCCTTTTCTCCTGCAAGATAAATTGTACTACTTCGGTGGTCAGAGATAAAAGATGTAACCATTGGGTTGAAACGATATGAGTAAAGGAATCAAGTATTTCTTCCATTTTTGTCTCAATTCACTCATTCCTTAAATAACCCAAAACTTATCAAAACGAGAAGAAGAATAACAAGAATTTCTCAAAAATAAGTAATCCTATGAATGGAAAGTATATTTTTAGTCAATGTTTCTGAAGGCTGATTTTTTTATTTTAATGAGGAAAATTTTCTCTATTTTTTGTTTTTTTTTTGCTTAATATTTAAAAGTTACTCAAAACCGTGTTTTGCATGTGAAATATATTTTTCATCGAACTTTTATTCATTCATTAGTGAAGTGTTTTTGGAAAATTGTTACGTTGGAAAATTATTCATTATAACACATATTCTTTCAGGTTTGCAAAAATGATATTTAGATACATTTCATATAGAAATATAGAATAAAACAGAAATATAGAACTAACAAATTTTTTTTTGCTGCCCCAACAACATTTTAGTTCTCCTTACAAACAGTTTTGTTAAGCAAAAAGCATTAACAAACACTTTTGTTGGTTCAACAAATAAGTTTGTTGGAAAAACTATACATTTGTTGGGACTGCAAAAATATTTTATCAGTTCTATATCAACAATCCGGTTGGCTAATACAACAATTTTTTTTTCCGCTTCCTAAATCCGAAACTATGAAAATAAAACATAAATTTCACTGATTATATGTGGAAGACTTATAACATTGGAAGCAGTGGTTTTTGACAGTTCCGGATTTAAGGAGCGGAGAAGAAAAAATTGTTGTATTTGCCAACCTGATTGTTGACATATAGAACTGGCAAAATTTTTTTGCTGTCCTAACAAATTTTTAGTTTTTCCAACAACTTATTTGTTGAACCAACAAAAAAGTTTGTTAATGCTCTTTGCTTAACAAAACTTTTTGTAAGAAAAACTAAAATTTTGTTGGTAAAGCAAAAGAAAATTTGTCAATTCTATGCCAACAATCCGGTTGGCAAATACAACAATTTTTTTCCTCCGCTCCCTAAATCCAAAACTATGAAAAGCCACTGTTTCGAATGTTATAAGTCTTCTACATAGAATCGGTGAAATTTAACTGATATCACTAGGGAAACTTACTGGTTCCCCAGCGGATTTCACTTTTAACCAGCATATTTCACTGATTAACCAGTGAGTTTCCCTGGTGGAATCAGAAATTCCACTTATTTCTGTGTTTATTCGAAACAGTGGTTTTTCACTGTGAATCAGTGAGTTTTTACTGTTTCGGATTTAGGGAGCGTGATGATATTTTCAGTTGTAACTTAAAGTTTAATCAGCAAAAATGCACTTCAATCTTATAAATCTTATACATTTTTTCGGTTTATTACTTACAGAATCGGAGATTTTGGCGCTAATTTAATAAATGCTTTCGTGGCTTAAAAACTTTGTAAGATTACTTGGTATTGTAAATATCAAACAAAGTTTGATGAAAAATGCGTTTTAGATACAGAATCAGTTTTCTCGAGCTCTGATTATTATTTCCAATGTCCGAACAAAGTATGAAAAAATCGAGTTAAATCCTGTCGACGTCAGAAAAAACTATTTCTGTATACTAGAATCACCCTGATATATAAAATTATTATTGTTATATGTTATTAGGTAGAAGATTGCAAAGGTTATTTCAAAAAAATATTAATATTTGTGTGGTCACTTTGCTTTTGACTACAAATGAGCTAAAATATAAAAATACGTGTTGCTTTATACGTTTCGCTTTTTCTTGATGTCTGGATATAAACTGCATTTACTACTGATACGAGTATATGCTTCACTGAGTTTACTTTAACTACTTAAATGTAGAATAGCTGTTTCAGATAAAATGACATGCTTTGAGTATGAAAATACCGGTGGAAAATAATCTCAAATAATATGGTATACAAAAATTCTTTTTAATAATTATTCCGTAACAAGTCTTTCGTAAATCTTCACTTCCTCTAACTTATTAGGAAAACTTTCCATATATTCTGGAAATATTCGCATCGAAAATGATAATTGTTCCTAAATAATGAAAGAATTTCCAGTTATGTTGAAAAATGAATTTTCTTGTCCATAATAGGGAATTTCAACTAC
Organism: Diplolepis rosae; assembly: GCA_030998225.1. NCBI lineage: Eukaryota > Metazoa > Arthropoda > Insecta > Hymenoptera > Diplolepididae > Diplolepis > Diplolepis rosae. The sequence goes on along the minus strand of JAPYXD010000754.1, from coordinate 1,178,025 downwards.
AAAATTATTAGGAATACTCCAGATAATTTTCATTCTAATTTATTAGTTCTTTAAATAATTTATTTTCTTAATCAGTTAACCTTTTTTTCCTGGATGTATAAATGTTCATTTTTATATATTTTATCTGGCTTATTTTTAACAGAAGTAAAAATGAATTAAATTTCCTTTTCGTGGGAATAGAAGCTCAATATTTAATTAAAAATATTCATGATCTATCCTTGAAATCTGTTTTGGCGTCCTCTCGTAGGTGGTAGCCAATGTTTACTTGACTAACAAGTAGACAATTATTTTTTCTCCTTGACGTTTACTACCTTTCTACTTCTGTGTAGAATATACGTAGACAATTCTACCTGATTACTAGGTCGAGTGACAACTTAACTTGAAATACGACACGCGAGTCGAGATGGGACAAGTTACGGAAATTCGGATCCTATCTGGATAATCCAAATCCCAGGTCACCACAGCCAGATTTCCCAACGATCAGACAGAAGCTTCTCTAATGACCTACGAGTACAGGTCCGAACAATCTAATGACAAACTGTCATGTCCCACAAATGCGCAGAACGATACAGTGTCAGCTTCATCACTAATTTTAGAGTACGAGATATTATAGTTCATACATTGCGGAATGAAACACCCAGAAAAAAGATTTGGTTGGATCAAACAAATATTTTTTGGTCTAAAAACAGTATTTTGTTGTTTAACTCCTAATTTTAATTTTCTTTATAATAATTGGTAATTAGATCCTTTCCTTGATATATTTCTGCCCAGATAGATGTTATCCTGCTGATTTGATTTTGAAACGAAAACAGCCAAGGTTTTTCAATATACGATTCATAGTTAAAGGAATTCATTCACTTTGTATTGATTTCAAAATTTGAATATCGGTCATTTTGAAAATCGCGTGTCCAAGAAACTGGTAATAAATTTCCAAACCAGTTTGAGATTTATAAAATGACCTAAAAGACCCTAAAGATCTGTTTTTTTGTGCACCTGATCTATTAGTTTGATCTAAAGTCCTTTATTAATTGGCAGAACGCATCTTCTGAAAATCGAGGTGTAAAAACAAAGAACTTTTTAATTCATCATTATTTTTGAAAACTCATAAAGATGAATAACTATTTAGCTATGAACATAAATAAACTGAGGAATCAATTGCAATTATATTATTTATTCCACCATTAAAAACCCTAAGGTATAATTTTAACTACTCCTTTCGGTTTATCTTCAGTGATATTTTATTTTTTGTAAATCAACCCTTGGTAGAATTACTAAAGCAACAAAGAGTCTGAACAGAGTTACTGTAATTGACTTCCGACACTATAGTTTAAGAGTTCTTCTTCGAGAGTAGAATTCCGATTTCTCTAAGAACATAATTTTTAGTCTTGCAATTAACGGTATGTAATAAACATATATTGTTGGAATATGCCTTTTTATAGACCCAGGTAAATATTTGGTTAATCTAAACCAAAATTTTTTTTATTATATGCTTCAACAAATTTTTTGTTGATTCAACCAATAAACTTGTGTCATGCAACCAGAGATGCCTTAATAAAAATTCCATCTAGGAAACTATATAGAAAATTATGTAGGAAACTATATGGGAACTATATGGAAAACTGTGTAGGAATCTGTACACGGAGAAACAAAAGTTTACAATTTTTGCTAAACTACGTTTTAAATTTGGGAAAAACGTGTCATAGTGAGAATTCTCCGCAGAAAAATACCAAACTTCAGATGAATTATATTATAACTTACTATGGATTGTATCAAACTTTACTATAATCTATACTAAAGTTACATATCATTTTTCGAATCTTTACACTAAGAAAAATATATCTGAATTTTTCCTGTTTTTTATAGGAAGTCTACCTCAGGGGGTAGAAAATAAGAAAATTTGCTAGTTGAAATGAAGTATGCATATACTATTGCAAAAGTCAAATAAGAGGATAAAAAATGAAAGTATTTTTTATAGGAAAGTTGTTATTCAAATTTTGACGAAAATAATACGTTACTTAAAGAAAATATTTACAGTAACTGATTCTAAAAAAGTCCGATAAATTATGGGACTTTCTATGGTCAGCAGTCTACGTTCCAGTCTACGGACCACGAGTGCGCGAGTTCGAACCCAGCTTGGAAGCAGAATTATTTTCAGATTTCTTCAACTTTACTACATAAATGTTTAAATTGCCTAGTATAATTACTAACATTGTTTCATAATTGTGCATGGTAATAAAAGTCTAAATAATTTCTCCTTTTACACAGGTTGTCAATGATAAGTAGAAAAATGAAGGTAGATACGTGAAAAAAGAAGGGGGAAAAAGGAAAAAAGGAATCGATAAAAGGGAAGAGAAATTTTTGCATTTTTTTGCGTCGAAAAAATTCCGATAAGAAAAAGGAAAAAGTCCGATAAAAAACAGGAAAAATTCCGACATGTTTATATGAACTTTTTAGTATTCCAATCACGGAAAAAAGTCCGATAAAAAACGGTAAAAAATATTTTACTGTTTTTAAAAAGTCTTAATTAGACATTCGAGTAGGAAATTGTATGATGTTTTTTCCGAAGAAGCTCCCTATTGTATAGCACAATTTCCGGTGGTACGTAAAGTCCGATAAAAAATAGGAAAATGTTTTATAAGGATTTTCTGGGGTTTAAATACCATAAATTATAGGTGAATTTCGCCTAAAAAAAGAAGAAACTAAGATATATTTTTCTCAGTGTAGTATTTTGACCCCGAGAAATTTCCAGTCCGCTAGGAATAATTACCATTCTACCTCTATTTTCCTTAAATTGCTAATACTTTTTAGAATTTGCATTATAAAATAAAACATTTATTGCTATACAAAGTTTCTCCGTGTAAGGAACCTAAAATTACACAATTATAAAATAATCATTAAATATAACAAATTGGATCCAGGAAAATATGAAGAAAAGAGTATGGGAAATTACATGGAAAACTATATATATATATATATATATAAAACAATATAGTTTCCCATCTAGTTTCCTATAGAGTTTCCCACATAGAATTTTTAAATAATGTGGTTTTTGGATACCGTTTTGTTAAATAAAACAAATATTTCAGTTGATTAAACCAAATTTTGTTTAAATTAATCAAAGATCTTGGTTAATCAAACAAAACGGTTTGGTTAGATCAAGTACTTTTTTTCGAGTGTATAAATACTTGATCGGAAAAGTACGTTAGGCCAGCGCAACTCTCATAAAATGAACGAGTGAAATTAACTATAAAATATTGCAGAAACATTTTGAAAATTAAACATCTAAAGTTGCCAAAACATATATTTGACAAATTTTTGGATATGGTACTTACTCCCTAAATCCGAAACTGTGATAAACCACTGTTTCACTGCTTCACTGGTTGACGAGCGAATTTCACTGTTGATAAGTATATTTCACTGATTAAATAGGGAGTTTCCATGGTGGAATCAGGCAAATTCCACTGATTTCTATCTGGAAGACTTATAACATTCGAAAAAGTTGTTTTTCACTGTGAATCAGTGAGTTTTTACTGATTCAGATGTAAAGAAAGAATACTTGTGAGTCAATACATCAGCCGCCTAAAAGATAAATTTTTTCTGTTGCAAGCCTTAGAATTTTTAGATATAAGTATTGAAACATCAAGTCAGTTAATTTTAATTTAGTAACTTTAAATTTACTAAAAAGTAACTGAATTTTCTTAAATTTAACGGAATGTAGCTGAACAAAATTGCAGTTTGTTTGCGGAAAATTCTGATAGAAATTCCTGACACTGTACTCTCTAAATCTGAATCAGCGATAAGTATATCACTGATTACAATCAGCGTATATACGCTGATAAATCAGTTGAATTTCACTGATTCAACAGCGTATATACGCTGATTATAATCAGTGGTATAATATAGCTAATAATCAGCGGAATCTCGCTGTTTCAGATTAAGAGATTAAGTGATCATAAAACTTAAAAAACTATATCATGTAAAATTTAAGTTTGATGTAATTTGAAAATTTGTGTTGCAGGTGTGCATCGTGGAAAGGTGAAAAGGGTGAAATAAGGCAACGCCACGGTGGGGATAACGGGGGTTCACGATGCCCCCTATAATCGGGGAAACCTTTCGTGTATGGTTTCTATCCGCATTGGTTGTTCACGGTGCCGTGGCAGGCAATCCGGATGCAAAACGTCTCTACGACGACCTGCTATCCAACTATAATAAGCTTGTGCGACCCGTGGTGAATACATCGGATGTTCTTCGCGTATGCATCAAGCTTAAGCTTTCACAGCTCATTGATGTGGTAAGTACAATTACTTATATAATACAAATGGGTGATTTCATCCAAGAATTAGATTAACATTTTTTTTTGCGTAAAATATTTCTCTGCGTTCTTTGATCAAAAAATATAAGACAAGTATTTTTTTATTTTAATATGATATTTAAACTTTTTGAGTAGTGAATTTTTAAACTTTTGAAATTTATAAAAGTACTTTTTTACGATCGCGTATACTAAAAAAAGTATTTTATTCAAAAAATTTCTGAAAATCATGAAATTTACGATTTTTTTGTAGCTGTCGAATAATGTTTATTAGAAATCGATTAAATTTTTTTTCAATCCTCTGAATACCGGGTGAAAACTTTGACACAATTTTACATTAGAAAAACAAGAGCATGGGGTCGTCAGGGACCCCACCCGGCATTCAGATGGTTAATAAAAATACGGACAATTTTATAAACAAATAGATTTTTTTTCAAATTCGGTATTATATTTTTTCCGTTTTTTTATTGATAAATGTTCCTGGAATATTCCAGAATATACCGTAAAAATTAAAAAATTAGTGTGGAATAAATTTTCAAGGTGTAGTTTTCGCGCTCAGAGCGCATGCTTCGAGCGCGATGTTTGACTTACAACCTACAAGCACACTTGATCCGAGCAAGTCCAAGTAAGTCAAACATCGCGCTTCGAGTGCGGAAAATACACTTGGAAAATTCATTCCACACAAAGTATTGAACTACTCATTTCCAAATTTTTTCAGTATACTCTGGAATATTTAAGGAACATTTATGAATAAAAAAAACGAAAAAATTGGTACTGAATTTTAATAAAAATCCATTTGTTTATAAAATTTCCCGTTTTCATATTAACAAAATATTGCATTGATTACTAATAAACCTCATTCGACAGCTGAGAAAAAAGCATAAATTTTATGATGTGCAAACATTTTTTGAATGAAATTTTATTGTGCAATTAGGAAAAAAGGAGTTCATTTTGCGAGTGTGAAGTTTGATGCCCGAGCAAAGCTAAGGCAACAATCACACAAGTGAAATAAATGTTTTTCTCGTATTGCACATGTTTTTTTTTCTACTGGGAGGGTCAAAAATGGATTTCTTTGCTGCACAGTCAATAAAATGCACTTTATGATGCGCTAGCAGAAAAAATACTTTTCTTAGTATACACGATCGTGAAAAAGTACTTTTTCCGGTCTTCAAAAGTTTAAAAATTCACTAAGCAAAAAGTTTAAACATCATATCAAAATGGAAAAATAAGTGTCGAATATTCAAAAAAATATTCCAAAGAAAAAAATGTTTAAATGTAAATTTTGGGGGGAATCACTCATATGTAAACACGTTTGATAAATATTCCATATCAGAAATGTAACAGTGATTCATAATATTAGTTACATTGAGGAGGAATAGAAGTTCTATAACAAGCAAGTAATAGCTGTTACGAAATTATTCCCAGAACCCTTATGTTAGAAGTGTTCTATAATATTCATTCCAATTGAGCCCCTTATCTGTACTATGAAAGTGTTATGTTAAAGTTTTCTATCACTGATAAAGCTTAGATAATTAACAGTTCAAGAACACTGAGTTTGAACTATTATGTAATTGTTGCAAAATCAATATAGTATCTCAGGCCTTTTGCACGGAGAAAAATAGAGATAAGGAAATCGGGATTGATTCCTGGAAATTCTGTAAGAAAATGTTACGTTTGTTTTTTCCCAATAAATTTCCTAATGAAGAAAAGAGAATGTGACGCAGATTGGCAATAATTACTGAATTATAAAAATTATTTCAAAGCGATATTAGACTCTCTTGTTTTTATTAGTAGATCAGTTGTAAATAACCAAAAGTAAAATTTTTTTACCGAAATTTTAGTTATCAATTCCGATTTTCTTATTTCCATTTTTCTCCGTGTGTAATTATTTGATCAAAATATAATGAATAAAATTCTTGAAATGGCCAAAAGGTGGCAGAATGAGTCAAATTTTATGTGTAAAAAATCAACCAAGAAAGGTTTTAATACAGTTTGAAAAAGTGTTCAAATTAAAATGTTTATTTTCCTTGATTTTGCCTTTATTAATTTTTAATTCTTCTGGAAGTTCAAGTTCCACAATTTATTATATTCCAATTTGTCTTAACTTTGCTTCACATTTATTATTCTATAATTTCAAAACTTTTAACGGTAAAGTTTTTTCATACTGCTCCAAACATCTGACAATATTTGTGCATGTTTGAAAATATATCCACTTTACCAATATCTTCTTATAATAAATAATTTAAAAGTGTTCCTCAAACAACTTTATTATTTCAAGCTGCTAATAAATAAGGAACATTTCAGAAAATTTACAAAACTTTAGTCAGTTATATTGTATACTTACCATTTTTGGAATGTTTCTGTCAACTTTGATTAACTCTTTTGTTCGTGTAGGGGAGAAGCGGCGAAATTGGCGCGTCGTCTAAATTGGCGCACTCTATTTTTCAGAAAATGATAACATAACAAAAAATAAAAATAGTTCTATCGTGCGCATTCTTGTATGATATGTATTTTATAGAAAACATTATAAAAATCTAATTGCTTAATGCAGTTTTATTGCGATTAATCGTTTTTTGGCATAATGGTTATGTTCGAAGCCATTGAGTTAAATCGTTAAATAATAGTAATTCAAGGTGAATTAGATTAATGCAACGATTTTATAATCTTTGATATTTAATCTTACGATTAGGATAGAATATTTATATGAAAAAATAAGCATTTTACGTAAAAAGTATTTAATTAATGAACGATACACTTGCGGCAAAATTGGCGCATACGAGATTCAAATCAGAGGCGAAGTTGGCACACGTGTTGTGTTTCTGGAAACCGGTGACTGAAGTCAAGTGCTCGGATGTTTATGATTGAAAATATAAAGAAGATAGAAAGTACACAATTATTAATATATAGATGTATACATTTGAATGTTGCTGGACTTTTCTGCTAATCTTTTTCTTAAGATTTTTTGTGACATGGGAGGTAATGTGGTTCGCAAAACTGATGTAACGACTTTGTAAGGTTATATTCATTTGAACAATCAGTAGTTAAATTTTTTTTTTAAGTTTGAGGTATTAAGGCATTTTAAAAGCGATTTTTAATAATTAATTTGCAGTCTGACAGTGTTTTGAAAGTTTTCTCGATTTTAAGATGTGAAAGCAATGTAAGTAAAAAATTTGTATTTTTGATTGATTGTTTCTATTATTTATAAGTCTTCTAAAGTTAATAATTGTATATACTTCTGATTACAAATTCAAATAATTCTCTATAAAAATGATTTCAATTTGAATATTCACTTAAATATCCACAATTGCCAGTATTTTATTGTACAAATATAAAATATATTTTAACTTTGGCTGGTTTATGTGAATAAAGGTATAAAAAACTTCACATATCTTGATATACTATCTCAAATTTAGTTTCAAATTATAACTACCTCTTTTCATCAACCTTTGCTACTGAAATGTAATTCTAAATCTATGAAAATATAACTAATACGTGGCAAGAGAAGATTATAATATTAGTGCGTCAATTTACCCGACATGGCGGGTAAATTGACGCAGGTGTAGTCCTTCGGAAATCTGAATAAAAACCTGCTTTAATAATTTTCAATGCAATCTTTATCCATTGGAAAGTATAGAAAAGATATCCAGCTATTAAATAAATATTTTTTTATAATTTTTAGTCATATACTTTCTTTTTAAACTCGCACTTTCTATTAGGTGCGCCAATTTCGCCGCTTCTCCCCTACATTAGTGAATTCCAATCAGCAAAGTAGCAAAGAAAGGATAACTTTTTATCCAAAAGGTCTGAACGGTAATGTGTTATGACCTCATTTAATCTGTCGGAAAATACATCGTAATTTGAATCAGCTTTCGGTTGGAGCGTAAAGAGGATCGACTGCGAATGATAAGAAGGTTTGTGAGAAAAGAGTTATTGAGAGGGTAGTCACAATGCGGAAACTCTTTACTTAATAAGATGTGAAATTGGGACAACAAAATTAAAATGTGCCGTGAAACGGAAAAATATGTAGCGAAAGATGTAATGAAAGGAAGTACCAAAAATAGAGTTATTAGAAAAATTACTTCTTTTCTTTCCATCTAAATTAATCAGAGCTTACTAATAAAATAGTGCGAATTTGACTGCTAATTTCATTTTGTAAAAGTTTATTACCAGCCATTAGCAGAAAAACTATAAACTCACAGTGAAATTCAGAACATTCATAATCTTGAATTCTGGTAATACGTAAATAACTCTCAAAATTATCTCTACTGCATTTCTTGATCCGGCATCAATTAAAATGAATACGAAATTGCGAAATCATTAATAAGTTAATGAACAAAGTTATTTGCTTAAAACAGATCTAAAAATTTATATTCTGAAAATTTTATTACAAGATGTAAATTTTTCGTTTTTCTTCGAAATCCCCAAAATTGATTCAGAATATTTATTTGTGTGGCACGTAATATTAATTTCAATTTTACAAATGGTAGATCTACATTTTCTTCAAATTCCCCGTTTTAAATAAAATACGCGCGTTGCGAAATAATGTTGAGAGAGAAAGTTTTTCTCCTGAAATGTTTTTTCTTTTGAAAACCTTCTTATAAGAAACATTTTCAGTTTTATTAATATTTTGAATACGACACCTTTTGCAATATAAATATCTGCCTACAGAAGGTAGATCCACTTTGTCCATTTCTTTTTCAATATTTTTTCAATTTACGAGATCTAATTTTTTTAAAACCATTAATTCGAACTTGAAGCGCGACTTACGTGATAATAATTTTTTCCTCAAAGTTGAATTAAGTTTGAGAAAATTAAATTTACATTTACAATGTTATAAAGTTCACTGCAGTATATTAAATTTTTTTACTAATAATGAATAAACAATCATATGAAAGTAACTAGTGGATGAGCTGACACTATTTTATTATCAGTTCCTTATTAATGCGGATTTCAAAAAAAGATAATTTTTATTACACATTGTCTTATTTTCTAAGTTAATTTTAATCAATAGCTTTATTTTACTAACTCCATTCAATTAAATTTGTCTAGGTATCAAATCAGTTGATTTTAATCTATTTCCAGATAAATTTGATAAAATAAACTGATTTAATAGCAAAGAGAAAGACTCACTGATTGAAATTAGTGAAAGAGTTACTGATTTAAATGGAGAAAGCATTTTCTAAAACTACATTTGTGAAAATTGTTCACCCGAATTGATGAAAAACTGGACTAACTTTTGGTATAATTTGGCTAATAAATAATTGAATTCGCTATTCTATAGTGAAATTTAACTAATTTATTGTGAAATTTTCTTACTGACTGTTAGCAATACTAACCATTATTGACTTTGACTCTGAATTAATTTAAATTGATTAATTTAGATTTTGAGAGTAATTGTTTTCATTCTGTGTAATTAATAATAATTATTATTATTACACTATTATTTGGGATAGAGTATAAATTCCACTGCTATGATGTAGTAATGCACAAATCATAAGTATGTAGTCCATGTATTGTGGAGTAAATTCAGGCATGCTTATTGCCTAATATGTCAAAATAGGCATTATTCTCACCTGGCACTTGAATTCATTACTAAATGTAACCTAGGGCGGTGATAACACTATGCCATTATACCTTTACAAATTATTTCTTTTGTTCTATTCGAATGGCGAAGAATTTATTATAATATGCACAATACTCTATAAATCTAAATCAATCAAATTTTCACTGATTGAATCCGTGATTTGCCTTTTCACTGAATCATCAGTGGAAACAATATTTTTCACTGTTAAATCAGTTAATTTTCATTGTTTAATTAGTGAAAACAATATTTTTCACTGTTAAATCAGTTACTTTTCACTGAAAAAATCAGTAAAATTTGACTGATTCGCAGTAACCTCTTTTTAGCTATTTGAATCAGTCAAATTTCACTGATAATTAGTAGATTTGGACTGATTCACATTTAGAGAGTATATATAAAGAAAAGAGTGAAAATCATACCAGGGGTGAGATTCATAATTAACACTGTGTTATAAATTTTAAAAATATTATTAAACATATTTTAAACCTGGAAAATTCTTTGAATAATTATTAATTAATTAAAAAATGAAATACTATATATTCCGGTGATAAGTTTCACAGTCAATCTCCAAAGAGAAACAAATATTGTCCATTTAACCTGGAAGAATAAGATGAAATTATTGTTCATGATATAAAAATAGGGATTATTATATTAAAAATGATTTAGTGTCAATTTTTAAGGGTAAATGGATAATATTTTTTCCTTTTTTAGGGTTTGATTATAAAATTTAATACAAATTTTGATGGTGATTCATTTTTTAAATAATTAATAATAATTCAAAAAAATTTCTATAGCTGATAGATGCCAAATAATATTTTCAAAATTTATAAAACATTGATAACTTAGAATTCCGTCTCTGGTTCTTTTAAAATATTTTTGAAAATTTTTATTAGGAACAGATTTCTAATAATTATTTAAGGAATAAAAGTAATAAACTGTATTCATGATCGATTTATTTTTTAGCGTTTATGCCGTTTATTTTTGTATATCTGTAAAAAGTAATGAAAAATCGTATTTTATTTTACCCGAATAGAAATGATTAATGATCTATAAAAATATCAAATCATCTTGAAATGATTTTCTCCATTTTGCGTGACACTCAATTTCCGCTGTTATTTAGCAAGAAATTTAAGGAAGGTAGAAGGTTATTTTCTGTTATTTGGCCGGTGCTTTACTATATCCTGACAACGAATGTCATTAGGCTCAAATAACATATACACCCCTAACCACATTCCAAATCAAACCCTTAAAGTCAGGGAAAAAGCAACATCTCCCGTACAGTTACATCTTCTACTGTATCGATTTATTCTGGCAATCTACATCTCGTTTCTCGCAACCCTAACAGAATAAGCTAGAATTATTTAGGATATATTTACAAAAGAATAATTATTAGATATTACAAGCAGTATTTATATCAATAATTTCCTTATCAATGAAGTTCTTTAAACATATTTCTACATTAAAATTTACAAATGCTTTTTATTCTTTCGTGATTAGTCTCGCTTGTAATTCACTCATATTCATGAAATTATTGTATATTAAATAGCGTTTTACGAGGTAATAGAAGTTTAAAATGAAAATTTTATAATCAGTCGTGAAAATAAGAATTATGAATTATTTTACCGTGCAAGTCATTATACATATACAATTGAATTTTTAATTATTATATCATGACATTCTATCATTTAATATATAAAGCGTGGAAAAATATTTCCGAGCGATAAAAACATGAAACGTTGTCACTTCCTATACTTTTTAAAAATATTTATGATAATTTCTAGCACGATTAACAAAAAGTATTTTTAAATTTTGATATTTTGTTTCAGTTTAGTATCAAAATGTCCACAATCATTGGCTTCTAATTTTGTAAAAAGTAATTTTTATAACAATTATTATTGCATAAAAATTCTACAAAAAGATAATGTTTAAATTAAAAGTTTTCAAAAAATCTTACCATTTCATTTTGTATTTAAATTCGTCAAAAAAAAAGTAAGGAGTTATTCATATTATTTGGCGGGCGAATCCAAAATTTCAAAATATTTAAATTTGATAATTGATAAAGTAAAAGTCATTATTCTTCGAATTCTATTTTCAATTTGATTGTTTACATCTTTTATGTAAAAATAATGGTTTTTACTTTATTAATTATTAATTTTACGTATTTTTTAGAATTTTGAGTTAACCCTCAAAATAATATTATTTGCTCCTTAGTCTTTTCTCCGCCTCTTTTTACATTCTCATCATATGAGAAGTTATTGGTTCTACGTGAAAAATGCCTTTTAAAATTTTCATAAAATCTCGACGTTTTGAAAGCCCTGAGTGAGAAAAAATGGGTTTCACGATATTTCTTGAGAGCCCTAAAAGAAAAGAGGAGTTTATTAACCAGCCGTTTTTGAACAATGCTTCCGATTTTATCCATAAAAGGCGTTTTTCTAAATACTGAAAATTCAATTTTCCCCTCAAAATATACGCGATACGGAAAAAATTTCAAGAAACAATAAAATTATCTATTTCAAAGAGGTCTACAAAGTTGCCCTTAACCATTTTGTTCATAGGATTCATTTTTCTTGTTTATTAATAAAAAATATTATTAAAAATAAAAAACTCTGTTTCTAAGCAAAACTAAGCGGAATACGAAAAAAAATTTAAGGAAAAAAACCGTTCACCTCTAGAAGATCTAAAAATTCACTTCAGACAATTTTTTAATAAAAAAAATAGTTTTTGTTTTTGACGTGGAAAATTTCATTAAAAATAAACAATTTTGTTTTTTTAGCAAAACCATGCGAGATATGAAACAATTATTATTTTATTTTAAAATGCATGTGCACTAAATTGAATGATCTGCAAATGAATTGCAATTTACGGAAGTAAATTGTAGCAGATATTTTTAACAGCGTTAGTCTCATTTTTAAAGTGAAATGTATTATATTTACTAACTTTTGTAAACTTTAAAACTTTATTTTAATTTCCTATCCTAAATTCTATATTAGGTATTTGAACATTGATATAACTGTCCGGATGTTGACCTCGAGCTTCAAAGGGGTTGCATATAAGCTGATTATATTGAGTTAAGGTGTAAGCACAGGATACAGCTAAGTTCTCATGTACAGTTACCTTGGAAAGTTTACTTAAAACATTTTAGATAAAGAAAATGTACATTAAAAGATGAATAGTTTCAAAGAAAATTAATTGAAACATATTTTCGTCCATGTGCTATCGATAAAAAGGGAAACTTAAACCTTTTCTAGCGCATTTCGATGTTTAATATTACAGATCGGCATTTCATGTCAACCCAGGAAAAGCCATACTTAGGACTAGTCTGGACAACGACAAAATTCCTACATAGGCTTATCAATATTTTTATAATTTCCAGTCGAGTTTATTCTAACGAGAAATTCCCAGTTTTAAGTTATTTCAAGTAGAAATAGCACGTCATTGTCAGACATGTCACTGAATTTATTATGAATTCCAGTTACGTTGAAATGCAATATCTGTTACCTGTCAATTTGTCACTTTCCAAAAAATAAGCTATTTTTATAAATGAAAAACATGTGCTTAGAATATTATCTTCAGATAATATATCCAATGAAAGTAATTACGGTTACAAATTGTAAGATTATGCTTTGAATTTAGGAGGGACGTTTAAGCTAAAATACTGATCTGAATTTCCATGTAAAATGTATTCCACGTTCTTACTATAAAGTTGAGAAATCTGTTATTCATTTTTCCTCTCACTGAATATCGAACCAATAACTATTTAAATATTGGTAAATAATTTATCCACACTGTACTTTTAGGAGTATTTAATGATTATTGTGGATTTTACTCTGCCTGGATAAAAATTATCAACCCCGGGTAAAGCTCTGTATGAAACGCTAAACCAAGCCATGGCCTGGACAGATGCCCAAGACTCGAGTATATAGTGTTAAATATTTTGAAAATACAATGTACGGTTTTTATCATTTAACATATTTATGCAGAACTTTTGCCAATTATCAGACTAGGACCCGACCTGAAAAGCTATCTTTCAGCATGAAGCACTGAGTCAAACATGGGCCTGACCTGGCGAATCGAATTTTGCAACGCCACGTGCTAAATTTTTTATTTACCTGACCGAGGCCAAGTCATGTTTCTCCGTTGTATGCCAGGTCAGAGCCAAGTCAAGGAACTTTTGTAGGGCCTGATAAATATTTTATAATTTTTAAAATAATCCTGCCAGGTTTGAAAGATGCTTTATTTTGTTAAACTACTTTTAAAATGTTTTTCATGTATAATTAATCTTTTCCTATTTTCTCTTCGTACCTGTCCGCGTCCCAGTCTTAATTCTTCATGCCACCCAAGAGTTGAAGGGCTTGTGTATATCTATATGTATGTATGCATATACACGCCTAGAGTGTATAGCTAGTGTTGTAGATATGTATATGTATGTATTTGAGCAAAACAACACTTTGCGTGTGTATGCATTATGCAAATCAGTCTTAATTGTTCTATGGCATTGCCATATTGCCCCTTTCATTTGTCGCATCGCGACAGTGTACAGCTCATGTTGATCTTGCTTTCAGTCTGTTGCAATTACACTTATTAGGTCTGACATAGCCTTCGTTGACTTAAAGAACAGGGTCGATGACACGTAGAAAGTAACAACCTCACGTACATATAATTGCAAGCTTAGCTCAAAAGTGAAAACTCAAACATTAAGTTTCGGGGATATAGTTTTTTTCTTCATTTTTCTGAAATAAAACATGTACTTGGCATTGATTTCTGTCACTATTTTAAAAATTTGCTTGAATATTAAGGCACATCTAAAGTAAGATTATTTTAGAGTTCACTCGATTGAACTTTCATTCAGGATTTAAAAAAAATTTTAAATGACATAATTGACCATCAAAGATACTTTGATATCGTTTCTCAATTTCTTGAATAAGTAATTTTTTTTTGAAATTCGTTTCAACTTTTATTTTAAAAAACATGATTCATATTCAAAGCTAATTGAATAAATATTTAAAGAATTTAAAATCTTTCTGTGGAAAAAGAGACGCTTTTGACTTTTCTACAGAAAGATTTCAAATTTTTTAAATTTGAATTGAATTTGCATTATTGCGATATTAGAGTTTGAAATTGTTTACGACACCTGTCTGGAAGGTATCCTATCTGATACGTGATTAGTGATCCTCCGATAATGTAGACAGTGACAAAAATTTTGAACTCAACTATCTAGTTTCAAATAAATATTTTCTATTTCAAGTTAGAACAGAACTTAAAACTTTTAATTACAACAGTTTCTGTAATATTTTCTTATTTATTATCATTGCTCTGTAAAGTAACAACTATTAGGAATGTTTTTGTATTGTAATGTGTATTTGTAAATGAATTTTAATTTATATTGGGTTGTCCCAGAAGTAATTGCCGATTTTTTTCATACAAAATAAACACATTTTTTAAAATACAAGGGATGAAATTTATTCAATGATATATTTTACATTTTGTTCAATGACTGTTTGCCATCTTTCTGGTAACTTCATGATTCCACGCTCATAGAAATTCTGGTCTTTATCGGTAAAAAACTGAACCATGTGCAATTTCACAGCTTCATCATCATTAAAAGTTTTACCATTCAAGGAATTCTGCAAAGATCGAAATAAATAGTAATTTAATGGTGCAAGATCAGGGCTGTATGGTGGATGTAACATCACTTCCCAACCAAGCTTTAATAATTTTTGACGAGTGGTTAAAGATGTGTGTGGTCTGGCCGTTTTTCTTTGACCGCTGCATCCAATTTGTTCAGTTGACGACAGTAGATATCCGAATTAATCGTTTCGTTCCTTGGAAGCAGATAAAAAAATACCACACCTTTCCGATCCCACCAAACAGACAGCATAATCTTTTGTTGATGCAATTCAGCTTTTGATGTTGTTTGTGGTGGTTAATCACGCTTGGACCATGATCCTTTTCTAACGACGTTATTGTAAGCAATCCATTTTTCATTACCAGTGATAATTCGTTTTCAAAAAGGATTCAATTCATTGCGTTTGAGACGCAAATCACAAGCGTTGATGCGTTTTGTTAAATGAGTTTCTTTCAATTTATGTCGAATCCAAATATCCAGTTTTTTAACGAGTCCAGGACATTATATATGACGGTTGATTGTTGATTTTGTCATTTTTAACATTTCTTCAATCTCTCGCAGTTACATGACAATCCGATTCGATCATGGCTTTGATTTGGTCATCATCAACTTCATTTGGTCGACCTGAACGTTGTTCTTCTTTGAGTGAAAAATCCCCAGAACAGAATTTATCAAACCAATTTCGACACTGTCTGTCATTTAAGGCTTCCTCACCATACACATCACGTAAAATTTTAGCAGCCTGTGCTGTGTTCTTTCTTTTACGGAAACAAAAAAGCAAAATATGACGAAAATGCTCGTTTTTACATTCCATCTTAAAGTTGATGCCAAACTGACAACTGTAAACAAAATTACGTGCAATTTGTTTGTAAAGCAAGCTAAAAGTGACTTCTAACAAATGTCAGAAGGAAGAAATGATGACATTGACAGAAGTCATTCAAAAAGATAGTTAAAGACATCTATGTGCGAAATCGGCAATTACTGCTGGGACAACCCAATAGATGTATGCATTACTAGCTTCCCATTTTTTCATGAATTGTAAAAGTTGTGGTTCACATTTGACTGGAGACTTAGGCTAAAGCGAATTTCTGGGTGAATAGGTATGTACGGCGGGAAGTGAAATTCCCATGGGGATGTTTTTCCCATTTTACGAAGGCGATTGCGCTTCTATGTAGATAAGAGACATCTTTAAAGAGAGTCTGTGATGACGCACCTACCACATCTTTTTCGTTACTTTCTCAGTTCACCTTACTACACTTGATTTAGCTCAAATTACGAGTAAATTTGATACTTATCACGAAAATCTCTTTCAGAGATAAAATTCACAAGTTCTGAAAATTGCCAGATAAAAATATTGTATACAATGTAGAAAAATACGAACAAGTTAGATGGAATTTTTTCAAAAGATGATATTATTGAAAATTTTTTTTTATTTATTTGATCCGCAGGAACGATTCCCTATATACGGGGGAAAAAATCTGTTGAATTTACTGAGCCCATAAGATAAAATAGTGAGAGTACAAAATTTCTGTGAATTAAATAGATATTTCAGTAGAATTCACTGCTTTTTTGTAAACAGAACAAATTTGTCGATAAATATCACAGGAATGCCTGTTAAATTTAGAGAATAACAAATTTTCTTCGAAATGTTAATTTAATAGGGATTTCAGTAATATTTATCGACAAATCTTTTATTTAAAAAAAAAGCGGTGAATTGTTCTGAAATATCTGTTCAATTCACAGGAATTCTATGTTGTCACTATTTCAACTTACTTTCTAAATCCGAAACTGTGAAAAACCACTGTTTCGAATGTTATAAGTCTTCCATATGGAATCAGTGAAATTTAACTCATATCATTGGGGAAACTTACTAGTTGACCAGCGAAATTCACTGTTGACCAGTATATTTCACTGATTAAACAGTGAGTTTCCCTGGTGGAATCAGCTAAGTTTCTCTGATTTCTATGTGGAAGACTTATAACCCTCGAAACAGTGGGTTTTCACTGTGAATCAGTGAGTTTTTACTGTTTCGGACTCAGGGAGTATGGATTTGGTAGATTTAACAGATTCTTTCTCCGTCTAACATAATTTAAAAGAGGAAATATCAGATCAAAAATATATTTTAAAGTGCAGTTTTGATTGACTGTATAATTTTTATCAACTAAATCATGCACAAAAAATATAAATTCAGGAATCGAATTTTTTTTAACAAATACCAAGATTTGTTGAATTTTTTAAGTTTAGCAGAATCATTAAATAGATTCGATTATAATAACTCTCTCGAATAATTATTATTGTTATAATATTTAAAATCCACTATATTGTCGGATTTATAAATTACTCGCGCCGTGAAATATGATGCAGTGGTAGATTAAAATTTGCATTTATTGTTTTAAATCGGCATTATAAATCAACTATTGTTGTGCCGTGATCATGGGCTCATCTGAAACACACATATCATGAGCAGACCTGCTTATCGGTGAAACGGAATTAATTCGTTAGAAATTGTAATCGTGTTTCCTTCACTATCACGCTACACAAGTTTTTAGCTACCAGCATTGATTTTTTTTACACAGGGTGTCTAAAAAATCAAGAAATGGTTTAATATCTTATGCTAGAAACATTTCTAAAAAAATTAAATCAATCATTTATAATTAAAATCAAAAAGTGTATTGTTAATTAATACCATCATCTTTGGCCTGAAGAGGCACAGAATAGCCCTCGTTTGTTATTGACACAAAATTATTTTGTTTATTTAACTAAGTATTTTGTTGGCTTGGCAAAATTATTTTGTTCTACTTATTTGATTATTTGGTCTGAAATTGCGATTTTTATCAAATGATCTGCAGTAGAGTGTAGTTTTATAAATAGTAAAAGTTCCCTAATTTAATTTTGATTTAAGTTGATATAGATTAGTGGAAATTTAATGGAAAAATTATTTTTGAATGAATATGAATTACGATTATAATTGAATAGATTAATAAATGACTTTCCATCACGAATTAACATTTTCAATCACAAAAAATATTGTTCCTCGCCTTACAGGATTTAGTTATATTTACAAAAATATGTTGTCAAACTAACAATATTTTATCAGACAGACAAGAAAATGTTGCCGAACCAACAAAATATTTTCGTTTAACCAACAAAAAGACCTAACGAAATTATTTCCTTGATCCAACAAATCTTTCAGTTCGTCATACAAACTTCTTTTCTCAGTGTCAAAGCCCTAAAACTTCCAAGTGAATCATTTTGTTGCAAAGCGTATTGCTTTCGAGGTATTTGACTGTTTCCAGACTTTTTGGACACCCTGTATATATAAGACATATACACTTTTTGTTGTTTTAAACTATAAAATACTCCGAATATTATCATCTGCAACATTTTTTCTCTTTTACCAGCAGTCTAAAAAATTTCTAACGATGTTTTAATGACTCTGTGCTCAACTTTGCTTGATGGCTTGCAATTTATTTGACTCTCGAAAAACTATTGTATTCTTAGACGCGGAAAAAAGATTCGTAAAATTTACATAAAGTTTGGTAGTTATTTAGACAGCATGACTTTTTAGTAGATTTAACAAAAAGTTCAGTTCATCAGTTAACAGATTTTGCTGTTCAGGTTCATTTAGCATTCAGTAAAATCTCAAAAATCTGAGTTTAGTACTCTCTAAATCTGAATCAGTCAAATTTTCACTGACTGAATCAGTGATTTGCCTTTTCACTGATTCATCAGTGAAAAAATATTTTTCACTGTTAAATCAGTTAATTTTTACTGATCTATCAGTGAAAAAAATATTTATCACTGTCAAATCAGTCACTTTTCACTTAAATAATCAGTGAAATTTGACTGATTTACAGTAACCTCTTTTTAGCTATTTGAATCTGTCAAATTTTACTGATAATCAGTAGATTTTGACTGATTCAAATTTAGAGAGTAGATTTTACTGGAAGATAGGTGAAACGTACAGAAAATCCATGGACTTAATTGAACTTGTAAAATATACTAAAAACTCATGTTCTTCTAAAAAATACCAAACTTTTCGTGACTCTTACTAATCTTTTTTCTACGTCTAGGTCACTTTTCATTTGTATGAAATGTTATTTGCTCTCTTTGTAAAATTTTTTATCTCTAAGTACACTATTGTTTCTGTGTTTTCATTCGTGGATAGGGTAAATTTTGTTGTCTCGGAGGATTGCATACAGGACTGCCAATATTTAGTATTGGTGAATGCTATTTTATTTTTATTTACAATGACTTTCCAATCCAGAGGGATTCGTACAAATAGTAATTGAACATGTGCTTTACATTAGGTTCATTTAGCTTGCGGGTAATGATAACGAATTTGTTATTAACGAGAATCTCATCGGAATTCCATTTTAATGATTCCCGTTAAATTCATTGGTAGTCCTAAGGGAGATACGAAGATGTTCTGTGGTAATTCCGTTTCATCTGGTTTCCTTCGTCGGAAGAGTTTCCTGTCGTCATTCGAAGCTTTATTAGATTTATCCTTCGTAGCAGAGACTCTAGTCGGAAATCAAAAAGTACCTTTCAACTCCTGAAAGGGTAAAATATCTTACTCTCGTTGCATCTCAGAGGCGAGAAAAAATGTCTTCAATGTTGCAGAAAAATCTGAATACTTGTTCTTGAAACATGTGTTCACTATCATACGGCTAGCATAACTTTCGCCATAACCATTGTTCATGTACCTGACACATTCTGAAAATCCTTTTTTCTTGTTTATGTTTTACTATATCTCCCTTTATCTCTCTTTTATGGTTCAGATGAGTCTTGATTTACCTTTTGTTCTTTATATTTTTTTGATGTTTATATTTTTTATGTTTTTATTCATAAATTTTGCCTATATTTCCAACATTTAATAGTAGTTTTTCAGCTCTACAAAAAAAATCTAATAAAACGGTGAATTTGAAATTTAAAATTAGCAGAAGAGGTGAATATCAATTTTTCTGGTACTTGATATGGTTTCAGTTCTACTTAATTGAGTAACACGAACTCTTCCTAATTAGCTAGAATATCTGTATTCAATCCACTCAGGCTGAAGAGATCTTAAAACTGTAATTGGTCGCTGAGTGCTGAGATCGCATGGCTAATTCCATCTACCAATTGTTTTCTTCTTAAGCTATTTTTATGATTCCTTATAGTCCGAGATCCCACTGCAAAGTACCTTCACCGAAATGTCAATAGAACAAAACGCGTCGAAACTAGTGCATTATATACATCCTAACACGAAATGGCTAGGTTGTCTAAGCATAGCCGGGTCCTTATGTCAATAATTAATTATTGAAAATCCTAATTATTATGGAAGTTAACTACAAATAAGATTAATAAGATAAACATAATAACAATTGAAAGTTGACGACTAGACAAGCGAAAAATTGTAAGGTTGTCAACCCCCAGGTGGGTCTAAACATGGGTTGTTTAAACATTTATACAGATTTTTTGGCGTTCAACTTCACCGGCTGTTTAATAGAATAATAAATACTTGAATCGAAATCTTATGATCTGCGCTTCGAGAAATTATAGGGTTGTCTCCGTAATTCCGGGTCCAAAGTGAGACAACCCTACGCGAATACTTTTCATTTTGCGCGCGCGATAGAATGGAATAGAGCACCACTGCAACTACAAGTTGAGATTCGAAAACCAGGATTAACGTGACTTGTTCTTCCCCCCTTGTACTCAAATCTGTAATAGTGAAAATTTCACCATTTGAATTAGTGAAAATTATTTCACTATTGAAATAGTAGAATTAGTTTTATCACTATTTGAATTACTGAAATCCACTGTTTGAAATAGTGAAATGGACTTTTTGAATTAGTAAAACCCACTATTCTAATTAGTAAAATCCACTATTTCAAATTGTCTACTTTGCTATTTTTAAAATGACCTATTTTCTTCCAATTCCAATAATGAAATTTCACTATAAAATATTGAAATTCATTATTTAAAAGTAGTACTTGCGTGTATAGTATTTGACTAGATTCTTTTGAAATTTGATAATAACGTTCCTTTAATGTCGAACGTTCCGGGAGCATTATATTAGAATTTTTGATTGTCCCATTTTTGAGTAATCAATCGTCGAAGTTGCGAATTTTCATAGGCAATTACTAAAGAGAGAAAAAGAGGAAATTTGTAAGGTCTCTAACCTAGAATTTCAGAGACCTTTCATATTGAGCTGAAGTTTGTGACGTCTCGTGTGACGATTTTTTTAAATCTTTTTTCGTCGTATGATTAACAAGACAGTCAAAAATTTATAGAATAGTGACTTTTGACCAAAAACATGTTTTACTGCGAAAAATAAATTTTTAAAGTTTGACCCCGGGAAGAATTTTTTGATAATTTTTGTTTCGTTCTGCAACCGTAAATTTTAATTTATATTTTTTTAATTGTAGTACAATGTGACTGCAATCAAAAACCGAAGTCAATTTTTGCGTCCCTCTGCAAGTTTTCGAGATAATTTGACGAGTTTGTCCATAAATGGGTTCCTGGGGTCAAACTTTGAAGATTTTGGTTTCGTTCCGCAAACGTAAATTTTAATTTATATTTTTTTAACTGTAGTACAATGTGACTGCAATCAAAAACCGAAGTCAATTTTTGCGCCTCTCTGTAAGTTTTCGAGATAATTTTTACGAATTTGTCCATAAATGGCTTTCCGGGGTCAAACTTTTAAAATTTTGGTTTTGTTCCGCAAACATAAATTTTAATTTATATTTATTTAAATGTAGTACAATGTGGCTGCAATCAAAAATTGAAGTCAATTTTTACGCCTCTCTGCAAGTTTTCGAGATAATATCACGAGTTTGTCCATAAATGGCTTCCCGGGGTCAAACTTTAAAAATTTATTTTTCGCAGTAAAACATTTTTTTTGGTCAAAAGTCACTATTCTATAAATTTTTGACTGTCTTGTTGATCATACGACGAAAAAAGAATAAAAAAAAAAAAAAAAATTCGTCACACGAGACGTCACAAACTTTAGCTCAATATGAAATGTCTCTGAAATTCTAAGTTAGAGACCTTACAACTTTCCTCTTTTTCTCTCTTTAGTAATTGCCTATGACAATTCGCAACTTTGACGATTGATTACTCAAAAATGGGACAATCAAAAATTCTAATATAATGCTCCACTATTTCAAACAGTGGATTTCAGTAATTCAAATAGTGATAAAACTAATTCTACTATTTCAATAGTGAAATAATTTTCACTAATTCAAATGGTGAAATTTTCACTATTACAGATTTGAGTGCAAGGGGGGAAGAACAAGTCACGTTAATCCTCGTTTTCGAATCTCAAATTGTAGTTGCAGTGGTGCTCTATTCCATTCTATCGCGCGCGCAAAATGAAAAGTATTCGCGTAGGGTTGTCTCACTTTGGACCCGGAATTACGGAGACAACCCTATAATTTCTCGAAGCGCAGATCATAGGATTTCGATTCAAGTATTTATTATTCTATTAAACAGCCGGTGAAGTTGAACGCCAAAAAATCTGTATAAATGTTTAAACAACCCATGTTTAGACCCACCTGGGGGTTGACAACCCTACAATTTTTCGCTTGTCTAGTCGT
The DNA here is from genome assembly GCA_030998225.1 of Diplolepis rosae. Taxonomy (NCBI): domain Eukaryota; kingdom Metazoa; phylum Arthropoda; class Insecta; order Hymenoptera; family Diplolepididae; genus Diplolepis; species Diplolepis rosae. Next base: position 1,154,932 of record JAPYXD010000754.1, on the reverse strand, counting down.
CAACTTTCAATTGTTACTATGTTTATCTTATTAATCTTATTTGTAGTTAACTTCCATAATAATTAGGATTTTCAATAATTAATTATTGACATAAGGACCCAGCTATGCTTAGACAACCTAGCCATTTCGTGTTAGGATGTATATAATGCACTAGTTTCGACGCGTTTTGTTCTATTAACATTTCGGTGAAGGTACTTTGCAGTGGGATCTCGGACTATTATAAGAAGGAATTTAATACGTTTTAAAGAAATGTGAAGATATTCATTTATTGTGTGCTGGAAATAAAACATAATAATTAAATTCTCTCAGTTCTAATTTAGTTTTTTCAGAGATGTCAATTAGTGACTCAATTTTAGCTATGTAATTAGATAATACATTGATTTAATTGTGAATGTGACCTGAAGCAATTAATTGTATAGTTAGAAATGAGTCACTGATTGTAATGAGTGAAAAACTCTTGATTAAATATAAAAATCTTGATTAAATATAAAATATAAAATTAAAATACAATCAGTAAACATGATAAATTGAATATATTCAATAGTCAGTGACTCAATTTTTATTATTCAATTGGTTCATTGAGTCTTTACTAAAAAATCAGTAGAGATTAAGTAAATAGATATGAATAAGTACTGCATGAAATTGATAGAATTTCATGTTAATTTAAAAATAAAATGTTATTAATTGCTTTGTTGAATGTAACAAATTTAAGGAATGAATGTTTACATTGCTGGATTTATGAAAGTTACAGCCAATCATAAAAAATGTTTTAAGTTAATATATATAACATAAATAAATTATTTCTATACAAATTACTAGAGAAAGTTGAAAATTATTTTTTTTTTAAGTTTCTTCAAACGTTGATGAAAAAATTCAAAGTTTCACGCAGATTTTCTCAGAGTTCAAAGATGAAATGTTTTTTTTCCATGTTGGCGTGCGTAAGAAACTTTAAATATTCTTTTTCTTCCTCAAGTTGCGAAAAAAATTTCTTTCATGGGAAGTAGGTAAAATTAACAATCATTGAATTTGCAAGAATAGATGAAGAATATTTTTTATACAATATATAGAAGAGCTTTGTTCTATGTACTTACAGTTTTGAACGTTCATGAACAATACACTATATTTTAATTTTCTGGGTCAAAAAGTAATCATTTAGTTTTCAAAAAAAAATATTTTCCATCGTTCAATGAACGTTTTCAAAAACTGTTTGCTTTAAAATAAAAATACTCGTCAGCGTGGTATGAAACATGCATTTTTTCTGAATCTAGAACATTACTTAACAAATGCATTATTACTCGATTTAATGTTTATCTTACTGAAAAATGATAAAAACAGTACTTTTCTTGTTACTAAAAATTAAATCATATCCTTAACCTATTAACGCCTGAACGGAGTTTTTTCCTGCAAACTTTCCGGCCATAAAAAAAATTATGTTTATAAAAAATGCAGCCAAGGTTTTTCTGAAGTCAAATTTCATCTTCTTTGAGAATCTTGCCCTAATTTTTCGATAAAACGCAAGCCTTCATTGTTATTAACAATTTTATTGAAAAAAAGTGAAATTATCGAGATCGATCACTTTTAAAACCAACGAAACACATGGAAATCGAATTCCAAGAACCGCAGAAATCGTTTTCCTCGCATCCATAGACATAAAACTCCAAGTTTGTAGATATGTTGTTACCGGTATTATAATTTGAACATTAAAGTGAATGGCCTTTCCGGTTTCCGGTTCACTTTAATGTTCAAAAAATAAAACTCCAAGTTCACTTGCTGTTTGTTAACATTGCGCAGATGGCGTTTTCTGACGAATACTACTTTTTTTTCAAAGACATAGTCAAATTAAAATATTATTTGTACAGAAAAATTGTTTAAACAATATAATTTTTTAATAATAACTTTAAATTCGTGATCAGTGATCCTATAGACACACCCGAGTACACATTTTCAAGTTATACTATGAACTTTTTACATCATTATGGTCAAATGTCAAAATCAGATAAATTATAAATCGCGTAAAGCTGTGTCAGAAAGCGCCATCTGCGCAATGTTAACAAACAGCAAGTGAACTTCGAGTTTTATGTCTATGGACGCGAGAAAAACGATTTCTGCGGTTCTTGGAATTCGATTTCCATGTGTTTCGTTGGTTTTAAAAGTGATCGATCTCGATAATTTCACTTTTTTTTCAATAAAATTGTTAATAACAATGAAGGCTTACGTTTAATCGAAAAATTAGGCCGAGATTCTCAAAGAAGATGAAATTTGACTTCAGAAAAACCTTAGCTGGATTTTGTTATAAACATTCTACATAGTTTTTTTTATGGCCGGAAAGTTTTCAGGAAAAAACGTCCGTTCAGGCGTTAATGGGTTAAATCGATAAAATTGAATATTAAAATGCAATATTTTTTTTCCAACTGTCCAGTTTTTTCTTCAAATCGAACACATAAATAAAAAAGATTTTCAGAGTTCTTTGATTTTGCCACTAGATAATTTCTTTTTCTTTTCTTTCTTTACGTTTTCCATATTAAAGTTTACCCAGGATTTCGTAACTTTTGTCCACAGCGCAGGTTTATAATTTATATAATAAAAAAGAAATTGTCTGCCAAGGTCTGGAAACTAAAGTCACATTGGGTTAGGACACTCATGCAAATTATTCTCGGCACGCGTCGAAATAAACCGCCATCACTCTTTTGCTCTGCTTCCATTTCAGAGAGACGATGGTCCACGATTCTGCGCGTTGATGAGAGGAAGGAAAGATAACCCGGGCGAGAAAGTAAAGGGGTAGAGAGAAATGGTGAGAGGTAAAGAGGACAAGAACCACTTCTATTCCAACAAAACACTAATTAACTTGTAACGATTAAGTTACACTGAAACATTGTCTTTTCACGTACCAATACAAAGATGAACATTTACCAAAATCATTTTTAAAAAATCAGCCCAAGTGAATAAGTAGTTACATTAATTAGTGGCTAATTACGCTCGTCTTAATTGAAGCATATTTCATTGCTTTTCGACAGGGGTTTTTCTACTTTTGAATAATATTCAGTTCTTGAATAAGCTGATTTTTAGGGCGGTCTGAAACTTTGAAATACGACCATCGAGGTAGAAAAATGAGGATAGAGTAAGTGGTTTAGGAAAAAAGCCAAGAGAAGTGCTGGTGATAAGGGACCCGTTATGAGACTATCTCGTTGTAGAAGTTATCGGCAGAAAAGAGTTCTGGGTGGAATAAAATGGAAGAAACGGAGAAAACGAAAGCAAGTGCGATCCTCACGCCGAGAATCCTATCTTAGAATCGATAAAATTTTCTTGGTGCTTACAAAGGGCTCGAAACCATTTCTCTAAGTAAACACCTCTTTATCGCAATGAGTATAAGAATCATTTTCCACAGTTTTATAGTTCTATTTTTCTTCTCATTATTCTTTAAAAGGGAGCAAGCTGTTTTTCCCTCTTCATTATATGACAATAAAAATACACACTGATAAGAAATCTATCTTGAACTTTATTCATATGAATAAATAAAGATAGGTTCATTTATTACGTCTTGCAGAAAATTTCATCATGAATTTAGCTGCCTAGTATAAAAGTCGTTGCCAAAAAAAAAAACACATTTTCATTATTTAACACAACTTTTTTAATAATCTTGGGATAATGTATATTTGGACTTGGTGGGGATTTAAATTCTTTTCTCATGATTTGATACTACACTGTTAGAAATTTCTACCGTAATTTCCCGAAATACGTGACTGGAGTTTTATTTAGTGACAGTTTCGTAAAATCAAGATAGAGTTTCAGAAAATTCAGTTACTTTTAGTAAAGTTAAGAAAAAATTTCTTAATTTTCAGGTACAAAGTGTTGAATATTCTGATACTTGTATCTGGAAATTCTGAAACTTGTAACAGGAATAATTTTAGGTTTTGGGTAACTGAAGATGTAGGTACTTACAGTTTTGAACATTCATTGAAAGATGAAAAGTATTTTTTTTGGAAACTAAATAATTGGATTCTTCCTCATTAAATTAAAAAGTAGTGTATATTCAGTAACATATTGTATATTTGAAATTCTCTAAATATAAGCATAATAATTAATTTTTTTAAAGAAGAAATTTTATCGTCGTTCAGTACAAACATTAACTGAAGTTTTATGCAGTTACATGTAACTGAAAATCTTGTTACAGTTTTGTAATTTTATGATACATTTTATAAAAATTCCGTTATACAGTTTGGTAGTTTTAAAATACATTTAATGAAAATTAAGTTGACTTTCATAATATTGAGAAAAATTTCAGAAAATTCAGTATATTCTTCGCAATTCGCAACATAAAAAATTTGTATATTTCCTAATATTTCTAACAGTCTATGACTAGATTAAATTTTATGACATTGCAAATCTGAATTTAATTTGTTCAGTTATTTTGACTTTGAAGAATGCATTCTTATCACGACACTTACGCTTTTTCTTCGATATTAATGGTTAAAAAAAAAGAATTTTTGATTTTCAATGCATTTTTTTTAATTTAGACGAAAAATATACATCTTATTAAAAAATGTATTGATGAAAATTCGCAAATGCTTTTTTAAGCAGGAAACTTTGCATTCATGCGTTTTTTCGTATCTTGTATAATTTGGCTAAAAAATAATAATTTTTTACTATCGGGTCATAAAGTAGATTTTATTGCCCCGTTCGGGGTAAACAAATCCGATTTCTGACCCCCTAGTAAAAAAAAAATCGTGTGGGACACGAAAAAACATTAGTTTTACTCGTGTGGTTAATCCAAATTTTTTTTAGTGTATGTCATGATAATTTGGAAAATGAAAAATTCCATTTTTTAACCAAAATATGTAAAGTATGAAAAAAGCGTTAGAATGAAAAGTCGTTTGCTTAAATGAAGTCTACGATTTTTGTTTGAAAATGTGTCCACAGAGCGGGCAGATTTAAAAAAAAATCAAAATATACAATTAATCGATTTTTAGTCTTAAATTAAGACATTTTTAACGATGTAAAGTTGTTGTTATGTATCTCTAAAAAAAGCTTAATATACGTTTTTCTAATGATAAAAAATAGAAACAATTCGGTGGATTTTCATTCGATGCGAGGAACAGTTGTTAAAAACGTGTTTGATGATTTGTGCTAACAGTAAGCGTTAAAGAGAATAATTAATGGCAGAAAGAACCAATTCACTTTTGTACCAATGCAATAGTTCTGTACCGCAGTGGCAATGAATAAAGCTCTGGTATTTAGCAGATTAAATTTGTATGGCGTACTAGTTTAATAGCAAGTCTAAATTCTACCACCGAAATCCAACTCGAATATTACATCGAGAAAGGTTTCCCTGGAAGAGTAGGAATTTTATTTAGGAAGCCTGCTAAGTCCCGATTAATAACTAGCTGGATTAAAAAATTGAGTAGTTGTACCATTTACTTTATCAGCAAGAAGATTTTTACAAATTTGTGTTAATTTTTCCATTTATTTTATTAGTTGATATAACAGTTGAATTGTTACTTCAAAAAACCGAACTCAGACAAGAATTTGGGTAATCTAACCGAAAGGTGGTTCAATAAACGAAAGAATTTTCTTATTATACGTTTGACCAAATTTCTAGTTGATTAAACCAAATATTTTGTTTCATTTCACCAAAAATGGTTCATTTGACAACTATTTAGTTAAATACAAAAGATATTTCAGTTGTTTTAATTACATTTTATTTGATTCAACCAAATTTCGTTTGATATATAATCCAAAATTTCGGTCCATTTCACAAAATGGTTTGCTTAGGTCAGATGTATTTTCTTCTGAGAATTCAAATAGTTGTATGGTTGAGGTAACTAACGAAAATTTATAGAAAATTTCTTATTGAACTTGGCGTAAGGTTTGGTTGATTTGGGTACAATTTTTTTGCATTAACTAAATAAGTGCATTGAATTACAGTTAACCAACGTTTTGGTTGATTAGACATAATCTTTTTGATTTAAGCAACATCGTTTGTAGATTGAATAATTAATTGGATGAAAAATGAATAACCCCGTGAATTTAAATAAAAATTGTTTTAGAATCAGTTAAAATTTGTTTCAGTTAAGTTCATATTTCAGTATATCCTAGAAAAAAATTTTCTCCAATAAAACGAATTTTTGTTTCCTGGGTAATTAGGTGGGACAGCTACAATTTTTTTCAATCTATTTGTAATTAATAAACCAGTAATTTTAGTTATTCCATTTCTTATCAGTTTTGGCAACTTTAACATTTTCTAGGAGATTCTGAACTGAGTAAAATATTCGGTGAATTCATCTAAAATTTACTCAGATGAACCAAAGAATGAAGTCTTCGCTTCATTAAGAAAAATATTTTGTTAAGTAAACCAATAACTGCTAAATAAACGATTCGGTTAAATTAAATAAAGTTTTTTCCTAAATTCGTTCTGATCTGAAGTGGAAACTCCAATTTGCACCCATATCTATAATAATTTCATCAGGAAAAAAAAATTCTACTTTTTTATGGACAATAAGTGGTACAATATGCGTAACATGTATTGGAAAGAATTCAACCGCTGTATTTTGCTGATGCAAAAGTTTTTTGGCATCTGTTCTCGATTTGCTATCGAGTCCCAGTATACGATGAAGAGAAAGAAATAAAATCATGATGCTTTAAGCTACCGGGATTCACTTATTTTCTCTTATTACGTTTTTCGCTCTCTGGAAACTATTACGGCAAACTTCAATTCGCTTTTCATTTCACGCTTTTTTTTTATACCTTGTTCATCGCTGAACTTGTCGTTTTATCGATAAATTACTTTCTTTCCACGTGTTTTTCATAAGGAGCTTTTCATAAGTGATGCTATTAATAATTTCGATAATGATACAATTAAAAATATAAAAAATCACTTTTATGTTTATGAAAAATATTGACATATTTTTAAAGTAATTTATGCTCAGCTTGGAATAATCAAGCGCAGAATTAAAAATTATAAATATTCTACAATTTTAATAACCAATCTTCAAGTTCTTTATTTGATATCAGAAATGAGGGTGGAGCAAGATTTTAAATATCGTACCTAGAAAAAATCTATATAGATTTTTATTTGCGGAAAGCACACTTTTCATTTTAACAAAATAAATATACTCCAAAGTTGAATAAAATTACTATTTCAACCCAATAAAATTTTGCTTGGTCAATATCTTAATGAGATATTTTCTTGAGTCTTTCTACTTTTTTTTCTGCCTTTGCGCGATTCTATTATAAATTTTAAACTTTTTTGTTCTTGTTTAACAAGTACTAAAGTGATATTTCCGAAATATGAAATGATCTTGCATGAGAATGGAAAATGATAAGACTGGCATATAAATATTCCTCTATAAATTAAAAAATTCGCAATTCATAGAACTTGAAATCATGAAAAATATTCAGGAATGAGGTTAAGACTGTTATAGGTAAAGCTTGCAAACCGAAGCTTCTGATTGCTGGTTTAGTCAAATGACAATACATTGTAATAGGAATGGTCGAAACAATGCGAGCAATGCAGAATAGCCATCACCGGAAGAGTACCTATCAACGCTTTTGCATTTCGATCATGTGTGTAAAATACACATATATGTACATATGTAATGGCAAAAATGTACAAAGAGGATACTATCAGCAATTACTAATGGCCTCTTGGATTGCAGTTAACTACCGGGAAAATTTTTTTAATTATGTTGCAGGTTGTGCGATATTACTATGATAATTATCTAGCTCTATATACGTACGTATTATTAAGCTTGGATATACATCTTTAACAGTAAATTCTATGCATTCAAATTTTTATTCTGTCTGCCAGAACAAAGAAAAGAAATTGTTTAATATTTCCTTGTAGAACGATTGTTCTTGCTGTACTTTATGTTAACGATAATGAACCAAAATTAAGTACAAAAATGTGCCCGCTTCGCGAGCTCATTCTCATCGCGCGCTTCGCGCGCAGCTCGCTTCGCTCGCAAGTTTGAGCGCGCCTAGGGCACGCGATTTGATCGTCGCGCTTCGCGCTCCGTTCTTTCTGGACCTCGCGCTTCGCGCTCGGTCTTGTGCTCTTCACATACATTCAAGTTTATTTATTATAATTTGATAATGAAGCTCAAACCAATTTTATAATAATATTACAGATGATGTGAATTACACATTTTCTCAAAGTCACTCAATTTCTTTTTGAAATTAAGTGAAACAGGAAATTCAATTTACTTAAGGCTCTATCAGCCTTAAGGAACACATTCTCATCATGGCGCTCGCGCTTCGCGCTCGATTTTCTGTATACATTTCAGTAACTTTTTAATAAATTACATGATTAAATTAATTTATTTTCTTCCAAATCTCTCAAAAAGGAAAAACAATCGTAGAATTTATTTAAGGAAACGATTTTGCAGAACAACTCTTATTTCGTATCACATATTTTGGTGAAAAAAATCGAATTTATTTAATATTAAAAATCAAAACATAAAATATACATCCTGTCCCGAAATGTCTTAATGAGAATTTGTAGACCTCATTTAGGCAAACAATTTTCCATCTAAACATTTTTTTTGTATCTCACATATTTTGTCTAAAAAATGGAATTTTTGAATTTTAATCGTATTTTTTGGAATTGAAACGAAAAATATATGTTTTATCAGAAACTGTGTGAGACAAAATTTGTAGACCTTTTTGAAACGAACAACTTTGTATTCTTGCGTTTTTTTCGTATTTCGAATATTATTGTTAAAAAATTGAATTTTGGATTTTCAATAGTTTTTTTTTTAATTAAAAAGAAAAATATGCATCTTATGAAAAAATGTTACAATTCAAATTTGTAGGACTTTATGTATTCAATAATATTGTGTCATAACGTTTTTTCGTATCTCGTATAATTTAACTGGAAAATGGAATTTTGATATTGACTTTTTTCGAATTTGAATATGCTGTAACATTTCTAATTTTGATTTAATCAAAAAATGTTATCAGGATAATTTGTAGAGATTTATGAGCACTATCAAAAACCAGTATTGAAATTTTTGATTTTTCCAAAAAGTTATTTTCGAAAACACAAAAGTAGTGCTCAATCCCTCAATTTTGATTGGATGTGGCTGGTTAACGAACTTGTCCTTACTTTTTCGGCTCCGATAAATTGTACCAAAGCTCAATTCAATCTGATAATTCTATCGAGAGATATGTCGCACACGACCTACAGACAGACAGACAGACAGACACTTTCGTAAAAACCCTTTTTTATGACTCAGGGGGTCTCAAAACGTAAAGATTTGATGAAAATATCGAAAGTCATTTTTCACATAAAACGAATACCTTCTCATCCATGATGAGAATTTAAAAAAGCTCTTGTATGCTCTCTGAATCTGAATCAGTCAAAACTTGACTAAATTGTAATCAGAGACCTATCTTTACATTCTCATCATATGAGAAGGCATTAGTTTTATGTGAAAAACCATTTTCGGATTTTGCATCAAACCTGTACGTTTTAAGACCAATAAGTCAGAAAAAACGGTTTTAACAAAAGTGTCTGTCTGTCCTGCGTCTGTGGACACGATAACTCTTGTTAGAATTATCGGAATGAATTGAAATTTGACACACCCTTTGAGGGCCTAAAAAGAAAGGACGAGTTCCTTAACCACCCATTTTTGACTAATCCCGTGTGGAAATTTCCCAGCTTAGCCATTCTTAAATGTTGGCCCTCTAGAGGCCCCACGAAGGCAAGCTTCTATAGTATGTCCCGCTGGGCCCTTGCTGGAGCCTCAAGAAAGCCCTCGCTGGAGCTTACAATTGTTGCTAGAGCCAACCAAGGCAGTCTGAAATGTCCAGGAAGTTAGCACTGCCATTTTGTTTTCTCAAAAACACAAAAGTTGTGCTGAACTGTGCTGCAAACGATTTTTGAAAAAAATAAAAATTGGGGCCAAAATTTTGATACAACAATTTTTTACCAGCACCACCATTTTGTTTTTTTGAAAAAACAGGAGTTGTGCTAAGGTTGTGCTGAATTGTACCGCAAACAATTTTTGAAAAAAATAAAAATTGGGGCCAAAATTTTGATACAACAATTTTTTACCAGCACCGCCATTTTGTTTTTTTGAAAAAACAAAAGTTGTGCTCAGTTGGGCAAGGTTTGTGCTGAATTGTGCTCGAAAATATTTTTTTTTTAAATGAAAATTGGGGCCCGACTCAGGCTCAGCACAACTTTTGTTTTTCAAAAAAATAAAATGGCGGTGCTGGTAAAAAATGGTTTTATCAAAATTTTGGCCACAATTTTTATTTTTTTTTTAAAATCATTTGCGGCACAATTCAGCACAACGTTAGCACAACTCAGCACAACTTCTGTTTTTCAAAAAAACAAAATGGCGGTGCTGGTAAAAAATTGTTGTATCAAAATTTTGGCCCCAATTTTTATTTTTTTCAAAAATCGTTTGCAGCACAGTTCAGCACAAACCTAGCACAATTCAGCACAACTTTTGTGTTTTTGAGAAAACAAAATAGCAGTGTTAACTTCCTGGACATGTCAGACTGCCTTGGTTGGCTCTAGGAGTTTAGGAAGGTACTCGTTTTAAAGCTACAGCTCTTGAGATCAATCTGGCACTTTGCTGAACTTGATATCTGATAGAGTTCTCCTACAGATTCATCTGGATTGTGACTGGTGAAATAATCATCCCCATTTGCACCTAAACTATTGTTCATATCCAAAAATGTTTCAGACAAAAGTTTCAGTGTTCGAGAAGGCCGTCATACTGGACCACTCTATTTTTTTTATCGGTGGAGGCGCTGAAGCTACGTCAAGGTCAACTCAACTTTTTTAAATGGAACCATGTATTTTTTTTCGATGACATTATTAGCGATTTTAAGACGAATTCATTGACCTACAACACAAGGTCATTCTACTCACGCAAAGTATGAAAGTAGTCGAAAAATCATTTTCATTTCTTTTAATTTCTTTTAATTTCTTACTATACCCATGATAATACACATCGATAGGGTATTGTTGACATCGGCAGAAAGTAAGCATTTTCTGTTGACATATCAGTTAGTCACGCATTACCTTCTAATGTGAGTACATCGGAACGCGAAAATGAACGATTTTCAAGAATATTTTGATATGTTGATGGTGCTGGGGCACATGCCTTTTAAGCGATTAGCTGACCGTTTCTGTCGCTTCGGTACAGTGAAACAAACACGAGTCAAACGAAGCCCAATTGTTAATGAAAATAATGCGGCTGCTACCTTAGCTTTTGCTGCACTAAAGCCACATGCGAGCAGCAGGAAAATGAAAAAAAAGAGTAGAATTAGTCAGCGATCTGTATTAAGAATCTTACACTCAGAAAAATATATCTGAATTTTTCCTGTTTTTTATAGGAATTCTACCTCAGGGGGTAGACAATAGGAAAACTTGCTATTTGAAAAGAAGTATATACTATTGCGAAAGTGAAATAAAAGGATAAAAAATGAAAGTATTTAATTTTTTTTATAGGAAAGTTGTTATTCAAATTTTGACGGAAATAGTCCCTTAATTAAAGAAAATATGTACAGTAACTGAATCTAAAAAAGTCCGATAAATTATGGGACTTTCTATGGTCCGTCAGATTTCCGATAAATTATCGGAATCAAAACTTCATTGTTCAAGGCAGATTTTACTGGTTTTTTTCGGACTGATGGCATCAACTATACACGACTCCGTGCATAAGTGTGCGGCGTGCTCACGTGAGCAGTGTACTTGTGTGCGTGTGTATACAGACGTGCGTCATGCTCGAATGTAGTAATGTATTTTTGGCGTACAAAGTGACTTAGCGTCCATGTGTACGTGTACCTATTTGAAGAAGTGAACTTGAAAAAATATTTATAAAAGTTTTGATTTTTTTTATAAAACGCTACTTTATATGAAAACACAACACTTCATAAAATTAATGACTTTGTATGAAGTTAACTTTAAATTTTTTTATAGAGTCCGGCATTTTTATGAAATGCGATTTTTTATAAAAAAGACAAATCCTCATAAAAATACTGACTTTTCATAAGGTCAAATATATAGAAATTTTATAGTTTAGTCTTTTAATAAAAAAAAGTTCTTTATAAAAATAGAAAACTTTATAAAACTTTCATAGAGTTTACTGTATACAAAATTGGTACATTTATTCAGTTTTCATAAAATTACATTATTAATACTCATAATGTATCCATTTTTTTATAATGTTCACTTTATAAAAAAACTATATGAAAATTTTACAAAGTTTAGAGTTTTTATAAAAAATCGTACCTTTATGAAAAAACAAAACTTTATCAAAGTCAGTGATTTTATAAAGTTTTGTATTTTTATAAAAAAAAGCGCATTTCATAAGGACAATTTTTATAAAAATTTTCATAAAGTTGACTTCATAAAAAGTCACTAATTTTATAAATTTTTTATTTTAAATAAGTGGCTTTATAAAGTTTTTAATTAATAAGGACCATCTGTATATCGCTATGTAGAATCTACATTTAGAAAAACAAATTTGTTTTTTTACGGTTGGGAAACGATTTCACCAACAACAGTAGGGTTTTTCAAAGTAAAACTCGTAAGAAAATGGGGCATCTCAGGTTGTGGATCATGTAACTAATAATTGAAATGCCGTTGGAATCGTTTTACAGGTCAGTGGTCTACGTTCTAGCCTACGGACCCACGAGTGCGCGAGTTCTCGAACCCAGCTTGGAGCAGAATTATTTTCAGATTTCTTCGTCTTTACTACATAAATGTTTAAATTTCCTAATATAATTACTAACATTGTTTCATAATTGTGCATGATAATAAAAGTCTGAATAATTTCTCCTGTCACACAGGTTGTCAATGATAAGTATAGAAAAATGAAGGTAGAAACGTTGTAAAAAGAAGAGAGGGAAGAGGGAAGAAGGAGAAAAAGATCGATAAAAGGGAAAATAAATTTTTGCTTTTTTTTTGCGTCGAAAAAGTCCGATAAAAAAAGGAAAAAGCCCGATAAAAAAGAGGAAAAATTCTGACAAATTTATATGAACTTTTTAGTGTTCCAAACACGGGAAAAAGTCCGATAAAAAACAGTAAAAATTCCGGAATCAAAACAATGATATTTTATTGTTTTGAAAAAGTATTAATTAGCCATTTGAGTAGGAAATTATATGATGTTTTTTCGGAAAAAGCCCCCTATTTTATAGCACAATTTCCGGTGGTCAGTAAAGTCCGATAAAAAATAGGAAAATATTCTATAAGGATTTTCTGGGGTTAAAATGCCATAAATTATAGGAGAATTTCGCCTAAAAAAAGAATAAACTAAGATATATTTTTCTCAGTGTACATCAATTTCCTAAAACGCGTCAATTTCTGTAATTGGATTCGTAGAAAAATACGCACAGGTGTCTAATTTTTGAGTCATGTGCTTTTATCTGATGAAGCTAACTTCTCAAATACGGGAATTGTGAATAGGCATAATATGCATTATTGGGCAAATGAGAATCCTCGATGCATGAGAACTGTACCATTTCAACATCCGTTGATGTGCGGCATTGTCGGTGAATACATCATTGGTCCATATTTTTTTGAAGGTCATTTGACTGGGCAAGTTTACACAAACTTTCTGCAAAACGTACTGCCTCAATTAATAGAAGACGTGTCCTTGCATGTTCCCATGAACATGTGGATGCAACACGACGGTGCACCACCCCATTATGCTTTGTGTTCAAGACAAGTGATGAATGAGATTTTTGACGAAAAGTGGATAGCACGAGGCGGCCCTATAGCTTGGCCACCTCGTTCGCCAGATCTAACATCACCAAATTACTTTTTATGGTGTTTCGTCAAAAAACGCGTAATGGCGGTAGCACCTACCATGCTTGACGACATGAAAGAAAGAATACGCCGAGCATGTACCGAAATTACACCACAAATGTTGGCTGAAGTTAGACGGCTTTATCATCAGCGAATTAACAACTGCTTACAAGTCGAGGGTCATCACTTCGAGCATCGTCTGTAGGTAAACCCAAACTAGAATGACCTTGTGTTGTAGGTCCTAGAATTCGTCTTAAAATCGGTAATAATCTCATCGAAAAAAATACATGGTTCCATTTAAAAAAGTGGAGTTGACCTTGACGTAGCTTCAGCGTCTCCACCGATAAAAAAATAGGGTGGTCCAGTATGACGGCCTTCTCGAACACTGAAACTTTTGTCTGAAACATTTTTGGATAAGATCAATAGTTTGAGTGCTATCGCTCTGTAACACTTTATGTGCCTCACCCTGTATAATAAGTTAATGATAGAAATTTATATTATTTATGATGAGACTAATCTGATATTAATTAAATATACACATTTCATAATCTAGCTTATGCATAATTTAATTTAATTGATATATGGAGAATGGAAAATTTATTCCTTTATTTGGGACTATGTTTCCTATCTTGATATTTACTTATCAACACCCGAAAATATAATCATTGAATAATTATTATTTAATGAGAGCGAATTTTTAAATTCAAGGCCAATAAAGTAATTTAAAATAAGTTACTGTGAATTTCTCATCCTTAAAATTCCTTTAAATTATTCAAATAAATGTTTTTTTAGTGAATATTTTTCAATTGACTAACTTGATTACTCTCTAAATCTGAATCAGTCAAATTTTGACTGATTAAATCAGTGATTTGCCTTTTCACTGATTCATCAGTGAAAAAATATTTTCCACTGTTAAATCAGTTAATTTCCACTGATTCATCAGAGGAAAAATATTTTTCACTGTCAAATCAGTCAATTTTCACTGAAATAATCAGTGAAATTTGACTGATTTACAGTAACCTCTTTTTAGCTATTTGAATCAGTCAAATTTCACTGATAATCAGTAGATTTTGATTGATTCAAATTTAGAGAGTACAGAAATTATATTTATCGTATCGCGCTTACGTTTTTGTGAAACTACAGTAATCCAGCGCTTCATTTTCTAAACGTATCATACAAACTTTATCCTTATATAATCAGTTCAACGTGTCATATATTTGAACAATATTCTCCACACCATAATATAAAATATTCTAGTCCCGTACTTCATAGACGTAAATATAGTTATAAAGTAAAAGAGGGTTTATATGTGAAAATGTCTCTTCGGAAATGGTTGTAAAAGTTTCTCGAATCAGTGGAATTCTCAAGAGGGGTGAAAAATTCGACTGGGGAAGAATATACCGTAGGTGTTTAATCAAAAAAGTACTTTAAGAACTTGATATAGACAAAAATAATTTTATTTTGTCGATCAGTACTCCCTCAAGTTATTTTGTAGGATAATAAATTTCAAATTTGGCAAACAGCCAACTAGATTTTTGCAAACTATGAAATCTTCCTTCTTACCGAATATAAGGATTTCTGATAAATGCGTCGCACTCTGTACTAATATATTACTCTTCTTGAATACAACTTTCCATAATTTCTCAAAGCCTCGAGAATATTTTTATCGTAATCAGTTCTTTATGAAAATTTCAACAGGAAAATACACAAATTTTATTTATAAACCCATACATATACTGAAAATGATTTGATATAACCAACTTTTGTTGGCTTTATAAAATAATTTTGTTAGTACTGATGCAACAAAACAACTTTCTCGTACCAACAACATTTTTTTTTTGTTAAACCGTTTTATTGGGTTTGCAAAATATTTTTGTAACTGCTCAACAGAACCACCTTGTCGCAATTACTTAATTCTTCTGTGTATATCTCTTGAAAAAAATGTTGTTCAAGAAAAATATTTTGCGGATAAATTAATTTTCCTATAAGTAATAAGCTGTGAAAATTCATCTCACGTGTTCCTTTGACAAATTTAAAAAAATTTGCTTTTAGCACGAGTAATTGAGTTGAAACAAATGCGTTGCCCATTCGAATGCTTTTTCATCCGAGAGTACCTACTCATTTACTTGTAACGAACTTTAATGAAGAGAAA
The DNA here is from genome assembly GCA_030998225.1 of Diplolepis rosae. Taxonomy (NCBI): domain Eukaryota; kingdom Metazoa; phylum Arthropoda; class Insecta; order Hymenoptera; family Diplolepididae; genus Diplolepis; species Diplolepis rosae. Next base: position 1,139,018 of record JAPYXD010000754.1, on the reverse strand, counting down.
AGTTGGAAAGGTACTTTAAAATTTCGAAGAAAGACGAGAAGGACTGAAGGGAAAAGGATGAGTAATGATTGACCTTTTCATACTTCGATCAAACTCCAGTCTGGTTTTGTTATTATCATTAGTTAATTAATTACAAAACTTTGTACATTTTCATCATTTGACCATTGTAAAGCTTCATTAGTTTTAAAAAAAAAGTTTAAGAAATAAATCTCAAACGTTAATGTTTCCTTTATGTTACTTCAGATCAATATTTCCATTATCAGATGAAAAATAAATCCTCGTCGACAGTCCATTCCGACGACGATTTCTCAAACGGTGATTTCTCAATTGCTCATTTCTACACGAAGAAACTCTTCATTGCAAAATTTAGTATTATTATATTTATTTTTACTAAAAGTTAATAGGAAACGAGGATATAACGTCACTTTTTTAGAAATTACTATTTTGAATATTAAACTATGGAGTTACTAATAATATTGGAGAAAATGGTGATATAATTGTACTTATGCCTAAAAACAAAAGCAAGTTTTATTACTTGAAATAGTAAAATCGTAATCGACACATCGAACGAATTATATTGAAGTAAACCCAATAAATGTTTTATTAATTGCTAAAAAAGAATGTTAAGTTTACAAAAGACAATAGTAAAGTCACATCTTCTGTCTAACCGAATTACCATAGTCTTTTGGAGATAGTGGAACCATATTTATATCTTTTCCTATCGAAAATAGGAAATAATTGCACCTCCATGATATAAAAAAACCAGTCATTCGTAAATTTTACCATAGTTCTTATTAGATTTTGTGAGTTACATAGTTAGAGATTTATAAACATATTTATATATATTTACATACACATAGACGAATATACATATCAATATAAATAATAAACATACCAATGCACGCTCAAATACTAATTCAACGCACATATTCATAAACGCATCGCAGTGATATGTCAATATTGTCAATTACAATGTAGCAACTTCATTATATACTGAACTGTGGAAACTTTTACGATTTGTGAGGAAAAGCTCGGTAGTCCCTCTGCTAGAAAAAATCGTAAGTTAGAAAGGCACCATATTCAAATGTGAAAAAATATATTACTATATCGGCTACCGACAAATATTCATCACTAGAGTTCTAAATTTCTCGGACATTTAAAATCCGGTCACGTTCTCGTGACTGTGACCGTCATTTTAAGACAACTTGAGAATTTACAGAGAATTTAAGGGAACTTTACCATACCTTCACCAATATTTTCTTTATCATTAAACCTTATATTTTAAATTTATTTTCATTTCATAAAAATAAACTACGAAAAATGTCAAGTTTTATCGGAATTCAATATCAAAACAATTTTTTTTATAGCCATTATATTAAATTCAAACATAAAGAACAAGTAATTCAAGTTTTCTTCGCACAAATTACGTTTTGATTTATATAATTGATTGATAGTTTCGGGACGGTTTATGCACTTTTTTAAGTGCTCTATTTGTCAAGTGGCATGCTTTCTGTACATCTGATCACAGTATTTGCACTTGAAAGAAGCTTTATTTTGTTTATCAATAATTTAAAAAAAAAATTCCAAATTATATTCTTTTTTTTCCATTTTTATTGCGCACGTTACACGAACTTCCAGAACAAAGCATTTATCAAAAACAATTGAAAGGTTAAACCGTTACGGAAAAATATTTTTAAATTCTCGAAGAGCACATTCATCAGAGAAATTCTCAGTCATATTCCCGTGCTCCCAGACATATTCTCGGTCACATAAACTCTTTAGAACTCTATTCATCACGAGCACATGGAGCGATCCTCGGGTAATATCAGAAACGTTCGGCGTATCTGACGTCACTCGGCAGTATAGTTAATATTTCCAATGGGAATTTTGACAACGTACTATTCCAATATATAATATATTCGATTGCAAAATATTCAAGTCTTTCTCTCTACATTGTTCATTACTATTGACAATGGTAATTTCTCTAAACTATTTTGCAATTTATATTATTCAAAAGACCAATTCTTGCATAGATAGTTTTACTTTTAATTTATATAGGTATCACTTATTTCTAGTTTCAATTTGCCATCAAAGATATTAATCTTTGCAACTCTCAATGGTAATTTTTAAAGTTGCACTATATTTACAATTGGTTCAGAAAATGTATTTCCTCCTACCGCTATGGTAAATAAAACTAGTTTTGTTACTATATCCTCGCTTCCTATTGACTTTTAGTAAAAATAAATATAATAATACTAGATTTTACAATGAAAAGTTTCTCCCTGTATTCTATATTCGTGAATCCAATTACTGATTAGACAAAGTTTTTACTACGTATGGAACACGATAACCAAATACTTCGATTTATTAGTCAGGAGCGCGCCTAGAATACACCCAGCCATATTGGATGCCAAAACGAATGAATTTGCACTATGGTTGAGCATCATGGACGATGATTGGTGCACGATTGCTTAATTATCGTGAACTGGAATGTTAATCTAACCAGTCATTATGACGAGCATGCACAGCAATCAATAATGAGGTTTCAAAAATTATTATTCAGAACAACACACCAAATATGGATGCAATTATAGAATTTTTTTATTCTTGACTAATTATAAATGTTTTTCAATTTCAATTAGAATATACAGAACGCGTGAAGGAGCATTAGAAATATTTTTTATGCCTTTATCTTTGTTTACAATATACTTGACTACTTGAATTATAAAACTTTCTTTCACTATTTCTATAAGAATGTTTACTCTCAATTATCTCGACTCAGATAATGATGAAGCAGTTAGTTTAACGTTTCATGTTTGTTATAAGAAATTGACCTCACTTTCTCATTCCTTGGAGCATTTCGTTTTGATTCTTTCTGTTATCTTCAGACCCTTTTCGCCATAATTGAACCTGTGGTAGATAAATGAAACGTAAATCAAGTTATGGCCATCATCTTGTATAAGTTGACTTAGCAAAACTGATCTTCATCCACCATTACTTTCGATTGTTTAATTCGCAAAGTTACAGTCGTTTTCCCTCTATGTATAATATTCTTGGGTTTTAATCCAGGTAGTTTCCAATCATTATCTCTAGGCAATAGCCGGGAAAACTTTCCGGGTGCTGAGTAGTTTCGCACGCTTAATTGTCGGACCAAGAAAGGTACTCTTTCAAAAGAAAGACAGAGGTAAAATTTGTATCGTTTTGAAAAAAATGTACAAAATAAAAATATCAATTTATTTTTCAATGAATGTTACATTAGTTTGCAGCAGATTGACTTTATTTGAACTTGGTTTTTTAATGCTGAAATCACATATGCTTACATTTTTTAACTAGCTTGCATATCATTATAAATTATTATTTACTAACACTTTATAATATTTTTAAAATTTTTAAAATTTTTATGAATTTTGATTCGGATTTTTTTCAGATCCAACAAATACCTGTTACACGGAAAACCCCAAGTTTACAATTTTTTCTAAACTACGTTTCGATTTAAGGATAAACATGTCATAGTTAGAATTTTTTGCAGCGAAATACTAAAATTTAGATGAACTATACACAGAGAGACTTATCGTTAGAGTAAATGATACAAAGGAATGAAAATTTAGTATGATATTGTTTTAAAATGGGCAAAGCCGAAGTTTTTTTATACACTTATTCATACTATGGCATCGGAGTTCAATATAGCCATAACAGTCTTTGAAACATGTAGAAGACAAATTAGAATTTCAAATACCCAATATTATGAATCTCTATTTGGAAAATATCGTAAAGTTTCATCCAATCTATAGTAAATTATTTTATAGATCATATAAAGTTTAGTTTTCCGCTGCAAAAAATTTTAATTAGACAAATTTTCTAATAATTAAATTTATTTTACCATCTAGATGAGAATTTTTTCGGTGATTTAGCATATTCTATAATAGAAATTGAAATGAATATGAATTATCATGAAAAAGTACGTCACTTTAGGAATTTATCAAGTGTTTCCGAATAGTTTGGTAATTTAATACAAATATTTTTCTCTGTGAATCATTTTTTTAATTTTTAGTATTTTAACCGCAAAATATTTCTATTGAACTTTGATTTTCCCAAGATTCCTAATATTGTTTAGAATTATCATTATGCAATAAAACATATTGCTATAAAAAAGTTTTTCCGTGTATTATTGTGTATTATTCCGGTACGGTCATACTTGTTCAAACTTCAATTTTTCATAGCAGTTTATACCAACGGTTTTTAAGCTTTAACTACTCATTATCACACATTGAGAAAAATATAAAAAATAACGGAAAAGATAGTTTTTCACTTAAAAATATATTCGAATTCTTTGTTTTATATACATCAATAATGTGTATTAGTGTCTGTGTATGTTTAAAGTGACCCTTTTGTTGAAGCTTCTTTATATGTAAATTTTCTTTCTGTTTTCCATTTTCTCATGGTAAGAATACTGGTTTTCTTATATAAATAGTTTTTTGGTTAGTGTCAATCACTGACAAAATTATGATGCGCATCTCTGTTATTCAGAACTAAATATTCTAGTGATGTAAAAAAATCTTGGTTTATGGTTACACTGAGAAAACTGGAGTGTCAAACTTTGAGTGTCAAAATGTAAATAGTCAGTCTGAACTTCTAGATAGTACAACACTCTTTCCGAAATTTGTTCTTTTTGGTCAGGGAGACACTCATTTGATATTCTGCTTAACTGTTACCAGAGTGTCAGAATCACTATAAAGAGTGTCGATTGGTGAAATACGCGCCAAAATTGTAAAGTCACGTGGGTTCGCCTATTTTTCCTCCAATATCACCAACGTGGACTCTAACCTCATTGCCGGTTTCGCGTCCTTTACGTGTTAAAGTGTCACGAGGGTTATTTTTGCCAACTAATTGGCGAGTACCTATTTCACTTGCTATAATAACATAATAATTGTGAAAGCTTAAATGCAAAAGTTTTGAGGTTAGCCATAGAGGTAGATTATAGTCTATTTTTCCCTCTTCGATAATCTATTTTTCTCTCTGCGATGATCAACTTTTCCCTCTAAAGTATTCAAGTTGACCATCTTATTTTCACAATTCACAGGTAATAAGTTACACTATCTAGAAGGCTGTCCTATAGTTAAACCTCAAATATAGTCTGCTTCACCCTCCAAATGTTTAGGTTGACACTCCAGTTTTCTCAGTGTATGTGTCGATTTATATGAATTTAAACTATTGGTAAAATCAAGTAAAAAAGGAGGTTTTGAAATGTTAATTTGTTTTCAAGCAAACTTTATCTTTATTCACTACTTTTTGAAAAATATCGAGAAATTTCGCCCTAAACTTTATTAAAATTTCTTGTTAAGAAAAAGTAATTTAACCATTATTTTGGAGGATTATCCAGAAACATCTAGTTATTTCTTATTTGCGAGGATTCCATAAAACTTATAAAACTGAATAAATTATACAATTTTAGAGAATTTTCTTTGAAATGGCAATCTACATTGTGAAAAGTTTAAAATATTTAAAGAAATACTTCACAAGAGTGTTCAAGGAGTTAACACTGTCCAAATTTTGGGAAAATTCTCCGAAAATTTTTTTTCAGTGTATTTCTTTCATCCAAAATTTTACTATTTACAAATTACAAACTTGTAAATACAACATTTAAAAAAAAGTTCTGTTGCGATGAACAGAATTCTAATTAGGGCACATTTAATTCTTTTCTGGATAAAATAACATTCTTAGTGCACCTAATTGAATTCCAACGTAGATTAAGTTGGATTAGTGCATTATATTATATGTATCTGGCTGAGGTTGCAAGTCACCTGCATGCCATGATCAAGTTAAAAGCATCCCTCGGACAAGGGATCGTAATAGGATCATTTAGTATCATCCAATGTAGAGCAGCTGTATGGTACATATTTGCATGCATGAACAGCTGACGAGATTGCGGTTTTGATTCCTGCATGACCATCTTTGTTCATTAGAATGTATAGATGTTCGTTCCATCAACTCTTGTACAGAAATTAATATTGCAAGGTAGAGTTCTTTAATTCTCGAGAATTTAAGTTCAAGTAATATAACCTAGAATATTACAGAGTTCAAGAATATAAGAGAATTTCAAGAATTTATGGTTCAATTAATTATTTATCAATATTTATAGTACCTTGATAGTTAAATAAGAGGCGTCCACTTATATACTCTCTAAATCTGAATTAGTCAAATTTTTACTGATTGAATCAGTGATTTGCCTTTTCACTGAATCATTAGTGGAAACAATATATTTACTGATTTGTCTAAATCATTTCAGTCGATTATGTCGATCATTAGAAGAGTGTATCACTGTACGTGATAACGGAACTCTACGATATCGACCTTATCAACCTATGATTCAGAATTAATTTAACGTTATTTAAAACTAGATGGTATTTTCCAATATAAATTGAAAAAAAATTTCTATAATAATAATAATAATATATATATAATATATAATAATAATAATTTTTTTTATGGCCGGAAAGTTTGCAGGAAAAAACGTCCGTTCAGGCGTTAATGGGTTAAGTGTGTATAAGATTAGATTTATACCTACCTTTGTAATTTTTGGAAATCAATTCCGTTTGCCATGCCAGAATTAATCTGCTTCACAAATACAGTCGGGACTCGTTTATCGGGACGACCCCGAATGAAATGGGTCTCGTTCATCGGGACGCAGTAGGGGCTCCCACCTAATGAGGTTCGTTTAAGGGGAAGAGTTTGATTGGTCCGTTTAGTCAACTGCGGTCATCGCTGTGTCATCGCAACTGGTTGACGCATCGCATGGTTTTTTAATAGTGGGGGTAAGGGGAACGATCGAGCGTCTCGATAGGCGAGTCCCGACTGTATTGGTGATTTACATTTCCGACTCAATTAGCCGGTCTTGTATTTATTAAAAGCAATTTCTGTTTAATTAAAAATAAGTATAAAATTTAGTTTTTTTGCAATTTGTATCCGACTAATGATGAAATTCATTCTAATTTTCTCTACTTAGCTTCCTTCTAAAAGGTTAAGCAAACTACAAACCATAATAATAATCCTTTACCTCCATAAAGTAATTTTAATCAAAAGTAACAACCCCAAGGTAGTATAAATTTTCTTTAAGTCTTTCCTATCTCAAGTTACTTGTATGAGTAAAAAGTATATTACATATCACGTATAAAATTATGAATTACAATTTTCTTATGAATTTTAAATGAGAGTCGGAACATTGATAAAAGAAAAATTGTGCATTACCAATACTAGGGACAAATACATTTATTCAAACTTTTGGTGTCCGAGAGCAGGCAATTTTCTGCTTCAGGAGAATCGTGATTTCCAAGATGAATGCAAATATTCACTTTCAATTTAAATTATAATACAATTTTGTAGGTAAATTCACTCACTTTTATACCAAGAATCTGAATTCTTAATTTTATTGCCCCTTGAACATCAATTAATAATAAAATTCACATCAATTTAATCTAATATCGAAACGAAGTAAAATAAACCTTATATATTTTAGATTTATCTTGAAGAACAAAATTATAGAAGTTGAAGGATACAGAATAACGTTTATTATTTCAATAGAGTTTTTTAGAATTTGATGACGATAATACTAGTTTCTGAATTCATCTACAGTTTAACCACAGCTGAGTGGATTTTCATGTACCCCAACTCCCTATTAAAAGATCAACCACACCCTTACCTACGAGTAAAACTCTCACGAATTCTAGAAAATTATTCCTTATACTGTCAAAATAATCTGCATGAATTTCAAGGTACATATGATGGACGTTTTATTCATGCTCGTAAATGAGATTTCCGTTAGTGACGCATTAAATAGAATGTACATGTGCATTAAATTTCAATTAAGATTGTTTCAAAGTTCACTTTTTTTCTCTTTCTATCTAAATATAAATAATTAAAAATTTGAGTAAATTAATAAAATGAAACTTTTGGCTTTGTAATCATTAGGCAGTTTTCACTGACTAACAGTCAAAAATTACTGATTGCATACCCAAAAGTGAGTCACTGATTTCAATTCAGCCTTCTGACTGATTTAAATTTAGAGAGATTGTTTCAATTTCTTCCCTTCTTCATAAAATAATATGGTTCGAACTTAATTAAGATTAGAGCCAGATTGGACCAGGATAAACTACTTTTTCAGGTCTTGAATTCTGAAAAATCGTTTTCGACGCCAATTTTGTATAATACAGTTAAGAAATTTTGCTTTAGATTTGTGGGTTGTACGATAAATGTGTCTGTTAAAAAAATTTAATAATTTAACAGTTTTTTAATTTTCAATTCTTCTCTTTATCAATATATTTTTCTTAATTTTTAATGCATAATGAAATTGTGAGTACCAAGTTTTTTATTTTAGTTAAAGAAAATGATTTATGTAAGTGAATTCGAAATTTTTAATGACTTTTATTTCAATTTTTAAAGCTAAATTTTGATAACATGGGACGGTGATTGATTGACGAAACTATCACAAATGTCTTCAAACAAAAATGTAATCCTTTAATAATTTATCGATTTTGCTCCTAATTAAAAATTTTTTTAAATACTACGATTTTATAAGTACCAGGTTTTTGTATTTTGATGGAAAGAAATGAATATTCTATTGTAACTTATACTTTATTATTTAAAATTATGAGTTCTTTTCATTGAATACCGACAACTTTAAAAATTTCCTTAATGAAGAAGCAAAGCTCAAATAATGTGCACAAGTGAACCCATCAATAATGGATAAAAAATACTGTACTTGCCAGCTCTATTTATATTTGTAGATGTATATTCTTTATGTCTACATAATTACCAAATGTGTTAGAAAATTAAAATTTCAACCAAGTTTTACATCCTTCATCTTTAGAGGTACTTGAAATTATTTAGTTAATGATTTCAACTGTCATAAATTACTTTTTAGTTTTGTAATTTGTAACTATACTGAGTTACTTTTTTCATAAATTTAGTTTGAATATAAATAATTCCTTTATTGAAGATCCTTCCCAAGACTAATATTTTCTGGTGGAGCAGTTTTAGAGTTTCTCTAAAACTCAGTGGTTCATTGATCAAACAGTATCTGTTCATCCCCACCTTTTTTATTCATGTTAAATCTTGAACCATTCAGTCTAATAACTTTAATATATTGCTTCTTTGCTAATCTACTCATTTTTCGTAAAACGAAATATCAACAAACACACACAAGCCTACTTGAGGACGTACACTGCAGTGCCAATGTACTTTCAAGTGGGTTATCGTGATAATTACGGTTGCTGCCTGAAGCACGCGCGATTGTGATTAATTTGGGGGCGTCGTTCTTGAAGTGAATTTATAGATTCTCTAGTTCCTCAAACCAGATTAATTCTTCCTACTATATAGTAGCTAAGATAATATTACTCCTTGAGGAATTATCGTTTCATTAACATTATCTTAATCCCATTGGGAAATTCAAGTGCGGTCCAATTGTGGCCCAAAACTAACAGCTAACTTCTAATCTCGAAAACTTGAGGATTCAATATCTTCCATAAATGTAGTTTATGTTATGGAATATGTAGAATGACTATAAAATCATTTTATTAGAAAAATTATTATTTTAGATACACATTTGTATATGAAATTTAATATTTCTGTCTGTTATTTGAGAAAAATACACTGGTAAGGTAATGGAACCAATACTCGATCACTTCGGTATGAAATCATGTTTATTATGAATTCAAAAAAGCAAAATACTGCAAAAAAATTGTAACATTTAAAGAAAATATTTAACAATATTATACTGCCCAATTATTATTCAAAAATATAACATAGTGTAGGAGAAAAATATTTCCCCTACGCGCTCGTTGAATTTCGTGCGTTACAGCCGCCTGCGCCGTTGGTCAGTGGTGCCGCCGACTCTCATGTGTCCGAGCTAAGTTGGACGATAATCAGGGAAAAGTTGGAAAAATCGCATGAGAGAAGGCATTACCAGACCTATGAAAGCTTTTACTATTATTACAGAGAGGTAATAATAATCATAAATTTGATTGAATATGTAAAAATGCTGATCGTCTTTTGGTATACAAAAAGCGAAGGGGAACCAAAAGTCGATCAGCCTACCGCGATGCTGTGTTCGTTTTTTTTTATTCTTAAAAGTGAGTTTTTTAACTTTTGGTCGAAATTTTATGGTGCTCGATTAGTAAAAACTAAGAGAAGTGATATTTTTCAAAAATTTTCACATAAATGCTTTAATTTTTGCATATATGTTTTTGAGGTTATGTAACAAATGACTTGATCGACTATTGGTCCCTTGCTGATCGACTACTGGTTTCGCTGGGTTTTCGGTGATCGAGTATTGGTACCCAAAAGTAATGTTTTAAAAACGCCTAATTCATTTACAAAACGACACAAAAAAATTTTGTTGCGTCTGGAATTCGATAAACAAAACCTTTTTCTACAATATATATACAAAAGTTTAATTTATTACTCTAATGCTATACACTTTGGAAGGTCGTTTTCCGTAACCTAGACGGATGCTGATCGAGTATTGGTTCCATTACCTTATATAGTAAGGAAAAATTCTATTACAAAAAATATTATTAAAACTATTATTTTTCGTAAGTTCAACATTTTTTCTCGTACAAAATAATGTTTTTTCTTTCACAAGATACGATTGATAATATCATTTCAAGCCTTATAATCGTAAGGAAACTTTTTTTCAGCGACACGTTTTCTGGCACGACAAAAACCTTAATATACTGATGTATTAAATTTAATATACCAAAATTAACAATTTACGTAATTTGATTATACGCAATTATAAGCTTATTTTTGCAGTGAATTTTGGTTGTAAATAACGGAGTAGAATATTTTCTACTAAAAAAGATACACATTCAATTTTAAATTATTTATAATACCTAAGTATTTGGAAAATTAGTTGGCTTAACTTGCAGGCATATATACATATATTTCTGATTTAATAAATTTGAAATATTTAATTTATATTTAATTTATATATAAAAAAATCTGCCCGCTTGGTGGGCACATTCTCATCGCGCGCTTCGCGCGCAAGTTTGAGCGCGCCTAGGGCGCGCGATTTGATTGTCGCGCTTCGCGTTCTGGAATCTTTGAACGTCGCGCTCGGTCTTGTGCTCTTCGCATACATTTAAGTTTATTTCTTATAATTTGATACTGAAGCTCAAACCAATTTTATAATAATATTACAGATTATGTAAATTACACATTTTCTCAAAGTCACTCAATTTCTTTTTGAATTTAAGTGAAACAGGAAATTCAATTTACTTAAGGCTCTATCAGCCTTAAGGAACACATTCTTATCATGGCGCTAGCGCTTCGCGCTCGATTTTCTATATACATTTCAGTAACTTTTTAATAAATTACATGATTAAAATAATTTATTTTCTTCCAAATCTCTCAAAAAGAAAAAAACAATCGTAGACTTTATTTAAGGAAACGATTTTGCAGAAAAACGCTTATTTCGTATCTCACATATTTTGGTGAAAAAAATTGAATTTTTTCAATATTTAAAATCAAAACATAAAATATACATCCTGTCCCGAAATGTCTTCATGAGAATTTGTAGACATCATTTAGGCAAACAATTTTCCATCCTAACGTTTTTTTTGTATCTCACATATTTTGTCTAAAACATGGAATTTTTGAATTTTAATCGTATTTTTTGGAATTGAAACAAAAAATATATGTTTTATCAGAAACTGTGTGAGACAAAATTTGTAGATCTTTCTGAAACGAACAACTTTGTATTCTTACGTTTTTTTCGTATTTCCAATATTATTGTTAAAAAATTGAATTTTGGATTTTCAATAGTTTTTTTTTTTAATTAAAAAGAAAAATATGCATCTTATGAAAAAATGTTATAATTCAAATTTGTAGGTCTTTATTTATTCAATAATATTGTATCATAACGTTTTTTCGTATCTCGTATAATTTAACTGGAAAATGGAATTTTGATATTGACTTTTTTCGAATTTGAATATGCTGTAACATTTCTAATTTTGATTTAATCAAAAAATGTTATCAGGATAATTTGTAGAGATTTATGAGCACTATCAAAAACCAGTATTGAAATTTTTGATTTTTTCAAAAAGTTATTTTCGAAAACACAACCATGATGGGAATGTAAAAATATTAAATAAATACTTAATTTATCATTTATTCCAGAAATGTCTAATAGTGTAACTACTTGGAAGAACAGATTTTATGCAAAGTTGATTTTAAAATGGAATTTACATTCTGTAATATTTGCAAGTATACTAGAGATAAAAACATGCTTTTAATTTTGAAGATAATTCGGCATATAATACATATAATAGAAAGGTATGAGTTTTGATGAATGAGAAAATCCCTTTCTAAAAATACGGAATTTTGACATTTCTTTTATGTCTACAATAATGCTTTGCTCGTTTAATTTTAATAGTCATGGACAGCATAATAAAATAGGTGAGAGAGCAGGTAAAAGTTTTTGATGAGCTTTTCAAAGATGATGCACTGTTAGAAAGCCTTTTCGCGGGGAAAATCATCACGAAAGTAGATACAAGGAGGAATCTGCAGAACGATAAACCTCATTCTCAATTCCTTAGCAAACTGGGTGTTCTCATACATATCTAGCGACATATATGTACTTTTATGGAGCATATTCACAAATATAAACACATACAATACACCGTTACGTTTGCATTGTATTTTTGCGTCACAAAATCATAAATTTAGAACGGCTGAATCGTAAACATAAATATTTGAATTGCATCGGAATATTTTCGGAATGACTAAATAAATTATTTTTTAATAACTATGTGAAATATCTAGTACGAATTGAACAGTCTTTATTTTGAATTATACAACCTTTTTGTACCATGTTTGACTCCAGGGCAGAATCTAGAAAAAACTTTACAAAAATATCTTGATCAGTTAGCAAAATACTATGTAGACTTATTCTTGAAATGAGACCAAAAAATTTTTAAAGTCTTAACTATTCTCATACCTTAAAACATACGCAATAAGCCCTTAATCTCAAAATTTCCTTTGTTTATTAATAGAGTACAAAAAAATTCCCCAAAAGGGCCTCGTTTTAGAACAGATTAAATAGAAGTAATCCCTCAAGGCAGTACACTCACGAAAATTAGGCCTCAGGGAAAAATAAATAATTTTACTTTCAGAAATAGCAATATTATTATTGATGAGATCATTCAGAAGAGAAAAGATTATTTTCCAGGGAAAAAATTTGAAACACATAAAAATAGTTGTATTAATAAATTTTGTTTTGTCCACATAAATTCTTTACTCTCTAAATTTGAATCAGTCAAAATCTACTGATTCAGATTTAGAGAGTAATTGCTGAAACCATTAAAAAGCAATTTTCCATAAAAAAATGTTTATAAACAAATTGGAAAAGGCCAAGTTGTAGAGAATCTTTGCCCTGAAAAGTTATCCGTTGCTTATTAGAATCGCATACTTTTTTTAAATTTAGCTCGAAGCGATAAGAAAAAAAGTTCGGGCAAAAATAAAATTTATTAATAAAATTATTTTTCTCTGTTTCGAATTTTTTTCTATGTTTCGAATGGTCCCTTCAATAATAATATTGTACTTCAATAATAATAATCAATAACAATTGGAATTTTTGCCTGAGGCCTAATTTTTTCTAGTTTCTTCAGTGTAATAATGTGTGATAAGAGTGTGTTAGTCAGATATCAACGTACTGAACGGATACACGGGAATTGCGTTTGCTTCTGTCAGGTGTCACCAACGTAAAGCATTCTGGTTTCTGGTTTCTAGTTTCTGGTTTAGGTATCTATCCCATACTTGTATAACGAACACTCATGCCTGCAACGCAAAGAAAAACTCTAAACACTGAAAAAATGGTTGATTGACTCAACTACTTCGATTTGTAAAATATGCCACATCTACTTTAATGATTAGCATAATTATTTTTTTTACCGATGTTACTATCTCAGTATAAAAAAAAACAAAGTGTTAACTAGGATCGTTTTTGAGGTCTAATGGAGTTGCAACAAAACGAAAACTCTTTGGTGTGAAATTTAGCCTCTTGAAAAAAATTATTGAGGCCATGGGCCAAGAAAGTCACGTAACAAACATTATATGTTAATCCAACTATGTAAGATAATTTTTTTTGTTCATAAAATATCTTGCACAATAATAAGTTAACGCATCAGAAGATAATAAGGAACGTCTGTTAACTTCGTTTTAGTAAAAATTCTGCAATTTTTTCCATTTCAACCCTTTTGCGTCCAGTGGGACACATATGTCCATCTATGGGTCTCGTTGCATTCCAGTACTAGAACTGCATAACGCATTGCATGTTTGGGATCTTTTTACCGTCATATCACGAATAATTGCTACAAATATCGAATACCTTATGGAACAACTTGCGCACAATTCGAAAATATCTAAACATATTTTCTAACATGAGAGGGGGGGACTTATAAGTGTAGTTTTGCGTGGATGAGAAATTATGATAATTTATTCTCCTCGTCTGGAACTCGGGCTGACTTAATTTCAAGATATCTTTTTTGCATGTAATACGTGGAAAAAACTCGGACTAAAAAGGGATGAAATATAAAACAGAAGTATTATCGACAATTACAACTCTGTAACTACATTTCCACGGAGAATTAAACGTCGTCTTACAATTTTCGAAAATGAACCCAAAATTACTGATTGATAGGAAATTTAATTTTTTCTATTAGCGGGTCATAAAGTGCATTTTATTGTCCCCTGCGGGGCAACCAAATGCATTTTTTACCCCCCAGTAGACAAAAATCATGTGCAACACGAGAAAAACATTTATTTTACTCGTGTGATTGTTGATCTCGCTTTGCTCGGACATCAAACTTCACACTCGCAAAATAAACTAGAATCTTGCTTCTGAAAGAACCAAGTTTGTCTAATAGAATGTTTGGATAAGAAAGATTTTCAAGAAACCTTTAAGGTAGTTCGTTCACGAAAATTAGACCTCAGGCAAAAATAGATAATTTTGCTTTCAAGAATAGCAATATTATTATTGAAGAGCTAATTTAAAAGAGAAAAGATTATTTTTCATGAAAGAAATTTGAAACACAAAAGAATAATTTTATTAATAAATTTTATTTTTGCCCAAACTTATTTTCTTATGGCTTCGAGCCAAATTTTAAAAAATGATGCGATTATTCTAATAGATCACTGTTTATTTTTTTCAGGAAAAAGATTCTCTACAACATGACCGTTTCCTATTTTTGAAATTGAATTAATTATTATCAAATACAGAAATTTGTTTATAAAAATTTTGTTTTGAAAAATAGTTTTTTATAATTTCAGCCATTAAAGAATTCATTTTCAAAAATTGGAAACGGTCAAGTTGTAGAGAATCTTTTTCCTAAAAAAATGAACCGTGATTTATTAGAATCGCATGATTTTTAAAAATTTGGCTCGAAGCGATAAGAAAATAAGTTTGGGCAAAAATAAAATTTACTAATAAAATTATTTTTTTGTGTTTCAAATTTTTTTCATGAAAAATAATCTTTTCTCTTTTAAATTAGCTCTTCAATAATAATATTGCTATTCTTGAAAGCAAAAGTATCTATTTTTGCCCGACGTCTAATTTTTGTGATCGAACTACCTTAAGAGGACTAGGCAATCGTTTTTCGAGAATCTTTACATTTTGTTTTTACTCTCTCGCAAAAGAATGAAAGCAAGTACTTTAAAACTCTTTTGTGTTGGGTTTATTCATATAATGTAGAGTAAAAAAAATATCATAGAAAATAATATTGTTGCAGCAAAGTGGCAGCGCAGATTTTTAAATTTTAACGTAATTTGTCTTGGTTTTGCAGTGATATCTTTAATTAAATTCATGTAATTGAATTCTGCAATTTACAAATCTACTTCTTACATCCAGTTTTCCACGGAAGATATAAAAGTAGAGAAAAACATAAGTAATCATTTCAAACCATAAAACTGATAATTTCACAAAATTTGACATTTTTTCGCATGTCATCATAAAATTGCGACTTAGGCAATTTTCGGAAACATAAATGTTTTTGCAGATTATATTAAAGGTAATGGCTTTCATTCTTTTGTGAGAGAGTAAAATCATAATAGAAAATTTCTTGAAAAACGATTCATCATCCGTCAAAACAGTTGTTTTTATTTTGAATTTGTTAAGATAAATTTTATATATCTGTTATCGTCAGATTTAGCAGATTTCAAGTTATTATTTTCAATTAGCTAATTACAAAGCTTGATAAAAAATGAATTGAAAATTATTAATCCCTTCACTTGAACTTTTAAGAAAGGATCCTTGCTTACTTGGACAAGGTATGATGAAAGCTCGGGTAAGTTAGGGCCTGTTAGGAGTTTTCCAACAATTGCTCTAAAAGAACCATTTTTGATAAGAAAAGCTTCAAAGGAGCCACTTTCAATTTAATCTGCAACATAATATTTCACGAAATTGGGTAGTAAAATTAACTAGAAAATTACAGCTGTATCCTAAATCGTCAGCGGATTTGGATTTTTAAAAATAAAAAGGTATTTTTAGAAAAATCTAAGTAAATTTTGCAAATAAATAAACGGTATATTTTTTGGAAGATCAATTTATAGTTTCTTTAAAAGAACTATGATTTTATTTTAAAATACCTAGACTATAATGTTATACTTCATTTTGGTAATAAAATTTAATTGAAGTATAGCAAAATGGCAAACATTCTTAACAATCTATTGTCATTTCTTCTTGATAGTATTATTTTTTTGCCGATCAGTACTGAATTGAAAATCTCAAACAAAAGCACTTATACAGAAGAAAAGCAAACAAAATGAATCGGTACATGGAATTCTCTTAATTTACGAAACTTATGATCGTTTAATGAGGAATCTTATTGAGTCGCTTGACACTGGAAGAAAACTTACACTACCTGTCTATGTCGTCGATTTCCGAATCGTATCACACGATGAATTCGCCTGACATCTTCAATAACCCAATTTCACAATAGGTCCTTAGCAAAGTTCTGAGTATTCAGATTCCAAGCACAATCGCTATGATGGGCAGACAATTCGAATCAAATGATGAAAATTTCGATTTTTTTAAAACATTACATTTCTGAACATTTACTTTAACATAAGTATCAAATTACATATTAATAATCCAATTAGTCGCACAGTTTATTCCAATCATACAGATATGTATATTATGTCTGCATTTATACATACGTTAACATCTACAATTTTGGTGAGATTTGCACCAAGCCCTTGCAAACTGTATAATTACTTGCAGTTCAGTGCAGTCCCTAAAATTATAATGCATTGTCCATGACAGCCAAATTTACGAGAGAATGATTAATTCCAACTTTTCGCATTTCCAGTTTTAAAATCTATTTTTCAGAATAAGACATTTTACTTTTTAATATAATACCAACAATTTATTTACCCATTGGCCTATGATTTTTCTGTGTAAAAACTTGTCTAGAAATATGATTTAATTTTCAGTTTAACAGAAAATTGATGAAGGTGGAAAAAAACCTCAATAAGTGCAACAGAATGCATTAATAAAATAAAATATTAATAAATTTATAAATTTTAAATGGCGAGTGCAACTCGTCAAAATATGCCAATGGGTTAACAATAACAATGGATTTATTGAAATTTCGAATAAATGACATAATTTTATTGTTTCGTTTCAGAATCTTAAAAATCAAATCATGACGACAAATCTCTGGGTAGAACAGGTGAGTGAAGTCACTAATAAATTAAAGGGTAACACCACTCTAGAATTGTCAAAAAATCAAAAATTTTGTTTTGGCTTAAACAATGCTTTGATATCATAAAAGCAAAATGAACTTGGTTTTATGGTGAAAAAAGTTTCCCGCGGACCTTGGGAGCGTCCGCTAAGCACGGCCGACCACTCGCGTAGCACGCTCTCTGAAACTTTGAACGCATTTTTCTAGGAACGACTTTTTTCAATAGTAGCGAACTGATTGCTTCAAAACGGTTGCATTAATCAAGTTGAATTTTTGTATGTAGTTTCACAATTAAATTTTACATGGAACTACGTATGAAATTTTCGATCCGATTTTAATTTTTTGTTTACAAAGAATTTAATGGTGATTTTTTGGTGAAAAATCGAACTTTGTCCTTCAAAAGTGCTACTTTTGCTACTTTTTAAAAAGGTCATTGTGGAGATTAGCTCTCTCGCCGCCACTTTGTACGGAAATAGTATTAAAAAGATTTTTTTCTATAGGCAGATGTATGCTGAAGAAATCCAATTGAAAATTTTTTCTATTCCCATTATTGTATTTCAGAAAAAAATTCTTGAAATTAGTCCTTTTCTTTGGCCGCTAGAGTGGTGTTACCCCTTAAAATAAATATTATCAAAGTAGATATTATTCGAATATGTCACACACTCCACTCTTTATATCAAATAACTTTTTAACTGTGTTTGAAATTGAACATTTTTTGCCTTTTGGCGCTCATTAAATTTAAGAACCATTACGCTGTGTATAGTAATGAATGCGCCGGGATTGTAGTTGTACATATATATATATATATATATATATTACGAGATTGAAAAAAAATTGTCCAGTAATTAGTTCTTCGTATCTAGAGTTTATCTAGGACATACGGTCTATAAAATTTAAAACTTCATCTGCATTCTCCTTAATGTTTACAAACGTAGAATACGAATTAGACTCTGCGTAAACTTGTATGGTAATGCCTGCAAGATGTTTGTTTTGGAATAGAAGGTTACCAATATATCTCTAAAACATCGAAAAAGCATAACAGAATGAATCATTATTTATATATACTACGGTCAAAAATTATAGGCTCACCTGTAACAGTAAACTAAAAATTGAGGTTGGAATTCGAATATTCCGAAACTTTCCCATCACTAGTGTGGAAAAGTACGTTTTATCACATGGACTTATCTTTAATCGTGAAATCAATCAATTTTAGTGTTTCGCGCCAAGGCTTCAAAATCCCATTTCCCGCGCGGGTATCAAAGAAAAATAATTTTTGGCGCCTGAAGAAATTTTGATCTAGTGTCAATATTTCAGCGCGAAAAATAATCAAGGTATGTTGGTTTTATTCTGAAGCGTTTGTAAAACATAACTATGGCACTCATTTTGACATTTTTTTCGAATTGCATTATATTTTTCTCTTTGTATAAAAAAATGTCGCGAGGGTCATTGTCATCACTCTACATGTGTTGTAAAGTCTTCATAAACACTACTTAACACTACTAGAGTAAAACATGTGAATTGGTATTAATTACGTATTCATAAGTTTCATTATACACTAAAACACGATTTCCATTAAATTAAAATAGTTTTTAAGGAATTTGAGAATGGATTTTCGTAAGAATGTAAAATTTCTCTTACAAAATGTGTTGACTTATTATTTTCAGAAGATATTTTGAAACAACTTAAAACAGTGAATAAATAGATTCCTAATTAAATAACCTACATGGACTTGAATAAACAAACCGTGAATAATAATTTTTCATTATTTTATTATCTGTACAACTTTGTTTCTGCCGTTTTTCCAAAATTTGAGGCTGCATTCTTAAAAAGTGATTACCTATTTATGATTAAAAATACTGTCCGTCGCTGGCCATTTTTTCCATCCTTTTGTCATTTGTTGGATACCATCTCGAAAAAACGATGCGTGCTTTGAGGCGATCCACGAATCGATCCATTTTTTGACTTCTTCATAAGACTGGAAATTCTGATGAGCCAGGCCGTGTGCCATCGATCGAAACAAATGCTAATCGGAAGGAGTAACGTCTGGAGAGTATGGCGGGTGGGATAAAGCCTTCCAATTCAGCGTTTCCAAGTATGTTGTGATTGGTCTTGCGACATGTAGCTGAGCATTGTTATGCTGGAGGATAACATTGTCGTGTCTCTCTTGGTACTATGGCCGTTTCTCCTTCAATGTTTGGCTCAAACGCATCAATTGCATTCGATACCAATCCCCTGTGTTGGTTTTACTCGGTTTCAACAGCTCATAATACACCACACCGAGTTGGTCCCACAAAATGTAGAGCATAACCTTGGCAGCGTGAATATTCGGTCTGGCCGTCGACGTATCCCCATGATTTTCTGCGCTTAGGATTATCGTAGTGGACCCATTTTTCGTCGCCGATCACAATGTGATGTGAAAACTCTTTCCGAATCTGTCTTTAAAGCAACTGTTCACAAGCAAAGAAACACCGTTCAACATCTCTCGGCTTCAACTCGTACGGAACCCAATTTCCTTGCTTCTGAATCATTCCCATGGCTTTGAGGCGTTTCAAAATGGCTTTTTGAGTCACTCTCAATGATTCTGCCAATTATTCTTGCGTTTGGCGCGAGTCTTCAGCAAGTAATGCCTCCAATTCGGAATCTCCGAAAATTTTCTCTTTTCCACCGCTATGCCGGTCTTCGACATCAAAATCACTGCTCTTGAAGCGTTGAAACCATTCAAGACACGTTCTTTCAATAAAAGCAGCCTCATCGTAAGTACTTGAGAGGCTTCAATGAGCCTCAGCCGAAATTTTCTTCGCATGAAAGTAGAAAATCAAAACTTCCCGCAAATGACAAGAATTTGGCTTGAAAACTGACATCTTCGATCGAAAATAAATTTATGATGTAAACTCAAGTTCACTAATTTGGTGCTGTCGTTATGTTGACAGATGTCCAAGTTTACTGTTTGACATTTTTGATCTGCCTATTTCGACCAGCACTTACCGCTGCAGCCATCTATCGAAAAATGGCGGAAGCAAAGTTGTACACTTAATAGATGTAGAAAAAATACTTTATTGAAAATAAAAAGTAATAAAAACTTGAAAATAATGAAAACGAATTCCAGATTGAATAAATGGAAACATGTACTCATAAATAACTAAATATATTGGTAAGTAAATGAACGAACTAGAGGAATCAATCGAGAAATGGGTTAATATATTGGTGGTTCAAGAATATGATAAAGCGCATGAACCCTAATATAAATACTATCCAAATTTAACAAAATTTATTAAAAATGTACTCTTTTTACTAATAACTTGTGTGACAATAGTGTTTTTTGTGAATAAATATTGAAACCGAGGTTTTTTTGTTCATTATCTTGAGATTTCGGAAGAGTGATGACTTTACCTTACGTTTTTCGATTTTCGGATTTTCCATTACATCAGTTTTATTTTTTTTTTTATGAATGCACGTATCACTATACACTAAAATTTGAATGTATAATATGCACAGCTAGGTCAGGGGACAGTGGTGGATTAAGGCTTCCTCCATCCTTGTCTATGTCTACCTTTCGCGCTCAAAGACGACCGCAGACCAGTGTGTCGAGATTTGACACGCGAACGTTATGCACACAACGCCAACAGCAGTACGTAAGTGAGAATGGTTGCGCATGCAGCGTAGTGTGTCTGCTCTTCGCAGTGGTTCTCTGAGATTTCTCTGGTTTCCTCTCTTTGATAAGGAGCCTTTAACCAGAGCAAACTCAGAGAACCACTGCGAACAGCAGACACTACGCTGCGCGCGCAACCATTCTCACTTACGTACTGTTGTTGGCGTTGTGTGCGTAACGTTCGCGTGTCAAATCTGGACACACTACCGCAGACAAGGAAGGACGAAGCCTAATCCGCCACTGTCTGGGGAAAAATCTAGAGAAGTTACTAGGAAACAGAAAACACACCCATAGAAAAAGATGTATATAACTATGTCATGCACAGCGTGAAACTGCGTAATGCGTAACATCACGTAAAAATATAATATAAAAAGGACACACTGTCAAGGTAAAAATGGTCTTGTGAACAGAAATACTGTGTAGAATCTTCGAAAATCTTTGAAAAGATTACCAGCGTGAAGTACGGGTATAGTGCAGTTCGACAGTTACAAAAGATTTGGAACTCATACATTCGCTGTGGTACGTTCCTAGATCTTTTTAAGCGATCTCAAATTCTGCGTTAAAGAATAATGGGTGGCCCCTCATCTCCCCCCAAGCTCTGTCAATCTTTCTTTAATTATCTGTTTGCCTTTGCCATATTTTTCGATTTTATTCTTTAACAAATACAATTGGTTTGACCTTTGTTCTTTAAGATAAACTTTTATTGTTCGAACAAATACAATTCCCTAGTGAACCGGTTGAACGCTAGGTTCACGCTGCAGCGTAAACCTAGCGTAAAGATAGCAATATAACTCATGAAAGTGACAAAATAAATATTCAACTGATTCGTATCCTTATTCTATGTTAAAAGGTAATAAAGATATAAAATAATTTTATTTCTTAGCATTAAAAACCAAAAAAACATAATACCTGTCATTGAAGGCAGTGCAGTGGTTCACCATTTTACATGTCTCCACCGTAAGGATTGACATTGGTTAGAATGAGACGAAAGTGTAATTGTGTCTCACTCCAACCAATGGTCAACTCAAACCGTGGAGACGTTCCGCAAATTGTGAATCACTGCACTGCCTTCAGTGACAGGTATTATGTTTTTTTTAGTTTTGGACGCTAAAAAATAAAATTATTGCATATCTTTATTACCTTTTAATATTAATTTTGACGTACAATAAGGATGCAAACAAGTTAAATATTTATTTCGTTGCTTTCATGAGTTATATTGCTACTTTACGCTAGGTTTACACTGCAGCTCATGCTGCAGTAATCCTAGCGTTCAGCCGGTTCACTAGGGTTGGTTTAACTTTTATTTTTTAAATTAACTTATATTGTTTGAATAAATACAATTTGTTTCACTTTATTAACGATTGTGTCCTTCACTGACTGATCCTCATTCCTAACTTATTATCGGGATAAAAATGTTACCTTGTTATTATAAAAATTAAGACATTTTAACAATTGCTGAAACAATAGGTGAACCTATAATTGTTTAGTTACATAATTTTTAACTTGTTTGCAAAGATCAAATACAAATGACAGTGATAATTTGTTCAATGGTTTTATAATAATTTAAGTAAAGTATATTTTTGATTATTTTGGACGTGATGTACTCACATTCTCAGGATATCCACCATTGATAACAATGCCATGATTCACAGCAATGTGGATCGGAGGATAATAGACATGGACATATTCTTTTCCATACGATTGTGAATTCTACAACATATCAAACATATGCTTTTCATTATTTCCAGAGTAGAAGGTTCATATGGTTTTTTCAAATTAACTACTGGCATTGTACTGGAGCAGCACTTCCTTTTACTTCCTTTACAGAAAGCTCCGTACTTATTTGGAAAACTAGACTCTTGGTAGATTCAACAAGAAGTTCAAAAGTTAATAAGCGCCAATTTTTAAATTTAACAGGAGCGCAGAAAAACGTTCACATTTCGGTTGTTATCCTTATAAATTTCAATCGATGCATAGAATAAGTACACTGAGAGACTTTTCGTTAACGTAAATCATAAAAGTGAATTATATGTTAGTATAATATCATTACAAAATAAGGCAAACAGGGTTTATGTATCAGAAATTGATATAGTGGTTTTCAAACCGCCAAGTTAATATTTTCGTTTGAATAAATTGAATATATGTTGTACTAACTGTTATAAAACTTACGAGAATTTGAAATTCACTATATCAAAGTTGTGAAGCGAATTTAAAGTGGTGTTTTTTATTCAAAAGACTGAAGGAATTTTTTCAAATTTTCAAACAAAGGATATGTGAATCTGAAAACGTGAATCTAACATCTGCAAAACAAAAGGAAGTTGGAGGAGCTTTGGCACTGAGAAGAGGGGAGGTTTCAGTGGGAACACAGACACAATAGTATTTTATGTGACTTCGGTGCGTATACGAGTTTTTATGCGTACACTCGAATCTAATCTAGTATTCATCATGATTCTCGTCCATTGCACTTGATATTTCGCGAATACTTCCGGCCATTTTAATTTTGTCGATCTTGTGTAGTAGTAGCGTATTGTACTAGACGCATGCGCAGTTCAAATGTACAAGGCTTTGTCAGCACGGTGCCAACGCTGTACGAAGAAGAAGAAGAATAAGAAGAAGATTACGCTCCGCTGTATGGTTATAGGCACATGCGCAGTTCAATTTTTACATTACATTTCTCTGCAGCGTAATATACAACATTACGCTACTCTCAACTGTAGCGTAAAAACGTGTTTACGCGCCGGAAGCACATAAATAATATTCAAAATACTAACTTTTCTTCTACACGTTTTAAAGACTGTTATGACTATATTAAAATTCAATGCCATAATATGAATAAGTATGATAAAACCTCGGCGTTCCCCATTTAAAAATGATATTATGCTAAGTTTTGATTTATTTTTATCATTTACTCTCACGTAAAATCTCTCACTGTAGTAATCGATCATGTTCGTGCTGTCTTAAAGTTTTAGACATGTTGTGTTGTTGTTATAAAGATACACGCGATTAAGTTATTTCTAATGATAACTCCACAAGTGTTGACAGTTGAAAACTTGATATTTTCAAGCGGCGGTTGATTTTATTTATTATTGCCTTCTCTTATTTTTTTAATTAATTTTGAATACTTACATTCCGGCATTGTACGAATTGCTTCGCTGTTATAAGGATTAGACAGTCAATGAAAGGGGCTATAAGTAGAGTAATGATCCACCAACAATACTTACATTGCAATTTTGTGATTTTATTTTATTTTTTTTCATTAGAACGCGATAACAAATTGGCAATAATTATCCCGTGTTGGCGTTTTATTATAGATCATAAAAATGAAAGAAATCGATTATGAAAAAAATGTCGCTTATCAACTTTTGAACTTCCATGCTTCAGATTTCTTGTACGATTCACTTAACATCTAGTAAAATCTACAAAAGACGAAAAAATCCGAGTTATGTAGATTTTTCTGGACGCTGTGTGAAACCAGTCATGACGAGTGACTAGCTACTTTTAAGTAGTTACTTTAATTAGTTATTTTTTGGTGGTAGCAATGGTGGTAACTAGTTTCTCTTGTGAATAAGTAACGAAGTGGTAACTACTTAGTTACGTTTTTTTCAGTAACAGTAACTATAAAAATCGTTACTTTTCTCGCTACTTTCGAAATATTGTGCAGGCATTTTTTTATTGCGACATTCAATGAAGTTTATTTGTCTTGCAATGATTTTTTTACATTAATTATTCGAATTGTAGTGGAAATTTCGGCGACCAAACGCTAACCAATGCTCGAGGAGCTGATTGGCGTTAAAAAGAATTAGCAAACAGACAGTAAGATAGGTTACTATATTTTGTTTTTATTGATAAAAATAAAATATAGATAGAAATAAGCGTTGATTATATATTCTGACCAAAATTTCTTATATTTCGAAGAGTAGCTAAAAAAAAAACTAAAAAAGTTATATTTTGAAATGCTAACGATACTAGTAACTAATCACTGTCTCTCCTCTTGTTGCAACAGTAACGATAACTAGTTCCTTTTAAAAATCAGCGTACCCATGTCTGGGTTAAACTTCTAGAAAATCTGTTGATTGAACTGAACTTCTTGTAAAATCTACTAAAACATCAAGTTGTGAAAATACGTACCGAACTTCCTGTAAACTTTACAAATCTTTTTTCTGCGTTTGGAATTAAGTGGATGAAAAATATTTATTGTCCAAAATTTACGTGGCATCCAAAAATATTGGACACAGCAACAAGTTAAGAACATTTCAAAGAACCTTTAGCAGTAGATCGTAAACTGTTTGGAATTTTTCATCCTTATCTATTGTGTAGTTTAAAATGAAGTCCAATAATTTTTAGGAATGCATTTTGTGTTAAACCCTCTGGCGACGAGAAGTCGCTAATCTTACTTTTCGCTCGCACACTGCAAGATTTTTGGTAATTTTCGCTTAGAATTTGAAGTCGAGAATTAAGAATTCAAGATTATGGATCCAATATGTCAGATTTTAAAATGACTAAGAAATGCAAATATGATTCAGTATCTACAAAATTTATATTATAGATGATTATGATGGAAATCTTTCCAATTTTGAATTTAAAAATTTTTAATTGAAGATGGCTTGCCTAATATGGCTGACGTGTTTGAACTTTGAATTTTTGAGTTCAGGATTGAAAACAAGTTTATCGAAAACTACTATAATTTTTACTGAAAATTCCCCTGTAGGAAACTATGTAGTAAACTACACTATATGAGAAACGCTATTGTTATTTGAGCCTAAAACCTATATAGTTTCC
Organism: Diplolepis rosae; assembly: GCA_030998225.1. Taxonomy (NCBI): domain Eukaryota; kingdom Metazoa; phylum Arthropoda; class Insecta; order Hymenoptera; family Diplolepididae; genus Diplolepis; species Diplolepis rosae. The sequence continues at coordinate 1,112,858 of JAPYXD010000754.1, read as the reverse complement.
CATAGGGTTTCTTATATAGTTTCCTATGTCCATTTTTTTATTCAATGAATTTTAGAAAGTTGATTTTTTGGAAATTACATATATATGACGTGATCTGAAGAAAGACCCCTGAGCGGCCAAACGTAAATTTTAGAAAAGAAGCAGGAGAATTGGCGACGGGCCGATAAGACTCTTCCGATATTTCTCTTTCTTTCCATTGCACATACTTGTAGAGGTCTATTGTGTGTACGTGTCAAGAGAGAAGTCTCGAGTGCTGTCCCAAACGACAATGTTTAAACGCTTGTACTGAATAGATTAATGATGGAATTTTTTCAACTATACCATCTTAAAGAGCAAGTTCGAATCTACGTAAAACATTCAGAATCAGAGAATCGATTTTTGGCCGCTTAGGGGTCTTTCTTCAGATCGTGTCACAAATACCAGGGGTGTTAGTTGAAATTTTCCGGTTTTACTCATAGATGTCGCTAGAGATATGTATACATTTCTATGATTTGGCATCTATGTCATATTTTTCTATGGACAATAACCTTCAAAAATACACAATTACATTCTGCCAAAATAATAGCATCATAGTTGTCTACCTCAGTGAATATGTCGAGTTTCGTTCCAAGTAAATCGCATTTGCGGCATTCTTTGCTTTTCTTATTTCATCAAAAGATAAAAGCAGTTGAAGCTCATCGATTGCTGGTAGAAACTTATGGTGAACATGCTCCAGTGATTAGAACATGTGAGACATGGTTTCATCAATTTAAAAGTGGAGATTTCGATTTAACAGACAATGAACATCCTGGTGCAGCGAAAAAGTTGGAAGACGAGGAATTGCAGGCGTAATTGGATGAAGACCCAACCCAATCGCAACAACAATTGGCACAAACACTAAATGTGACCCGAGGAGCAATTTGCCAACGTTTAAAAGCCATGGGAAAAATCCAAAAGTATGGAAAATGGGTACCACACCAACTGAACGATAGACAAATGGAAAATCGAAAAACCATTTGTGAAATGCTGCTTCAACGGTTCGAAAGGAAATCTTTTCTGCATCGAATTGTCACGGGGAACGAAAAATGGATTTATTTCGTGAACCCGAAGCGGAAACAATCATGGCTTTCACCAAATCGCTTTGGCCGTAAGACAATGCTCTGTGTTTGGTGGGACCAGTGTGGTGTGGTGTACTTCGAGTTATTAAAACCTGGTGAGACGGTGAATACGGATCGCTACCGACAACAAATTATCAATTTGAATCATGCGTTGATCGAAAAACGGCCGGAATGGGCCCGAAGACATGGCAAAGTTATCCTACAACATGACAACGCACCGTCTCATACCGCTAAAGTGGTGAAGAACACATTAAAAGCATTGAATTGGGAAATATTATCGCACTCGCCGTACTCTCCAGACCTCGCCCCGTCCGACTATCACCTTTTCGTATCGATGGGACACTCACTCGCAGAGCAGCGCTTCGCCAATTTTGAAGAAGTCGAAAAATGGCTCGTCGAATGGTTTGCCTTGAAAGAGAAAAAGTTTTTTTGGAATGGTATCCATGATTTGCCTGAAAGATGGGCAAAATGTGTAGAATCCAATGGTCAATACTTTGAATAAAATTTTTTTGAGATTCCCTTGAGAATTAAGTGTTTTCTTTATTGAAAAAACCGGCAAACTTCAACTAACACCCCTGTTATATAGGAAAATTACGATACAGTTTCCTTCGTAGTTTTCTATATATTTCTCCACATAGTTTCTCATAAAATTTCCGATATATTTCCCTACATAGTTTTCTATATAGTTCCTGTTATGGGATTTTCCAAGAGGCGTATGAGTCTTTTGAGTATTGAATGATATTTGCTTTTTTGAACATTTCCGTCGTTGGCTAAATTGAATCAGCCATATTAAATTTCGAATCTTTGATTAAATAATCGAAAAAAACACCATCAGAAACCCTTATCATACTAGCTTTTTTCACAAAATTTACCGTTTCAGCAACTTCCCGTCGTTAAATGGTTCAAAACGATCGGGATTTTATCAAATACTTATAGTCCGTTCCATAAAAATGACAATCAGTATTGATTCAGTATCTTTTTTGGTCGTGTACTTTACCTGATCCCATCCTAATATCACACCACTTTCTATTTGATTTGCACAGTCTTTTAACAAAGGGCTCACTGCTATAAATTCTGATTCTTTATATTCTTTCAACTGAAACAAAATATATTCTTCATCATTAAAAGAATTTGACAGCTTTAGAAATTTCTGATATGAAACAAAAGGTCCAACTAATTTGAACTTTATGCAAGAATTTTGTGTAAAACTACTCACTATTACGAGAGTAAGATGTTGAGTCCTTGGAATGTTTAAAGGCAATTCAATATGATAAGCTTCATTAATAACTAAAGCCAAAGCGAAAACCCCATTAACGTTCTCGGAAAAAAGTCGTGTACATACTTCAACACTCAAAACATGTTTATAATTAAGCCGAACTCCGCCACACATATGAATATTATTCTTTCGGAAAGAAATGAAGGAGATTTCGTTTTCCCGGTTAATATGCTCCCTGATTGCTGGGTTATCAGTAGTCCTTGATGTAGAAACTTTTCCGCTTAACTGAGTTAACCTTGTCGAATTCAGTTCTATTAAAAACATATTTAAAGATATGTAATTTTTTTCAATTTTTACGTTACTCATATTTTTGCCTGTAAATTCATGTCTACAAAACAAGATATAAGTTTAAAAATAGTGAAATTAAATAAAGGACACTTAATAGGAAAGTTTATCTAGATCTTGATGTTTATGAATGCAAACATATTGCATGAAGAAGCATTTATCGGAAAAATGTAACTTATGCAAATACCTTTTAATATGCAAAAGAAATTAAATTAAATTATTACAGCGAACACCCTTAGACTGTCCTCTTTCGGGAACAAAGCTCTCTCTTACTGTATGGATAAAAAAAGAGAACAACGTATTGTGCTATCATTATAAGAGAAGTCAGATATAAAAATATTAGATAATCGAACTTGTCCACCCCCATTCTTGATGCGCGCTCACGCTGTCGAATTGGCGGCCACTCTCTTGGAATAGCGCTACGCGTTGCTTTCGTTTCTTTTTTATCGCAGTAAAAGTTTTGTCCGCGGTTTGAAACTTTGTCTTTAATTTTTATCTCATACCACATAAACACGTGTTTTTATATTCAGATCACAAAACATATTTATATGCACTGAGAGGCTTTTTGTCAGAGTAAATCACAAAAATGAATTATATTTTAGTATGAAATCGTTTCAAAATGAGGCATGTAGGGTTTACGTATCAGATATTAATATATGTGAATATAAATAAGGTATGATAATAATATTTGTGTGTGTGTTTCCACTGAAACATCCCCTCTTCTCAATGCCACAGCTTCTCTATCTTCCTTTTGTTTTGCACGCGTTAGAAAAAAACACAAGAATTTTTAGTGCGGAGCCATCACTTCTAAAGGTCAGATCTTTTGATGTAGTGAGTGATTTTTCATATAGTGGTTTTCAGATTCACATATTCTTTGATTCGCCTCGCAACTATGGTATAGTGAATTTCAAATTCTCGTAGGTTTTATAACAGTAAGTAGAACATATATTCCATTTATTCAAACGAAAATATTAACTTTGCCTCATGAAAACCATTATATCAATATCTGATGCGTAAGCCATGTTCGACTCATTTTGGAAGGATATCAGACTAAAATATAATTCGTTTTTATGATTTACTCTAACGAAAAATCTGTCAGTGTATCGATTTTCAATAGTATTTTCTAAAATTGAAAAGAAAAATATACATCAGGTAAAAGCACCAATAGCCGGACGTCTAAGGAAATGTCATTCAATTTGTTGTATTAATCCTTCTAAATGTGATGCGGAATCTAGAATTGCCGCTATTATTTTCATGTATGTGTCCTCCCTACCATAACAAAAAGTCCAGAGTTGTGTTAAGTCTGAATAATCCATTTTAATAATTCTCTTCATTAAATAATGCTCTGGAGCCAATTGCCGAACGGGAAAAGTGAGTTGATCTAATAGCCGGTCAGCGCTGCACCAATACTCGGACAAGAGAATATTATAATTTCATTGATATGGATTTGACACTTTTTAAGCATGATAAACACTGGGAAATATTTACGGAAACATTTTTTAGATCTACGCTTGTAAAAAAAAAAATATTGAAAAGATTTTTCAAATAGAATTGTTAATGAACTTCATTCTTTTGAGGTCTATTGAATAAGTTTAATTTATTTTGCCAATTTTTTTTCTATGAAATTTGCTTTACATTTACAAAATAAAATATTTATTTAACACTTCTGCTTCTTCGTTTTTTTGCTGGTTTTTTGTTTTATTCTTCTTTCTTTCTTTTGAAAGATTTTTTCTTTTGATTCTGCTTTTGATTTCCATTTAACGTGGCTTCTCTTTTTTCTTGCTGTTCCTGCTTTTTCTTTAATACAGCTTCTTTTTTCTCTTTCTGTTCTTGTTTTGTTTTTTAGTGTAGCTTCTTTTTTCTTTGTCTCTTCCTGTTTCTTCCTCAAAAAGCAGTGCAATGTAACGCCGGACACGCGTTCGGTTATTAGGCAAAACGAATATTCATTGACCTAATAACCGGATTTAAAATATTTAATTAACGGAAAATGTTTTATAATTTTAAAAAATATTATGGTTCATATAAAGCATTTGACTTTAGTGTAACACGTATTAAAATGACAAATGAAGGTAAATGTAAATGTTTTTTGCTTAACAAAGACAACGCGTCAATTAGTTTATAGAGCAGATTTCGCTACATTTCGACCAGCCTTGTGCTTCAGTAGAGAAACTTTTTTTTCTTGGCGAAGTTTTAATTTCTAATTCAACAAATTTTTCAGTATTTTTAAGTGTACGTTTCGAGGTATGTATAAGGTACACCAAATTGCGATAAGTGATTCATAAATTTCTAATTTTGAGAAAAAGTCATGGCTCTATCCGGCTATTGGGTACTGTCCGGCTATTGGTGTTTTTACCTTACAGCTTATGAAAAAATTTTGCTTTTCAAATTTGTAGATCTTCAAGTAGTAAAATTTTTTCAAGTTTTAACATACTGTAAATTTTCTAATTTTAGTTTAATTGAAAAATGTTATTAGGATAATCAGTAGAATTTTATGAGCACTATCAGAAACCAGTATTGGAATTTTGGATTTTTACAAAAAAATCTATTTTCAGAAAGAAATTTATTATGATAATTACCAAAAGCTATAGTGATGGATATAAAGATACACGTTAACGTTATAGACACGATCTTCATGTTGACTTAGTAGAACCACAGCTAACATAGATTATTACATTACACACTGATCAACTGTAAGATATTTCAGACGAATTGCTGGGATTTATATAAAAGATTCCACCTTTTTGTTATGTAAGAATGTTTGCTTAATTTATCACTGATATCAAACCATCGAAGCGTAAAATAATGTTCTTTTAGAGTGGAATATAAAATTATTTTGCTTCAAGATGAAAATAATAATCAGTACCAAACTATTGTCGTGGTGATTTTTGATTCTGAAATAAAAAATTATCAAATTTTGTTGTCTGTTCTTATTCCTACTTTTTGATGTTAGATTTTACATATTTCACGAGTTCATTTTAATTTGAAAAATTTATTTCAAATTGGTAAATCCTCAACCTAAAGAATTTCTACACATTTGTAAAATGGGGCGCATGAATACTCCCCAAATTCTATATTTCCCAAAATTTATTTACCGAAATTCATATAACCATTTTACCAATTGCTCTAAATTTTATATTTCCGATTCATCACATCCCGTGTAGAAATTGCCCCGGTTAGCCCCATTGAAAAAAGGTTTCTGGTCGGATCCCTGTCGGGCAAACTCGGGCCGTATTGCATGGCCGGGAACTGGATGGGAATCGTACGGGTTGACTCGTGATCAGACCGGGTCAAGTCGGGAACCGGGGAATCAACCCAGGATTAAGTTAATTGTCAGAAACTGCCCGGGAACTAGTCGGGCACTAGTCAAGTACCTTGGCGAAAGTCTCTGATTGGTAATTTATTCCAAACCAATGCGACCCATTCAGAAATTTGTTTCTGAACCAATCCTATTCATTCCGAAATAATCCGAAGCCAGTTGCAATTCGTATTAATCAGAGGCCCATTTAAAATCAATACGAACTCTTAATCCGAATGAATCCGACCAATCCGAATCAGTCCAAACTTTCGATCCAAATGGATCCGAATGAATCTGAAATTGACCGGATTTATTCAGATTGAAATTTCAGATTGATTTTGAATTGGCTTCGGGTTGATTCGGATTGAAAATTTGCTTTGGAGTCATTCGGAATAACTTGGTTTAGTTCGGAATCAGATTCCGGAATGGCTCGGAATAGTGCGGATTAATTCGGAATCAATTTCAATCCGGAACTTTCGCCAGGGTGAACCAATATGATGTTTACAAATTTTTAAAAATTTTCAAAGATGTTACCCAGTAGTTTCCCTTAAGGGCATGTGTCAGGTGCTTTGAACCATTTAGCGAAAGCGCGGTCTTTGTCATTTGTTTTCTTTTGTGTTCGTTTACTTATCTTAGTAGGCTCTGCACTGACCTTTAAGGTTAACTTCGAGCAGATATCAAAATTAATTACCCTCTCCCACGACATTCGGTTGGGATGTTTATTTATGGGACTTCCCTTTGGGTTTTTGTTTAAAATGGAGGAGATTTAATCACATTTCACCCTTGGCAACAAGAGGGATCCTCGACAGGACAGTGAAACGTGCCGTTACTTTTCTCTTCATGAAGAAAGGCTTGTGGATTACGCGTGTGCCCCTGTGGATTGTGTACGAAGTGGGTAACAGTGTTCAGTGTCCGAAGCATATTCGAAGCGGATTGAGTGAGTTTTTAAATGTTTTGACAGCGCTCTGAGCATTGTCCTAGGCAATGCCAAAGATTGACAGAGTGAACGAAGAAAGCCAAACCAAACCAGCGTGACGTTTCTGGCGGGTTCCTGGTCGGATAGCCCGACCGGTTCCCGGTTACAACTATGGCTATCCGTCCGGATCTCGATCAGTTTTCGGGTTCGATTTCCACACGGGATAATCTAATGTTAATATTACCAAATAACCATGTTTTTAATTTTTATTTCTCTGAATCATTATTTGACTTAATTTTAGTATTACAAAAACATTATTCAAACTAATTTTTATTTATCCCAATTATTATTTGTCATAATGTTTATATTTCCGAATTACCATTTCTCTCAATTTCCACTTCACCGAATTGTTATGTTACAGAAAAATCATAAGACTTAAAACACATCTGGTTTTAAAATAACATCGCCAAATTCAAATGCAGCCAATCAGAATTCATAATAATTTCAATAAAAAATTTCCGCTGAATGTGCTTTAGCTCAAGTGACTTTAGGATATTCCAAGGTACGTCAGGATATTTTAAGGCACTTAAGGGTACTTCAATGTACATCAGATTATTTCAAAGTATTTAAACTCTTGTTTTATAATAATAACTTGCGTCAGAGGTATAATATGAGTTAAAAATTTTCTATACAAAAATTGTTTAACCTGTTTACTAATCTATTTACAAGTTACATAAGCGGTATGAGTAATATTTATGATACTCTATATTTTCTCAGCCTGATTTCAAAATACACGTATCGCGAATTATGAGAATACTTATTTGTACATTGAAGCATGTAGGCATTTATTACGAAACGATAGTCAGATCGTAAGTCATAAAATAAAATAAACAAATCATGATAAATTCGAAACTTTATTTATCAAAAATACAAGACGTTAAATGCGTTAAATAACATCTGCAATAATCATAATAAATTATAAATATTTAATCATTATGAGTTTTTTCATTGAAAAAATTAAATATTGATACACAGCAAATCGGAGAAACTTAGGGAGCAGTTTCAGGTCCGGTGATGTATAGGAAATTGCTAGTGGCACAAATATTATTATAATACTAGGGTATTCGATGTTGACGTGATATTTCAATGAAAGGTCGACACTAATAACAAATGGCTATCATTGCTGACTAGTTCCATCCTTCAAACCTTTTCTGTCAAAATTTGAGTCAAATCCATCCATTAGTTTACAAGTTACAGTGTTCAAAAGCAATAAACCTCTGAATTTTTCGCAAAGATGGAAAGAAGTGAATTTTGTGTGTTGATTAAACAATACTTTTTGCGAGGAAAAACCTCATCAGAAACCAAGGCCGAGCTCGATAAATATTATTCGGACTCTGCTCCGTCGTAAGGAGTGGTTCACCAAATTTTGTTGTGGTCGTACGAGCAGTGATGGATTAAGGAATCGTGTGTCTTTTTCTAAGACATGCGAAACAAAGGAAAGAGGGAGGGTGGCCGCCCCTCTTTCTTTCCTTTGTTTTTCACGCTTTATAAGAAGAAACACAATTTCTTAAATCGCTACTGCGTACGAGCACAGAAACCATACCAAGTCCAGGTCGTCCAAATGAGATCATTACCCCAGAAATGATCAATAAAATCCATGATATTGTTTTGAATGACCCGAAAGTGAAAGTCCGTGAGATAGCTGAGATCGTATCTATCTGATATTTCTTAAATGTCTACCAATTATCCTCATTGCATTTTTCGATTAAACCAAAGTTAGAAAAGTTACAGTATGTTGAAACTTGAAAAAAGTACACTACCGGTCAGAATTGTGAGACCACCTGTTTTTCGATGATTGCTTAAATTATCTTAATTTCAATTCTGTAAATGATGAAATTTGTACTCTTAGTAATGTGAAAGCCATCAAAATTATCTTTAAATTTAGTCTGGAATGAATTCGTTTCGTTAAATTTTGAAGAAGTTGTTGAAAAAAAAAAAAATTTCAATGTTTTCTTAAATTTTAAATAACTTTCGAAACAATTAACATTTTTTAATGTTCTTAGGCTAATTTGAGAGCTGAGATTCTACAAAATCGCATTAAATTGTCATTATAAATCTATAATTTTTTTTTTGCATAATGCAAAGAGTTGAAATTGTAACAAAAAAGTAAGGAAAATTCGAAAACATTTCATCTATAGATAAATCATAATAAAGATTATATGAATATATATTTTAAGGAAGTTCAATACAAAATTCATGATTATATGTTTTATATATCTTATAAAACTGTTTTTCTCAGCAAAATTCAAAATTTATCAAAACGAATTCATGCTGGGCTTATTTTATAAAGAATTTTGATAGCTTTGAATTTAATTATAAGAACACATTTTCTCACTTACATAATTCAAATTAGGATAATTTAAGCAATTATCGAAAAACAGGTGGTCTCACAATTCTGACTGGTACTGTAAATGTTCTAATTCCATTTTCCAGTTGAATTATACGAGATACGAAAAACGTTGTCATACACAAAAAGGTAAAAAAAGTAAAGACTTTCATTATAATCATTGTTAAGAATTTTGATGCTTTGACTCATTTTTATCATCATCGTTTTATAATATTTTTTCATGTTGATAGATTATTATTATTTCTAAAATTATTAACTTCAATTTTCAAAATTTTCAAAATGTTGACTTTACACACATTATGCGTAAAAAAAAATTTACACATGAAAAACGATGTGTGAAGACGAACTTTACGCATATTATGAACAAAAATACTTTTCTTGAACATGTTACTCACTTGATATATATGCCCTTAAGTATTGCAACTGTAAACCGATTTTAGAATTACAAAGGTGCTAGTTATAATCTTAGAACTAAGCATCATCCTTCAACGTCCAGACCATCCTTCTCTTTCAACTCTCCTCCCTCCTCACTTTAAATAACGCGTCTGTGTAGTTACAGTTGCCCTAGACAAGCACTTTTGAGGTACTGTGCACGCTATGAGGTAATTACGAGACGAGTACCAGCTAAACCAGACCAAACTTTTTTATTTTTTACCCTTTTTCCTCGCTAACTGGCTCATTTAAAGTTCATCCTGAAATAAAAATTGAATTTAATTGTTTTTTGCTACCGGTTACCTATTTCACCAGCATGTGTCGTAAAATTAATCTTTCTTCAGCATTGGCAATAATTTCCCAATTTTCATTCGTGAATATTTGCATCCAGACATCCCAATGGTAAAATGATTAGTAATTTATGGTTTAGAGGGAAAGCGAATAGTTTGCAATAATATGTCACCATGGTTATGGAAAAATTCCTTTGTTCAAATGGTAGGTAGATCAGTCAGACTGATTCTAGGCAGAATATATCCTCGGAGAGACTTTTTATGTTCGTAATGTTTTATTTCATAATGATAATCCCAAAAATCTGCCCGCCTTGGGGGCACATTCTCATTGTTCGCAAGTTTGAGCGCGCGATTCGGTCGCCGCGCTTCGCGCTCGGTCTTATATTCTTCGCATACATATAAGTTTATTTCTTGTAATTTGATTCGGAAGCTCAAATCAATTTTATAATATTGTAGATGTGAATTACATTTTCTCAAAGTTACTAAATTTCTTTTTGATTCAAGGTTGTTTTCATTCACGAAAATTAGACCTCAGGCAAAAATAGATAATTTTGCTTTCAAGAATAGCAATATTATTACTAAAGGGCTATTTCGAAAGAGAAAAGATTATTTTATATGAAAAAAATTTGAAACACAGAAAAATAATTTTATTAATAAATTTTCTTTCTGACCCAACTTTTTTTCTTATTGCTTCTTATCAAATTTTAAAAAATTATATCCGATTCTAATAAATCATGAATCATTTTTTCAGAGAAAAGATCCCACAACTTCACCGTTTCTGATTTTGAAAAATAAATTCTTTAATGGCTGAAACCATTAAAAAACATTTTCCAAAACGAAATTTTCATAAACAAAATTGCTGAATTTGATAATAATTTATTCATTTTCGAAAATTGGAAATGGTTAAGTTGTAGGCAATCTTGTTCTTGAAAAAGTGATTTGTAATTTATTAAAATCGTATTTTTTTTTAAATTTGATAAGAAGCAATAAGAAAAAAAGTTGGGTCAGAAAGAAAATGTATTAATAAAATTATTTTTCTGTGTTTCAAATTTTTTTCATATAAAATAATCTTCTCTCTTCCAAAACAGCCCTTCAATAATAATATTGCTATTCTTGAAAGCAAAATTATCTGTTTTTGCCTGAGGTCTAATTTTTGTGGATCAACTACCTTAAAATTGAAAAGGAAATTAAATTTACTTAAGGATCATTAGCCTTAAGGAATACATTCTCATCATGAGTCCTGATAAGGTTGCCTTATTTTATTTACGGCCCGGATAAGGAAATCCTATCAGGCCCTGATGGTGTTTCGTCACGCTCGGCATGAAAAGGGCCATATGTGACCAACCTTAAACGGTCCGTATCAAGTAACCTTTCTTGTGCCTTAGAAGTAAATAAGGTCCTTTTCAGGGCCGTGTTTATACCTTGTCAAATTTCTTAAATTATTTACTTAGAATTAGAATGTATACTGAGAGACTTTTCGTTAGAGTATATCATAATCAGAAATTATATATAAAATTATATCAGAAATTAACGTACACAATGATACATTATTTGTAATCGCACGCTTTAGCTAAAAATTTCATATTTTCTTTTTGATACGAACCCTCTGATCTGCGATTCAAATTTGTAGATCTTTTTCTAGTTAACAACTTTGTATGATAACGTTTGTTTGTATCTCAAATATATAATTTAACTGGAAAATGAAATTTAAATATTTACTTTTCTCAAGTTTCAACATACTGTAACTTTTCTATGTTTGGTCTAATCGAAAAATGTAATGAGGATAATTGGTAGAGATTTAAGAGCAACATCAGAAACCAGTATTGGAGTTTTGGATTTAAAAAAATTTTTTCTTCCAAAATACAAAAAACATTAACGAACTTGTCCTTACTTTTTCGGCTCCGATAAAGTATGACCGAGCTCAATTCAATCCGTTAATTCTATCGCGAGTTATTGAGTATATGTATGACCTACTACTAGATACAGACAAACACTTTCATAAAAACCGTCTTTTCGGACTCAGAGGGTCTCAAAATGTAAAGATTTAATGAAAATTTCGAAAGTCATTACACACATAAAACCAATATACAATGATAAATTTATTCTCAATTTATTAAAAATTGCCATCATCAAAAACACTAAAGTTTTGGTGAGAATATTTTCATTTTTTCTTTATATTGCAGTTAAGAAAATACATTTAAAAAGTCTAAATTTAAGTGAAAAATAATGTTTGGAAAAATATTGTATACAACTCAGTTTGGCATAACAAATTGTTTATTACTCGCATAAAGTTAATTTATCATTGTAAATAAACAATTAATTACTTTTTTCTGTGTATTATAAAATTTTGGCAAATTCCCTATTCTTGCATTTTTGCTCAAAGCCCAGACTGAGCTCTTATAAAAGTACTAGACAAAGTAAAGAGTCTAGCAGAATTGTTGAGCACCAAGATAATGCCAAGCTAGCATCCTATACCTACATTATAATCTCAAGGAATCTTTTTTACGCGAGTATCTTCTTTTCCTTTCTCTTGTGAATCAGGACTACGTATACAAAATTATTTTATTAGGGAAATTAACAAGTTTTATTCTTATGGAAAGCTATCTAGCCTCTGAATATGCCCTATTTAGTCATTCTAGAATATGCTTTTCTAAATCCATATGATTGAAATCGTTCAAGCTTATTTATTTTCTTATAATTCATGATAACTTCAATTTGGTAGAATCGAATTGAGTTTACTTCGAGTTTGGCGGTTACCCATATGCACAGAATTCGTGCAGTTGGTGTGCATGAAAGAGATATTATCGGTTCTGTTTGCGAAAACAGAGAACCATTTTGCTCTTCCTATAGCAACGATTTCCTCATGGTTGGGCGACAAACACATAAATTACAACTTCATTTTCGAGGATTCTATAGGATAGATCGAAGACGTTTGCTTTCAGATGAGCTTCAAGGTTTACGTAAACATTCGTTTTATTAAAACGTATATGCAAAATTTTCGTTTGATTGAAAATTTGGAGCTGTAAATTTGAGAAATATCTTTCTGCAGTATTACTTCATCCCAGCGTATTAATCAGTTAATCTTTTTTTTTTTTATGATCGCTTTCAAAATTTGCCAACAATGTTAAATAAATCACATTTGCGTTTTTCAATGGTAAATTAATCCCCCTAATAAAGGGAATTTCAAATTTATTATTTTGGCATTTATACATCGAGATAAGATTACACAATGCCACGGCTTTTTCAGAAATTTTTTTTTTCAATTTAACATATTTCGGATGAAAGTGAGCTAAAATGAAAAAAAAAGTTTTTTGGAATGCTTTAAATATATATATCTGTAGCGACCTTTTTTTTCATTTGAATCAGAAAAAATGTATTTTCTGTCTAAATAAAATTGACTGTGTTACAAGAAAAAAACAATTTCCAATTCTATCCTAGCTATACGTTTCTTTTTTATTTTATAGCTCAAAACCCTCGAAATTAGATAATTTGTTTTTAGACCTAGAGTAAATAGAATTTTTCCCTATAAATATATAAAAGATTTCTAAAAAGGGCTAAAACGGATTGATTCACAAGGTTAGAGTTTTTTCATCCGAAACGTATTCCTCCTGAATAAAGATCGATAAAGACGCCGTTGTTCTATGAACGCTCAAATAAATCTGCAGAAGCTACAATTTCAATCGACAAGAGAAAGCCGAGAACCCTCCAGGATACAATGTGCATAGAAAACATTTTGTGATAGATTCTTCTTCTACCTTTCATGTTACCAAGAAATACTATTCCTCGATCATACTGTCTTCAAAACTTACTTCCGTTTTCGTACATGTGTATTTCTATCATTTTCAAAACTTATTTTCTTATCCAATAATTCGAGCAATTTTACGTAAAACTGAAAAGCAGTAAAGTTAAAATTGTCGATAAAAACCATTTGAGAAAAAAACAATGGCAGTCGCAGATAAAAACCGATACACTTGTCGATATTTCAGCTACATTTAAATTTCTAACCTTTGCATAAAGTAGTAAATTTAGCAACTCCTATAAAAATATATACTAGAGTGTTTGATATTGTCGTGAAATATCTATAATGGGTCGCCACTAATAACAAACGGCTATTACTATTGACAAGCTCCATTCTTCAAACCTTTTCTGACAAAATTTGAGGCAAATCTATTCCTTAGTTTACAAGTTACAGTGTCTGAAAGCAACCAACCTCCGCTTTAGAAGAAGAAACACAATTTCTTAAATCGCCACTGCGTACGAGCACAGAATCCATGCCAAGTCCGAGTCGTCCAAATGAGATCATTACCCCAGAAATGATCAATAAAATCCATGATATTGTTTTGAATGACCCGAAAGTGAAAGTGCGTGAGATAGCTGTGATCGTATCCATCTCAACTGAGTGTGTGGAAAATATTTTTCATACACTTTTGTGCGTGAAAAAGCTCTGTGCAACATAGGTGCCGCGATTGCTCACAATTGACCAAAAACGTATTCGTGTGAACACTTCGGATCAAAATTCGTCCCATTTTAACCGCAATCCGGAAAAGTTTTTGCGTCGATTTGTGACGGTGGATGAAACATACACAGTGCGATCTGAAAATAACCGAACTTTTTATTTAAATTATAGAACACGAAGCGCCATCAATTAAGCGTTGGCAGCGTTAGAAAGGTACATTTTTCTTCTTTCGAGCGCAACCAACTTCAAGCAAATCAGTTTGCAGGTCACAAAATTACACACGTTTTAATGACAGTAGTTTTTGTGGTTACGTCGTAAAAATATAATGGAACAAAGAGCAATTATTAAATTTTGTTTTAAACTCGGTAAAAAATTTGCTGAGGCTTACGAATTATTAAAAAAAGTTTATGGTGATGATTATATGAGTCGTCCTCAAGTTTACACGTGATTTACACGATTTAAAAATGGCCGTGATGATTTAAATGATGATCCAAAACCTGAACGACCAGAAGCATCAAATCGTGCTGAGTTAGTGGAAAAAGTACGTGAAATAATCGCTATGGATGCAAATTTCACTGTGAGAATGCTGGCAGAAGAATTAAATTCATCTTAATGTATTGGATCTATAACTTAATTCGAGCGTTTTTTTTTTTCTAAATTTAAACATTTATTTAAGAAAAACATGTACAATAGTATTATTCAAAGTATTGCCCATCTGAAGCTATGACTTTTACCCATCTTTCTGGCAATTTGTGGATTCCATCCCAAAAGAACTGCCCCGGCTTGGCGGCCAAGAATGAATCAAGCCACTTTTTGATACCCTGTTCTCATGTGAAGGCGGGTGAGGTAAAACTTCCCATCCACTGTTTTCCAAATAGTTCTAACCGGAATAGCAACATGGGGCCGAGCGTTGTCATGATGGAAAATTATTGCCTCGTGTCTGGTCGCATATTCCGGTCGTTTTTCGGCTATTGGTCTCTTCAAACGGATTAATTGTGTTCGGTAGCATTCTCCATTGATGTTTTCACCCGGTTTTACCAGCTCATAATACAGCACACCCTTCTGATCCTACCAAATACAGAGCATTACCTTCGTGCCATGGATATTCGGCTTTGCCGTTGATTTGGCTGGTTGGCCGGGTTTCACATATGATTTTTTGCGCTTTGGGTTGTCGTAATGGATTTATTTTTCATCACCAGCAACAATCCGATGCAAAAATGACTTCTTTTTGTGGCGGTCCAGCAGCATTTCGGACATGCAAAACCGCCTTTCAACGTCTCTCGGCTTGAGTTCATGTGGAACCCAATTTCCTTGCTTTTGAATGTATCCGGCTACTTGAGTGACTCCCAAAGATTCTGCGAGATCTTCTTGTGTTTGGCAACAATCTTCATCGAGTAATGCTTCCAGTTCTTCATCTTCAAACTTTTTTGGCTAACCAGGACGTTCTTCGTCTTCCAAGCCAAAATCACCACTTTTATATCGTGCAAACCACTTTTGGCACGTTCGCTCAGCTAGAGCATGTTCACCATAAACTTCTACTAAAATACGATGACTTTCGGCAGCAGTTTTCTTCATATTAAAGTAATGAAGGAGAACTCCCCGCAAAAACACTTTTTCAGGCACAAGTTCCACATATTTGAGTGAAAACAAATTATTGTTGCTTACGTTTCAAATGAATGAGATATATTGAAAAAGACGCACAATGACAATAGCTTTCCAACGCATGTTCGGAATATTGGAACGATGGAATAATAATCGAGTTACGCCATCTCTTAGCAAACCGCACGAATTAAGTTATAGGTCAAATACAATCTACACAATATTAACTGAGAATTTGGGTAAAAAAAAGGTCTGTGCACGTTTTGTTCCACATCAGTTAAATGAAGACAAGAAAGTCAACGAATTTTTGATGAAAAAAAAGATTTGTGTCATCAACCACCCTCCGTATTCGCCTGATATATCACCGTGTGACTATTTTCTGTTCCCAAAACTGAAAACCGCATTGAAAGAAGCTTTTTACGATGACGTTCCAACCATTTAAACAGCTGTGACACAGGTGCTAAAGAGCATCCCAAAAACCGAGTTTAAAAAGTCCATGGATAAATTGGTTGATCGTTCAAAACATTCTATTGAGTTAAATGGATCTTATTTTGAATAAATATTAGCTTTGAAAGATAATACCATGCTTGTTTGATTTTACAACTAAAAAGTTCGATTATTTTTAGATCATACTGTGTCAAAACAGTGGATTAAACCTGGAGAAAGTGCACCAAAGCGTTCGAAAACGCAACAATTGTCTGGGAAAGTTATGGCTAGTGTTTTTTAGGATATACATGAAGTAATCTTCAACGACTACCTTGAGAAAGGAAGGGCAATTACTGGAGCATATTATGCAATAATACCATTACATGATTTAAAAAATATTTCTTCAAAAATTATACAACATACACGCAGAAAAAAGAAAGGCAAAATTTACTAACCGGGAACAGTAAAAGATTTTAAGTAAATGTAACAGTAAAAACTGTTAACATAGCTGAAAAGAAATGTCGGAATTACTGAGCGTTTCGTAAATCTCATAGTAAAATCAAAGTAAATCTAACTCGGTCACTTGTGAGTTAAAAATACCTTTATCATATGTATTAAATACAGGATGATAAGTACCATTCACTGGAACTGAGTTACAATACTAGTATAGTACACATTAACGAAAGATCAGTAGATTTTACCGATCTGGATATTTCGCTTAACTCGCGCACATGTAACGAAAACATAACCTTCATGTGTAAATCACGTGTGCCGGCAACGCTGGGTGTAAACAAAGGAATTTCCAACTGCAGTGAGAAAAACGGATCATAAAACCTGGATGTCAAACGTAGAGATAGTATTCGGTAAAATCAAAACATTCATTCTCGGCTTTTCATATAATTCGTTTCAGAATGTCGTCCGAGTGCTTCCGACGTTATCCGAATAGCTTCGTAGACTTGAATCCATGTCTGGCCAACTCAGTAGTGACGTATAAGCGACATTTATTTCGGAATATGGCAAGCGAGAATAGCCGAGAGGCTTTAGGCGTTAGGAATGCGTTTAGTTAATGTAGATATAGGTAGAGTTAGAGGGTTCGAACCCAAAAGCGAATCTGAAATTTAATTTCAAGCGTATGCGATTATAAACAGTGTAGCATTGTGTACTTAAATATGTGAACATAAATGAGGTATGATAATAACATTTGTGTATGTGTTCCCACTGAAACCTCCCCTCTTCTGAGTGCCAAAGCTCTCCCCTCTATTTTTCTTTTGTTTTGCACACGTTAAATCTGGTATGTTTCAGTTTATAATCCAAGATATTATCCGAGACTATCTTTTTTTTAACATCTACAGATTATGGTTTTAATAATCTAGATCGCTGTCCCATAGCTAATAGTCCAAGATTATACCCGGTAACATATTTTTCATTACCGTTTACAATCCATTTTTCTCAGTGTGCAAAAAAAGTAGCCAAAACAAAAGAACTGTGTTATCCGAAACGAATATGCTACTTTCACTAAGAAAAATCGGTAAAGCTACTGTCTTATAAGTAATTCTGACATTCGACAAACGTAAAGAGCACTAACATTTTGGTAAATTATACGGTTACAGTAAGTTACATTCTCTTACACACTATGGAAATGCAACAGAATAATAAGCATTTGTAGCATTTAGAAACAGTGTAGGATAGCAATTGGCTCGGTGAAATTTACTGATCCGCAAGTCAGTACCACTTATGTATTCGTATTTGTAACTACCAAATCTGATTACAGTTACTTATTCAGCCTAGTAACATTCAGTTAACTGGCCAGTTGTCCATATCAGTACTTGGAAATTAAGTAAAATTAACCGGATTTTCAGTATATTATACGGAACTTTTTTCTGCGTGTAGCGATAAATCTTAATAAGATTTTGATTTTCTTTGTGTCAATTTAATATGATTTTAACTTTATCTTCACATATAAATGTGAAAGAATAGCAAATATTCCCATCAGTATAATTTGTGAGAGGTGGATTATTTAAGTATTCTTATAATGCGTCTTTCCGTGTTGTAAAAAAAATTTTCAATCTACAAAGAGATTTAAAATTACACTGTTAACGGGTTAGGTCACTCTAGAGGCAGACAAAAATGGGCATATTTTATTATGCATGTAATTGACTGTACAAAATAACTTTTTTAAAGCGATAGATGTCATAATGGCGACTGTGCAGCTTTTTTCCGATGACGCCTTTATTTCTGGAAGGTCCACGGCGGGACAAACAACTCCTTTAATTTTTGAATTATGAAGAGTCACTAAAGTTTTTTCAATTACACACATAAGAATAGCTAGAAAAGTACGTAGGATTTTTTTGATTTATTGATTATTGCCCAAATAGCGCACTTCTAAAGTAAAAAAATATAAACTTCCATAAAAAATCGTCAGCAAATTGTTAATAAAAAAGTAACTATGCAATATAATAAACAAATCCTACGTATTTCCTCGGACAATGTTATTCTAAATATGCAGTTAAAATTTCATGTGTTCATGTTCATTTCATCTGTCGCTATATCTAACACAATTTTCCCACTAGAAATTGATTTTGGGACCAATCGGTATCTCAGTCTTCTCACAATTCACCCAGGACAGTACTATTTTAAATCCCAAATCTCGCTTGCCACTTTCAGTAACTTTCACTTCCGATTTGCATACCTTACAAAGAACAACGTTTGAAATAGCAGAAAAAACAATAACAATAATAAATACGATAACTGGATCCACTTTTGACATCATACATATTATTTGACTACTTCAATGTTTTTTGCGGATGTACTGACATTCAAGTCATCTGTTGCCTTTAATTCATGACGATTCAACAGTCTTCTTTGAGATGTTTTCGGTCTCTTGCTGTTATCAGATGTCGTTTTTAATCCTTTTTTACCACTGTTTATTACATTGTCGCTCATTGTAAAAACAAATCAATAACTACTCAGAAAAAAGAAATGAAAGTTTGCAAGAATAACGAGAGAAACAAGTTTTAATCGAATAGCGTTCTTTTCAAATGCTTGGCTGTGCCTATAACTGACTAAAACAGACGCTTCTCGGATATTTGTGAGACGAAACTGACATCTATAGTCGATAAATAAACTCTATTCTAGTCAGGTAACAGATACCTTTAATATCACCTGCCGTATACCTACTCCAGTCCTCCAAAGTACAGCCCACCGCAGCGCTCACAAAAGGAGCTCGCCGTGGACCGAGAGGCGTTCCGCTAGAATTCGGAAAATCGAGTACTTCAAAATTTTTCCCGCTCATAATCTTTTGGACTATGATTTTTAAATAATGTAGAGTGGCTTAATTCTTCAAATCAATTTTGCTTCCTGTGTTTATTACTATGAAAACTTATAATACACTGAAAAATATATCGGTAAATTTTCGTACTATGTATTAGGAAATTTTTCCTAAATCCTTAGGAAATATAAGGAAATATATCAAAAAGGTGAGAACATTTCACAAATCTCCTAACCCAGGTGGAAATTTACTACTGACTTGGTAACGCGCCAGTACCGACGGGCGGATGTCGGTACTGGCATTGTACTGGCATAATATCGGGTGGAAAACGGCTGGGTATCGCATGCATAAAAGAAAATGCAACTCGCATTCTGAGGTGTAGAAAGGCGGTACCCAATATTATCAACTACGATTCACCGACCCGCAGTACGCGTCATAATTAAGTCAAAGCATCTGACTTCCACTTTTTCAGTGAATCGGTCACTGAATATAAGAAACAAAGTACTCAGAGACAATATTTCTTATTTCGCGATACTCGAGTGCTGCGTTACGATGAGCGAGTTGCTGCAAAGCAGCATTCAGCTTGCTGTATTGTAGAAATTTAGAAAACTTCTAATTAGAATCGAAGTTACTCTACTTTAGCATTTTCCATTGCGAAAGCAAAATTAAGCATTTCAGTTCCTGCAGTGCAGCACGAAAATGCTGATTACTAGCATTTATTTTTTTGCGTGTGGGATTCGTCCGAAATGTCACTTTTTAACTTACTTTCCGTAGTTTGTAAAGGCCCCAGTGTCATTTTTGAAGTTAAGTGAACTGCAGGAACATAGGTAAATCAAATAAGAGCAGTAGTTGAATCGATGAATATTCTTAGTACATTTCAAAACATTATTTTCTTTCAAGTAGACACTAACTTACTATTCTCATATACACACTTACCTACAAAATATTAAGATTTTTAATTATTAAATCGATTTTCTATTAAATAAAATATTTTTGATAGAAACAGATCAAATTTTTGAATTAAAGAACATTACATGATAAAAAGATTTATAAACATTTTAAAAGTATTAATTTTTATCATTGTATATTAGTGATACTTTACACAGGTTATGATTCCTTTAATTTTTGTTTTCGAGAGTAAAATCAACGTATGTTCAGAGTCTAAAAAATTTGAGTTTTTTCAATTCCAAAAATATGATGAAACTTTTGAATCAAGAAAATGATCTCATAACGATATCATGCATTCAAGTTCGCAATAAGTAATTCCAACTAATGAAGTACTATTAAAAAAAATAGTACACTTATTTACTTATCATCAGTTTGTTTTTCTAACTACTCTTATGTAGTAACTTCTACTGCTTCTTTTTACTATGAGAGCTTCAATTGATTTTACTATTCACCCCATGTTAATTGAACTACATGTTTAGTTATTGTTACTACCTGTACACAATCAGATACACACAAATGCTCATACGTGCTCGCATATGATTATTATGATTACATGCGAATCACACCGTCCCGACGAATTTTCCAATCAAAAAACCGTAAAAATTGCTTGCTGTCTCCCGAGTTTTTTTAACCAAACAGCAAAAGTAGCTCGTATAGGAATTGTATTTCTTCAAACACACTAACGGTATATTTTTCTGTTAGGCTTGTATTTTATTACTGACATCAAGAGAAACTTTTAAAATAGCGTCTTGTGAAAATTACTGAAAAAAATATTCCGGTGCAAACAAGTAAATTTTAAGGATGGTGATAGTAAAAAAAATTACGGGACAGCAAAAGTTCTCGGTTTTAATGAATATCCTTGCGCTACCTCCGAAAACAGTAAAATTAGGTGATCATTTTCTCTCAGTGTGGTGCGGTACTGGTAATAGTACAAAATGTCATTTGTCTGGAAGCTGTCCATTGGTACTGGGGGAACACTAAACCAGTACCGCGCCAACGCTCGGCATTAATCCCTGAGTCGGCTTCTAGCCAGCACTTGGATCCCATACTAGGGCAGTACTAAACCAGTACCGCTCCAACGTTCGGCATAATCCCCTAATTCGGCTTCTAGCCAGCATTTGGACTCCATACTAGGGCAGTACTAAACCAGTACCGCGCCAACGTTCGGCATAATCCCCTAATTCGGCTGCTAGCCAGCATTTGGACTCCATACTGGGGCAGTACTAAAGCAGTACCGCACCAACGCTCGGCATAAATCCCTACCCGGGTGGAAAAGTCGGAGACCAGACAATATTTACAACTGGCGCAGTACTGTGCCAGTTGTAATCGAGGAGTAATGCCAGTATTACCTGGCAATACTGTGCCAAAAATTGATATAGTACTGGCTTACTACTGGCGCGGTATTCTTTGGCAGTACTGGTGAAACTCTGAAGTAGGGGTATCATTGAAAATTGCCACTCTACTGGTTTACAACGGGGGCAGTACTGATTACTATTACCAGTACCGGCTGATAGTACTGGACCAGTACTGCTATTAAGTACTGGTACTGGCGTGGTTTCGCGCCAGTAGAAATTTTACACCTGGGTAAGCGGCTCCTAGCCTGCACTTGGACTTCATACTGGGGCAGTACTAAACCAGTACCGCGCCAAAGTTCGCCATAAAGCCCTACCCGGGTGGAAAAGTAGGAGGCTAGACAATATTTACAACTGGCGCAGTACTGTGCCAGTTGTAATCGAGGAGTAATGCCAGTATTACCTGGCAATACTGTGCCAAAAATTGATATAGTACTGGCTTACTACTGGCGCGGTATTCTTTGGCAGTACTGGTGAAACTCTGAAGTAGGGGTATCATTGAAAATTGCCACTCTACTGGTTTACAACGGGGGCAGTACTGATTACTATTACCAGTACCGGCTGATAGTACTGGACCAGTACTGCTTTTAAGTACTGGTACTGGCATGGTACCGCGCCAGTAGTAAATTTTCACCTGGGAAGGCGGCTTCTAGTCTGCACTTGGACTTCATACTGGGGCAGTACTAAAACAGTACCGCGCCAACGTACTAATGATCAGTACTGGTATTGCTCCTCATCTATAACGGGCGCGGAACTATGCCGTTCGTAAGAACCGGCATAAGTCCGACTTTTCCGCCTGGGAAGTTGTAGAAAATTTTTCCCATGAAAAGCGAAAATCATTCTACAAAAACGGAAGTTTGTTCACTTTTTTTGGATCTTTTTCCACTTAAATTATGAAATATAACAATTTTTCCTGATAAACTGGATATTTCTCCGACTAAACAATAGGAAATATTTTCAGTTCTATGTCGGAAATATTTCCGACTATACCTTTGGATAAATTTACTACCCATTTGTATTTTAAGCTGTCCGACTATTTTTGGAAAAATTTCCGAAAATTTTTTTGACAGTGTACATACTATAGAGTAAAAATATTAGCATTAATAATGTTTTTATATTTGTTGTATTGGCTGTTTCAAGTCATGGTACGACTACAAACTGCGATGGGAGCCGAAGGAGTATGGGGGTGTACACATGTTACACGTACCCTCCGATCACATATGGCGACCCGACATAGTCCTCTACAATAAGTAAGTTTAACATCGTGAATTTTCTCAATATACTATAGATATATGACTTTGAATAGTTCATATATATACATATCATTCACAAATGTTGTGACGTAGTGGCAAAGCATGCTGCCAAAAGCTCGTTAATTGATTGGACATTCTTGCAATATTTAAAACTTATATGTTTATAATTACTGTTCTGATTTATGTGAAATTCGACTTTGATTAACTTCTTATACTGATTTCTCTTATAAACAAATGTTTAAATCCAATTTTTGTTAAATCAAAAGTCATGAACATTGTATAATCAGTATTCAATATTATAAAGTATAGAAACACCTGTCAATAAAATTTAAACTCATAATATTACTTATATTTAGTCAGATCAACAGATGTCCAATCATTTTCAGAAAATGAGAAAATTTACGTGCATTTGTATAAACGTATTTTTGAAAACGAAATAATATAAGAAACTTCACGTTTTTCCTAAAATTCTGATTCGAACATATTTTCGTATTTGAGAAATTTAATGAACCAATGCACTGAATACGTAATACAAGTTTTGTTACTCAAGCACAAATTTTCTCCTTTTTTAGTACACTTCAGCCATGAAATCGCAGGCAATAAAAAGTACTACATTTGTGCAGAAAAATTAGGAGAAATGTTACGGAAAACATCAGTTTTTAAAAATCAACATTTTATGAAGTTAGCACATTGTGAAAAAGCTCTTTATCTGTAATCGCAGATTGCTCTCAAGTATCATAATTTTATTGCTAATGTTTGTTCGATGCAAGTGGTAAGACTGTTTTTAGTTCGAGTTTTCTCGGTCGCTTTCTATTCTCTTTTCCTCTTAAAATAAACAAGTAAAATCAATTTTCTTCTTTCCTTGCACATATTCATATAACTTTGCTCATGAGAGACTGATCGTGAGAGTAAACTCGAAACAGATTTACTTGTTAACTTTCATGGTTGAATAGGGGGCAAGTTTATGATGTAGATGGGATAGATTATTATTATTCATATCGCATGAAGCATGGGCGCTGCGGCGAGTGTACGCGCGAACGTGTACAAGCATTGTTTTTAACATCGTTTATTCTTCACTTTACCTAATTCAACAATTTATTTGATTCAGTTCTAAAGTAACCAATTGCTAAATTTTCCACAATAAGTTAAATATCATCAAAGTAAGCATGTGGTCGAATTTCAAATTATTTATAAATCTTGACTTAAGGCTATAAATCACCCGATCACGTGACTAGATTCCTATCTTACCGGCATTTCAGTTTGTGTAATCCCATATCCATGCAAAATGAGATACCGAATTGATGATTGGTGAAAATGCACTAAGAAAAGTCTCTGGTCATTAATGTTTATAATTATAGAATTATATTTTTTCCAAGAACGTTTTTTTAATAATTATAAACATTTATGACCAGACAGATCTATCTTAGTGCATTTTATTAAATTTAAAAAAATATTTAGCTTCGTATCTTATTTTGCATGGAATTAGGATTACGAAAACTGAAATGCCGGTAAGGTAGAAATCTAGTCATGTGATACGAATGGTCCATGGCCCTAGCATGAAAAAAGGCTCTTATTTCAATCATTTCAGACTGAATGAAATTACGAAATGCAAAGTAGATGACTGAAATAATTATAGTTGTGATTTTTGAATTATACGAATTGTGAAAATGTAACCCGCAAATAAGAGGATGGGGATATTGATTGCTCCCTTCCGGTGACCGACGGTTCGTAATTATTATTACTGGTCGAAACGAGACTTCCAGTTGTACAGCTTCCATTGTCTGCAAAGCGTGACGCTTGCTTCAAATCTACATACACTCAGTGGATGCCGATTGATAGCATTTTAACTAAAATTCAACAACGAGAAAATTCTATCAATATATTTTTTTTCTTTCCTGGGCAAATATCTTTTTATAGTGATAATTTGTTTGAAAGACTTTATTTGATTTTAACAAAGCATCTTTGAACCGAATAAAAATTTGTTTAAATAAAATACATTTCTCCCTTAAATCAAACAAATAATATCTTTGACCATGACCATATACGAATTCAATAATTTGTTTGTTTTGAAAACAAATTTATTTGATTTAAACAAATATTTATATTTGACCCAAAGATATTTTGTTTAAATTAAACAAATGTTATTTATTTCAGTTAAATCTTTTGTTTAAGGCTTAAAGGCCTTTCTGACAAATTATTTTCTTTCATTCAATCAAATTTTTTTTCTGAGTATCAGGAAATTAGAAAATTTTATTGATTTTAGGTTTCTACATATTTGTATCTAAAATAGATGACATTTTGTTTATTAAATTTGGGAAATGACAGTAAAGAAAACGGATGTATAGATGAACTACTTTTAGTTTTGAAAATGAGAAAAATGAATCGCAAAAATTTGTTCCATTATCAAAACAAAAAGTAGTCCATTTACATCTGCTTTATCTTCTTTATCATTTCCGAAATTTTGGAAACAAAATTTTATCTATTTTGGACGCAAACATGTAGAAACTGAACTAAGTTGCTCCCATGAACTTATTACTTTTCTCAAGTATTATATGCTCTTAAAAACTTGGATAATCATATTTACATAAAAGGTAAAATAATAAAAGAATTCACTCAGTAAAAACTTCTGTTCATATTGAAAATGTTTTTTATTTATCGTATAAAAAAATATATTTAATTTAAAAAAATGACCAATATGAATATAACCAATTCTTTGTTGCAATGATTTGTTTCATTCAAACATATATTATTTTCATTCAACTATAGTGATTTTTCCTACATTTTTTTTTAAATTCGAAAATCAATTTTTTAACAAATAAAAGATCGTTTTAATTTGATAAAAGAGAATCAATTAGAAAATTCTTCTCAACTAAGAAAACGTTTATTTGACCCTGTGAAAATGCACCAATTCGTTTGGATACAAAAAATTGGTTCAAACACAAAAAAATGTTTTTTTATGAATAGTCATCAATCTATAAACTCTTCTTTTATTTGCACTCTCTACTCTCTGAATCGGTCAAAATTTGACAGAATCGAAACTAGTGACTTCCTTTTCCCAATATACTCAGTCTATTTTGACTGATAATCAATTTTTATTAAAAAATGACCGATTGCACATCAAAAAATGAATCACTGAATTGACAAAAATCGTTTTCTTCACTGCATTGAATTAATTTTAAAAATTGTTTCAGTTGGCTGAACTAAATTTTTATTCATTTTCCCGAGTAAACCAAACTCTAAGTTGAAGAATTTTGTTAACTTTACATAATAGTTTGTTGATCTAAAGAGATTGTTTAGTTTAATTAACCAAATCAGTTTACGTTTGTTGAATCAATAAAACTATTTTCCAGGAACGCATGTCAGTAGAATAAACCAAATGTGTTTAATCAAAATTTACTCATGACAGATTATTGATAAGTGTTTCAATTATTTTTTAACCCCCAACTTGATCGACTCCTATATATCTACTAAATACATTATTTTATCTGTTTGATAAAAAATTCTAGGCTAAAGCTAATAAAGAATTTGTCGAGCGTTCGTAAAAAATTATTTCATAAAAGGCACATAGCTAATTTATACATAACATTGAATGAAGATAAATTCGAAAATTTTCCAGACTTTCTTGAACTTATGAGAAAAATTTGTAGTTTTGTGTGGAAATATCATATTTCATATATTTTACTCTTCTCGTGTCCTATTCGTTGACTGATAGCGAATGAAACTATGAAATATACGAATTTACGAGTTCTCTTGAGATTTATGTATATATATAATTCTGCACTATGTTTTCCGGTTTCCAACAATATTTCAAAAGCGGACAAGAGGATAATGTTCTCGCCTAGATCGTCATGGGTATCACGCTTTTTGTCTTGGATGGAATCCTTCTCAGGATTCCACTTGGTTCCTTTTTTTCTCGTGAGAAATCCGTTTTATGTCATTCCTATCGCTGTACTGTTGGCAGCAGCTTCCGTCGCCAGGTTAACCTGATTTCTCGTGGTTCCATTAGTTCCTACCTCTTTTCTTCTTTTACTCTGAGTTCTCCCGACCCTGGCTGCCACTATTCCAACCCACTTTCACCCTCGCCACCCGTTTTATCCGTTTCGTACCCTCTTCACTGACACACTACCACCCTTGGACCATTCGCCAACAGCACATCCGACTGCGACAAAGGCCACGATTTATTGGACCCACACCGAACGAGACGCGTGACTAGATTGATACTAACCTGGAAATAAAGATATTTCAAGTCAACTGTTTGCGTTTTGGAAAATTGTTCGCACTACGAGAATTATCGTTAAATGGATCATCTTATGACGTAATTTGACTATATTTAATTTTAATCACGATTATAAAATTTAAAAAGGACCTGAGTGAGAATTAAGCGAACAAATTCCTCAAATTCGTGGCTAATGAAAAATTGAAATGTTCAAAAATAATCCAATCGATTCTTATTTTTATTAATTATTAGTTAAAGGTGATTGAGCGGATGTCAGAATTCAATAAAGTGAATTAGTGAGAAATATATTATTTGGGGGAATTTAACGGTCGATTAGTCACTTTCGTCTAATAATAATCAGTCAAAATCATAACTGAACTTGTTACTGATGCATCAATTTTTCATCACTCATTTTTTATTATTCCAGACTCGAAGCGAATGTGAATAAATTCACTTTTAGAACAAATTGAGTTATTGATTGTTTCTCTATATTTGAAGTGTAATTTGTATGTCAAACTCCGGTTTCTGAGCAACGCTATTTCTCTCACAATTTGTGCTAGAAAAATGCAATTTTGGTTGAAAATTGCATTAATACATCTTTCAGAGAATTATTCAATGTGTCGAAATATTTGATAATGTATAAATAATGTTTCGTAATCAATTAATAATTAAGACCTTTATAAAATTTAAAAATTCAGGTTTTAAAGACCAAAGTGTATCAGGAATGTATTGAAGTATATTCTTATTTTTTTCAAAGAAAACTTCCCTCAAAAAGGTATTTTTACAATCAAATAAAATTTTACATTCACGAAGCAAGGTAATAATTTAACAGTTTGAATTTTTTGATAAATTTCCAATTCTTTCTTGAATTTTCTAAAACTGTTCGAATTTCAACAAAAGGTTGTATTTTTCTAAAAAAAAATTTTTTTGTCATTGTCTGCAACTTATAATAACTCTACTGA
Source organism: Diplolepis rosae (assembly GCA_030998225.1). Classification (NCBI taxonomy): domain Eukaryota; kingdom Metazoa; phylum Arthropoda; class Insecta; order Hymenoptera; family Diplolepididae; genus Diplolepis; species Diplolepis rosae. Next base: position 1,084,380 of record JAPYXD010000754.1, on the reverse strand, counting down.
GAGGTGCAGGAATTTCGTAAATAATTAGTGTAAGTTTTGAAAAATTACTAAACAAATTTTACAGAAAAATGAAATTTGCCACCAGAATTCAAAGTTTTAAAAAACTTAAAAAATGTCCACAAGAAATAATAACTGTCACATTGATGTAACTTATTGTAATTAATAGTATTTTATTGTGAAAATACATTTTTGTGAATTTTCATTACACATTTTCTTCATATAATGTTACTATCAACGTGTAAAATAGAAGTATTTAATGTCGATCTGAATGACCAGATCAGTTTGCTGGACATAATATCCATGTCACAAACTCGGCAGTTTTAAACTTACTCAAATCAATGGAACGATTCATTGATTGTCGTCTGGTTTGCACAGATGTGCTTGCGGTTGAGTTTGTTTGCTTCCATTGCCTGCATCACTAAAACTCCATTTATTTTTAAAACTGGTTACTATGTCGTTCGAAACATGTAATTCATGAAATTAACGTATTTTACAAAATATCTAAATCCTTCTGCAAAGAATGTTCGCTTCAAATTCTCGTAAAATAAATTAAATAAGAATTTTTTGTGATTCTTGAAAATTAAAGACAAAATTCAAATTAAACATCCGAATAAGCCAAACAATATTTTATGTAATCATCTAGATTAAACCCAATTATTCTTTTTTTTAAGCAAACATGCTCTAATAAATCAATTTCGTTCATAATTTATGAAAATAATTTCTAAAATTCAAACAAAACAAATAATTTTGGTCTTTTTAATTAATGTTTGCCTTAATTAAGGAAATTATTCTGTTCGGTTAAACAAATACCGTTGAATAAATGATTGGTTAAAATAAAATAATATTTTTCTAATTTTATATGAATTCTTTACTGCTTACCAAACAAGGTTTTTATTTGGGAAAATACGTAGGATCTTGTTCCTTCCTTGTAGGAAAAAAATATAAGAATTTTATAACATAGTTTCCTTTTTGAAAATGCCATCCAACTTTTTGAAAATTGTGATATATAGGGATTTACAGTAGAAGAAATTAAAGTGCCACGACAGTTATTCCTAGTCACATTTTTCGCAGTAAAAATACTAAAATTAAAAAAATTATTTGCTGCTGAAATTATGTAACCATCATATATTGGAGTAATCCAATATTTTCACTTAGCAAAACCACAGTTATTCGGATAGGGGCCATATATAAATTACGTAACAGTTTTTTCACTAATCCCCCCCCCCCCACTCCTAGCCTGCGCGTTACGTAATTTTCATAAAAAATTTTGAATTAACACAAACGATTCATCAGAAACGTGATGAAATCATCAGAGAGGTATTAAAATAAAAAAAATAAAAAGTAAACAATATGGAATAAGAAACGAAATATATTTGAATAAAATCTTCAAATAAAATGTTTTTAATTACAAAACAGATTATATTAAAATAAATTGCATGTGCCATTTTGAAAAGTATAACGTGACATGCTTGAAAACATGTCTGCCATTATATTGATCCAAAATTTACAGAATTTATATTCATTTCTTGTTGTTTTGGCATAGGGTAAGTTTCTTCTTATTATATCGTGACATGTTTCCGTACATGTTCAATGTTTTATTGACCCACAATAATAATTTTGTAATAGTTAATTTGGCATGGGGTCAGTTTTGATACGGATTTATTTTTTTAATTAAGTGATAGAACACATAAAAAATACAACAGGCAAACGTTTCGGCCACAAATGGGGGCCCTCTTCAGTGCCAATTAGCTTAATAGTAACCTTTAAATATTTATTAACTAAGACATGCAACTTAATAATTATTGTATTTTTTGTTTTTTTCTTTTTTTCCTTTGCTTATTGATATTAGAAAAAGATAGAGTAAACATGCGGAAAGACTTATGGGTAAGCGAGTTCCTAGGTGTGAAGGAACCAGACCGTTCCAAAAACTGTTCCAACGAGTAATCCTCTCCCACAGGAACCGTGAAAAATGCGACCGCGGAACGCACTCTCTCAAGGGCACATATATAAACACAATTATTACACCAAAGAAAGAAACAACACGATGGAGAATATAACGTGGATCCTTGGTAAAGCACGCACAGCAAACCACACACATTCACGAGCACCAGAAGTAAAAGGACACTGAAGTTAAAACAATAAGAACGATGTAATTGGTACGGAAAAATTTTTATTTTGTATTTTCTCCGAAGCCGCAGAGATGACAGACGAAAGTAAGTCCACCACTCTGCCACATGGCTAAAAGAAAACTGATTTGGGAAGAAGTCGTATTTAGGAAGACAAGTGTTCAGAGTTTGACGTGTATAGAAAGCATTCTCCAGATAGGTCAGGTTCCAACACCAAGGGTTATACACAGTAAAACCTTATTTTAATGTCCCCGGCACTTGAGATTATTATATGCTCAAGCGTCCGACAAAAGCAAAGACCCACCACATGTTCGAAAAACTCTGTAAGGAAAAGGCACTCACTACGGTCCCGACGTCGTAAAAATTGTACACATTTCTGTGGATATAGAGAGAAAAATGCAACTAAAGTGGAAATTCACGAAAAATTAATTTCCTGGTTTTTCGAAACCTCTGATTCTTAATAAATGGAACCCGGAAAAATATAATATTAAGTTTATAAGTATGATGTCCGAGTTTTTCAGATTATAAGACTGTTGTAAAGTGGCAAAATATTACGAGAGTTATTCGAACTCTGACTTAAATAGAGTGGCCAATTAATACAGTAGCACTACGGATTCTAAGACTGATAAAAAATGGCCAAGTAATGCGCGAGCACTTCGGACTCTAATTCTGAGTAAGGTGGCCAAGTAATGCGCGAGTTCAATGGACGTCAGGACTGATATAAATGCAAAAATAGCCGCGTAATACGCGAGATCAAACGAAGTCTGACCTAAATAAGGAGGCAAAGTAATGCGCGAATTCTTAGTACAGGATTTTTATATAAAGTGGCCAAGTAATGCGCGAGCTCTTCGGACTCTGGCTTAAGATTATGTGGCCAAGTAATTCGCGAGTTCAATGGACGTCAGGACTGATATAAATACAAAAATAGCCGCGTAATACGCAGTTTAACGAAGTCTAACCTGAAAAGAGTGGCCAAGTAATGCGCGAATTTTTAGGGTTATAAGAATTTTTATAAAGTGGCCAAAAAATAATAATTAACACGTAGGCTCCTTAGACTATGACCTGAATAAGGCGGCCAAGTAATGCGCGAGCACTACGGACTCAGATTTTCAGTAAAATGGCCAAGTAATGCGCGAGTTCAATGGACGTCAGGACTGATATAAATGCAAAAATAGCCGCGTAATACGCGAGATCAAACAAAGTCTGACCTAAATAAGGAGGCAAAGTAATGCGCGAATTCTTAGTACAGGATTTTTATATAAAGTGGCCAAGTAATGCGCGAGCTCGTCGGACTCTGGCTTAAAATTATGTGGCCAAGTAATTCGCGAGTTCAATGGACGTCAGGACTGATATAAATGCAAAAATAGCCGCGTAATACGCGAGATCAAACGAAATCTGACCTAAATAAGGTGGCAAAGTAATGCGCGAATTCTTAGTACAGAATTTTTATATAAAGTGGCCAAGTAATGCGCGAGCTCTTCGGACTCTGGTTTAAAATTATGTGGTCAAGTAATGCGCGAATTCTTAGTACAGAATTTTTATATATAAAGTGGCCAAGTAATGCGCGAGTTCAATGGACGTCAGGACTGATATAAATACAAAAATAGGCGCGTAATACGCGAGTTGAACGCAGTCTGACCTGAAAAGAGTGGCCAAATAATGCGCGAATTCTTAGGGGTATAGGAATTTTTATAAAGTGGCCAAAAAATAATAATTAACACTTAGGGTCCTTAGACTCTGACCTGAATAAAGCGGCCAAATAATGCGCGAGCACTTCGGACTCAGATTTTCATTAAGGTGGCCAAGTAATGCGCGAGTTCAATGGACGTCAGGACTGATATAAATGCAAAAATAGCCGCGTAATACGCGAGATCAAACAAAGTCTGACCTAAATAAGGTGGAAAAGTAATGCGCGAATTCTTAGTACAGGATTTTTCTATAAATCGGCCAAGTAATGCGCGAGCACTTCGGACTCTGATTTTCAGTAAGGTGACTGAGTAATGCGCGAGTTCAATGGACGTCAGGACTGATATAAATGCAAAAATAGCCGCGTAATACGCGAGATCAAACGAAGTCTGACCTAAATAAGGAGGCAAAGTAATGAGCGAATTCATAGTACAGGATTTTTATATAAAGTGGCCAAGTAATGAGCGAGCTCTTCGGACTCTGGCTTAAAATTATGTGGCCAAGTAATTCGCGAGATCAATGGACGTCAGGACTGATATAAATGCACAAAAAGCCGCGTAATACGCGAGATCAAACAAAGTCTGACCTAAATAAGGTGGCAAAGTAATGCACGAGCTCTTCGGACTCAGATTTTCAGTAAGGTGGCCAAGTAATGCGCGAGCACATCCGACTCTGATCCTGAGTAAGGTGGCCAAGTAATGCGCGAGTTTAATGGACGTCAGGACTGATATAAATGCAAAAATAGCCGCGTAATACGCGAGTTGAACAAAGTCTGATCTGAAAAGAGTGGCCAAGTAATGCGCGAGCTCTTCGGACTCAGATTTTCAGTAAGGTGGCCAAGTAATGCGCGAGTTCAATGGACGTCAGGACTGATATAAATGCAAAAATAGCAGCGTAATACGCGAGATCAAACGAAGTCTGACCTAAATAAGGAGGCAAAGTAATGCGCGAATTCTTAGTCGAGGATTTTTATATAAAGTGGCCAAGTAATGCGCGAGCTCTTCGGACTCTGGCATAAAATTATGTGGCCAAGTAATTCGCGAGTTCAATGGACGTCAGGACTGATATAAATGCAAAAATAGCCGCGTAATACGCGAGATCAAACAAAGTCTGACCTAAATAAGGTGGAAAAGTAATGCGCGAATTCTTAGTACAGGATTTTTCTATAAATCGGCCAAGTAATGCGCGAGCACTTCGGACTCAGATTTTCAGTAAGGTGGCCAAGTAATGCGCGAGTTCAATGGACGTCAGGACTGATATAAATGCAAAAATAGCCGCGTAATACGCGAGATCAAACAAAGTCTGACCTAAATAAGGTGGAAAAGTAATGCGCGAATTCTTAGTACAGGATTTTTCTATAAATCGGCCAAAGTAATGCGCGAGCACTTCGGACTCTGATTTTCAGTAAGGTGACTGAGTAATGCGCGAGTTCAATGGACGTCAGGACTGATATAAATGCAAAAATAGCCGCGTAATACGCGAGATCAAACGAAATATGACCTAAAAAAGTAGGCAAAGTAATGAGCGAATTCTTAGTACAGGATTTTTATATAAAGTGGCCAAGTAATGAGCGAGCTCTTCGGACTCTGGCTTAAAATTATGTGGCCAAGTAATTCGCGAGATCAATGGACGTCAGGACTGATATAAATGCACAAAAAGCCGCGTAATACGCGAGCTCAAAAAAAGTCTGACCTAAGTAAGGTGGCAAAGTAATGCGCGAGCTCTTCGGACTCAGATTTTCAGTAAGGTGGCCAAGTAATGCGCGAGCACATCAGACTCTGATCCTGAGTAAGGTGGCCAAGTAATGCGCGAGTTTAATGGACGTCAGGACTGATATAAATGCAAAAATAGCCGCGTAATACGCGAGTTGAACAAAGTCTGATCTGAAAAGAGTGGCCAAGTAATGCGCGAGCTCTTCGGACTCAGATTTTCAGTAAGGTGGCCAAGTAATGCGCGAGTTCAATGGACGTCAGGACTGATATAAATGCAAAAATAGCAGCGTAATACGCGAGATCAAACGAAGTCTGACCTAAATAAGGAGGCAAAGTAATGCGCGAATTCTTAGTCCAGGATTTTTATATAAAGTGGCCAAGTAATGCGCGAGCTCTTCGGACTCTGGCTTAAAATTATGTGGCCAAGTAATTCGCGAGTTCAATGGACGTCAGGACTGATATAAATGCAAAAATCGCCGCGTAATACGCGAGATCAAACGAAATCTGACCTAAATAAGGTGGCAAAGTAATGCGCGAATTCTTAGTACAGAATTTTTTTATATAAAGTAGCCAAGTAATGCGCGAGCTCTTCGGACTCTGGCTTAAAATTATGTGGCCAAGTAATGCGCGAATTCTTAGTACAGAATTTTTATATATAAAGTGGCCAAGTAATGCGCGAGTTCAATGGACGTCAGGACTGATATAAATACAAAAATAGGCGCGTAATACGCGAGTTGAACGCAGTCTGACCTGAAAAGAGTGGCCAAGTAATGCGCGAATTCTTAGGGGTATAAGAATTTTTATAAAGTGGCCAAAAAATAATAATTAACACTTAGGGTCCTTAGACTCTGACCTGAATAAAGCGGCCAAGTAATGCGCGAGCACTTCGGACTCAGATTTTCAGTAAGGTGGCCAAGTAATGCGCGAGTTCAATGGACGTCAGGACTGATATAAATGCACAAATAGCCGCGTAATACGCGAGATCAAACGAAGTCTGACCTAAATAAGGAGGCAAAGTAATGCGCGAATTCTTAGTACAGAATTTTAATATAAAGTGGCCAAGTAATACGCGAGCTCTTAGGACTCTGGCTTAAAATTATGTGGCCAAGTAATGCGCGAGTTCAATGGACGTCAGGACTGATATAAATACAAAAATAGCCGCGTAATACGCGAGTTGAACAAAGTCTGATCTGAAAAGAGTGGCCAAGTAATGCGCGAGCTCTTCGGACTCAGATTTTCAGTAAGGTGGCCAAGTAATGCGCGAGTTCAATGGACGTCAGGACTGATATAAATGCCAAAATAGCCTCATAATACGCGAGATCAAACGAAGTCTGACCTAAATAAGGAGGCAAAGTAATGCGCGAATTCTTAGTACAGGATTTTTATATAAAGTGGCCAAGTAATGCGCGAGCTCTTCGGACTCTGGCTTAAAATTATGTGGCCAAGTAATTCGCGAGTTCAATGGACGTCAGGACTGATATAAATGCAAAAATAGCCGCGTAATACGCGAGATCAAACGAAGTCTGACCTAAATAAGGAGGCAAAGTAATGCGCGAATTCTTAGGAGTACAGAATTTTTATATAAAGTGGCCAAGTAATGCGCGAGCTCTTCGGACTCTGGCTTAAAATTATGTGGCCAAGTAATGCGCGAGTTCAATGGACGTCAGGACTGATATAAATACAAAAATAGCCGCGTGATACGCGAGTTGAACGAAGTCTGATCTGAAAAGAGTGGCCAAGTAATGCGAGAATTCTTAGGGTTATAAGAATTTTTATAAAGTGGCCAAAAAATAATAATTAACACTTAGGGTCCTTAGACTCTGACCTGAATAAAGCGGCCAAATAATGCGCGAGCACTTCGGACTCTGATTTACAGTAAGGTGGCCAAGTAATGCGCGAGTTCAATGGACGTCAGGACTGATATAAATGCAAAAATAGCCGCGTAATACGCGAGATCAAACGAAATCTGACCCAGACAAAGTGGCCAGATGTAAGAACATAAACCGTGAAGGGACGACTGAAACACGGTGGGTCCCAATTTCTCAGGTCACATTTTTTTATGACCCTTTTTTAAGTATAGGGTTGTAAATCTTAGAAAGGTTTTCTATGTCGGTTCTAAGATTCACCGCATCGTTCGTACCTGCAATGTGACACATTTCCAACAGCAACCTTTTTTTGTAGTTTTTTTCGTTAGCTAAGATTTTTGTTCTATCAAAATCGAAGAAGTGGTCTCTTTCAATCGTATGTTTTGTTAGCGCGTTTTGTTTATTGGGGCTTTCTCTAATGTTGTTTTTATGTTCTTTTAGTCTGTTTTTAAGGAATCGTTTCGTTTGACCTATATAGACAGCCTTGCAGTCATTCCCTTTGCACGGAACGCTGTAGACGACGTTAGAAGATTGATCTTTGGGTATTTTGTCCTTGGTGGGTATGAAGATCGTTTTTAGGTTTTTTTGGTTTTTGTACGCAGTGTTTATGTTGTAGCTATGTAAGATTCCTGATATTCTCTCTGACAGAACTTCAACGTAAGGGATACTAATGAAGGGTTTGTTTTCTGTGTTTATGTCGGCCTGATTGTTACCTAATCGTGTCTTATGTTCAAGGGTAAGAAGTCTTAGATTTATAATCTCTTGCGTGAACTGTTGTGGATAGTCATTTTCTAGTAGTGTATCTATAATTAGTTTAAGGTTGTTTTTGTGAAATTCTTTATGTGAAAGTAGAATTGCCCTGTCAACTAAGTTGTTTACAACACTTTTCTTGTATCTGAGGGGGTGATGGGAATTAAAGTTAAGGTATCTTCCAGACCAAGTCGGTTTCCTATACCAATTGAAAGAAAGTTTTTGATTCTGTTTCCTAGTCATAGTGACATCTAGAAAATTAATAGCACCATTTATCTCTTTTTCTAGGGTGAATTCAATATTGAGGGAATTGTTGTTGAAGATTTGCAAAATGTGGTTCACTTGTGTGTCAGGAACCAAGATGAGAATATAGTCTTCGTATAGAATGTTAAAAGGTACTTCAATATCAAGATTAGATTGCCTGTCTTTTTCTAGGTCATCCATCACTATATCTGCAAGGACGGGGAGAAAAGGAGAACCCATTGGTAATCCGCGTTTTTGAAAATAGGTGGTGCCATCGAAATTAAAGTCTGTGCTATCCAAGCATAATCGCAACCCCTTCTTCATATTCCTTCCATGGCAATGATACTTTGCGACGAATCTCTTCCCATCTATTTTTTACAGCAGAGATGGCTGCTTCCTTGGGTATATTTGTGAAAAGGGACACTACATCCAAGGAGGCGAGAACAAAATTATCAGGGACACTAACATTTTTAAGTTTCTGGACTAGTTCGAAACTGTTAATGATTTTTGATTTTTGGTGGCGTGGTGTTTTTAGATATGGTAGTGCTAAAGAAGGATGCTAGATTGTAGGTAGGACTGCCTACATAAGATACAATGGGTCTAATGGGGTTGCCTTCTTTATGGATTTTGGGTAATCCGTAGAATCTGGAGGGAACAGCATTAGAAGACTTTAAATCCTTAGCTAACAGGTTGTTGATTAATTTTTTGTTTTCCCATGTTTTGACTAGACAATTTACTTTATTTTGTATTTTGGTTGTAGTGTCCTTGGAGCGGACTTTGTATGTGTTTTCATCATTTAGAAGGTTCAATACTTTCTCGTTGTAATCTGTTCGCGTCAAGGCTACTGTGGTGTTACCTTTGTCTGCCCTAGTAAAAACTATGTCCGGGTTATTTTTTACGAAATCCCTAGCTTCTTTAATTTCTTTAACAGGTTGTACGAATTTAGATTTGTGTTCATTCCCATTTTTCTTAAAATTATTAACGACGTTAGCAACTTTTAAGCGCAATTCATCTTGAGATTCAGGATCAATTTTATTAATGTTAGATTCGATGTCCGCGATTATATTATATGTTGGAATTTCCCGTTTTTTTATAGTAACACCGAAATTTATTCCTAAGCTAGCTATTTTTGCGACATTCTCTGGAATTTGGTTTCCTGTTAAATTTTTGAACCACTTTTGGTTAAGTTTACTGTTGGAAACGGTCTTTTTATTGCAATCAAGAGACCTTATCAGTAAGTCGAGTTTCTTTTTGCATTTAAACTTGCTTTCTTCAAAACGGCGGGAGACTTTCCCGGATTCGAGCTCAAAAAAATCTGTCGAACATGTGGTTTGGAAAAATAGCAACTATTCTACTTTGAAAATACATAATTTGATTCACAAGGTACTTTAAATGTGCACATATGTCACAAATTTCAAGATTCAAAATGGACCTAAGAAAAGTATTATGCAGGTTTGAGAATTTGTTACTCATACTTCTAGAATTAAAACCAATGTGTTGAGATCGGATACCTTGTAAATGTTTGGGAAGAACTTCAAGTTTCCTACACCGTAGTAGGAAAATTCTCTGATTAAAGCTATTCGCATAGTCTAGATTTAATTGAGACCATTTTTTGAGGAGTGATGCCTCCTCATATCCATATGTCTCTTCTATTTGTTTGTAAAAACCCATCCCACTTCTACCATTTTGATTGTTGCCATAAGTAAAATTATATCGTGACATGTTTCCGTACATGTTCAATGTTTTATTGACCCACAATAATAATTTTGTAATAGTTAATTTGGCATGGGGTCAGTTTTGATACGGATTTATTTTTTTAATTAAGTGATAGAACACATAAAAAATACAACAGGCAAACGTTTCGGCCACAAATGGGGGCCCTTCTTATAACCCTAAAAATTCGCGCATTACTTGGCCACTCTTTTCAGGTTAGACTTCGTTAAACTGCGTATTACGCGGCTATTTTTGTATTTATATCAGTCCTGACGTCCATTGAACTCGCGAATTACTTGGCCACATAATCTTAAGCCAGAGTCCGAAGAGCTCGCGCATTACTTGGCCACTTTATATAAAAATCCTGTACTAAGAATTCGCGCATTACTTTGCCTCCTTATTTATTTCAGACTTCGTTTGATCTCGCGTATTACGCGGCTATTTTTGCATTTATATCAGTCCTGACGTCCATTGAACTCGCGCATTACTTGGCCACCTTACTCAGAATTAGAGTCCGAAGTGCTCGCGCATTACTTGGCCATTTTTTATCAGTCTTAGAATCCGTAGTGCTACTGTATTAATTGGCCACTCTATTTAAGTCAGAGTTCGAATAACTCTCGTAATATTTTGCCACTTTACAACAGTCTTATAATCTGAAAAACTCGGACATCATACTTATAAACTTAATATTATATTTTTCCGGGTTCCATTTATTAAGAATCAGAGGTTTCGAAAAACCAGGAAATTAATTTTTCGTGAATTTCCACTTTAGTTGCATTTTTCTCTCTATATCCACAGAAATGTGTACAATTTTTACGACGTCGGGACCGTAGTGAGTGCCTTTCCTTACAGAGTTTTTCGAACATGTGGTGGGTCTTTGCTTTTGTCGGACGCTTGAGCATATAATAATCTCAAGTGCCGGGGACATTAAAATAAGGTTTTACTGTGTATAACCCTTGGTGTTGGAACCTGACCTATCTGGAGAATGCTTTCTATACACGTCAAACTCTGAACACTTGTCTTCCTAAATACGACTTCTTCCCAAATCAGTTTTCTTTTAGCCATGTGGCAGAGTGGTGGACTTACTTTCGTCTGTCATCTCTGCGGCTTCGGAGAAAATACAAAATAAAAATTTTTCCGTACCAATTACATCGTTCTTATTGTTTTAACTTCAGTGTCCTTTACTTCTGGTGCTCGTGAATGTGTGTGGTTTGCTGTGCGTGCTTTACCAAGGATCCACGTTATATTCTCCATCGTGTTGTTTCTTTCTTTGGTGTAATAATTGTGTTTATATATGTGCCCTTGAGAGAGTGCGTTCCGCGGTCGCATTTTTCACGGTTCCTGTGGGAGAGGATTACTCGTTGGAACAGTTTTTGGAACGGTCTGGTTCCTTCACACCTAGGAACTCGCTTACCCATAAGTCTTTCCGCATGTTTACTCTATCTTTTTCTAATATCAATAAGCAAAGGAAAAAAAGAAAAAAGAAAAAATACAATAATTATTAAGTTGCATGTCTTAGTTAATAAATATTTAAAGGTTACTATTAAGCTAATTGGCACTGAAGAGGGCCCCCATTTGTGGCCGAAACGTTTGCCTGTTGTATTTTTTATGTGTTCTATCACTTAATTAAAAAAATAAATCCGTATCAAAACTGACCCCATGCCAAATTAACTATTACAAAATTATTATTGTGGGTCAATAAAACATTGAACATGTACGGAAACATGTCACGATATAATTTTACTTATGGCAACAATCAAAATGGTAGAAGTGGGATGGGTTTTTACAAACAAATAGAAGAGACATATGGATATGAGGAGGCATCACTCCTCAAAAAATGGTCTCAATTAAATCTAGACTATGCGAATAGCTTTAATCAGAGAATTTTCCTACTACGGTGTAGGAAACTTGAAGTTCTTCCCAAACATTTACAAGGTATCCGATCTCAACACATTGGTTTTAATTCTAGAAGTATGAGTAACAAATTCTCAAACCTGCATAATACTTTTCTTAGGTCCATTTTGAATCTTGAAATTTGTGACATATGTGCACATTTAAAGTACCTTGTGAATCAAATTATGTATTTTCAAAGTAGAATAGTTGCTATTTTTCCAAACCACATGTTCGACAGATTTTTTGAGCTCGAATCCGGGAAAGTCTCCCGCCGTTTTGAAGAAAGCAAGTTTAAATGCAAAAAGAAACTCGACTTACTGATAAGGTCTCTTGATTGCAATAAAAAGACCGTTTCCAACAGTAAACTTAACCAAAAGTGGTTCAAAAATTTAACAGGAAACCAAATTCCAGAGAATGTCGCAAAAATAGCTAGCTTAGGAATAAATTTCGGTGTTACTATAAAAAAACGGGAAATTCCAACATATAATATAATCGCGGACATCGAATCTAACATTAATAAAATTGATCCTGAATCTCAAGATGAATTGCGCTTAAAAGTTGCTAACGTCGTTAATAATTTTAAGAAAAATGGGAATGAACACAAATCTAAATTCGTACAACCTGTTAAAGAAATTAAAGAAGCTAGGGATTTCGTAAAAAATAACCCGGACATAGTTTTTACTAGGGCAGACAAAGGTAACACCACAGTAGCCTTGACGCGAACAGATTACAACGAGAAAGTATTGAACCTTCTAAATGATGAAAACACATACAAAGTCCGCTCCAAGGACACTACAACCAAAATACAAAATAAAGTAAATTGTCTAGTCAAAACATGGGAAAACAAAAAATTAATCAACAACCTGTTAGCTAAGGATTTAAAGTCTTCTAATGCTGTTCCCTCCAGATTCTACGGATTACCCAAAATCCATAAAGAAGGCAACCCCATTAGACCCATTGTATCTTATGTAGGCAGTCCTACCTACAATCTAGCATCCTTCTTTAGCACTACCATATCTAAAAACACCACGCCACCAAAATCAAAAATCATTAACAGTTTCGAACTAGTCCAGAAACTTAAAAATGTTAGTGTCCCTGATAATTTTGTTCTCGCCTCCTTGGATGTAGTGTCCCTTTTCACAAATATACCCAAGGAAGCAGCCATCTCTGCTGTAAAAAATAGATGGGAAGAGATTCGTCGCAAAGTATCATTGCCATGGAAGGAATATGAAGAAGGGTTGCGATTATGCTTGGATAGCACAGACTTTAATTTCGATGGCACCACCTATTTTCAAAAACGCGGATTACCAATGGGTTCTCCTTTCTCCCCGTCCTTGCAGATATAGTGATGGATGACCTAGAAAAAGACAGGCTCTCTAATATTGATTTTGATTTACATGTTTACTTTCGATACGTAGACGATATTCTGATCTTGTTTCCTGACACACAAGTGAACCACATTTTGCAAATCTTCAACAACAATTCCCTCAATATTGAATTCACCCTAGAAAAAGAGATAAATGGTGCTATTAATTTTCTAGATGTCACTATGACTAGGAAACAGAATCAAAAACTTTCTTTCAATTGGTATAGGAAACCGACTTGGTCTGGAAGATACCTTAACTTTAATTCCCATCACCCCCTCAGATACAAGAAAAGTGTTGTAAACAACTTAGTTGACAGGGCAATTCTACTTTCACATAAAGAATTTCACAAAAACAACCTTAAACTAATTATAGATACACTACTAGAAAATGACTATCCACAACAGTTCACGCAAGAGATTATAAATCTAAGACTTCTTACCCTTGAACATAAGACACGATTAGGTAACAATCAGGCCGACATAAACACAGAAAACAAACCCTTCATTAGTATCCCTTACGTTGAAGTTCTGTCAGAGAGAATATCAGGAATCTTACATAGCTACAACATAAACACTGCGTACAAAAACCAAAAAAACCTAAAAACGATCTTCATACCCACCAAGGACAAAATACCCAAAGATCAATCTTCTAACGTCGTCTACAGCGTTCCGTGCAAAGGGAATGACTGCAAGGCTGTCTATATAGGTCAAACGAAACGATTCCTTAAAAACAGACTAAAAGAACATAAAAACAACATTAGAGAAAGCCCCAATAAACAAAACGCGCTAACAAAACATACGATTGAAAGAGACCACTTCTTCGATTTTGATAGAACAAAAATCTTAGCTAACGAAAAAAACTACAAAAAAAGGTTGCTGTTGGAAATGTGTCACATTGCAGGTACGAACGATGCGGTGAATCTTAGAACCGACATAGAAAACCTTTCTAAGATTTACAACCCTATACTTAAAAAAGGGTCATAAAAAAATGTGACCTGAGAAATTGGGACCCACCGTGTTTCAGTCGTCCCTTCACGGTTTATGTTCTTACATCTGGCCACTTTGTCTGGGTCAGATTTCGTTTGATCTCGCGTATTACACGGCTATTTTTGCATTTATATCAGTCCTGACGTCCATTGAACTCGCGCATTACTTGGCCACCTTACTGTAAATCAGAGTCCGAAGTGCTCGCGCATTATTTGGCCGCTTTATTCAGGTCAGAGTCTAAGGACCCTAAGTGTTAATTATTATTTTTTGGCCACTTTATAAAAATTCTTATAACCCTAAGAATTCTCGCATTACTTGGCCACTCTTTTCAGATCAGACTTCGTTCAACTCGCGTATCACGCGGCTATTTTTGTATTTATATCAGTCCTGACGTCCATTGAACTCGCGCATTACTTGGCCACATAATTTTAAGCCAGAGTCCGAAGAGCTCGCGCATTACTTGGCCACTTTATATAAAAATTCTGTACTCCTAAGAATTCGCGCATTACTTTGCCTCCTTATTTAGGTCAGACTTCGTTTGATCTCGCGTATTACGCGGCTATTTTTGCATTTATATCAGTCCTGACGTCCATTGAACTCGCGAATTACTTGGCCACATAATTTTAAGCCAGAGTCCGAAGAGCTCGCGCATTACTTGGCCACTTTATATAAAAATCCTGTACTAAGAATTCGCGCATTACTTTGCCTCCTTATTTAGGTCAGACTTCGTTTGATCTCGCGTATTATGAGGCTATTTTGGCATTTATATCAGTCCTGACGTCCATTGAACTCGCGCATTACTTGGCCACCTTACTGAAAATCTGAGTCCGAAGAGCTCGCGCATTACTTGGCCACTCTTTTCAGATCAGACTTTGTTCAACTCGCGTATTACGCGGCTATTTTTGTATTTATATCAGTCCTGACGTCCATTGAACTCGCGCATTACTTGGCCACATAATTTTAAGCCAGAGTCCTAAGAGCTCGCGTATTACTTGGCCACTTTATATTAAAATTCTGTACTAAGAATTCGCGCATTACTTTGCCTCCTTATTTAGGTCAGACTTCGTTTGATCTCGCGTATTACGCGGCTATTTGTGCATTTATATCAGTCCTGACGTCCATTGAACTCGCGCATTACTTGGCCACCTTACTGAAAATCTGAGTCCGAAGTGCTCGCGCATTACTTGGCCGCTTTATTCAGGTCAGAGTCTAAGGACCCTAAGTGTTAATTATTATTTTTTGGCCACTTTATAAAAATTCTTATACCCCTAAGAATTCGCGCATTACTTGGCCACTCTTTTCAGGTCAGACTGCGTTCAACTCGCGTATTACGCGCCTATTTTTGTATTTATATCAGTCCTGACGTCCATTGAACTCGCGCATTACTTGGCCACTTTATATATAAAAATTCTGTACTAAGAATTCGCGCATTACTTGGCCACATAATTTTAAGCCAGAGTCCGAAGAGCTCGCGCATTACTTGGCTACTTTATATAAAAATTCTGTACTAAGAATTCGCGCATTACTTTGCCACCTTATTTAGGTCAGATTTCGTTTGATCTCGCGTATTACGCGGCGATTTTTGCACTTATATCAGTCCTGACGTCCATTGAACTCGCGAATTACTTGGCCACATAATTTTAAGCCAGAGTCCGAAGAGCTCGCGCATTACTTGGCCACTTTATAAAAAAAAACTGAACTAAGAATTCGCGCATTACTTTGCCTCCTTATTTAGGTCAGACTTTGTGTGATCTCGCGTATTACGCTGCTATTTTTGCATTTATATCAGTCCTGACATCCATTGAACTCGCGCATTACTTGGCCACCTTACTGAAAATCTGAGTCCGAAGAGCTCGCGCATTACTTGGCCACTCTTTTCAGATCAGACTTTGTTCAACTCGCGTATTACGCGGCTATTTTTGCATTTATATCAGTCCTGACGTCCATTAAACTCGCGCATTACTTGGCCACCTTACTCAGGATCAGAGTCTGATGTGCTCGCGCATTACTTGGCCACCTTACTGAAAATCTGAGTCCGAAGAGCTCGCGCATTACTTTGCCACCTTATTTAGGTCAGACTTTGTTTGATCTCGCGTATTACGCGGCTTTTTGTGCATTTATATCAGTCCTGACGTCCATTGATCTCGCGAATTACTTGGCCACATAATTTTAAGCCAGAGTCCGAAGAGCTCGCTCATTACTTGGCCACTTTATATAAAAATCCTGTACTAAGAATTCGCTCATTACTTTGCCTCCTTATTTAGGTCAGACTTCGTTTGATCTCGCGTATTACGCGGCTATTTTTGCATTTATATCAGTCCTGACGTCCATTGAACTCGCGCATTACTCAGCCACCTTACTGAAAATCAGAGTCCGAAGTGCTCGCGCATTACTTGGCCGATTTATAGAAAAATCCTGTACTAAGAATTCGCGCATTACTTTTCCACCTTATTTAGGTCAGACTTTGTTTGATCTCGCGTATTACGCGGCTATTTTTGCATTTATATCAGTCCTGACGTCCATTGAACTCGCGCATTACTTGGCCACCTTACTGAAAATCTGAGTCCGAAGTGCTCGCGCATTACTTGGCCGATTTATAGAAAAATCCTGTACTAAGAATTCGCGCATTACTTTTCCACCTTATTTAGGTCAGACTTTGTTTGATCTCGCGTATTACGCGGCTATTTTTGCATTTATATCAGTCCTGACGTCCATTGAACTCGCGAATTACTTGGCCACATAATTTTAAGCCAGAGTCCGAAGAGCTCGCGCATTACTTGGCCACTTTATATAAAAATCCTGGACTAAGAATTCGCGCATTACTTTGCCTCCTTATTTAGGTCAGACTTCGTTTGATCTCGCGTATTACGCTGCTATTTTTGCATTTATATCAGTCCTGACAACCATTGAACTCGCGCATTACTTGGCCACCTTACTGAAAATCTGAGTCCGAAGAGCTCGCGCATTACTTGGCCACTCTTTTCAGATCAGACTTTGTTCAACTCGCGTATTACGCGGCTATTTTTGCATTTATATCAGTCCTGACGTCCATTAAACTCGCGCATTACTTGGCCACCTTACTCAGGATCAGAGTCTGATGTGCTCGCGCATTACTTGGCCACCTTACTGAAAATCTGAGTCCGAAGAGCTCGCGCATTACTTTGCCACTTTACTTAGGTCAGACTTTTTTGAGCTCGCGTATTACGCGGCTTTTTGTGCATTTATATCAGTCCTGACGTCCATTGATCTCGCGAATTACTTGGCCACATAATTTTAAGCCAGAGTCCGAAGAGCTCGCTCATTACTTGGCCACTTTATATAAAAATCCTGTACTAAGAATTCGCGCATTAATTTGCCTCCTTATTTAGGTCAGACTTCGTTTGATCTCGCGTATTACGCGGCTATTTTTGCATTTATATCAGTCCTGTAGTCCATTGTTCTCGCGCATTACTCAGCCACCTTACTGAAAATCAGAGTCCGAAGTGCTCGCGCATTACTTGGCCGATTTATAGAAAAATCCTGTACTAAGAATTCGCGCATTACTTTTCCACCTTATTTAGGTCAGACTTTGTTTGATCTCGCGTATTACGCGGCTATTTTTGCATTTATATCAGTCCTGACGTCCATTGAACTCGCGCATTACTTGGCCACCTTACTGAAAATCTGAGTCCGAAGTGCTCGCGCATTACTTGGCCGCTTTATTCAGGTCAGAGTCTAAGGACCCTAAGTGTTAATTATTATTTTTTGGCCACTTTATAAAAATTCCTATACCCCTAAGAATTCGCGCATTATTTGGCCACTCTTTTCAGGTCAGACTGCGTTCAACTCGCGTATTACGCGCCTATTTTTGTATTTATATCAGTCCTGACGTCCATTGAACTCGCGCATTACTTGGCCACTTTATATATAAAAATTCTGTACTAAGAATTCGCGCATTACTTGACCACATAATTTTAAACCAGAGTCCGAAGAGCTCGCGCATTACTTGGCCACTTTATATAAAAATTCTGTACTAAGAATTCGCGCATTACTTTGCCACCTTATTTAGGTCAGATTTCGTTTGATCTCGCGTATTACGCGGCTATTTTTGCATTTATATCAGTCCTGACGTCCATTGAACTCGCGAATTACTTGGCCACATAATTTTAAGCCAGAGTCCGAAGAGCTCGCGCATTACTTGGCCACTTTATATAAAAATCCTGTACTAAGAATTCGCGCATTACTTTGCCTCCTTATTTAGGTCAGACTTTGTTTGATCTCGCGTATTACGCGGCTATTTTTGCATTTATATCAGTCCTGACGTCCATTGAACTCGCGCATTACTTGGCCATTTTACTGAAAATCTGAGTCCGTAGTGCTCGCGCATTACTTGGCCGCCTTATTCAGGTCATAGTCTAAGGAGCCTACGTGTTAATTATTATTTTTTGGCCACTTTATAAAAATTCTTATAACCCTAAAAATTCGCGCATTACTTGGCCACTCTTTTCAGGTTAGACTTCGTTAAACTGCGTATTACGCGGCTATTTTTGTATTTATATCAGTCCTGACGTCCATTGAACTCGCGAATTACTTGGCCACATAATCTTAAGCCAGAGTCCGAAGAGCTCGCGCATTACTTGGCCACTTTATATAAAAATCCTGTACTAAGAATTCGCGCATTACTTTGCCTCCTTATTTAAGTCAGACTTCGTTTGATCTCGCGTATTACGCGGCTATTTTTGCATTTATATCAGTCCTGACGTCCATTGAACTCGCGCATTACTTGGCCACCTTACTCAGAATTAGAGTCCGAAGTGCTCGCGCATTACTTGGCCATTTTTTATCAGTCTTAGAATCCGTAGTGCTACTGTATTAATTGGCCACTCTATTTAAGTCAGAGTTCGAATAACTCTCGTAATATTTTGCCACTTTACAACAGTCTTATAATCTGAAAAACTCGGACATCATACTTATAAACTTAATATTATATTTTTCCGGGTTCCATTTATTAAGAATCAGAGGTTTCGAAAAACCAGGAAATTAATTTTTCGTGAATTTCCACTTTAGTTGCATTTTTCTCTCTATATCCACAGAAATGTGTACAATTTTTACGACGTCGGGACCGTAGTGAGTGCCTTTCCTTACAGAGTTTTTCGAACATGTGGTGGGTCTTTGCTTTTGTCGGACGCTTGAGCATATAATAATCTCAAGTGCCGGGGACATTAAAATAAGGTTTTACTGTGTATAACCCTTGGTGTTGGAACCTGACCTATCTGGAGAATGCTTTCTATACACGTCAAACTCTGAACACTTGTCTTCCTAAATACGACTTCTTCCCAAATCAGTTTTCTTTTAGCCATGTGGCAGAGTGGTGGACTTACTTTCGTCTGTCATCTCTGCGGCTTCGGAGAAAATACAAAATAAAAATTTTTCCGTACCAATTACATCGTTCTTATTGTTTTAACTTCAGTGTCCTTTACTTCTGGTGCTCGTGAATGTGTGTGGTTTGCTGTGCGTGCTTTACCAAGGATCCACGTTATATTCTCCATCGTGTTGTTTCTTTCTTTGGTGTAATAATTGTGTTTATATATGTGCCCTTGAGAGAGTGCGTTCCGCGGTCGCATTTTTCACGGTTCCTGTGGGAGAGGATTACTCGTTGGAACAGTTTTTGGAACGGTCTGGTTCCTTCACACCTAGGAACTCGCTTACCCATAAGTCTTTCCGCATGTTTACTCTATCTTTTTCTAATATCAATAAGCAAAGGAAAAAAAGAAAAAAACAAAAAATACAATAATTATTAAGTTGCATGTCTTAGTTAATAAATATTTAAAGGTTACTATTAAGCTAATTGGCACTGAAGAGGGCCCCCATTTGTGGCCGAAACGTTTGCCTGTTGTATTTTTTATGTGTTCTATCACTTAATTAAAAAAATAAATCCGTATCAAAACTGACCCCATGCCAAATTAACTATTACAAAATTTCTTCTTATTATTTACGTTTTTTATATCTACCAATAATAATTTTTAAATGAAGAAAATAAAATGAAACTGAGCCTGTGCTAAAACAACAAGAAATGGATAAATATCCCATTATAATAAATTTATAGCAACATAACATCATCATAACGCGAGAAATTCAAATACTATTCTTTTCGAAATTTAAAAAAAGTACGAAAAATACAGTGTTGATTTATCATAAAAATTTTATAAAAGTGTCGATCCCCCCCCCCCCCCCATTCCATATAACAGATCGCAACATTTTTCCAACCCTTTCCCAAAAAGTGTTACGTGATTCATGGTTAGTCCCTTATAAACTGTTTGAAACTCCTTAAAATTCAAATACTTTTCATTTAAGTATACTGTGGTAGAAAATTCATCTAGTTTTTGTTTGAAAATTCAATTATTTAATTGAAAATTAAATGACTTGAGTTAAAAATTAATTTATTTTCGGTTACAGAATCATTCAATCACGATAAGAAGTTTTTTCTAATGGTGTATAATAGCATAATTATTAGTTTCATGAAAAATTCAATTACACAGAGAATACATATATTTAGATAGGACAGATTAAGAACGAAAAGAAAGTGGTATGAAGCGAGCATCGGCACACTGTATACCAGCAATAATTTATCACTCCCTCTAGGGCGTTGTACTTGTAACTGGGTCAGATAAATTCTGAATTCTAGCAGAGATCGTGTAGAGAGGCAAACCTTTGGTGCAAAAACAAATTGACGCGTGTTGTTTTTGAAAGCACTGATCATGTGAATAGATTATTCTAAAATTTAAACTTTAAATATATAATGATTTCAAAGAGACATCACCTATAGGTTCAGCGTACACGCTTTCGAAACAGGGCGGAAACTTTATAATTATTGTATTAAATATGCAAATACATTTTCATGGTTCAACTAAATTCCTAAAGTTGCGAATCAAACAGCGAAGCAATGTTGATTTTATACTTTCTCCGTGCATTTAACGAGGGAAAGAACAAATACTATGTTTAATATCAGGAATGAGTCAGCTCCAGAGTGATCACAGCACAATTTTTTAATCAATGTCAGATCTGCTGTCTAGAATAACACAGTGCGGCTAAACTTTTTGGTAATTAACATTATAACGATGATAAAATTTTATCGAAGCCAGAAAAAAGCTTTTGATAACTATAAAAATCTAATTGCGTTTTAAATTTTTTGAATTTGCATTATTCCAAGCAATTATAAAGAGATTAAAATTGAAAAAATGAGAAAAAAACACGAAACACGTCTACTTAAAACAACGGTAAATCCGGTTAAGCCATTTTAAGCATTTTTTATGATCAGAGTAACTGGAAATCTGGTTATTTTTGACAGATTTTTTGGGAATAACTAGCAGAAAAAAGATTCTAAAGATTTACAGGAAGTTCGGTACTTATTTTTATAACTTGACATGTTAGTAGATTTTACAAGAAGTTCAGTTCAATCAACAGATTATCTGTTCACTTTACTTAGCGTTCAGTAAAATCTACGCAAAACGAAAAAATTCCAACTTAGTAAATTTTACTGAAAGATATCTGAAACGTTTATAAAACTTGTAAAATCTACCTAAAAAACAAATTCTAAAAGTGAGTACTAAATTTCCTGTAAATTTTACGAATCTCTTTCTACATGTGTGGTTCTGGAATTATTGTAGACAGCAACAGAATACAACTGCTACAGCACACTGTGATATTAGGGTTATGTAATTGTTGCAACACATCAGTGTCACCATGTCGCAGCACCGTGTGCTATTGGGTTATAGAACTCTTATGGAACGACTGTAAGCTCACTGTTACGGAATGGTTATAAAACGTCTTCGCTGGGAAATAATCAGGATTTTGGTAAAAAGAATGTTAAATGTGGCCAAACTTTCAGCTTTGACCTGAGTACCTTCCCAAGCACCTCGACCCAACCAGACAGAACTTACAATAGGCCAAAGCCGCGAAAATTGGACAAGTGGGTACTACGGCTTCAGCGACTATCCTGAGCCATTTATACCATATATCTACCTCTACTGAGTTCCAGCTGACTCTCGAGACTCACAGCTTTGACCTGAGTACCTTCCCAAGCACCTCGACCCAACCAGACAGAACGTACAATAGGCCAAAGCCGCGAAAATTGGACAAGTGGGTACTACGGCTTCAGTGACCTCCTGAGTCGTCTATACCCTATATCCACCTCTACTGAGTTCCAGCTCACTCTCGAGACTCACAGCTTTGACCTGAGTACCTTCCCAAGCACCTGGACCCAACCAGACAGAACGTACAATAGGCCAAAGCCGCGAAAATTGGACAATTGGGTACTACGGCTTCAGCGACTATCCTGAGCCATCTATATCAGACATCTACCTCTACTCAGTTCCAGCTGACTCTCGAGACTCACAGCTTTGACCTGAGTACCTTCCCAAGCACCTGGACCCAACCAGACAGAACGTACAATAGGCCAAAGCCGCGAAAATTGGACAAGTGGGTACTACGACTTCAGCGACTATCCTGAGCCATTTATACCATATATCTACCTCTACTGAGTTCCAGCTGACTCTCGAGACTCACAGCTTTGACCTGAGTACCTTCCCAAGCACCTGGACCCAACCAGACAGAACGTACAATAGGCCAAAGCCGCGAAAATTGGACAAGTGGGTACTACGGCTTCAGCGAATTCCCTGAGCCATCTATACCAGATTTCCACCTCTACTGAGTTCCAGCTGACTCTTGAGACTCACAGCTTTGACCTGAGTACCTTTCCAAGCACCTGGACCCAACCAGACAGAACGTACAATAGGCCAAAGCCGCGAAAATTAGACAATTGGGTACTACGGCTTCAGCGACTATCCTGAGCCATCTATATCAGACATCTACCTCTACTAAGTTTCATCTGACTCTCGAGACTTACAGCTTTGACCTGAGTACCTTCCCAAGCACCTGGACCCAACCAGACAGAACGTACAATAGGCCAAAGCCGCGAAAATTGGACAAGTGGGTACTACGGCTTCAGCGACTATCCTGAGCCATTTATACCATATATCTACCTCTACTAAGTTCCAGCTAACTCTCGAGACTCACAGCTTTGACCTGAGTACCTTCCCAAGCACCTGGACCCAACCAGACAGAACTTACAATAGGCCAAAGCCGCGAAAATTGGACAAGTGGGTACTACGGCTTCAGCGACTATCCTGAGCCATCTATATCAGACATCTACCTCTACTAAGTTTCATCTGACTCTCGAGACTTACAGCTTTGACCTGAGTACCTTCCCAAGCACCTCGACCCAACCAGACAGAACTTACAATAGGCCAAAGCCGCGAAAATTGGACAAGTGGGTACTACGGCTTCAGTGACCTCCTGAGTCGTCTATACCCTATATCCACCTCTACTGAGTTCCAGCTCACTCTCGAGACTCACAGCTTTGACCTGAGTACCTTCCCAAGCAAGTTGATCCAACCAGACAGATCTTACAATAGGTCAAAGCCGCGAAAATTGGTCAAGTGGGTACTACGGCTTCAGCGACTATCCTGAGCCATCTATACCAGACATCTACCTCTACTAAGTTTCATCTGACTCTCGAGACTTACAGCTTTGACCTGAGTACCTTCCCAAGCACCTCGACCCAACCAGATAGAACTTACAATAGGCCAAAGCCGCGAAAATTGGACAAGTGGGTACTACGGCTTCAGTGACCATCCTGAGCCATTTATACCATATATCTACCTCTACTGAGTTCCAGCTGACTCTCGAGACTTACAGCTTTGACCTGAGTACCTTTTCAAGCACCTGGACCCAACCAGACAGAACGTACAATAGGCCAAAGCCGCGAAAATTGGACAAGTGGGTACTACGGCTTCAGCGACTATCCTGAGCCATCTATATCAGACATCTACCTCTACTAAGTTACATATGACTCTCGAGACTTACAGCTTTGACCTGAGTACCTTCCCAAGCACCTCGACCCAACCAGACAGAACGTACAATAGGCCAAAGCCGCGAAAATTGGACAAGTGGGTACTACGGCTTCAGCGACTATCCTGAGCCATCTATATCAGACATCTACCTCTACTAAGTTCCAGCTGACTCTCGAGACTCACAGCTTTGACCTGAGTACCTTCCCAAGCACCTCGACCCAACCAGACAGAACGTACAATAGGCCAAAGCCGAGAAAATTGGACAAGTGGGTACTACGGCTTCAGCGACTATCCTGAGCCATCTATATCAGACATCTACCTCTACTAAGTTTCATCTGAATCTCGAGACTTTCAGCTGTGACCTGAGTACCGTCCCAAGCACCTGGACCCAACTAGACAGAACTTACAATAGGCCAAAGCCGCGAAAATTGGACAAGTGGGTACTACGACTTCAGCGACTATCCTGAGCCATTTATACCATATATCTACCTCTACTGAGTTCCAGCTGACTCTCGAGACTTACAGCTTTGACCTGAGTACCTTTCCAAGCACCTCGACCCAACCAGACAGATCTTACAATTGGCCAAAGCCGCGAAAATTGGACAAGTGGGTACTACGGCTTCAGCGACTATCCTGAGCCATCTATATCAGACATCTACCTCTACTAAGTTCCAGCTGACTCTCGAGACTCACAGCTTTGACCTGAGTACCTTCCCAAGCACCTCGACCCAACCAGACAGAACGTACAATAGGCCAAAGCCGCGAAAATTGGACAAGTGGGTACTACGGCTTCAGCGACTATCCTGAGCCATCTATATCAGACATCTACCTCTACTAAGTTTCATCTGACTCTCGAGACTTACAGCTTTGACCTGAGTACCTTCCCAAGCACCTCGACCCAACCAGACAGATCTTACAATAGGCCAAAGCCGCGAAAATTGGACAAGTGGGTACTACGGCTTCAGCGACTATCCTGAGCCATCTATATCAGACATCTACCTCTACTAAGTTCCATCTGACTCTCGAGACTCACAGCTTTGACCTGAGTACCTTCCCAAGCACCTCGACCCAACCAGACAGAACGTACAATAGGCCAAAGCCGCGAAAATTGGACAAGTGGGTACTACGGCTTCAGCGACTATCCTGAGCCATCTATATCAGACATCTACCTCTACTAAGTTTCATCTGACTCTCGAGACTCACAGCTTTGACCTGAGTACCTTCCCAAGCACCTCGACCCAACCAGACAGAACGTACAATAGGCCAAAGCCGCGAAAATTGGACAAGTGGGTACTACGGCTTCAGCGACTATCCTGAGCCATCTATACCAGATTTCTACCTCTACTCAGTTCCAGCTGACTCTCGAGACTTACAGCTTTGACCTGAGTACCTTTCCAAGCACCTGGACCCAACTAGACAGAACTTACAATAGGCCAAAGCCGCGAAAATTGGACAAGTGGGTACTACGGCTTCAGCGACTATCCTGAGCCATCTATATCAGACATCTACCTCTACTAAGTTTCATCTGACTCTCGAGACTTACAGCTTTGACCTGAGTACCTTACCAAGCACCTGGACCCAACTAGACAGAACTTACAATAGGCCAAAGCCGCGAAAATTGGACAAGTGGGTACTACGACTTCAGCGACTATCCTGAGCCATTTATACCATATATCTACCTCTACTGAGTTCCAGCTGACTCTCGAGACTTACAGCTTTGACCTGAGTACCTTTTCAAGCACCTGGACCCAACCAGACAGAACGTACAATAGGCCAAAGCCGCGAAAATTGGTCAAGTGGGTACTACGACTTCAGCGACTATCCTGAGCCATTTATACCATATATCTACCTCTACTCAGTTCCAGCTGACTCTCGAGACTTACAGCTTTGACCTGAGTACCTTTCCAAGCACCTGGACCCAACTAGACAGAACTTACAATAGGCCAAAGCCGCGAAAATTGGACAAGTGGGTACTACGGCTTCAGCGACTATCCTGAGCCATCTATATCAGACATCTACCTCTACTAAGTTTCATCTGACTCTCGAGACTTACAGCTTTGACCTGAGTACCTTCCCAAGCACCTCGACCCAACCAGACAGATCTTACAATAGGCCAAAGCCGCGAAAATTGGACAAGTGGGTACTACGGCTTCAGCGACTATCCTGAGCCATCTATATCAGACATCTACCTCTACTAAGTTTCATCTGACTCTCGAGACTTACAGCTTTGACCTGAGTACCTTCCCAAGCACCTCGACCCAACCAGACAGAACTTACAATAGGCCAAAGCCGCGAAAATTGGACAAGTGGGTACTACGGCTTCAGTGACCATCCTGAGCCATTTATACCATATATCTACCTCTCCCGAGTTCCAGCTGACTCTCGAGACTCACAGCTTTGACCTGAGTACCTTTCCAAGCACCTCGACCCAACCAGACAGATCTTACAATAGGCCAAAGCCGCGAAAATTGGACAAGTGGGTACTACGGCTTCAGCGACTATCCTGAGCCATCTATACCAGACATCTACCTCTACTAAGTTCCAGCTGACTCTCGAGACTCACAGCTTTGACCTGAGTACCTTCCCAAGCACCTGGACCCAACCAGACAGAACGTACAATAGGCCAAAGCCGCGAAAATTGGACAAGTGGGTACTACGACTTCAGCGACTATCCTGAGCCATTTATACCATATATCTCCCTCTACTCAGTTCCAGCTGACTCTCGAGACTCACAGATTTGACCTGAGTACCTTCCCAAGCACCTGGACCCAACCAGACAGAACGTACAATAGGCAAAATCCGCGAAAATTGGACAAGTGGGTACTACGGCTTCAGCGACTATCCTGAGCCATCTATATCAGACATCTACCTCTACTAAGTTTCATCCGACTCTCGAGACTTACAGATTTGACCTGAGTACATTCACAAGCACCTCGACCCAACCAGACAGATCTTACAATAGGCCAAAGCCGCGAAAATTGGTCAAGTGGGTACTACGACTTCAGCGACTATCCTGAGCCATTTATACCATATATCTACCTCTACTCAGTTCCAGCTGACTCTCGAGACTTACAGCTTTGACCTGAGTACCTTTCCAAGCACCTGGACCCAACTAGACAGAACTTACAATAGGCCAAAGCCGCGAAAATTGGACAAGTGGGTACTACGACTTCAGCGACTATCCTGAGCCATTTATACCATATATCTACCTCTACTAAGTTCCAGCTGACTCTCGAGACTCACAGCTTTGACCTGAGTACCTTCCCAAGCACCTGGACCCAACCAGACAGATCTTACAATAGGCCAAAGCCGCGAAAATTAGACAATTGGGTACTACGGCTTCAGCGACTATCCTGAGCCATCTATATCAGACATCTACCTCTACTAAGTTTCATCTGACTCTCGAGACTTACAGCTTTGACCTGAGTACCTTCCCAAGCAAGTTGATCCAACCAGACAGATCTTACAATAGGTCAAAGCCGCGAAAATTGGTCAAGTGGGTACTACGGCTTCAGCGACTATCCTGAGCCATCTATATCAGACATCTACCTCTACTAAGTTCCAGCTGACTCTCGAGACTCACAGCTTTGACCTGAGTACCTTCCCAAGCACCTCGACCCAACCAGACAGAACTTACAATAGGCCAAAGCCGCGAAAATTGGACAAGTGGGTACTACGGCTTCAGCGACTATCCTGAGCCATCTATATCAGACATCTACCTCTACTATTTTTCATCTGACTCTCGAGACTTACAGCTTTGACCTGAGTACCTTCCCAAGCACCTCGACCCAACCAGACAGAACTTACAATAGGCCAAAGCCGAGAAAATTGGATAAGTGGGTACTACGGCTTCAGCGACTATCCTGAGCCATCTATATCAGACATCTACCTCTACTAAGTTTCATCTGAATCTCGAGACTTACAGCTTTGACCTGTGAACCTTTCCAAGCACCTCGACCCAACCAAACAGAACTTACAATAGGCCAAAGCCGCGAACATTGGACAAGTGGGTACTACGGCTTCAGCGAATACCCTGAGCCATCTATACCAGATTTCCACCTCTACTGAGTTCCAGCTGACTCTTGAGACTCACAGCTTTGACCTGAGTACCTTTCCAAGCACCTCGACCCAACCAGACAGATCTTACAATAGGCCAAAGCCGCGAAAATTGGACAAGTGGGTACTACGGCTTCAGCGACTATCCTGAGCCATCTATACCAGATTTCTACCTCTACTCAGTTCCAGCTGACTCTCGAGACTTACAGCTTTGACCTGAGTACCTTTCCAAGCACCTGGACCCAACTAGACAGAACTTACAATAGGCCAAAGCCGCGAAAATTGGACAAGTGGGTACTACGACTTCAGCGACTATCCTGAGCCATATATAGCAGACATCTACCTCTACTCAGTTACAGCTGACTCTCGAGACTTACAGCTTTGACCTGAGTACCTTCACAAGCACCTCGACCCAACTAGACAGAACTTACAATAGGCCAAAGCCGCGAAAATTGGACAAGTGGGTACTACGACTTCAGCGACTATTCTGAGCCATCTATACCATATATCGACCTCTGCTGAGTTCCATCTGAATCTCGAGACTCACAGCTTTGACCTGAGTACCTTCCCAAGCACCTGGACCCAACTAGACAGAACTTACAATAGGCCAAAGCCGCGAAAATTGGACAAGTGGGTACTACGACTTCAGCGACTATCCTGAGCCATTTATACCATATATCTACCTCTACTAAGTTCCAGCTGACTCTCGAGACTCACAGCTTTGACCTGAGTACCTTCCCAAGCACCTGGACCCAACCAGACAGAACGTACAATAGGCCAAAGCCGCGAAAATTGGACAATTGGGTACTACGGCTTCAGCGACTATCCTGAGCCATCTATATCAGACATCTACCTCTACTAAGTTTCATCTGACTCTCGAGACTTACAGCTTTGACCTGAGTACCTTCCCAAGCACCTCGACCCAACCAGACAGAACTTACAATAGGCCAAAGCCGCGAAAATTGGACAAGTGGGTACTACGGCTTCAGCGAATACCCTGAGCCATCTATACCAGACATCTACCTCTACTAAGTTTCATCTGACTCTCGAGACTTACAGCTTTGACCTGAGTACCTTCCCAAGCACCTGGACCCAACCAGACAGAACTTACAATAGGCCAAAGCCGCGAAAATTGGACAAGTGGGTACTACGACTTCAGCGACTATCCTGAGCCATTTATACCATATATCCACCTCTACTGAGTTCCAGCTCACTCTCGAGACTCACAGCTTTGACCTGAGTACCTTCCCAAGCAAGTTGATCCAACCAGACAGATCTTACAATAGGTCAAAGCCGCGAAAATTGGTCAAGTGGGTACTACGACTTCAGCGACTATCCTGAGCCATCTATATCAGACATCTACCTCTACTAAGTTTCATCTGACTCTCGAGACTTACAGCTTTGACCTGAGTACCTTCCCAAGCAAGTTGATCCAACCAGACAGATCTTACAATAGGTCAAAGCCGCGAAAATTGGACAAGTGGGTACTACGGCTTCAGCGACTATCCTGAGCCATCTATACCAGACATCTACCTCTACTAAGTTCCATCTGACTCTCGAGACTCACAGCTTTGACCTGAGTACCTTCCCAAGCACCTCGACCCAACCAGACAGAACGTACAATAGGCCAAAGCCGCGAAAATTGGACAAGTGGGTACTACGGCTTCAGCGACTATCCTGAGCCCTCTATATCAGACATCTACCTCTACTGAGTTCCATCTGACTCTCGAGACTCACAGCTTTGACCTGAGTACCTTCCCAAGCACCTCGACCCAACCAGACAGAACGTACAATAGGCCAAAGCCGCGAAAATTGGACAATTGGGTACTACGGCTTCAGCGACTATCCTGAGCCATCTATATCAGACATCTACCTCTACTAAGTTTCATCTGACTCTCGAGACTTACAGCTTTGACCTGAGTACCTTTTCAAGCACCTGGACCCAACCAGACAGAACGTACAATAGGCCAAAGCCGCGAAAATTGGACAAGTGGGTACTACGGCTTCAGCGAATACCCTGAGCCATCTATACCAGACATCTACCTCTACTAAGTTTCATCTGACTCTCGAGACTTACAGCTTTGACCTGAGTACCTTTCCAAGCACCTCGACCCAACCAGACAGATCTTACAATAGGCCAAAGCCGCGAACATTGGACAAGTGGGTACTACGGCTTCAGCGACTATCCTGAGCCATCTATACCAGACATCTACCTCTACTCCGTTCCAGCTGACTCTCGAGACTTACAGCTTTGACCTGAGTACCTTTCCAAGCACCTGGACCCAACTAGACAGAACTTACAATAGGCCAAAGCCGCGAAAATTGGACAAGTGGGTACTACGGCTTCAGCGAATACCCTGAGCCATCTATATCAGACATCTACCTCTACTAAGTTTCATCTGACTCTCGAGACTTACAGCTTTGACCTGAGTACCTTCCCAAGCACCTCGACCCAACCAGACAGAACTTACAATAGGCCAAAGCCGCGAAAATTGGACAAGTGGGTACTACGACTTCAGCGACTATCCTGAGCCATCTATACCATATATCTACCTCTGCTGAGTTCCATCTGAATCTCGAGACTTACAGCTTTGACCTGAGTACCGTCCCTAGCACCTCGACCCAACCAGACAGAACTTACAATAGGCCAAAGCCGCGAAAATTGGACAAGTGGGTACTACGACTTCAGCGACTATCCTGAGCCATTTATACCATATATCTACCTCTACTCAGTTCCAGCTGACTCTCGAGACTCACAGCTTTGACCTGAGTACCTTTCCAAGCACCTCGACCCAACCAGACAGATCTTACAATAGGCCAAAGCCGCGAACATTGGACAAGTGGGTACTACGGCTTCAGCGAATACCCTGAGCCATCTATATCAGACATCTACCTCTACTAAGTTTCATCTGACTCTCGAGACTTACAGCTTTGACCTGAGTACCTTCCCAAGCACCTCGACCCAACCAGACAGATCTTACAATAGGCCAAAGCCGCGAAAATTGGACAAGTGGGTACTACGGCTTCAGCGACTATCCTGAGCCATCTATATCAGACATCTACCTCTACTAAGTTTCATCTGACTCTCGAGACTTACAGCTTTGACCTGAGTACCTTCCCAAGCACCTCGACCCAACCAGACAGAACTTACAATAGGCCAAAGCCGCGAAAATTGGTCAAGTGGGTACTACGACTTCAGTGACCATCCTGAGCCATTTATACCATATATCTACCTCTGCTGAGTTCCAGCTGACTCTCGAGACTCACAACTTTGACCTGAGTACCTTTCCAAGCACCTCGACCCAACCAGACAGATCTTACAATAGGCCAAAGCCGCGAAAATTGGACAAGTGGGTACTACGGCTTCAGCGACTATCCTGAGCCATCTATATCAGACATCTACCTCTACTAAGTTCCATCTGACTCTCGAGACTTACAGCTTTGACCTGAGTACCTTCCCAAGCACCTCGACCCAACCAGACAGAACGTACAATAGGCCAAAGCCGCGAAAATTGGACAAGTGGGTACTACGACTTCAGCGACTATCCTGAGCCATCTATATCAGACATCTACCTCTACTAAGTTCCAGCTGACTCTCGAGACTCACAGCTTTGACCTGAGTACCTTCCCAAGCACCTGGACCCAACCAGACAGAACGTACAATAGGCCAAAGCCGCGAAAATTGGACAAGTGGGTACTACGGCTTCAGCGACTATCCTGAGCCATCTATATCAGACATCTACCTCTACTAAGTTTCATCTGACTCTCGAGACTTACAGCTTTGACCTGAGTACCTTCCCAAGCACCTGGACCCAACCAGACAGAACGTACAATAGGCCAAAGCCGCGAAAATTGGACAAGTGGGTACTACGGCTTCAGCGACTATCCTGAGCCATTTATACCATATATCTACCTCTACTGAGTTCCAGCTGACTCTCGAGACTCACAGCTTTGACCTGAGTACCTTCCCAAGCACCTCGACCCAACCAGACAGAACGTACAATAGGCCAAAGCCGCGAAAATTGGACAAGTGGGTACTACGACTTCAGCGACTATCCTGAGCCATTTATACCATATATCTACCTCTACTCAGTTCCAGCTGACTCTCGAGACTTACAGCTTTGACCTGAGTACCTTTCCAAGCACCTGGACCCAACTAGACAGAACTTACAATAGGCCAAAGCCGCGAAAATTGGACAAGTGGGTACTACGACTTCAGCGACTATCCTGAGCCATTTATACCATATATCTACCTCTACTAAGTTCCAGCTGACTCTCGAGACTCACAGCTTTGACCTGAGTACCTTCCCAAGCACCTCGACCCAACCAGACAGATCTTACAATAGGTCAAAGCCGCGAAAATTGGACAAGTGGGTACTACGGCTTCAGCGACTATCCTGAGCCATCTATACCAGACATCTACCTCTACTCAGTTCCATCTGACTCTCGAGACTTACAGCTTTGACCTGAGTACCTTCCCAAGTACCTCGACCCAACCAGACAGAACTTACAATAGGCCAAAGCCGCGAAAATTGGACAAGTGGGTACTACGGCTTCAGCGACTATCCTGAGCCATCTATATCAGACATCTACCTCTACTAAGTTTCATCTGACTCTCGAGACTTACAGCTTTGACCTGAGTACCTTCCCAAGCACCTCGACCCAACCAGACAGAACTTACAATAGGCCAAAGCCGCGAAAATTGGACAAGTGGGTACTACGGCTTCAGCGACTATCCTGAGCCATTTATACCATATATCTACCTCTACTGAGTTCCAGCTGACTCTCGAGACTCACAACTTTGACCTTAGTACCTTTCCAAGCACCTCGACCCAACCAGACAGATCTTACAATAGGCCAAAGCCGCGAAAATTGGACAAGTGGGTACTACGGCTTCAGCGACTATCCTGAGCCATCTATATCAGACATCTACCTCTACTAAGTTCCAGCTGACTCTCGAGACTTTCAGCTTTGACCTGAGTACCTTCCCAAGCACCTCGACCCAACCAGACAGAACGTACAATAGGCCAAAGCCGCGAAAATTGGACAAGTGGGTACTACGACTTCAGCGACTATCCTGAGCCATCTATATCAGAAATCTACCTCTACTGAGTTCCATCTGACTCTCGAGACTCACAGCTTTGACCTGAGTACCTTCCCAAGCACCTCGACCCAACCAGACAGAACGTAAAATAGGCCAAAGCCGCGAAAATTGGACAAGTGGGTACTACGGATTCAGTGACCATCCTGAGCCGTCTATATCAGACATCTACCTCTACTAAGTCCCAGCTGACTCTCGAGACTTACAGCTTTGACCTGAGTACAGTCCCAAGCACCTCGACCCAACCAGACAGAACGTACAATAGGCCAAAGCCGCGAAAATTGGACAATTGGGTACTACGACTTCAGCTACTATCCTGAGCCATTTATACCATATATCTACCTCTACTAAGTTCCAGCTGACTCTCGAGACTCACAGCTTTGACCTGAGTACCTTCCCAAGCACCTTGAACCAACCAGACAGAACTTACAATAGGCCAAAGCCGCGAAAATTGGACAAGTGGGTACTACGGCTTCAGCGACTATCCTGAGCCATCTATATCAGACATCTACCTCTACTAAGTTTCAGCTGACTCTCGAGACTTACAGCTTTGACCTGAGTACCTTCCCAAGCACCTGGACCCAACCAGACAGAACGTACAATAGGCCAAAGCCGCGAAAATTGGACAATTGGGTACTACGGCTTCAGCGACTATCCTGAGCCATTTATACCATATATCTACCTCTACTGAGTTCCAGCTGACTCTCGAGACTCACAGATTTGACCTGAGTACCTTCCCAAGCACCTCGACCCAACCAGACAGAACGTACAATAGGCCAAAGCCGCGAAAATTGGACAAGTGGGTACTACGGCTTCAGCGACTATCCTGAGCCATCTATATCAGACATCTACCTCTACTAAGTTTCATCTGACTCTCGAGACTTACAGCTTTGACCTGAGTACCTTCCCAAGCACCTCGACCCAACCAGACAGAACGTACAATAGGCCAAAGCCGCGAAAATTGGACAAGTGGGTACTACGGCTTCAGTGACCTCCTGAGTCGTCTATACCCTATATCCACCTCTACTGAGTTCCAGCTCACTCTCGAGACTCACAGCTTTGACCTGAGTACCTTCCCAAGCACCTGGACCCAACCAGACAGAACGTACAATAGGCCAAAGCCGCGAAAATTGGACAAGTGGGTACTACGGCTTCAGCGACTATCCTGAGCCATTTATACCATATATCTACCTCTACTGAGTTCCAGCTGACTCTCGAGACTTACAGCTTTGACCTGAGTACCTTTTCAAGCACCTGGACCCAACCAGACAGAACGTACAATAGGCCAAAGCCGCGAAAATTAGACAATTGGGTACTACGGCTTCAGCGACTATCCTGAGCCATCTATATCAGACATCTACCTCTACTAAGTTTCATCTGACTCTCGAGACTTACAGCTTTGACCTGAGTACCTTCCCAAGCAAGTTGATCCAACCAGACAGAACTTACAATAGGCCAAAGCCGCGAAAATTGGACAAGTGGGTACTACGGCTTCAGTGACCTCCTGAGTCGTCTATACCCTATATCCACCTCTACTGAGTTCCAGCTCACTCTCGAGACTCACAGCTTTGACCTGAGTACCTTCCCAAGCACCTGGACCCAACCAGACAGAACGTACAATAGGCGGCTATATTCTGTGTAGAACGTGCGGTACGCATACGATTTTTAGGCTTAGTATCCAATAGAGTAAATTCACTCTCCAACTTATCGATTATTCGACGTATTGAGAGCGCGGATGGAGCAGAATGACGACCATATTTTGCACGATATGCTCTTTGGACACCGACAAAACTTCTCGAATTTTGATAAAATAATTGGACAATTTCCAAACGTTGTGGAAGCGTGAAACTACTCATGATTAAATGGCAAACCTTACTGATCACAACTGACAGCAGACGTCAAAAATTTCAGTTCAAATGAGCCCGATAGGGACATTCAAAATCATATCACCCCTATTGGGAAACCCTTTATCTACCTCTACTGAGTTCCAGCTGACTCTCGAGACTCACAGCTTTGACCTGAGTACCTTCCCAAGCACCTCGACTCAACCAGACAGAACGTACAATAGGCCAAAGCCGCGAAAATTGGACAAGTGGGTACTACGGCTTCAGCGACTATCCTGAGCCATTTATACCATATATCTACCTCTACTGAGTTCCAGCTGACTCTCGAGACTCACAGCTTTGACCTGAGTACCTTCCCAAGCACCTCGACCCAACCAGACAGAACTTACAATAGGCCAAAGCCGCGAAAATTGGACAAGTGGGTACTACGGCTTCAGCGACTATCCTGAGCCATTTATACCATATATCTACCTCTACTGAGTTCCAGCTGACTCTCGAGACTCACAGCTTTGACCTGAGTACCTTCCCAAGCACCTCGACCCAACCAGACAGAACGTACAATAGGCCAAAGCCGCGAAAATTGGACAAGTGGGTACTACGGCTTCAGCGACTATCCTGAGCCATCTATATCAGACATCTACCTCTACTAAGTTTCATCTGACTCTCGAGACTTACAGCTTTGACCTGAGTACCTTTCCAAGCACCTCGACCCAACCAGACAGAACTTACAATAGGCCAAAGCCGCGAAAATTGGACAAGTGGGTACTACGGCTTCAGCGACTATCCTGAGCCATCTATACCAGATTTCTACCTCTACTGAGTTCCAGCTGACTCTCGAGACTTACAGCTTTGACCTGAGTACCTTTCCAAGCACCTCGACCCAACCAGACAGATCTTACAATAGGCCAAAGCCGCGAAAATTGGACAAGTGGGTACTACGGCTTCAGCGACTATCCTGAGCCATCTATATCAGACATCTACCTCTACTCAGTTCCAGCTGACTCTCGAGACTTACAGCTTTGACCTGAGTACCTTTCCAAGCACCTGGACCCAACTAGACAGAACTTACAATAGGCCAAAGCCGCGAAAATTGGACAAGTGGGTACTACGGCTTCAGCGACTATCCTGAGCCATCTATATCAGACATCTACCTCTACTAAGTTTCATCTGACTCTCGAGACTTACAGCTTTGACCTGAGTACCTTCCCAAGCACCTCGACCCAACCAGACAGAACGTACAATAGGCCAAAGCCGCGAAAATTGGACAATTGGGTACTACGGCTTCAGCGACTATCCTGAGCCATTTATACCATATATCTACCTCTACTCAGTTCCAGCTGACTCTCGAGACTTACAGCTTTGACCTGAGTACCTTCCCAAGCACCTGGACCCAACCAGACAGAACTTACAATAGGCCAAAGCCGCGAAAATTGGACAAGTGGGTACTACGACTTCAGCGACTATCCTGAGCCATTTATACCATATATCTACCTCTACTGAGTTCCAGCTGACTCTCGAGACTCACAGCTTTGACCTGAGTACCTTCCCAAGCACCTCGACCCAACCAGACAGAACGTACAATAGGCCAAAGCCGCGAAAATTGGATAAGTGGGTACTACGGCTTCAGCGACTATCCTGAGCCATCTATATCAGACATCTACCTCTACTAAGTTTCATCTGACTCTCGAGACTTACAGCTTTGACCTGAGTACCTTCCCAAGCACCTCGACCCAACCAGACAGATCTTACAATAGGCCAAAGCCGCGAAAATTGGACAAGTGGGTACTACGGCTTCAGCGACTATCCTGAGCCATCTATATCAGACATCTACCTCTACTAAGTTTCATCTGACTCTCGAGACTTACAGCTTTGACCTGAGTACCTTCCCAAGCACCTCGACCCAACCAGACAGAACGTACAATAGGCCAAAGCCGCGAAAATTGGATAAGTGGGTACTACGGCTTCAGCGACTATCCTGAGCCATTTATACCATATATCTACCTCTACTGAGTTCCAGCTGACTCTTGAGACTCACAGCTTTGACCTGAGTACCTTTCCAAGCACCTCGACCCAACCAGACAGATCTTACAATAGGCCAAAGCCGCGAAAATTGGACAAGTGGGTACTACGGCTTCAGCGACTATCCTGAGCCATCTATATCAGACATCTACCTCTACTAAGTTCCAGCTGACTCTCGAGACTTACAGCTTTGACCTGAGTACCTTCCCAAGCACCTCGACCCAACCAGACAGAACGTACAATAGGCCAAAGCCGCGAAAATTGGACAAGTGGGTACTACGACTTCAGCGACTATCCTGAGCCATCTATATCAGACATCTACCTCTACTAAGTTCCAGCTGACTCTCGAGACTCACAGCTTTGACCTGAGTACCTTCCCAAGCACCTCGACCCAACCAGACAGAACGTACAATAGGCCAAAGCCGCGAAAATTGGACAAGTGGGTACTACGGCTTCAGCGACTATCCTGAGCCATTTATATCAGACATCTACCTCTACTAAGTCCCAGCTGACTCTCGAGACTTACAGCTTTGACCTGAGTACAGTCCCAAGCACCTCGACCCAACCAGACAGAACGTACAATAGGCCAAAGCCGCGAAAATTGGACAAGTGGGTACTACGACTTCAGCGACTATCCTGAGCCATTTATACCATATATCTACCTCTACTGAGTTCCAGCTGACTCTCGAGACTCACAGCTTTGACCTGAGTACCTTCCCAAGCACCTCGACCCAACCAGACAGAACGTACAATAGGCCAAAGCCGCGAAAATTGGACAAGTGGGTACTACGACTTCAGCGACTATCCTGAGCCATTTATACCATATATCTACCTCTACTCAGTTCCAGCTGACTCTCGAGACTTACAGCTTTGACCTGAGTACCTTTCCAAGCACCTGGACCCAACTAGACAGAACTTACAATAGGCCAAAGCCGCGAAAATTGGACAAGTGGGTACTACGACTTCAGCGACTATCCTGAGCCATTTATACCATATATCTACCTCTACTAAGTTCCAGCTGACTCTCGAGACTCACAGCTTTGACCTGAGTACCTTCCCAAGCACCTGGACCCAACCAGACAGATCTTACAATAGGCCAAAGCCGCGAAAATTGGACAAGTGGGTACTACGACTTCAGCGACTATCCTGAGCCATCTATATCAGACATCTACCTCTACTAAGCTCCATCTGACTCTCGAGACTTACAGCTTTGACCTGAGTACCTTCCCAAGCACCTCGACCCAACCAGACAGATCTTACAATAGCCCAAAGCCGCGAAAATTGGACAAGTGGGTACTACGGCTTCAGCGACTATCCTGAGCCATCTATATCAGACATCTACCTCTACTAAGTTTCATCTGACTCTCGAGACTTACAGCTTTGACCTGAGTACCTTCCCAAGCACCTCGACCCAACCAGACAGAACTTACAATAGGCCAAAGCCGCGAAAATTGGTTAAGTGGGTACTACGGCTTCAGTGACCATCCTGAGCCATTTATACCATATATCTACCTCTGCTGAGTTCCAGCTGACTCTCGAGACTCACAACTTTGACCTTAGTACCTTTCCAAGCACCTCGACCCAACCAGACAGATCTTACAATAGCCCAAAGCCGCGAAAATTGGACAAGTGGGTACTACGGCTTCAGCGACTATCCTGAGCCATCTATATCAGACATCTACCTCTACTAAGTTTCATCTGACTCTCGAGACTTACAGCTTTGACCTGAGTACCTTCCCAAGCACCTCGACCCAACCAGACAGAACTTACAATAGGCCAAAGCCGCGAAAATTGGACAAGTGGGTACTACGACTTCAGCGACTATCCTGAGCCATGTATAACAGAAATCTACCTCTACTAAGTTCCATCTGACTCTCGAGACTCACAGCTTTGACCTGAGTACCTTCCCAAGCACCTCGACCCAACCAGACAGAACGTACAATAGGCCAAAGCCGCGAAAATTGGACAAGTGGGTACTACGGCTTCAGCGACTATCCTGAGCCATCTATATCAGACATCTACCTCTACTAAGTTCCATCTGACTCTCGAGACTTACAGCTTTGACCTGAGTACAGTCCCAAGCACCTCGACCCAACCAGACAGAACTTACAATAGGCCAAAGCCGCGAAAATTGGACCAGTGGGTACTACGACTTCAGCGACTATCCTGCGCCATTTATACCATATATCTACCTCTACTCAGTTCCAGCTGACTCTCGAGACTCACAGCTTTGACCTGAGTACCTTCCCAAGCACCTCGACCCAACCAGACAGAACTTACAATAGGCCAAAGCCGCGAAAATTGGACAAGTGGGTACTACGGCTTCAGCGACTATCCTGAGCCATCTATATCAGACATCTACCTCTACTAAGTTCCAGCTGACTCTCGAGACTTACAGCTTTGACCTGAGTACCTTTCCAAGCACCTGGACCCAACTAGACAGAACTTACAATAGGCCAAAGCCGCGAAAATTGGACAAGTGGGTACTACGACTTCAGCGACTATCCTGAGCCATTTATACCATATATCTACCTCTACTGAGTTCCAGCTGACTCTCGAGACTCCGAGTTCTGACCCGAGCACCTTCCCAAGCACCTCGACCCAACCAGACAGAACGTACAATAGGCCAAAGCCGCGAAAATTAGACAATTGGGTACTACGGCTTCAGCGACTATCCTGAGCCATCTATATCAGACATCTACCTCTACTAAGTTTCATCTGACTCTCGAGACTCACAGCTTTGACCTGAGTACCTTCCCAAGCACCTCGACCCAACCAGACAGAACGTACAATAGGCCAAAGCCGCGAAAATTGGACAAGTGGGTACTACGGCTTCAGTGACCTCCTGAGTCGTCTATACCCTATATCCACCTCTACTGAGTTCCAGCTCACTCTCGAGACTCACAGCTTTGACCTGAGTACCTTCCCAAGCACCTCGACCCAACCAGACAGAACGTACAATAGGCCAAAGCCGCGAAAATTGGACAAGTGGGTACTACGGCTTCAGCGACTATCCTGAGCCATTTATACCATATATCTACCTCTACTGAGTTCCAGCTGACTCTCGAGACTTACAGCTTTGACCTGAGTACCTTCCCAAGCACCTGGACCCAACCAGACAGAACGTACAATAGGCCAAAGCCGCGAAAATTGGACAAGTGGGTACTACGGCTTCAGCGACTATCCTGAGCCATCTATATCAGACATCTACCTCTACTAAGTTTCATCTGACTCTCGAGACTTACAGCTTTGACCTGAGTACCTTCCCAAGCAAGTTGATCCAACCAGACAGAACTTACAATAGGCCAAAGCCGCGAAAATTGGACAAGTGGGTACTACGGCTTCAGTGACCATCCTGAGCCGTCTATACCCTATATCCACCTCTACTGAGTTCCAGCTCACTCTCGAGACGCACAGCTTTGACCTGAGTAGCTTCCCAAGCATCTGGACCCAACCAGACAGAACGTACAATAGGCGGCTATATTCTGTGTAGAACGTGCGGTACGCATACGATTTTTAGGCTTAGTATCCAATAGAGTAAATTCACTCTCCAACTTATCGATTATTCGACGTATTGAGAGCGCGGATGGAGCAGAATGACGACCATATTTTGCACGATATGCTCTTTGAACACCGACAAAACTTCTCGAATTTTGATAAAATAATTGGACAATTTCCAAACGTTGTGGAAGCGTGAAACTACTCATGATTAAATGGCAAACCTTACTGATCACAACTGACAGCAGACGTCAAAAATTTCAGTTCAAATGAGCCCGATAGGGACATTCAAAATCATATCACCCCTATTGGGAAACCCTTTATCTACCTCTACTGAGTTCCAGCTGAC
Organism: Diplolepis rosae; assembly: GCA_030998225.1. NCBI lineage: Eukaryota > Metazoa > Arthropoda > Insecta > Hymenoptera > Diplolepididae > Diplolepis > Diplolepis rosae. The sequence continues at coordinate 1,043,282 of JAPYXD010000754.1, read as the reverse complement.
TCTCGAGACTCACAGCTTTGACCTGAGTACCTTCCCAAGCACCTCGACTCAACCAGACAGAACGTACAATAGGCCAAAGCCGCGAAAATTGGACAAGTGGGTACTACGGCTTCAGCGACTATCCTGAGCCATTTATACCATATATCTACCTCTACTGAGTTCCAGCTGACTCTCGAGACTCACAGCTTTGACCTGAGTACCTTCCCAAGCACCTCGACCCAACCAGACAGAACTTACAATAGGCCAAAGCCGCGAAAATTGGACAAGTGGGTACTACGGCTTCAGCGACTATCCTGAGCCATTTATACCATATATCTACCTCTACTGAGTTCCAGCTGACTCTCGAGACTCACAGCTTTGACCTGAGTACCTTCCCAAGCACCTCGACCCAACCAGACAGAACGTACAATAGGCCAAAGCCGCGAAAATTGGACAAGTGGGTACTACGGCTTCAGCGACTATCCTGAGCCATCTATATCAGACATCTACCTCTACTAAGTTTCATCTGACTCTCGAGACTTACAGCTTTGACCTGAGTACCTTCCCAAGCACCTCGACCCAACCAGACAGATCTTACAATAGGCCAAAGCCGCGAAAATTGGACAAGTGGGTACTACGGCTTCAGCGACTATCCTGAGCCATCTATATCAGACATCTACCTCTACTAAGTTCCATCTGAATCTCGAGACTTACAGCTTTGACCTGAGTACCTTTCCAAGCACCTCGACCCAACCAGACAGATCTTACAATAGGCCAAAGCCGCGAAAATTGGACAAGTGGGTACTACGGCTTCAGCGACTATCCTGAGCCATCTATATCAGACATCTACCTCTACTCAGTTCCAGCTGACTCTCGAGACTTACAGCTTTGACCTGAGTACCTTTCCAAGCACCTGGACCCAACTAGACAGAACTTACAATAGGCCAAAGCCGCGAAAATTGGACAAGTGGGTACTACGGCTTCAGCGAATTCCCTGAGCCATCTATATCAGACATCTACCTCTACTAAGTTTCATCTGACTCTCGAGACTTACAGCTTTGACCTGAGTACCTTCCCAAGCACCTCGACCCAACCAGACAGAACTTACAATAGGCCAAAGCCGCGAAAATTGGACAAGTGGGTACTACGACTTCAGCGACTAACCTGAGCCATCTATACCATATATCTACCTCTGCTGAGTTCCATCTGAATCTCGAGACTCACAGCTTTGACCTGAGTACCTTCCCAAGCACCTGGACCCAACCAGACAGAACGTACAATAGGCCAAAGCCGCGAAAATTGGACAATTGGGTACTACGACTTCAGCGACTATCCTGAGCCATTTATACCATATATCTACCTCTACTCAGTTCCAGCTGACTCTCGAGACTTACAGCTTTGACCTGAGTACCTTTCCAAGCACCTGGACCCAACTAGACAGAACTTACAATAGGCCAAAGCCGCGAAAATTGGACAAGTGGGTACTACGGCTTCAGCGACTATCCTGAGCCATCTATACCAGATTTCTACCTCTACTCAGTTACATCTGACTCTCGAGACTTACAGCTTTGACCTGAGTACCTTACCAAGCACCTGGACCCAACCAGACAGAACTTACAATAGGCCAAAGCCGAGAAAATTGGACAAGTGGGTACTACGGCTTCAGCGACTATCCTGAGCCATCTATATCAGACATCTACCTCTACTAAGTTTCATCTGACTCTCGAGACTTACAGCTTTGACCTGAGTACCTTCCCAAGCACCTCGACCCAACCAGACAGAACTTACAATAGGCCAAAGCCGCGAAAATTGGACAAGTGGGTACTACGGCTTCAGGGACTATCCTGAGCCATTTATACCATATATCTCCCTCTACTGAGTTCCAGCTCACTCTCGAGACTCACAGCTTTGACCTGAGTACCTTCCCAAGCAAGTTGATCCAACCAGACAGATCTTACAATAGGCCAAAGCCGCGAAAATTGGACAAGTGGGTACTACGGCTTCAGCGACTATCCTGAGCCATCTATATCAGACATCTACCTCTACTAAGTTTCATCTGACTCTCGAGACTTACAGCTTTGACCTGAGTACCTTCCCAAGCACCTGGACCCAACCAGACAGAACTTACAATAGGCCAAAGCCGCGAAAATTGGACAAGTGGGTACTACGACTTCAGCGACTATCCTGAGCCATCTATATCAGACATCTACCTCTACTAAGTTCCAGCTGACTCTCGAGACTCACAGCTTTGACCTGAGTACCTTCCCAAGCACCTCGACCCAACCAGACAGAACGTACAATAGGCCAAAGCCGCGAAAATTGGACAAGTGGGTACTACGGCTTCAGCGACTATCCTGAGCCATCTATAACAGAAATCTACCTCTACTAAGTTACATCTGACTCTCGAGACTTACAGCTTTGACCTGAGTACCGTCCCAAGCACCTGGACCCAACCAGACAGAACGTACAATAGGCCAAAGCCGCGAAAATTGGACAAGTGGGTACTACGGCTTCAGCGACTATCCTGAGCCATTTATACCATATATCTACCTCTACTGAGTTCCAGCTGACTCTCGAGACTCACAGCTTTGACCTGAGTACCTTCCCAAGCACCTCGACCCAACCAGACAGAACGTACAATAGGCCAAAGCCGCGAAAATTGGACAAGTGGGTACTACGACTTCAGCGACTATCCTGAGCCATTTATACCATATATCTACCTCTACTCAGTTCCAGCTGACTCTCGAGACTTACAGCTTTGACCTGAGTACCTTTCCAAGCACCTGGACCCAACTAGACAGAACTTACAATAGGCCAAAGCCGCGAAAATTGGACAAGTGGGTACTACGACTTCAGCGACTATCCTGAGCCATTTATACCATATATCTACCTCTACTGAGTTCCAGCTGACTCTCGAGACTCACAGCTTTGACCTGAGTACCTTCCCAAGCACGTGGACCCAACCAGACAGAACGTACAATAGGCCAAAGCCGAGAAAATTGGACAAGTGGGTACTACGGCTTCAGCGACTATCCTGAGCCATCTATATCAGACATCTACCTCTACTCAGTTCCATCTGACTCTCGAGACTTACAGCTTTGACCTGAGTACCTTCCCAAGCACCTCGACCCAACCAGACAGAACTTACAATAGGCCAAAGCCGCGAAAATTGGACAAGTGGGTACTACGGCTTCAGCGACTATCCTGAGCCATCTATATCAGACATCTACCTCTACTAAGTTCCATCTGACTCTCGAGACTTACAGCTTTGACCTGAGTACCTTCCCAAGCACCTCGACCCAACCAGACAGAACGTACAATAGGCCAAAGCCGCGAAAATTGGTTAAGTGGGTACTACGGCTTCAGTGACCATCCTGAGCCATTTATACCATATATCTACCTCTGCTGAGTTCCAGCTGACTCTCGAGACTCACAACTTTGACCTTAGTACCTTTCCAAGCACCTCGACCCAACCAGACAGATCTTACAATAGGCCAAAGCCGCGAAAATTGGACAAGTGGGTACTACGGCTTCAGCGACTATCCTGAGCCATCTATATCAGACATCTACCTCTACTCAGTTCCAGCTGACTCTCGAGACTTACAGCTTTGACCTGAGTACCTTACCAAGCACCTCGACCCAACCAGACAGAACTTACAATAGGCCAAAGCCGCGAAAATTGGACAAGTGGGTACTACGACTTCAGCGACTATCCTGAGCCATCTATATCAGACATCTACCTCTACTCAGTTACATCTGACTCTCGAGACTTACAGCTTTGACCTGAGTACCTTCCCAAGCACCTCGACCCAACCAGACAGAACTTACAATAGGCCAAAGCCGCGAAAATTGGACAAGTGGGTACTACGGATTCAGAGACCATCCTGAGCCATCTATATCAGACATCTACCTCTACTAAGTTCCATCTGACTCTCGAGACTTACAGCTTTGACCTGAGTACAGTCCCAAGCACCTGGACCCAACCAGACAGAACGTACAATAGGCCAAAGCCGCGAAAATTGGACCAGTGGGTACTACGGCTTCAGCGACTATCCTGAGCCATTTATACCATATATCTACCTCTACTGAGTTCCAGCTGACTCTCGAGACTCACAGCTTTGACCTGAGTACCTTCCCAAGCACCTCGACCCAACCAGACAGATCTTACAATAGGTCAAAGCCGCGAAAATTGGTCAAGTGGGTACTACGGCTTCAGCGACTATCCTGAGCCATCTATATCAGACATCTACCTCTACTAAGTTCCAGCTGACTCTCGAGACTCACAGCTTTGACCTGAGTACCTTCCCAAGCACCTGGACCCAACCAGACAGAACGTACAATAGGCCAAAGCCGCGAAAATTGGACAAGTGGGTACTACGACTTCAGCGACTATCCTGAGCCATTTATACCATATATCTCCCACTACTGATTTCCAGCTGACTCTAGAGACTCACAGCTTTGACCTGAGTACCTTTCCAAGCACCTCGACCCAACCAGACAGATCTTACAATAGGCCAAAGCCGCGAAAATTGGACAAGTGGGTACTACGGCTTCAGCGACTATCCTGAGCCATCTATATCAGACATCTACCTCTACTAAGTTCCATTTTGACTCTCGAGACTCACAGCTTTGACCTGAGTACCTTCCCAAGCACCTCGACCCAACCAGACAGAACTTACAATAGGCCAAAGCCGCGAAAATTGGACAAGTGGGTACTACGGCTTCAGTGACCTCCTGAGTCGTCTATACCCTATATCCACCTCTACTGAGTTCCAGCTCACTCTCGAGACTCACAGCTTTGACCTGAGTACCTTCCCAAGCACCTGGACCCAACCAGACAGAACGTACAATAGGCCAAAGCCGCGAAAATTGGACAAGTGGGTACTACGGCTTCAGCGACTATCCTGAGCCATTTATACCATATATCTACCTCTACTGAGTTCCAGCTGACTCTCGAGACTTACAGCTTTGACCTGAGTACCTTTTCAAGCACCTGGACCCAACCAGACAGAACGTACAATAGGCCAAAGCCGCGAAAATTAGACAATTGGGTACTACGGCTTCAGCGACTATCCTGAGCCATCTATATCAGACATCTACCTCTACTAAGTTTCATCTGACTCTCGAGACTCACAGCTTTGACCTGAGTACCTTCCCAAGCAAGTTGATCCAACCAGACAGATCTTACAATAGGTCAAAGCCGCGAAAATTGGTCAAGTGGGTACTACGACTTCAGCGACTATCCTGAGCCATTTATACCATATATCTACCTCTACTCAGTTCCAGCTGACTCTCGAGACTCACAGCTTTGACCTGAGTACCTTCCCAAGCACCTGGACCCAACCAGACAGAACGTACAATAGGCCAAAGCCGCGAAAATTGGACAAGTGGGTACTACGGCTTCAGCGACTATCCTGAGCCATCTATATCAGACATCTACCTCTACTAAGTTTCATCTGACTCTCGAGACTTACAGCTTTGACCTGAGTACCTTCCCAAGCACCTCGACCCAACCAGACAGAACTTACAATAGGCCAAAGCCGCGAAAATTGGACAAGTGGGTACTACGGCTTCAGTGACCTCCTGAGTCGTCTATACCCTATATCCACCTCTACTGAGTTCCAGCTCACTCTCGAGACTCACAGCTTTGACCTGAGTACCTTCCCAAGCACCTGGACCCAACCAGACAGAACGTACAATAGGCCAAAGCCGCGAAAATTGGACAAGTGGGTACTACGGCTTCAGTGACCTCCTGAGTCGTCTATACCCTATATCCACCTCTACTGAGTTCCAGCTCACTCTCGAGACTCACAGCTTTGACCTGAGTACCTTCCCAAGCAAGTTGATCCAACCAGACAGATCTTACAATAGGTCAAAGCCGCGAAAATTGGTCAAGTGGGTACTACGGCTTCAGCGACTACGCTCACCCATCTACAAGGTGGCCGCTGTACCTGGAAACCGGGAAAACTGGGAAATGACCGGGGATTTTTTAAAATTTTTAATAAAAAACGATTTTGATTTCTTTAAATGTGTTACATAAAGTTGTTTGCTTATATATTATATTATGCGTTTTGAAATGCCCTCCTTATTTGTGCAAAGCGAGCAAGCAACTTGAGTGCAGGAGTGTGAATAATAAATAAAAAGTATTTTAAAGTTTCAAAAACCCATTACGTTAACTGTCATTTATCATAAATTATTTTATAAATGACAGGGAAAAAATATTCGATGACCGGGAATTATTTTCGTCGATGAAAACGGTCACCCGGCTTTTTACATGTCCATATTCGAACAAATAGAATTATTAAATAGGCTGCGCTAATCCAATTACATTCCAGTAGATACTTAGTGTGTAACATTTGTCTGCTCGTAAATCTTAGCGCTGCTAACGCAATCACGAAATCACGCTTGGGAAACTGCATTAGTATTTGGAGTAATCTGTTCCTATAGTATAGGTGGTTGGTTTCCCTCGTGACCATCTTTGGAGTATGTCACTCTAACCTGACGAAACGTGATGGTGTCAGGGGTGTCAGCAGGATATATGAAATCCCAGATAACATAATGCACCAAGACTGTGTACACATATCTTTACGTTGAAGTTAAGTAATGTGTGTGTTTCTATGTCTAGGTTCATAGGACAGATGCATTCATGCGTTACTTGGTCTTTGCACACCGCTTACATCGATTAAGGACCAAATGACCTAAATATTCCTCTTGGTGCTACATCTGCATGAAAATAGTCGTTTTCCTATCTATCTAAAGTCCGATCAATCGAAATTTATCCAAAGTCCCATATGAAGTTAATTGAGTGTATTTTTTGGTGCTCTTTATTTTTCAATTCGAATTTTTTGCTATCTTTCCACATGTTTGTTCTAATGCATAAACTTGATCGCGTTTAGTCAAAATCGGTTATATTCAAGCATAGCTGTTTTTTTTATTGTATTTCATTATAAGTCTTGCGTTCTCTGCAATAATTATGTATATATACGTATGATTAAAAAGTGAATAGATTGATAGAAAATTCAAAATAAAAAAAAAATTGACGATTGACTAGAAAATTGCAATTTTTCATGATTTTTTTTCAATAAATAAGATCAATAATCGATCTTATATTTTTTGTAATTATTAGGAGCACTTATACCTGATACAAAAAATATTTGTAAAGTAAATTTCTTATTTTTCAAATAAATTAGATGATGATCCAAGATGCCTCCTTTAAAAATCACCGCTCGATGATGCGAATTCCCGGGCCGGTTAAAATGGTCTGAAATAAAAAATCAATAGTGATTATTAATCTGTATAAATGTCGCTATCCGCTTATGGAAGTTTTTTTTTTAGTAAAAATTAACTAAATGGCGATCTTATGAAAATTTGATGTCGAATTTTCCTCCAGCTTTCTGGAAATTTTTTATTTATAACAAATTGAATTTTTTGAATAAAGAAGAAAGCTTCCATAGGTGGATAGAGTCATTTATACAGACTGATAATTACTATTGATTACTGATTTCAGATCATTTTAACGGCCCCGTGAATTCGCACCATCAAGCGTCAATTTTTAAAGGAGGCCTCTTGGACTATCACTTAATTTATTTAAGAAATGAAAAATTTACATTACGAATATTTTTTTTGTATAAGATATGAGTGCTTCTAATAAATACAAAAAATGTTAGAATGATTGTTTATGTTATTCTTTGAAAAAAAATCATGAAAGCTGGCAATTTTTCAGTCCGTCAAAGTAGAATGGTCCCTTAATTAATAATGTCAGTTTAGAAAGAATATTTAATTATGATCAAGTTAGTAATGTAACTTGTAATTTGATTAAGAAAGCAAAAAATTTTGTTTAAAACTAAGAAATGGTTATTTTTGAAATATTCTACCGACTGCGATTTTTATTCCTCCAAAAATGTTGAGTTTTCAGAATTATCAGATTTTTTTTAAAAATACCTTTACTCAAAAATATCATAAATATCGTCAAATTTCATATTACCTTTTTGACAAAAGTATTTTGTATTTTTCCGAACATTTCTAACAGTGTACACTGTTAGAAATTTCTATCGTAATTTCCTGAAACTCGTAATTAAGTGTTATTCAGTTTCAATTTCATAAAATGAAGATAAAATTTCAGATAATTCAATTACTTTTTCGTAAATTCAAGAAACAATTTCTTAATTTTTGGTTACAAAGTATTCAATATTCTGATACTTGTATCTGGAAGTTCTGAAACTTGTAACAGGAATAATTTGACGTTTTGGGTAAATGGAATTTCAAGCATTTACATGTAACTGAAATTTTTTTTGCAGTTTCGTAATTTTATGATAAATTTTATAAAAATTCTGTTGCAGTTTGGTAATTTAAAGATAAATTTTATTTATAAAAATTCACTTGACTTTCATAATATTAAGAAAAATCTCAACAAATTTAGTACAATTTTCTCAAACTTAAGATACCTTTACTCAAAAACATCATGAATATCGTCAAATTTCACGTTACCTCTGTAACATACAGATTTTGTAACTTTCAGAATTTTGACTAAATAAAAAAAATTTACTGAGCTTGAAATTTTCATATGGTTTGACCCATGTTAATATTTTGATAAATTGGAATAAAATCGGGAAATAAGTGTAAAAAAATCCAAAATTGAAAATGAATCCAATGAAGCTCACTTATTTTAAATCTATAGTTTTATAATTTTTTTCAATTAGGACAATTTCCCATAAATATATTTTAAATTGATAAAATATATAAACATAATTTTTAAAATAAATTACTCACCTTACATGTAGTATCTCTCTCATACATATGAAATTTTAGAATGTGTTAACAACAATTTAACAATGTATGGTAACTTGAAGTTTTAGCGTGAATCTCATCATTTGTTGTTTTAATTAAGCATATCGTACACAAAGAAAAGTATTTAGTGAAAGACAAAGGCACATGAGTCGAGCACTAAGCGAGACAGTTACAACTGCAAGCAAAGGAAATTAAAATACTAACAAACATAAAACTTTACTTTGAAATGTTCGAAACCCGTTTGTGATAAATAAGGCTTTGATGAGAAATAATAGATAAATTATATGGGTATTTTATTTATAAGCAAGTAATTAAAATTTAGAGTTTTGAAGAAGGAAAAATATACTTCTCCCTGAAAAAAATATACTTGATCTAACTAAACAATTTTCTAAATGAAACCCAGACCTTTGTTTAAGTCAAACAAAATTTATTGGGTTCAGCCAAATATTTCTTTGAGTGTTCAAAGTCAAGTCCCTCTTTAATTTCGTCTTCTTTTTTCTTATAACATCTCGAAGCTCGAGCTTGAACCAGCTTGATGACAATTAAGCCACGCCATTAAGTCCTTAGGGCAATCAAGCCTGATTGCGTTCCAATAGAAGGTCAGCCCAAACCTTAATTAACACGATGAGGGGTATTAATCAGACAATACAATCTGCGATTCTTAATGCAATTTAGCTACTTGTTAGAATAAATTATTTCCAGAATAGTAAACAGTTAATTCTTTGGATATTTCTTATTGATTTATATTGAAGTTATTTTTGGGCAGAAAATTTCCCAAGTTGTAAAATTTCAATTTAGGGACAAATATTACTCGTGGAAATTTTAAATATCAGCAGGAGTGTCAAATTTAGTAAAAAAAAACTTTTTTGACATATAAAAAAAGGTATACTGACAGTCCACTTTTTCCTGTTTTTATATGGAATATAGCAAAATATTATTTTCCATTTTATAACTGCTTACTTGCGTACTTTCGCTTAGATAGTTGTATGGCTTTTCTTCAAGGAAAAGAAATAATTTAGTGTGAATTAGCATAAAGTATTTACCACTTTTGTAATTGAACTTTTCTTTTTTTTTGCTTATCCAGTTTTTATTAATTATTTCAAATCCGGAAATAAGATTAAAGACGTTTTTAAACTGGTGAAGTTATTCATATTTTTTCGAAAATTCAAAGTTTTTTTTATAAACATTTTTAGCTGTAATATACACAGTGTGTCCCAAAAATAACCGAACTTTATATTTAAATCATACAACATGCAGCGCCATCCATTGAAAATTTGCAGCATTAAAAAGATACATTCATCCTCTTTTAAACGCACTTAAATTCATGTAAATCGGTTGACAGATGTGAAAGTTACAACCATTTCAATAAAAGAATAAACCGTGTTCGCGTTTTGCCATTGAGAACCAATTTGGCATCCTTCTTTAATAATAAAATTAAAAAAAAAAAAATTCCGGTCGGTTCGTGTGAAAAATGTTTTATATTTTTTCATTTTATCCGGTTTACTGGACTACTTCATTTTGAATTGCAAGCTATGAGATAAGTTTTTTTGCGCAATTTTAAATCTAATAGTGGTAATTTTAATCAAAGAAAATAAGAAGAAACTGACCCTATGCCAAAATAACGAGAAATGAACAAAAATTCTATGAATTGGGGTCAATACTTGTATTATATTAAACATGTTACCAAACATGTCACTTTGATAAAATTTTGTGTTAAACTTGAAAAAAAATTCGCTGAGATATACGAATTGATGAAAAAAGTTTATGGTGATGATTGTATGAGTCATACTCAAGTTTATACGTGGTTTATACGATTTAAAAATGGCCGTGACGATTTAAATGATGATCCAAGACCTGGACGACCAGAAGCATCGAATCGTGCTGAGTTAGTGGAAAAAGTGCGTGAAATAATCGCTATCGATGCAAATTTCACTGTGAGAATGCTGGCAGAAGAATTAAATTTATCGTACTGTACAATCTACACTATAATAACTGAAGATTTGGGTAAAAGAAAGGTTTTTGCACGTTTTGTTCCACATCAGTTAAATGCACCACCACACAAGACCAAAGAAGTCAACGAATTTTTGATGAAAAAAAAGATTTGTGTCATAGACTACCCTCCGTATTCGCCTTATCTATCACCGTGTGACTATTTTCTGTTCCCAAAACTAAAAACTGCAATGAAAGGAGCTTTTTACGATGACGTTCCAACCATTCAATCAGCTGTGACACAGGTGCTAAAGAACATCCCAAAAACTGAGTTTAAAAAGTCTATGGATAAATTGGTTGATCGTTCCAAACGTTGTATTGAGTCTAATGGAACCTATTTTGAATAAATAATAACTTTCAAAGATAATATAATGTGTATCTTATTCCATATACAAAAAGTTCGGTTATTTTTGGGACACACTGTGTATAGATAACAATATAATCTTGAGAGTTAGAAATTAGAAATAATACTTGGAGGTTTTCCTAAATAATTATTAAAGAAATATATTAAATACCGTCAAAGTTAAGACTTCCAGAAAAGCATCCTTATATTCAAATATAGTTATCCAAATAATTATAAAACTAAGACAATTATAATATCAATATCAACAATAAATGACAGTACTTGCTTAATATAAGATAAAAATCTCTAATTAATAATAACTTTACAAACGTGCTCGAAGATTTATGCAGAGGAGTTATCTCTTAATGAAAACTATCTTATAAAACAATAAAATTTATTGTTATTACTGTGATTAGAAGAATGAAGTGATTAGAACAACTAAATTATATAAGCTAGTCAGTCTGATTAAATAATTATTATATGCACTTTTTTTTGCAACGTGCTGAAATAAGTAGAAAGTGGCTGAAACAAATATTTATTGAGAAACCATTGGTTTTCTTTTGAAGCACCATTCATGTTTATTGTGGAAGAAAGACTATAAAAAAACTTTGACAGCCTAGTCGAATGTATCGTGAAATGCACCAAAGCTGACATCGCCTTTTCGTCGACCTTTACCTCCGAATTTTCGATACTGATTCCGCTGCCTTTATATTTCCTACCTCCAAGTGGAAACTCGTGGAATGGTGGAAAAGTGCTTTCCGATTCGCATTGAAATCTATCGAAAATGTGCAGCACAAACACTTCGGTACCCCAGAATAATACGGAACTTTTCGAAAACCAGCAATACAACGCTGCCCTCGTCTCACGAATCACTCAGCTGCGCCAGGTACTTGGAGAACTGCGTCTAGCACTTCATTTAGAGAGGTTAAACCTGCAACGGGAAATCCAATTGACGTCATGGACCCTTTGTCAAGGACAGAATTATTCGAGCCATGAAGGTTTTCTGCTCATTCAACAACAATTATCACCACTTTAATCCCAACATTAACAATCAGATTTTAATGAAGGCGCATGAATATGCTTCAAATTTTATTTTCCTTAGTCTATATTTTATCGAAATTCATTTTTGTGAACAAATATTTAACTGCATTTTCATTTTTCTGAATACATATTTGTCCTCATTTTTACTTTTTCCAAATACCGTTTGGCATGATTTTTATTTTTCGGAATTACTGATTGTCATGATTTTAATCTTTCCAAAATACCATTTGCTCTAATTTTTACTTTTCTAGAATTGCCATTTACCCTGATTCTTATTTTTCTGAATAATTTGCTCAAATGAATTCCGATAAAATATAGAATAGGGAAAGTAAAATTTGGTTTTTTTTTATCAATTAAAACGCATTAGGGTATTTGTTCTGCCAAATATCAGATATTTGGAAAAATAGTTCTTTTACAATTTTAAGAATTATAAATATATTACTTATAGCGGCTTATGAAATGAAAAACATTATTATTTATGCAAACAATTCAAAAAATATTTAAAATATTAATTTTAATAACGTTACTTGCAATTAAATTTTTCAAAAAGAATATTCTCTACAACTTAACCCTTTCCAATTTTAAAATTAAGTAAATTACAAATATAATTATTTGTCTAGAAAAAATTATTTTTAAAATATTGCCTTAAAGATTTTTACCATTGAAAATGTTACTTTAAAAATTATAAATGGGCATGTTGTAAAGATTTTTTTACATTCTCATCATGGATGAGAAGGTATTGGTTTTATGTGAAAAATGACTTTCGAAATTTTCATTAAATCTTTACGTTTTGAGACCCCCTGAGTCAGAAAAAATGGTTTTTACGAAAGTGTCTGTCTGTCTGTGTGTAGGTCGTGTGCGGCATAACTCTCGATAGAATTATCAGATTGAATTGAGCTTTGGTACACTTTATCGGAGCCGAAAAAGTAAGGACAAGTTCGTTAACCAGCCACATCCAATCAAAATTGAGGGGTTGAGCACTACTTTTGTGTTTTTGAAAATAATTTTTTGAAAAAATCAAAAATTTCAATATTGGTTTTAGATAGTGCTCATAAATCTCTAAAAATTATCCTGATAACATTTTTTGATTAAATCAAAATTAGAAATGTTACAGCATATTTAAATTCGAAAAAAGTCAATATCAAAATCCCATTTTCCAGTTAAATTATAGGAGATACGAAAAAACGTTATGATACAATATTATTGAATAAATAAAGACCTACAAATTTGAATTGTAAACTTTTTTCATAAGATGCATATTTTTCTTTTTAATTAAAAAAAAAACTATTGAAAATCCAAAATTCAATTTTTTAACAATAATATGTAAAATAAGAAAAAAACGTAAGAATACAAAGTTGTTAGTTTCAAAAAGATCTACAAGTTTTGTCTCACACAGTTTCTGATAAAACATATATTTTTCGTTTCAATTCCAAAAAATACGATTAAAATTCAAAAATTCCATTTTTTAGGCAAAATATGTGAGATACAAAAAAAACTTTGAGATGAAAAATTGTTTGGCTAAATAAGGTCTACACATTCTTATCGAGAAATTTCTTGACAGGATGTATATTTTAATTTTTTGATTTTTAATATTGAAAAAATTCGATTTTTTTCACCAAAATATGTGAGATACGAAATAAGCGTTGTTCTGCAAAATCGTTTCCTTAAATAAAGTCTACGATTGTTTTTCCTTTTTGAGATATTTGGAAGAAAATAAATTTATTAATAATCATGTAATTTATTAAAAAGTTACAAAAATGCATACAGAAAATCGAGCGCGAAGCGCGAGTGTCATGATGAGAATGTGTTTATTAAGGCCGATAGAGCCTTAAGTAAATTGAATTTACTTAAATCACTTAAATTGAAAAAGAAACTTAGTGAATTTGAGAAAATGACTAATTTACATCATCTTTAATATCATTAAATTGCTTTGAGCTTCAGTATTAAATTATAAGAAATAAACTTAAACGTATGCGAAGAGCACAAGACCGAGCGCGAAGCGCGAGGTCCAGAAAGAACGGAGCGCGAAGCGCGACGATCGAATCGCGCGCCCTAGGCGCGTTCAAACTTGCGAGCGAAGCGAGCTGCGCGCAAAGCGCGCAACGGGAATGTGCCCGCGAAGCGGGCAGATTTTTTTCTAAAAGAATAAGCAGTTATTTACTAAAATTTGGCCATTTTCAAAGAATTAATGCGAAGTGGTAGTAGGAAAAAATTTAGTTCCAAATCACATTATTGAGATTAATATTATGCGTGTGTTTTACATTTTTTGCCTGAAGAATAATGTTTTTTATGTATCTCCGGCGCGTAAACTTGCTTTTACGCTACAGTTGAGAGTAGCGTAATGTTGTGAATTGCGGTACAGAGGAATGTAATGTAAACATTGAACTGCGCATGCGCCTATTACGATACAGCGGAGCGTAATCTGCTTCTTATTCTTCTTCGTACAGCGTTGGCGCCGTACTGACAACGCCTTGTACATTTGAACTTCGCATGCATCTATTACAATACGCTACTACTACACAAGCTCGAGAAAATCAAAATGGCCGGAAGTATTCGCAAAATGTCAAGTGAGATAATCACGGCAATTTCGACCTTTTCAAATTGGATTCGAGCGTACGCATAAAAACTCGTATATGCGCTGAAGTCACATAAAATAGAATATGTAACAATGCACACAATTCGGGTAATTACGAGACTCGCTTAAAATGCTCGCAGGACTGATCGCGCCTCGGCTTCGTCTTGGTTTTGCCTCAGCTACGCCTCGACTACGCATCGACTGCGCCTTCGCTTCGATCTCCTGCGAGCATAAGCGAGTCTCGTAATTACCCGAATTGTGTGCATTGGTACATAATATACTATTATTTCATAAGGCAATATAAATAATATCATTACAATTCTTGAAATCATAGAAAAACTATTTTTTCTAAAGATCTGATAATTGGCAAGACAAATATATTATAGTAATATATTTATAACTATATGACTTACAGAGATTTTTGACGATGGAATAGGCAACTGGGAATCAATTCAGTCCGATCAATTGAAAATGCAACAAATTTGCGGTTTTGGAGAAAGTGATCAAGTAGTATCTTTTCCCCATTTGGTAATTTACATGTTCATTATCTAGAAAATTTAATTATTTACAATTGAGAAATAAGTTTGTTCTGTAATTCAAATGGCTTCAAATAGACAAGTATTTGCTTAATCCAACCGAAATTTATTTGGATCAATCAGAGAATTTGCTTATTATAAGGTTGGCTTAATGTTTGGTTAATTCAACCAAATAGTCGATTTAACCAAGTCTTTTTCAAGTGGATCAAATGCTCCAGTTGATTCGAGCAAATCTTTTTCTGGATGTATCCGTATGAGAATAGCAAAAATTTATAGATTCTTTTCAATCATATTATAATTTTCCAATTTTTGTAAAAATTTTGTAAAAAGCATTTGTGTTTTTTGTATAAAAGTAGCAGATAAATTTCCAAGAAACTAGAATTTCGTGCTAGAATTAAAAAAGTTTCACAGAATTTGATAAGTACTTACAAATAATTCAAGAAAGTTTTGGTTCTAAGATTATTCTAGATTATTACAATGAAATTCATTTCATTACAGAAATTCATTTTAGTGGAGGAAATATAAGTTTTTTTAGTGAGTGATAGGAATAAATATCATCAAAAAATATTAATCCGAATAATGATTGAAAGGTTTTCTAAAAGTGACTAGGGAAATTATTGAAAAAGTGTTTTTATTTACACCACTAATTTTAATATTACTAATTTTATTCATTGACTCATTACTAGCTAATCAGTCTATTAAGTCAAAATCAGTTAAATAAATTTCTAGAAATTAGCCACTGAATAAAATCAGTAAAAGGAACTAATATTGAAAAACAAATTTTTATACTAGTCTTCACAAAAAACAAATTCCTTTTCACAATACCTCTAATCAATTCTCTTAGTACGAATCAGTTAACTAAATAGCTAAACATGAGTCACAGAACAAAATTAGTAAAAAGTCACTTGAAAAACTGGAAATACTTAATAAATGCGAAGAAAAGAAAGAAAGTTTGATGTAAAATAAAAGCTTGATATTAGGATATAGCGACATGGGATTCTGTCTCTAACTTTGAAGATTCGCAAAAGAAGCAAAAAGATGTGGAATCGTTTAGCCAGAATGTTTCTTGGACATCTACAACGCCAACATCGAGTTACTACAAGCAAAAAATCTTCGATTTAGAGACCGACTGTTACGCAGGACTGAATAAGATTAGATCCAAATTCATCGAGTCCTTGCAAACCTTTGAGGACACGCTTGACCTGGCGGAGCTATGCTACGAACAAAAGAAACTGAATATAAGAGAATCTGAAAATAAACTCGATGGTATAAACTTTCAAGGATCTGAAGAAAATTGTAAAAAGGAAGAGAAAATGTTGACATGCGTCTACAAGCCACTCACTCGATCCCAGTACGTTTTCTTATTTAGTTAAGTAACTCTAATGGATTTGAAATCCAATTTAGCAATTAGTACATTTAAAAATTAACTCTCCTCGAATAAGAATTTTATGTGAAAACCAAACATTATTAATTCTAACAGATCTTTCGTCGTGAATCAATTCCGTAATAACTGGTCGAGAAATATCTACAATGGAAGTTACAGTGATAGCAATATCTGTCGTCTAATTTACAGAAGCACTCAACTTCATCACGAACCAACTCAAATTTTCGATTCAACGGATTGCATCAGTGATTTCACAGTCACGAAATGTTACTCATCGCTTTACGAATCTTCAGGACTGAGTACTTTTCAAACAACCATAGCTTCATAAAAATTTGTGCCCCGGTATCACTTCAAGTAAGATTAAACTCACTTTCGCGAATATCGATTATTCAAATTATTTATAAATTTGCACACATAATATTAAACGAATATCGAATTTCACAGACCTCTTTCTGAATAAACTAGATACAGGTGCAGCGCTCAATATATTTCATGGAGATAATTTATTATGAATGGCTGATTGATTCAGTTATCCGATAATAAATTTATAACTCAGTTTACTTATAGCCCTATATCTTCCTTTAAATTGTAAATCAAATCGGTTTTGGGTAAAAAAGTTACTTTGCCTTTCAAAATGTTCCCCCTGTATCAGTATTAGGATTTCATAACAAAAATTTTCATGCGAATTTTCCTTTTATCAATTATTTATCATTATTATGATTACAGGGAGAAAATACATGGTTCAAATTCTTTAAATATATATTTGGTCCAACCAAATTTTGGTTTTTGTTTAACCGAATCGTAGCCAAGCAAACCATTTTTGATCGAATGAAACAAGTTATTTGGTTAATCTAAACGAATTTTGGTTGGGATAACCAAATGTTTTTATAAATGCACATAAAATTTTTATTACCCAATCATGAATTTGAGGTTTAGAATACTTTGTTTCTTCAGACAGATAAAACAAATAAATGATGGAAAAGATTGCATCAAATTTTGTCTCATAATTTTTTATGTGTTATGATATTCACGACCTCATGTCACCTATACTTTTATTTCGTGCTTCTTTATTAAAAATCCATAGCACGTCCGGCTACCAAATGCAAAATCAAGCAGCATGTAAAAAGGAAAGGAAGTATTTTGAAATGCATTACGTGACTTGGACATGAAACAAAAAATACAAAGATACTAGAGACACATGTGAGTAAGTACTCTCAAGAAAGGGTTAACTACTACTGAAATTCAAGTGTACACTTTTACATAAAATCCCATAAGAATACATGACATCTCATGCAATCTCTTAGAATCGTTTAAAATTTCATGATATCCAATAAAACATTGGAGTACAAAACCTCATATAATTTTAAATAGCTTTGTAAAATACATAATATTACTTGAAATCCCATTGCAACTTTATTATTTATCATGGAATTCATCTCTACATTATATAAAACGTATTAAATCTCGCTAAATTTGTTCAATGCCCAATACATACTTTGAAATTTTAAACATTTTCTATCTTTGAAAATTATTCAAATCTCCATGAATTTTATTTATTTTTTAAAATTACAATTTTAATAATAGAGTAAGTGTGGGTATTACTGTGGATGCCCCTGTTACTGCGGTTTCAAATAAAACTAATAAATTACAATGTTTTAAAGATATATAACGTTACAGAACAATTAAAAACAATTAATTTCTAATCCAAGCATAATAAGTATAAACGAATTATCAATAGTTACGATATTTGTAGCTAATTGATTGCAATTTGAAACTCTCATGTTTCCGAATTCTACAGTTTTACGGCTTAGATTTGTTGACAGGTCATAAGCACGTTCTGAAAAACTTGTTGTAATTCCGTTTCTGAAAATAAAATATTTATTGTGATATTATTTTCTGGAAAGTAAATATCTTATTTTTCTAAATATTTATGTAAACTAACAAAAAATACGTTTTTTAATCATTTTTTAGGAAAACAGTATTTGGTACTTGATTTTCACACGGAAAAAACAGTATAGCTGTTCGACTTATACCGGTATATAGAGTCTCGACCCATGCGGTATAGATGAGATAACTATACTGGTTTGCCGCGCGACCTATACATTGCTTCGCATGCACGCGACTCTAACCTCGAATGAGAAAGAAGTGTCATTTTTTCGAAGCGTTTGTCGATTTGTTTGGAGCATTTTTTCTTTCTTTGAAAGATCATTTTTGCGTATCGCGTATTGTTTTATCACACGCAAAAATTCACAAGAGCGATAACGATGGTATAATATTTTATTAACGATCGCTATACATGGTATTGTCATATCAACGAACTTGTATAGCTGTCTCACATATACTCGTATAGTTCTGAGGACCATACCGTAGCACTGGTCTGATAGCAATATTTTCTGGTTCTGAGGACCAAAATATAGTTCTCTTAGCTATACTGTTTTTTCAGTGCATATGTGTATGAATTACTGCGATCTGTCAGGCGGCATTGCATAACCTCTCAATCTATTAAAAATGCTTCCTTATGCTTACTTTTTATAATTGAGATTAAACAAAATGTTGAAAACTCCAAAATCGTTGCTAATGAGGCAAGAGGAAGTCAAGTAATATAATTTTAAGGTAAATTAAACAAGATTTATAATATTATTTAATCTTAATTTGTTAAAAATGCTTCATGTTTACTTTTTATAATTTAGTTTAAATAAAATGTTCCACACTCCTTAATCGTTGCCAACGATGCAAGAGGAACTCAAGTGATATAATTTTAAGTTAAATAAAATAAAATTAATCAAATAATTAATCATAATTTTTTACGAATGCTTCGTCATGTTTACTTTTTATAATTGAGATTAAATCAAATGCCCAACACTCCTAAATTAATTATAAGTTCACTCAAAATAATATCGCAGTATTACGCACGCAAAAATTGGGGTTTCCGCAGTAATTGGTGCGCAGTAATTCATGCAAACCCGCAGTAATACCTACATGGAACATTTTTTTTAAATTCGCATTTTCTAAGTAAATCTGGTTTTTTTTTTAGGGTTTAAGGACTGCATGCTACTTACTTAATACCAAATACTGCTTTAAAAATTAATTCGCGACGACTTTTTCATCTCAAAATCTTTTTTTTTAACTTTAAAAGCTGCCTTGATTTTCGATCCGCAGTAATTGGCACACTTACCCTAATACCAAATAATTTATTAAGTTCCATATTACTTCAATAATAGTTGTTTTTCATTTTTAAAAAAAATGTTTGAACACTAAAGATTTTTTTAATTTAAAAAATGAAGTTAACTAAGGAAATTTCTTTTCTAAACTCTATACACACAAAAAAAGTCCAGTTGAAACAACCGGAATTCCGGTTAAGACATATTTAACATTATTTTCCCGCGAAAAAAAAATTGATCCTGTTAGGTCTGGTCAGATTAAATTCCCAGATCTAACCAGATCTTAATTTTGTCGAGATCTGACCAGATCCCCTAGCGAACTGGCTGAACGCTAGCTTTACGCTATAGCGTAAAGCTATCGTAAAGCTATCGTAAAGTAGCATTATAACTCATGAATGAGGCAAAATAAATATTCAAGATGATTTTATCCTTATTCTACGTTAAAAATAACGTTAACTGGTAATTGAAATATGCAATAATTTTATTTATTAACGCTAAAAATTGAAAAAACATAATACAGTAAAACCTATCGTAGCCGACACATATGGGAGACAAGTTCGGCTACGATGGGTACCAATGACATGCGATAATTGCTAGGGACTTATTACTAGCTTGGTTCAGTGCTGTGGGAACAGGTGTCCCTGTGTTTAGTAACACACGTGTACCGGCTTGTACATATTTTTTGTGTTTACTTTTGTGCAAAAAGGTGAGTAAAAGTTAGTTTGAAAAATAATCAGTTCTTTTTTTTGATAATTTAAAAATGTCATGGATAAATTCAGTCGATAAAAAACTATAAGGAATACTTAGTGCTTTTAGTGGAAAATGTATAGATGACAGTTGAGGTTATGTTGCACAACTGTGCATACATATTTAAGATCTTAATAAGTTGAAATATAATTGGTTATGAAAATTCTCCAATTTTTCGAAGTTAAATTGTAATTAAAATTTATAATTCAAATATAATTATTAATTACATTAATATTTCATTTAAAATATTCATTGAAAAAAAAAATTACTAAGACGTTTTACAAGGTAATATGTTTTTTTAATTTTTAGCGTTAATAAATAAAATTATTGCATATGTCCATTACCTTTTAACGTTACTTTTAACGTAGAATAAGGATAAAAACATTTTGAATATTTATTTTGCCTCATTCATGAGTTATAATGCTACTTTACGATAGTTCGCTAGGGTCTACTTTGAATATGACCAGATCTACTTCAGATTTGACCAGATCTACTTTAGATCTGATCAAATCTGGTCAGATCTCGACAAAATCAAGATATGGGTAGATCTGGGAATTTGATCTGACCAGATCTAACAAGATCAACTTTTTTTTCGCGGGTTTCTGGTTATTTCAAACAGATTTTCTAGTAATTCCTAAAAAATCTGGTAAAAATAACCTGAATTTCTTGTTATTTTAACCAGAAAATAATGTTAAATATAGCCTAACCGAAATTCCGGTTGTTTTAACTGGAGTTTTTTTTTGAGTGTATCAATGTAAAGATGTGTGAAGAAACTTTTCATTAAGTGCGTTGTATTAAAATCGACAAACTTTATTTTAATTGTATGATAACCCTTGAGCATATTTACAAGAAATGCATAAAATGATATAATATCAATTGAAAATAATCATTGTAAATATTCCTTTAAGGTAGTACGATCACGGAAATTAGACCTCAGGCAAAAATAGATAATTTTGCTTTCAAGAATAGCAATATTATTATTGAAGGGTTAATTTGAAAGAGAAAAGATTATTTTTCATGAAAAAAATTTGAAACACAAAAAATAATGTTATTAATAAATTTTATTTTTGCCCAAACTTATTTTCTTATCGCTTAGAGCCAAATTTTTAAAAATGATGCGATTCTAATAAATTACGGTTCATTTTTTTAGAAAAAAGATTCTCTATAACTTGACCGTTTCCTATTATTGAAATTGAATTAATTATTATCAAATACAGCAATTTTTTTATAAAAATGTTGTTTTGAAAAATTGTTTTTTTATAATTTCAGCCATTAAAGAATTCATTTTCAAAAATCGGAAGAGGTCAAGTTATAGAGAATCTTTTTCCTAAAAAAATGAAACGCGATTTATTAGAATCGCATAATTTTTAAAAATTTAGCTCGAAGCGAAAAGAAAATAAGTTTGGGCAAAAATAAAATTGATTAATAACATTATTTTTTTGTGTTTCAAATTTTTTTCATGAAAAATAATCTTTTCTCCTTCAAATTAGCCCTTCAATAATAATATTGCTATTCTTGAAAGCAAAATTATCTATTTTTGCCTGAGGTCTAATTTTCGTGATCGTACTACCTTAATCACTTAGAATTACGCACTAACCAAGAAAAGCCTGAAATTTCTAAAATCACACACTTCTTTTGAAAATTCTTGAAATTTTTTTTTTGAAAGAAAAAATTTTGTCATCGACCAATGAACGTTCAGAACTGTAAGTACATATGAAATCCTTCGCAATCACGAAATATATGTTAAATTAAATCGCATTATTGATGACGTGTGAGCAATATAAATTCATATATCTTGAATACATTAACGACAAGTAACTTCCGGCACCTGAAATATCTTCATTGTGTAGCAAGAAGTGCATACTGTTCTGCTAAGTCAGCTTTTCTTGTGCTGCATCTCCCTTTCAGCCCTTTCAACTAATTTCTGTGCACTTTTTTTTCTTTAAGACCCATCTTAATCTTTTCTTGGCACAAAAAGTAGCCAGATATGGAAAGATAATTGAATTCCCAAGAAACTCTTTAAACTGCGCGACGGTGGAGGTTAAAATTTCTCTTATTATATTGAGAACTTTATTTATCATTTTCATGTTCATATTATTTAATTTGATCTGTAAGAATAAAGTTTAACTCAGAAACTTCTTCAAGAAAACGACTAACAATTTTGAAAAACTATTCAAAAGAAATAATTATAAAGAAAGAGAAAAAAATGGCGATTTCTAAACCTTCTCACTCAATTTTATTTCACCTTTCTTTATTTTTTTCAAATTTCAATCATTTTATGCTTTGATATGTAAGAATTCTAAAAAAACATTTTTTAGAGTAAACTTTTATAAAATTTTGTCTTCAAAACCTATAAATCAAGTGATAAATTTTTAGCCAGTTTAAAAAAATATTTATATATATATATCCCGAACTGATTTATTTTATTTTTAAACTCACTTGAAACCTTTCAATCAATAGCTTTTTTGACCTACTATTTGCCCCGTATAACATGATCCAGTAATGATGCAGTAAAAATTTCACAACCTTATGATTGCAGTAGATGCACTTCATTCATTTTCCTTGGCTGCAATAGAATTTTATAAGATAATTCAGTTTGAAGGTAAAAATATATCCGTAGTCTCAATTCCAATGTTACTTCAGTATGAAGAGCTCATCTCAAATTTAATTTTCTATATAAAAACAGGTAACTTCTGTAGCAATGATGCATTGCTCTAAATATTTAATGGATATTCTGACTGATTGAACGTATTCTGTCTACAATAAGAACAATGCTCGTAAGTTTTCTTCCAATTTTAAAATGGCTATTAATTTTTTAATGAACAAGGTTAAATTAATGTCCTCTTCGCAATATGCACGGAGAAAAAAATTTTTCGAAATGAATGACGAAATTTGAAATAAAAATTACCAAAACCTCTGGAATTTTTAGCCTACTTGAGTATGAATAAATCAGAACAAATCCAGAATTGTAGATTGCAATTTTTTGCTAATAACTCGGGGAATAAAAATTGTAATTTAATAGAAAAAAATGGAAAATTCATTGTTCAACAACGGTCAATTTTATTCGAAAATATCTATAGAGTTTGTTCCTTTTTATTATTATTTGATTACGGCTTTGTGCTGGGTTTTACAATTCGATTTTTTCATATTCGAGAAATGTATTTTTACGAATTTGTATATGAATATGCATTTTCATTAAAAAATATTTAAGAGAATTTCAGGATTGCTGTAAAATTACAAGTTAAAGATATATAACATACCCAGATATATAATATAATTTTATATTGCATGTAAACAACTGTTGAGCTCATTTAGTTGAATTTGAATCATTTTATGTAAACTTATTAATATCACAATTCGGAATCGTAATCGTTGCTGAACGGAGAGTACTTCCTCCTACTCAACACTATAAAGATTCGTGAAAAGAAAGTAATGCTTCCCTGAAACAAATGAACATTTAATACATTTTTTCTTTTGAACATCATTGATTTTTTTGTATTTATTACGAATTGCCCATTATCACAATAATCGTCTTAATCATTACATTCTATCTTTACAATGAAGGACTTTAAAAATCACAATTCCAATTTGTTTTCTTTAGATTACACAACATTATATTCTCCTAAGATAATGTTGAAATTCATTGAAGTGTCTATGTTCGACTTCAAGAAAAATTTATTGTAAAGGTTACCGAACATTTTTTCCCCGTGTGGAAACGAACTTTTATCGTACGGAACTTTTTGCTTTCTTGCTGTACACTGATAGAAATGGTTCGGGAGTTTTAGCCATTCAGTTGTAGGTTGGGAATTTATAATTGTATTTATAAAATAATATGTCTCTCTGAACAACGCAGGATGTTAAATACAGAAATCAAAATATTGTAAGTGAAACTGGTCGAATCAGAAATATAATATGGGAAGGCGAACAATACATTTTTCCATAGCAACCAATAATATGGTTAATTCGTTCATATTTATTCAGTTATATTCAGATGGTTAAAATACAAATCTCATATTGCTGTATCTATGCCAGCAATAAGGTAAGGTTAAATTAATCATAAATATCGTTGTAACAACCATTCCTTTCTATCAGTGTAGGTTTTGATCTAATTTTATAAAAAATAAGTATAATGTGATAAAACAACTATTTACCATAAAAAAAAGATAATTCTCAGCTTAACGCATGGCACAATATGCAATAAAACTAAAAATATGCTTTAAATTATGCAGAAAAAGAAGAATTTCTAAGGATTATCATGCACTCTAATTCAGTTTAGTAATTTTTAATACTAATTTCTATCCTGGTGCTTACACGAAAATAACTGTTTTATATTTCTAATTTTTTCTATTTTATTTATATTTTCTCTTTTCCATTACCTGAGCATCAAAGATCGGTGTTATAAAAAATAAAACTTATTGTTGTAAGCTATAAAAGTTTGATCTTTCCAATATTCCTTTCTTCGTGCCTAGAGTAATAAATAGGTACGCGAGGAGATTGTGACGAGAAAATAACGAGATTTGTGTCGGCTAAGAGTACGAAGAGTGTGGCACAAGTTAAGTGAAATTGAAGTTTGGCTCGCTGAGGATAACGCTGTGCGATGCTGAGGCCCCTTGGCACTTCACAGCAATAGTTTCGTCCTCTTTTAATCCCAGTAGAGGAAAGGTAATAAAGCTGCTGTACTGAAAGTACCAAGCCACCTACATTCGCTAAAGTAAAGGTTGGTTACTTGGAAAATCAAAAGTAAAAGAATAAGAACAGAAAAAAGGAAAAAAAATTGATCGGGTAAGATCGCCGTGAAATCCGTTAAATAAATTGCTCTTCGCTCCGGGAAAAAGTTTTCTATCGGCCAAAATGATTAATGGTGGCCACCCCTATTCTCTACTTTTCTGGGATTTAAGGAAAATCTGTTCTACTGCTGCTGTCCTTAATGTTCTTGGCAATGATTTCAGATTTACTGCAGACTTTGTTTTTATTAACGGGTATTGTTCTTCAGGGACGAGTCAAAAAGATCTCTCAATTGTGTGAGGTGCTCGAAAGATTTTGATTTTTTGGCAGGCTTTACTCCTAATAACAGTTATTCAGAAAATGAGGATACTTTTTTATAGATAGGGACAGTGGAGAAGAAATTTCAGTCTTCTCAATTTTTTTGTGTTTTATAGGAATTTCTCAGGTCCTGCAATATTATTCTTTTGATGTAACAAAAAACTCAAAATTGACAGAGTCGGTTTCATTTATACACAAAATTTTTTCTACAGAAAGTGTTCTTTACAGAAAATACAAAGATTTAGTTTAATCGGGAATCAAAATTTGGAAGATAGTTCCCGATTTTGGTTTCTAATTAAAACAGATTTTTATATTTACTGTAAAAAACACTTTCTGTAGAAAAATTTTTGTGTATAAATGAAACCAACTCATTTGACAATAAAAATTCAACATTATTGCAAGATATTATGTGCGGTAATTCATAAAGTATCAAATAATTGCAATATTTTCATTTCTTAAATTATAAAAAAACGCATATCGTGATGCGTAAAAATAAAAATTTTGAAAAAATGAAAATAATGCTTTGTCAAATACTCAAAAGCTTGTATTTTCTAGATTTTTGAAAAAGATTTGGTTGTTTTCAGAATTTAAAATTCTTAGAAAAATCAAAATTGCCGCTAATGAAATGTTTAAAACTCTACTTCATAAATAGTTTTTAGTGAGAAATTTCAAATTCTATTCAGAAAAAACGCTGAAAAAAATAATATGATTCTATTGGCAGCTGGCGAAACAATATGCTATGAAATTCTACGACATTGGATTTGGTTTGCCCTCTTTCATATGCAATGCTATTAAATCTGTGACATATGTATTTACCGTCTGCCAATAGCTTCGTTACTTATAGATTATTATTTTTATTTTTACTAAAGGACGTCACAAAAAGCACGATTCATTATTATATAGAAAGTGCTCATAACATTTACAATAAAATAATGATTTCGATATTCATACACTGGCTGTGAAAAAATGTTAGAAACATTGATATTCCCGTCGAAGGCTTTTAGAAAAACCAATTCCAATTTTGCCAAAAATTCGCGAAAAGCGGCTATGTATAGTAAATATGTTTTGTAAAATTTTCAATTTCTCTTGTTTTGCATCAAATTAATTATATTATATTTCATTTATATAAAAATAGTCTAATATCAAGTTTGACAGTGGTAAAATACTTTTTTCCGTGATAATAATAATGGTTTTTCTGAAATTCTGCAAAAACCGAAAAAAGCAAACAAAGCGTTCTTTTTCATCACCAAAGTAGTTGAAACAAAAAAATTGGTTTGGGAGGATAGAATAATTAAAATCTAAAATTAAAAAATGATATGTGACGAACACTTACTGTGGGTAAATTTAAGTTTAAAATAAGTGATTCTAAGTTGCTTTCGTGCAAATTATCACCATAGGCGTCAATAAAAATTCTCATGCCAGGAAATTGCGATTTTGCATTTGTACTGAAAAGCAATGTGCTAGCGAACGAAGGATATGCAAAGTGCAATACGCTAAGGGTTGTTGACATCGTGCTGTGCATATGAGAGCTGAGGATGCTTCGATGGGAATCAATCGGGATTGAAATTTTCACTTTTCCCTCTTAACAGACATATGTACAACTTTCTCCTCTCTAACACCTTCATATTATCAAGTCGAAATTTATTTATCGTTCTCTGATCTGGATTTATTTCTCTATCTTTTCAAATTATTTTTGAAAACGCGTAATGTTCAATAAGTAGTAAAATCTAATTTAAAATCATTAAAGGTAGTTGTGCAAAAAAACAGGTCTCTGAAAGAGAAAGTTTTTCTATAATTTCAAGAGTTGAAATTATTTTATCAGTTGTGTTTTATGCAAGAAAAAACATTATTTTTCATAGAAAAAATTTAAAACTTACGAAAAATAATACTTTTAATGCTGTTTGTTGTAATAGAATTTTTTCTTACTATCGCTTTTTACCTATTTTTAAAAAATGATTGGATTTCCATAAATCATGGCTTATTTTTTCGGGGAAAATATTCTCAATAACTGTATTTCTTCCAATTTTTAAAATAAGTCAAAAATCTTCAAATATAGCTATTTAAAGAGAAAATATTTCTTTTAAAAAATTCTGACGATTTCAGTGACTATAAACATTACTCTCAAAATTTGAAATAGTAGAGTTGTGAAGAATATTTTTTCCGAAAAAATAAGCCACGATTTATGAAAATCCAGGATTATTCAAAAGAAGGTAAGCAGCGATAGTAAAGAAAAATTCGATTACAAAAAACATTATCAAAAGTATAATTTTTCATAAGGATTGATTTTTTTCATAAAAAAAAAATGTTTTTTCTTTCATAAAACACAACTTATAATGCAATTTCAACTCTTAAAATCATATAAAAACTTTTTTTCCAGAGATCTGTTTTTTCGCACAACTACCTTAAAAAGTTTTTTTAATTAAGCTTCTTGAAATTATAATAAAATATCCCTTTTAAAATCAATTAATTTATTTATGATTACTTCATATTGAAATAACACAAATAATAACATTTCTAACTTCATCTGTAATTGTCTAAATATGATCAAAATACAAAAATTTAAGTTTTATTTTCTGTTGATCTAATATTATATTTCGTTTTTATATTTTAAATATCCCCTTATTATTAGTTAATTAGAAATTTAACAAATGAACGATAACACTGGTTATATATTTTTATAAATTTGCATATATTTTCTTATCAAAAAAGCAAGACTTACTTAGAAAAAAGTTTAGTTCATTCCAAAGAATTTGTTTAAATAGTTCAATACTTATGCACATCCAAGAAAAAATTGTCCTGAATTGAATAAATATTGCTCGGAGTTTTCTCTTTCAGAAAGCTAATTTATTCTACACAATAAAAAAGGAAGAATAGTGCTCACAGCGTGAGAACAAATTATTTGAAAACTATTTTCTAATAGAAAGCACTCAGATAAAATTGATCCTTTGCTATGTGAATAGCCTCCAGGTATCATGCTCAAAGACCAAGGTTCTTTCCATTTTTCTTTCTATTCTCGTTAGGATCACTGAAATAAACAGTGAGGGTAGAATCGATAACCTTCTTGTATTTCTTCCATCGAAAATGGCTATTCTAGCTCGCATTGCATTGTTCTTCCACCTAAAGTTAAAAGTTACAAGAAAAGATATTTGGAAATCAGCTTCCCTTTGGAAACAAACTGTGCTTTCCTACAGATATGGCTAAGGATTTAGGTTACTGATTTTCAATTGAAAGTAGAAGAAGCGAAAAAACAACGAACAAAAGAAATTAAACTGCAATTAAACTATCTATCAACAACTTTTATTCTCACAAAGGTAATTTCAAATACGCACCAAAAAAATCTATGGTCAATCCAACTATTTGTCTTCCAAGCAAAAATTTCGACATGGTCCAGACTGGGCCCAGGCCTGGCAAGCTGTGTATTAACATGAAACACCAAACCAGGCCTGGGCCTAGCCAGTTTTGCCAACTGTCTCAGACCAGGCTTGAAAAAAAGGGGGGGGGGGGGGGGGTCTTGAAAATTGTATTACTTGACTCAAGATTCTTAATCAATACAATAATGATTTTCTAGTTATCGCCTCTCTTATAACAAGGAGAATAGTTCAATCGCCCATAGATATTTTTTGGTATGGTTATATTACAAAGACATCAAAATTCAGATCCTTATTGTTATAAAATACAGATTTACTAAATTACGCATTAAAATATATATTGCAAAAATTTATAGGATATCTCTGAACTGTAAAATGCCCCTGAGGTTACTACGTGCACTCAGTGACAAAACAATTCTTTTAAATTCTTGCCACATCACCTTATTTCTTGCGGGATTTCGCATTCAATAAATAATTCATCAGAACTCCTTTGAGAATGTATAATATTTGATTTCTGAAAATTCTCATCTCCTGTTGAGTAAATCAGTCACTTACAGATTGGAATAAGAGCCAAATACAAAAAAAAAATGTCCATGACTACTTTACCATGCAAAAAATGTGAAAATACAGTCTTAGAAAATTTTGAATTGGAAACTAGACACTTAAACTACATCATAACTATTGTAACACTTGAACAGTGTACTTTGTACAAGTGTTACATATAAATGAAGATGTAATATAATAATATTCAGCCTACAAAATCATTTTAAAAACTGCGATGCAAGTTACATAAATTATTCATTATCAGAATGCCGATTCGTGCGTTCGCAATTCCGAAAGATGTGTGAATCTCCCTTTACAAGTACTTCATTTCTGATTTAGTCTCTATACTTCAAAGAACGAATAAAACATTGACGATGCACTTAATCGATTCGAATTAAAGTAAAGTTTAACATTCAATACCGATTTCTTAAAACGATGCACAATGCTGCTGTGATTTGAAAGAACATAGTTGACTGCAAAAATCGAAAAATTAACTTTGGATATCGTTAAAGTTGTGAAAAAATACACCAGATTATTACAAATAAATTTTTAAAATTTTTAATAAATTTAAAAACAATTATTTCCTTATTTTGGGAAAATACCCTTGACTGCAAAGTCTACCAAGTTGTGACTTGCGAGAGAACCGTAACTGACCGTTAACTGCAGATGTAAATGGGGCAAAATTTGTCAAGTGTACCCGCCTAAAAACTTTTTGTCTCCGATTTCCTTGAAAGTCCGCGAAATTATTGTCCTAGTGAACCTCTTTTAATTCCCCTAAGAGAACGTCTCTAGTACGACGGGTTGTCAGTATACAGGGGCTTGACTTTTCTACCATTTACCGCGCACGCTGATACTCAATTAACCATAATTTCTACAAAAGTTATCCAAATTAATTTTTTTATGGAGGTCTTGGAAATGTCTTTTCATCAGCTTTACGCTGAAAGCAATGGTTTTAGATAAAAAAAATTATTTGAACTTCATTTTTTAATTTTAAATATATTTTTGAGTTTTTCTCCAAGTGCGGTCGTTAATTTTCTTTCCAAAATTATGTTTAAAAAGAAGCTTGAAATTTTCCCTTTAAAAATTTTCTGGGTTGAGAATTCTCTTTCAAATATGTGTAATAATTTTTTCGGAGGGTTTTTCAAATTCTCTCTAAAGTCTTAAAAATGAAGTATCGACATAAATGTGGATTTTACTTGTCCAATAAATAATAGAAATTATTATCCGTGAAATAATTTATAACGATAATAATTATTTGGTTAAAAATGCAGTTTGTAGTCGATTATTTGTAGTCGACTAGAAACCGTACATTCTGAATTTGAAGCATGGGCGCTCGCGAGGCGGAAGCCGCGCTCAAGGAGTGTTATATATCTCCACCAATTTCTTTCGCCCCACTTTCGACCATGGCTCATTTTAAAGGGGAAAAATCAAGCTTTTTTTAAACATAATTTTGGAAAGAAAATTAACGGCCGCACTTGGAGAAAAACTCAAAAATATGTTTAAAATTTAAAAAATGAAGTTCAAATAATTTTTTCAATCTAAAAACATTGCCTTCAGCGTAAAGCTGATGAAAAAACGTTTCTAAAATCTCCATAAAAAAGTTAATTTGGATAACTTTTGTAGAAGTTATGGTTAATTGAGTATCAGCGTGCACGGTAAAAAGTTGAAAATTCGAGCCCCCATATACTGACAACCCATCGTACTAGAGACGTTCTCTTGGGGGAATTAAAAGAGGTTCACTAGGACAATAAATTCGCGGACTTTCAAGGAAATCGGAGACAAAAAGTTTTTAGGCGGGTACACTTGACGAATTTTGCCCCAAATTGTAAACGGCTGAATACGGTACAGAAACATTTGAAAGAATACCGTTAAATGCCAGTTAATAAAATTATCTAAACACGAAATAAAAGGTTTGTAATTCGAGAAACGCCGTAAATTCCAAAATTATTATTCAAAGTTTCTATTCGCTATGCTCAATAACGGTATTAAAGTAACAAGAAGTTATACTGTCAAAAATGTAATGGGTAAAAAACAATGTTTTTGGATCTTTTCAATTGTTTAAAGTGGAAAAAATCAGTCAGAAATTATTAACAAAAAAAAGTAATAAAAAGTGGTGCTTCCTAACGTTCCTCATTTACATGATTATAATAATTTCGAGTTTGTCTGTTACTCAATAGATTCTTAATTTATGTAAATTATTTGATAAATATACATAATCTATTTCCACTAGAATTTTGTATTATTTATTGTATTATTTATGAAATTTGATAACACTTATGAAATGCTTATATATACTTATATCTTTGGTTTAAAAAAATTGTCGACTTCTCATTTATTTAAATTAATAACATTAAGGCCATTAATCAACCAGATCACGTGATCAAATTCCTGTAAAAGTTCGTGTAAGATAACTTTTTATTTTACGAAATGTCTTTCTGGAAGTTTGGAAAATACGACAGAAAACGATAAAAAAGTCTATCTATTTCGTTTGAATGAAAATTTTGAAAACAGTTTTACACAACTGTAGTTATTGATAAGTCTTCCAATCTTTTTTCAGAATTTTTACTAAATAAAAGTTAAGAGACGTGCTTTATTGTTTTTTGTTACGTTTCACAAATGTTTTGTGAATTAAAAAGTTATCTTATATGAACAAATTATTGTATAATCTAGTCACGTGGTCTGATTGATCCATGGCCTCCATATCTATTTGACTAATTTATAAACAAGCTTAAAAAAGATAAAAAAAATATTAATGTTTATAATAATATTACGATACGTGATATTTTAGAATAATGATAATTTCATGGTTGAATAATATTTTATAATAATTCCATTCTATCATATTCTTTTGAAATTAACGGCGTTCTCTCAAATCACGGTAGGCCTATTTCTGAGGTCCATAATTCGAAGAGAGTCGTAACTGCCCGTTACTACCTATTCCCGAATTTCAGCATCCTAATTAACACCCTTAATTGCAATTCAGATAATTAATTAACATTTTTCAACAATTTTTTTTTTTAGCAAAAATGAAAAGATGATATGAAAACTAGTCAAGAACAACAAGAAAACTTCAGAAAATGAATTAGAATCCGCGATTCACACAAAGAAAGATCTGAACAGTTTTCGTCGATTTCCCCGGCTTCGGTCATTTTGCAGTTAACGGTGTTCTTCCAAATCATGGCATTATGTTCGTCGATTTTCTGGAATTAAATACGGGAATTACATTAAAGTTCAATTTGTCTGACACTTGTTCGTTGCTTGGCACTGAATTTAAAATCTGATATGAATGAGGGTTGTGTGCCTATAATAGATAAAATTTTTAAAAAATGGGCTTGACATTGAATCGGAAGTACAAAGTAAGCTCGACCGCCGCAGCGCCCAGAACCACTAATGTGCTCGCTCGCAGCGCGGACGGAAACTTCGAGGTGACCTTGGCCACGAAGGCCACAATCTACCATCAAGGATTGGTTGAGTGGAAGCCGCCAGCCATTTATAAGTCTTCCTGTGAAATCGACGTGGAGTACTTCCCTTTCGACGAGCAGACATGTGTCCTGAAGTTCGGTTCGTGGACCTATGACGGCTTCAAGGTAAACTAGCATGATAGTTGGTTAAAATTTAAGATTCAGCACGATTACTGACCAAAATGCTGATCGTTATTGAACTGTAACGATCGGCATTTCGGGACGGTCTAGATTTTAGATAGAAACACTTTAGATTAGTTTCCAATATCATGTAAATCTTAGCGAGGATTTTGCAGCTCTGTGTTAATTCTCTACGAACCTAGTAGAGACAATTCGATACTCGAATTGAAGACACACTTGTCTCGATGAACCCAACATCCAATTTATCTGAAATCGAGTATAATCTGAGGATTAATTAATAAATGTTCACCCAGTTCATAATTGAGCGTCGAAGACCTCGCTCATGCGAAAGGGATGCTGTCGGAAAAAGAATCTTTTCATTTTATACATTTTCACTGATAACATCAATCTTATGTGCAATCTAATGTGTTTGCTTTGAGAGATTTGACATTCTTCAGGTTCTTTAATAGGGCTATTACTTTTATACGAAGCTTCCCAATGGGCATATGATATTAGAAACGTTTATATAACATTCTACAAACGTTCTAGGAACATCCCAATGTCCAATGTCCAAAAGACGTTCCAAAAACGTTCTAAGAACGTCTTTCGGACATTGGACATTGGGATGTTCCTAGAACGTTTGTAGAATGCTACATAAACGTTTCTAATATCGTGTGCCCATTGGGTCGAAGGTTACGAAGCTTCGAATTTTGAATCTTCTCTGTAAATATAAATCAGCGATAAGTATACTACTAATTACAATAAGCGTATATACGCTGATAAATCAATTGAATTTCACCGATTCATCAGCATAAATACGCTGCTTATAATTAGTGGTATACTTATAGCTGATAATCAGCAGGATTTCGCTGATTTAGATTTAGAGAGTTTGTTTTAAAAAACCTCAAGGGATTGAAAAATCGAAGGTTTCGATGCTTTGAATATAGAATCTTTGTAGTAATTCATTTGAAGATTATAAAGGAGGAAGGTTCGAAGTTTTATAATATATTTCCAAGAGGACCCATTAATTTTTGTCATTTTTAATTCTATTTTATTTATATTTCAATTATGGATTAAAAATGTAGCTAAACTTGATAGATATAACTTAAATATATGTATGATATAAATTATATCATAGAAAAGTACAATATCGTAATCAATATCAATCGTATGTAAGCTAATTGAATTCACAAATACAGAGTAAAAACCCAAAAACATGATTTTACTCTTGAAGCCTGTAGAAAATAAATTCGATCGCTTCAAGGCTTTAAAAACGAAAACCCAAAGTTATTTTGCCTTTTCGAATTCTTCGAAGATTCGAAAAGTTAAACCTTTGTAAAAGTAAGAGCCCTATTTTTTATTCATGTATAAGTTTCAAAGTTTTTATACAACGAGTAATGCATTAACATATTCACTATGTTTTTTGAGAACTTTGACTATAAGTGGAGAAGTAATTCGGGATATTTATTATATGTTGAGATAAAATGCTTATTTTCACATACTACAAACGATAAATTAAAATAATAAGAAAGCGAAAATAAATCATCTAGTTGGTCTGCAGGGTGCTTTCGGAACGTCATAAAATGCAGGACTACTGATTTACTACCATACAGGGGTTGTGAAACGAATTACTGTAATTATTACATTAGGATGATTCTCATCTCTGTTTTTACTTAATGCATCATTTTGATTTATTGTTTTAGTAATGAATTCTAAAATTCAATACTGATTGGCTTGAAAGAAACCCTCACTGATCAAATGATCCATAATTTTTTATTTTTCGAATTTTCATTGAGTTAATATCGATGTTTTAGTA
The DNA here is from genome assembly GCA_030998225.1 of Diplolepis rosae. Taxonomy (NCBI): domain Eukaryota; kingdom Metazoa; phylum Arthropoda; class Insecta; order Hymenoptera; family Diplolepididae; genus Diplolepis; species Diplolepis rosae. The sequence continues at coordinate 1,008,389 of JAPYXD010000754.1, read as the reverse complement.
ATTTGAATTAAAATAAAAATCTCAAATTATATTTGAAAATATTTGATAAACTTAAAAATAGTATAGTATGCACCTAGAGAGAAAAAAGTTCATTTTTCGAGTGTAAAGTTTGATGCCTGAGCAAAGTGAAGGCAACAATCACACGAGTAAAATACGAGGGTTGTTCAATAAGTCCTTAGAAAAAGATAGAAAAACAAATTATTTTGTTTAGATTTTTTTCATTTTCCAACACAATCTTCTTTTAACTATATATACTTTTCCAAGCGTTTTTCCAATTTTTTTAAGCCGTCCAAAAAGTAGGATTTTGGTCGGTCCTCAAAATAGGCGTCGGTTTGGGCGATGACCTCGTTCGACGAAAACCGTTGTCCACCGAGACATTTTTTAAAGTTTGGAAATAAAAGAAAGTCACTGGAGGACAAATCCAGTGAATACGGTGAATGCTGTAGTGATTCGAATGTTAATTCCATAATTTTGGCCATCAAAACTGCACAGGTGTGCACCTGTGCATTGTCTTGATGGAAGACGGTCCTTTTATTTTTCAAATAAGGACGTTTTTTCATGATTTCTTTGCTAAACCGGTGCAATAACGACGCATAATACGCTTCAGTTATCGTTTGTCCTTTTTCCAAGTAATTGGCGTAGACGATTCCGTTTGCATCCAGAAAACCTTGGCCATCACCTTGCCGGACCATTTCACCGTCTTCAGAGCCCGTTCGCCTTTAAAAACCCACTGTTTTGACTGTTCCTTTGTCTTTGGAGTGTAGTGGTGTATCCATGTTTCGTCCTCAGTTATGTATCAACGCTGAAACTCGTCAGGATTGGGACGGAAAAGCGCCAAAATAGTCACAGAGTCGGTCAGACGATTGCGTTTATTCTCTGAGAGCAAAAGCGATACCCATCTTGCCCAGATTTATTTCACATCCAATTTTTCGTGCAAAATTGAAAACACTGTAACTTGCGATATGCCTGTGGCCTCGACTATTTCGCGCACTTTGATTCGTCGATCACTCAAAACTATATCGTGGATTTTGTCAGTCATTTCAGGGGTAGTTACTTCCATTGGACGTCCCGAACGATGTTCATCTTTTGTGGGTGTACGGCCACGTTTAAACTCATTTAACCAATTGTAAACAGTTGCAAACACAGGAGCAGATGTGCCATGAACTTCATCCTACTCAGATTTGATCTCTTCCGGTGTTAAGCCTTTTAAACATAAGTGTTTAATCACGACTCGTAAGTCACTTTGTTCTATTTTTCTGAATAAATAAAAGTTCTCTGCATCAATCGAGAATAAAAATGAAAATGGATATAACTGAGACTTTAACAACTGTCTAATAAGTAATGATGCTTACTAAAACCAAATTATTTTCGACACTGTGAGCGCCATTTCTTGGATTTTCTAAGGACTTATTGAACGACCCTCCGTGTTGCATACGATTTTTTTCCACTTGGGGGGAAAAGGGGGGAAAGTTGCTCATTCTCAACTTTATTTTTAAATTTTCACTATCGTTTTTCCAGAAAAACTAAAGATTCCTGCTTTCTTTAATTACAATAAGTGTCAAACTTCATTTTAGAGTTTAGTGCAAATTTGCTGGTAAGTTTCAATACAAATTATATTTATGTAGAATTGTTTGTTTTTGTATTTTGGTTAAGTTATGTAGAAAGAATGTTGAGAAATTTAATTTACAAAAACTTATCCTAAATCCAGCAGACAAGTTGCAGAACAAATCGGGGTACTATACTCTACTTTAAAAGAGAAATTTCATAATAGACAAACTCGAAAACTTGGTCGTCCTTGTGTACTAGCCGAGTCAGAGGAAACTGCATTAGTTGAAGGTCTAACAATTGCAGGACCCTGGAGATTTTCTTTTATTTCCCGTGACGTTCTGGATATTTTAAAAATGATTTGTCAGAACGAGATTGGTGTTTCTCATTCCTAGGCCGTCATAAGGATTTATCCAGTCGTTTATCTGGAACCACTAAAAGATCCACAGCTCAATTGTAAATGAATACTTCGAAAATTTAGGTACTTCACTTGATGGCATACGAGGGTAGTCCCAGATGTACCTGACCTGACGCATAGATGACGGTTGTTGTCCGAAAAAAATTACTATGGTTGAAAGTACCAACCTTATAAAGTTTAAGTTATAAGTTTGAAAACGATACGTTGTTTAGTATTTGTTTGACAGCTATCAATAGTGAACGCTCTCAGTGAATTGATGAACATGTAAAAAATTGGTCATCTTTATGCGATACAATACATTCATTTGAAAGGTCTCACTCCAACCAATATTAAAGCCGAGCTAGATGTCACTCTGGGGGAGTCTGCTTCTCCGTTTAACACAATAAAGTATTGGGTGGCAGAGTTTAAATGACGTTGTACGAGCTGCCGAAACGAATATAATATTGGTCGACCGAATGAGGCGACCACGACAGAAATGGTGAAGAAAATCCACGAAATTTTATTGAATGACCGTCGGCTAAAAGTGCGCGAGCTAGCTAACATGGTTGGCATTTCAAAAAGTGCTGTACATCGCATATGGACCAAAAACTCGGACATGAGAAAGCTGTGCGTACGATGGGTGCCGCATTTACTCACAATGGAGCAAAAACAGCACCGTGAGGATGTTTCGATCGAGTGTTTGGCGAAGTTTCACAACAATAAAGCCGATTTTCCGCGTCGATTCATAACCATTGATAAAACATGAGTTCATCTCTTCACACCTGAGACGAAGGAACAGTCAAAACACTGGACTGCAAGGGGAGAATCGGCTCTAAAGAAGGCCTCGGATAAATTTCACTACCCAAACTTGAAAAACTGACTCGGTGGTCAAAGATTTGACAGCAATGAGCAGGTAGAGTTTGCGGTTATTGGCTATTTCGAGGAGCTCGACGGTTTTCACTATTAACAGGGTATCGAAGCTCTTCATTATCGTTGGGAAAAGTGTATCGTGCTAAAACAAGACTGCGATGAGAAATAAAGGTATTTTTTCCAAATTTTGTGAGTTTTTCTTTGTTAGGTCGGGTACTTGTCTGAGTACTCTGATACCTCCAGAAAATATCGTTAATTACGATGAAAGCAACTTTTCAGATGACCAGGAATAATGTAGTCAGAAAAAAAGTGACTGTAACGAGGAAGACTTGTTGCTACTTCACCTATGGCTACAGACACATGATTTGTAGCCATGGTAGCCATATTCTGCATATCTGGTCGTGGTGACTAGTTAACATCGTTAAAATTGTCTTTAACTCTTAAACCTACACCGAAAAAATCTCTTCCGAATTTCGCACAAATCTGAATTTACTAAAATCGCAGCACATTCGTTTTACTTTTATTGCACAAATTTAAGCGAATTTCATAACGAACTTGGCCATACCAAGAGAGTACGGGTGCCGGGGGTTTTTCGCTAGCAGAGTGGTGTACTTTCTTCGTGTTCTTTCATACCAATATCGCATAAAAAGTCGTTTGCGAAAATTATAACGGCACCTCATACAAAATGCGTACGAGATTTTTTTCGGTGTAGCTATGAGAACTTGGAACGTTGAGTTCTCATGGCTAGAATAATGTAGTCGCTGTAACTAGTGCAGCAAACTTCACACTGGTTGAATCCGTTGTATATTGTTTCGAGTAATGCATATTATTTTTCATAGCAACTGCTAGCGGTTTTCATGCCGGAGGTGTCATTGGGCCGCATTTTTTCGTGGATAAAAACGACCAGCATGTTACCGTCAATGGAGAGCGCTACCGTGCTATGTTGGAAGATTATTTGTGGCCAGAATTGGATGAACTTGACATCAACGAATTGTGGTTTGAACAAGACGGTTCCACTAGCCACGCAGCACGCATCACAATCGATTTATTGAAAGGCAAATTCGGTGAAGGTGTTATCTCGAGAAATGGTCCGGTCGAATGGCCGCCTCGTTCATGCGATCTAACGCCATTGGATTTCTTTTTATGGGGCCATATCAAGTCACTGGTCTATGCCAACAAGCCAGCAACTTTAGACGACCTCAAAGACAACATCCAACACGAAATTGCCAACGTTCCGGTCGAAATGTGTGACTACATTACTTAGTCAACCATTGCTTTAATTCAACCACAAAAAGTAGTTAAGGACATTTTCAACTACATATATCACGTTACTATGCCTAGGATTTTTTCTCAATGTAGACGTAATTATTGGAAGAGAATCAAATTATGTAGAGCGAATTATTGAATCTTCTAAATCTTCTACGTAATGTTACGCAATCATTAGATGTCTCTGTATTTCAACCGATGAAGAGAAGCTAGAGAGAAACATTAGATGGATGAAAAAGTCAGAACCGTGGAATAATCCTCAAAGGAGTATTGTCACGTCTTTTGAAAACTTCAGTTGAACGTATTGGGGAAAATATGACTAAATATTCAACCTGGATTAAAAGTCTGTGGTATTGTACCACTTAATAAAAATTCCGTTTCAGAAAGAGTACCACACGCAAATAGAAGTGCAGAAACTGAAAATCATACTGTTTGGTTTGATACAATCATCTCTTATCTAACGAAACAAAGGTCTAAATTTTCAGATATGCCTTTTACTCGTCGAGGTAGAAAACTGAAAGTAATTCCAGGAAAGAGCATTAGTATCGATGACGTGCAATGCCCAAAAGAAGATGAGCTGAAGATAGGAAATGAAAAGAAGGAATGTGGAAGATATAGAAAAGAACATTGTTGAATTCGATCTTGGGGACTCTTCAAATGAGGAACTGGAAATTGTCAATAACGAGCGTAAAGAAAAAAGGTGACCTGGCAGATCCCGAAAATTGCAAAAATCATTGACTCCGATCATTAGGACCCTTCATCTGACGAGAGAGCATTAGGTAATGATGACGATCGATAGATCATCATCTAGGTTACGAGCATTTATAGCACGAGAAATCATTCTATAAATGCTAGAAATAATGCAAATGTTTCTAAAAACAGAACAGAAATTGAGTTCCTTAAGGGGAACAAAGGAATGAAAGACATTACTTTTGCTGTTCTGTCCGTGTCTGATCTACAAAACATAAACAGGAAAGATATAATTTGTAAAATTTTTATTGTTTTAATTCGCTTTTTAAATTTCAATTCATCTTAAATTATTTCATGAGTTGTTCATTTATTTTATTTTACGATTTATTTTTAATAGCTATACAGAGAAAAAAATCTAACTATTATAGTAAGCTCAGCTCTTCCTATTGAAGCACCGAAATTAATATGCGAAACTGGTATGGTTTTTAGCATGAAATGTCTTATGCTATATAAGAATCAAGCGCGTGCCACTATTGTTAGTGTCATATTGTGTCATATGCTATCAGAGCAATGTTCCTTACGAAAATAGCTCGACCTTTGCCTTGCTATGGTTACAAGAAAACTCATCCTATTTCAGCAAGAGTTCTCTTATAACCGAGAGAACACGTTAGGTGCTACGTTCAAAAGTAGGCGTGGCCTAACATCTTGGTTGTAAGAGAACTCATGCTGAAACAGAATGAGTTTCTTGCAACCATAGCAAGGAGAATTGCGAGCTATTTTCGCAAGGCATAACTGCTCTAAAAGCATGAAACTTAGTGTTTTTTTAGCATGAAGGAATCCCTGCTTAAAATGTATGAATTCTTCACCAGGATAACTAGGATGAAACCTGCTACAAAAGCATGACCAGTGTTCTTGCTATTACACATATAGTCAGATTTTTATCTCCGTGAAGCACGTTTGAAAATTTTATAAAGAGTGAGCGACTTCACCTTACATTGAACGGTAAAGCCACTCAAACTTCAATTGGTAGTGAATAGTTTTTTAAGCAATTTATTTATGTTTTTATCTCGTGATATGAAAGAGAAACATTCAATCATTATAAATGCAAATATGAGCTACTTGTCCCTATGTTACAGCATCTCCCTCAATAGTTATCAAATATTCTTCAAATTTAAGAAACATCAAAAAATCTGAAAATTTTCAAAATTAGAAGGTAAAGAATTAAAATTTTTGTAAGTTTATAACTTGACATTCTGGGAGTACTTGCCATTTATGCTTTCACGGAGAAATATGGATATTTGAATATACATTCTGTCAAAAAAGTACCGGGAACTGGTCAATAAAACACAAACAATCTTTCTTTTTTATCAAAATTTATTTTATCGACTTCAAAGTAAGCCCCTTCTGAAATAATACATTTATGCCAACGAATAAACCAAACATCAAAATATTTTTTAAACGCATTTTCGGGAATCGACTTCAGTTCTCGTCGCGAATTCCCTTTTATGTCTTCTATCGACTGAAAACGAGTGCTCGAAGTGGTAATTTGAGTTTTAGAAAGAGAAAAAACTTAAATGATGATTTTCAGTCACCATTTCCTACACTCTAACGATATGAACTTCAGTTGAAGACGCTGATGGCCGACCAGAGCGAGAACAATTTTCCACCACATCTCGACCGCTTTTGAATGCACTGTACCACTCATATGAACGTGTTTTTAATGAAGTCGATTCACCGTAAGCCTTCTGTACCATTTTCAGCGATTCCGCACACGAAATTCCATTTGCAATGCAAAATTTGAGACAAATTCTTTGTTCGATATTTTTATCCATTGGGAAAATCATGAAACACACTTGAGATAAACTGGCAACATCGAGCACTGTGAACAAACTAAATGACAGATCGCGCTCGAACTCCACGTCAGTATAGAGGACAGTGGTTCCAACTTGGCCTCATAAAGATTTTCGACAATCTCTTTAAGCGGGCTTTTTGAATGATCAATTCTCGGTACTTTTTTGACATAATGTAAGATTTTATATTCTTTTACAGTCTTTTATATTCAATTGTAATATCCACATTTTTAATAACTGAATATTTTAGCTGGCTATCCCATAGTTGCATATCTACACAGTGTGATCTGAAAATAACCGAACTTTTAATTTAAATCATAGAACATGTAGCGCCATATAATAAACGTTGGCAGAGTTAGAAAGGTACATTTTTCTTCTTTCAAGCGCAACCAAGTTCAAACAAATCAGTTGTCAGCTCACAAAATTACGCACGTTTTAATGACAGTAGTTTTTGTGGTTATGTCGTAAAAACATAATGGAACAAAGCGCAAATATTAAATTTTGTTTTAAACTCGGTAAAAAATTTGCTGAGACTTACGAATTATTAAAAAAAGTCTATGGTGATGAATATATGAGTCGCACTCAAGTTTAGACGTGATTTACACGATTCAAAAATGGCCGTGATGATTTAAATGATGATCCATGAGCTGAACGACCAGAAGCATCAAATCGTGCTGAGTTAGTGGGAAAAATACGTGAAATAATCGCTATCGATGCAAATTTCACTGTGAGAATGCTGGCAGAACAATTAAATTCATCTTACTGTACAATCTACACAATATTAACTGAAGATTTGTGTAAAAGAAAGGTCTGTGCACTAGGGTGGTCCAAAATGGCGACTTTTAAAGAAATGTAAACGATCCCCCCAAAAAGTTTCGAAATCCAAAGAAATAAAGGTCCTATTTTTTATTTTTTCAAAATTTGGATTTTATATGGTGCCTGTTGGGACTTAAAACTTGCATGGGAAAATGCATGGGAAAAAGTCACTTTTTGGTATTTTTCGAATAATTGTTCAGAGTTAGGGAAAAGTTGACATTAAAGTTATAAGGCTTCTAGAGTACTTTCCAACGAAGAATTTGACCTATCATACATATATATTTGACGACCCTAACACACCCCCACGATGCCCTGAAAACTACCCTTAAATCGAAAAATGTACATTCTTCAGGAAATTGACTCTTTTAAGCAGTTTATTCTCCTTTTTTTCCGGAAATCATTACTATAGGTCTACTGGAATGTTTACAAATGTTTTTTAGTTAATTTCCATTTATTTAAATAAATTCTATTTGTTTAAATAATATGTTCTTCTATCAAATTCGTTTTAAATCTGTTCTCTGAGATCGGAATGGCAGTTTATTATCTGAAAGTAACTTTATTTATTTCTTTATTTATTTATTAATTTCTTTCTATTGTTTAAACAATTAATTATTATTAATTTTCTACTTTTTTGCAATTTATGGTAAAAAAGTCAGCTTTTCTTGTGATAAACCTATATATTTTAATTTCAAGGTATCCTCTATACATATCTAATAAATCCTAAATTGTTTAATCAAATTTAATTTGTTTAAACAAATTTTTTTCATCTATTCGCCTAAAATTCTGGTTTCTTGTAATAAATCTTTATATTTGAATTTCAAGGTATCTTCTCTACATTATCTAATAAATCCTAAATTGTTTAAACAAATTAAATTTAGGATTTATTAGATAATGTATAGAGGATACCTTGAAATTAAAATATATAGGTTTATCACAAGAAAAGCTGACTTTTTTACCATAAATTGCAAAAAAGTAGAAAATTAATAATAATTAATTGTTTAAGCAATAGAAAGAAATTAATAAATAAATAAAGTTACTTTCAGATAATAAACTGCCATTCTGATCTCAGAGAACAGATTTAAAACGAATTTGATAGAAGAACATATTATTTAAACAAATAGAATTTATTTAAATAAATGGAAATTAACTAAAAAACATTTGTAAACATTCCAGTAGACCTATAGTAATGATTTCCGGAAAAAAAGGAGAATAAACTGCTTAAAAGAGTCAATTTCCTGAAGAATGTACATTTTTCGATTTAAGGGTAGTTTTCAGGGCATCGTGGGGGTGTGTTAGGGGCGTCAAATATATATGTATGATAGGTCAAATTCTTCGTTGGAAAGTACTCTAGAAGCCTTATAACTTTAATGTCAACTTTTCCCTAACTCTGAACAATTATTCGAAAAATACCAAAAAGTGACTTTTTCCCATGCATTTTCCCATGCAAGTTTTAAGTCCCAACAGGCACCATATAAAATAAAAATTTTGAAAAAATAAAAAATAGGACCTTTATTTCTTTGGATTTCGAAACTTTTTGGGGGGATCGTTTGCATCTAGCATCAAAAAAATTTTTGCAATGCATTTTTGGACCACCCTACTGTGCACGTTTTGTTCCGCATCAGTTAAATGAAAACCAAAAAAGTCAACGAATTTTTTATGAAAAAACAGATTTGTGTCATCAACCGCTCTTCGTATTCGCCTGATTATCACCGTGTGACTATTTTCTGTCACCAAAACTGAAAACTGCAATGAAAGGAGCTTTTTACGATGCCGTTCCAACCATTCAAGCAGCTGTGAAACAGGTGCTAAAGAACATCCCAAAAACCGAGTTCAAAAAGTCCATGGATAAATTGGTTGATTTTTCCAAACGTTGTATTGAGTTCAATGGATTCTATTTTGAATAAATATTTGCTTTTAAACATAATACCATGCTTGTCTTATTCTATAACTAAAAAGTTCGGTTATTTTTAGATCACACTGTGTAGATATTAGTCCTAAATATCCATTTCTCTCCCTGTTAAAATCGTGATTTTACTTTTATAATTTTTCATAACTTACCAATATTTGACATTTCATCATTAAACTTTCAAAATTGCCCATTATTTTACAATTTTTAACTCTTCCAATTTGTTAAGGAATTTTAAAAGTTTAGTCTAAAATCTAAATGTAATGAAAATGATTGGTTTTCCGACATCATTCTCTCACGAATGCTTAAAAAGCGTAATCTCTTCCATATTATTTTCAGTAAAATTATAAAAATGATATTTGGTATAATGTTACCGAAATTTCCCAGTGACGTTGCGAAAATTTCCTGTATATCGACTTGAAATTTGAATGTTTCTCAATGCTTATTAGTATACGAGGTGTACAAACATCAAGTTGATGTTTCATTGAATATCTTTTCACTTCAATCCACAAAAAAGTGTTTATAAAAAGCATTTATTCAACAATTGAGTCGAAACGAGTTCAATAAATAAGTTTAGCATCTAAATCAGCGGCAGCATCCCTTCGTCTTTTCAGGATGAATCGTGATCACGTTGGGGTTGTTTCTTCGGTGTTTGCAGCGCCGACGGAAACTACGAGGTGACCTTGATGACTAAGGCCACAGTCTACCATACTGGATTGGTCGTTTGGCAGCCACCAGCAGTTTATAAATCCTCCTGCTCCATCGACGTTGAATTCTTTCCATACGACGTACAGACCTGTGTTTTGAAGTTAGGTTCCTGGACTTATGATGGTTTCAAGGTGCCTAACTGTGTCAGAACAGATTGACGTTTGAGTGATTTGACAGTTCTTATGAATGCCAAAATGACCGTAGTCACGGTTTGCATTCGTGCATTACGCTGTTGGTCATGGCATTACATATGATATATCTATCTACCTATTTGTCTTTTACTGTGTCCGTTTTTATGATCTGTATTGACAGTATTTCATTGACGTTCCTCCTTCATGTCATTTTGTGTTGTTTGTTCCTTCTTTCATAACTGTTTATTAAAAAACTAACTAAATCTTGATAAAAAAAAAAAAGAAATGGAGCTCGTCTTTTCGTTCTTTTGAGAAACCATGATTAATAGTATGGTATCAAAAATTATGTACACGGCTAATGTAATTTATGATCCTACACAAGTCATGGTTGACGACGTCGAAAGAACGATTTTTATAACGTGATCATCGTATAACTGAAGAGGGATGGTCTTGAAAATCAAATTAGATTATGAAGCTTTTGATAAGGGTCTTGATATTACAAATGTCATAATTTATTTTGATTTATCAAGTCTTGATATTTAATTTGTTGATTTTGAAAATTATAAACAAAATCATACATGATTTTGACGTATCACTAAACATTTTTAAAAACCGTCAAATATAAATTTTAAGACAAAGATAGATCATAAGCTCTCTCTTTAATACGATTTCAGGCATTTTTTCCAAACGAGCTTCAATAAAAAAATCTTTTAAAAACTGAGCATAAATTTTAATGTTTATTTACATGGTTATTCTAATTCTTGAGCGGAAAATTTCTTAAAACACGTGGGAAAGGTATAAAATCTCATGAGTTGATTTTAATCGTGATGCTTTTAATCAAAATAAAAAGTAGATAATCAGAAAGAAAAAATCAGGAAAAAATAATAAGAGTTCAATCATGCACGTAGATAATTAATTATATATTTTTGAGTTCTTATCAATATATCTTAATGTCAATATATGTATACCATACATTTTCCAATTCGGCTATCTAATTTGTTTTAACATTTATAGACACCAATAAATTTAGGGATAGGAGTATTACTGAAGTTATGCAAAATACCAAATGGTAATGTTTGTTTTACGTTTCACGCCTATTATATTAGCCAGCAAACATAACGTGCGTAACTCCTCTATCCAGTAATCTCTTGTATTCAACCCTGCCAGAAACGGATGAGTCACGATAACGTTATAATTAATGCTTTGGCATAGGGGGCCTTTCATTCAAAATCCTCCATGAGTAGAGTATGTTTAATCTTGTCTCTCTTAATCATACTTTTCCCACCTATTTAAGGGTCTTCTACTTTCCAAAGTGAGAAACTTAAATAACGTAAAAAAAGAAGACTCAAAATTAAAAATAAATCTGTAGGATTACAAAGAAAGAACAACTTTTTTTTGGCAAAAATCCTATTTATTCTTCACCATAATCTCCTTTCAGCTCGATACACTTAGCCCAAAGATCTTCCAACATTTGGATCCCTCTCTACAAGAGAGGGATTTGTCATGGCCTCTCAAATGGCCATCGGTTTCCCACTTGACCTCTTCATTTGATAAAAATAACTGTCCCTGAAGCCATCTTTTCAAGTTTGCGAAAAGATAAAAGTCGCTGGCGTCGAGATCTGGAGAATAACGTGGGTGGGGAAGCAATTCGAAGTGTAATTCATTGATTTTTGCCACCGTTTTATTGATTTGTGAGCTGGTGCATTGTCTTGCAAAAAGATGCATTTTTTCTTCAACAAATGAGGCCGTTTTTTTGTGATTACTTCTTTCGATCAGTCTAATAATGCGCAGTAATAGTCACTGTTGGTTTTTTTTCTTTTTTCCAAATAGTCAATGAACAATATACCACTGGAATCCTAAAAAACAGAACCCGTAACCTTTCCAGTCGATTGTTGTGTCTTTGTTCGCTTTGGTGCAGTTCCACTGGGTCCTACCTACAGTTTTGCTTATTCTTTCGATTCTGGTGTGTAGTGGTGGATTCATGACTCATCGATGGTCATTAAACAGCGAAAAATCGCTTGGATTACGGTTAAAAAGGTCCAAACAATTCTTTGAATCACGAACTCGTTGGCGTTTTTGATTAATTGTCTGTAATAATGTGAATAAGTATAATGAAATAGTACAATGAAATAAATAAATTAAAATATGAAAATGTAATTTGTAGTGCCATCTCTGTGTCATCCTACAGACTTATTAAACTCTCTAGTAAGTGTCAAAATCATCCGGAATTTATCCAACACACATGTTAGTAAAACTCTCTGTTTGAGGTAGGAAAAATTACTTTATGTGCTACCGGCGCGCAAAATCGTTTTTTCGCTACAGTTAACAGTAGCGCAATGCAGTATATTGCGCTACAGAGGAATGAAATGTAAAAATTGAACTGCACATGCGCCTATAGCCATGCAACAAAGCACAATCTTCTTCTTATTCTTCTTCTTCTTCGTATAGCGTTGGCACCGTATTGGCAAAGCCTTGTACATTTGAACTGCGCATGCGTCTATTGAAATCCATTACTACTACACAAGATCGATAAAATCAAAATGGCCGGGACTCTTCGTGACATATCAAGTGTAATTACTAGCGCCGCAAACAACTACAATACTAGATTAGATTCGAGTGTATGCATAAAAACTCGTATACGCACCGAAGTCACATAAAATAGAATACATGCCAATGCACACAGTCGGGAAATTACGGGACTCGCGAAAATACTCGCAGGACTGATCGCGCCTCGGCTTCGTCTCGGCTTTGCCTCAGCTACGTCTCGGCTACGTCTCGGCTACGTCTCGGCTTTGCCTCAGCTACGCCTCACCTACGCCTCGATTACGCCTTGGCTTCGATCTCCTGCGAGCATTGTCGTTCGTCACTCAATAACCCTCATTGTGCGTCTAGGCACGTAACATACTATTGTCCGACAGCGAAAACGCTCGTTTTCGCTCCGCTGCAGAGGAGTGAAACCAAACGATTCCACGCCTGTAAAGGGGGAGGATCGAAAACGTTCGAGGCACGATGAACGATGTGGTTACTCATATGGCCGAAGTTATGAACTATCAAATATAACAGTTTATCAATTTTATAATAATTTTTTAGCTCAATTTAGTTTACAAAAATGACAGATAACATATAGCAACCAACAGAACATCAGTTACTCAAACCCGCTTTGTATATTTTCAAACGTGAAAACTCGCTTTCGCTCCGCTGCCGGACAAAATGATATGTGAACCTCGAGCAAAAACGGGCGTTTGGGCCTTGTTATGTAAACATTTGAAAACTTTTCAAGTTCAACTTTTTACGCGGCGCGCAAAAGCCCGCTTTCGCTCTCGGTGCACAATATACTATTTCATTCTTGTTATTGACAGGAATATAATGTATTTTCTCAGAATTATCAGTTTCTTGATGAGTAAATAAAATTATAATTTAAAGAAATATTGGGTATTGGGGAAATATAAAATTAGATTAATTAAACTGTTAGTGCGCTGTATTCCAAACGATTTGTTTCGGCGTTTAATTAAGTAATTCGAGCAAGAAGCCATACTGCGTTTTGGACTAGTTTACAGTATGTACAAATACACAACCTACTACAGTTTCGACAGAAAACATTATTCAAAATCCTGAATATCTCCGAATTAACGACTCATGGCAGATACACTGCTTCGGAACTATTTTAAAAATCTTAACTACTTTAGTAAGTGAAAGAAATATAAGAGTCGTTTCCTATTTTATTTTTTGAGCAAATATGTATAATAATAGTGAAACAGGACTTATATCGACCCTTAGTGTTAATATTCAAATATTGTTGATGTTCTTAGTTGGCTTTAGGGTCCAGAAAAATGTAACTCAAAGTTTCATATTTTCAAACGTTTCGACTCAGATTGGAGTCCTCATCAGTGAGAATTTATTTCTATAAAAAATACACAGGAAGAAACTTAAAAAATTTGCACGTGTGACCGATAAACATTGTTGTAAAACATGTAATAGAATTGCGAGTGTGGAACTATAAAATTGGTCTAAATAACTAAAAAATTTGCAAAAAAATGAAACTGTAACAAACCAAATATTTCTGTAAAAATACTGTGCGGGGGAGAACATTAAAGAATTGCCCGTGTGACGGATAAACATTGTGGTAAAATACGATATAAATTAATTATACATGTGAAACTATAAAATTGATCTAAATAACTAAATTTGCAAAAAAAAATTGAAACCTGTACAAAAATTTTTTCTATAAAAATACATAGGGAAAAAACTTAAAAGTTTGCACGTGTGCCCGATGAACATTGTGGTAAAAAAGATATAAAAGAATTGCAAGTGGCAAAATATAATGTTGGTTTAAATAAATAAATTTGCAAAAAAAAGGAAACTGTACAAAATTTTTTTTGTAGAAATACTAAGAAGAGAAACCTAAGAAATTGCGTCTGTGACGGATGAACATTGTGATAAAAACGTTATAAATACATGTGAAACTATAAAATTGGTCTAAATAAGTAAATTAACAAGAAAATAAAAACTGTGCAAACATTGTTTCAGTAAAATTACTAAGAGGATAAACTTAAAAAATAGAACGTGTGACGGATGAACATTGTGATGAACGATATAAATGAACTGTACATGTGATATACTATAAATTTGGTCTAAACTAAATTTAGAAACAAATAAAAACTGTTCAAAAATATTTTTTCTATAAAAATCCAAAATTGCACGTGTGGCGGATAACCATTGTAGAAAACGATATAAAACAATTGCACATGTGAAAGTGTAAAATTGTTCTAAAAAGACTAAATTCAATGAAATAAAAACTGTGAATAAAAAGTCTAATGACCTGTTGTTCGTTTAAGCAAAAAACGATATAAATGAATTTTACATGTGGTCTACGTTAAAATTGGTTTAAACTAAATTTACATAAAATAGACACTGTACAATAAAATTTTTCTATAAAAAAATCTAAAAAGACAAGGAACTTGAAAAAATTTCACGTGTGACGTATAAACTATTGTGGAAATGATATAAACAATTACACATGTGAAATTGTAAAAA
Source organism: Diplolepis rosae (assembly GCA_030998225.1). Lineage (NCBI taxonomy): Eukaryota > Metazoa > Arthropoda > Insecta > Hymenoptera > Diplolepididae > Diplolepis > Diplolepis rosae. The sequence continues at coordinate 993,176 of JAPYXD010000754.1, read as the reverse complement.
TGTTCTAAAAATAATTGAATTTAACAAAGTAGGAACAGTGAATAAAAGTCTAAAAACCCGTGAGCTCATCACAATAAATATCACCAAAAACAAGAACTGACCTGTTGTTTGATTAAGTGAACGGACAATCGTTAGTGAAAAAAATTGTGGTGACACAATCACAAATTTTCCCTCTTTCCTTTCTTTTATTTCGTTGCGGACAAGGTGACGACATAATTTTGGTAAATACAATCCTGTCACCACGGATTTTTCTTCAAAACTGAGTTGCATTTGGCAACAGACTTGGAAAAAGCTTTGTAAAGTAAAGTGGAGGGTGAAGTTTTTTTCTTAGGAGAGTCTTGGTTAAAGGGAAAGGAGAGAAAAAAAATTTGTAAAGATGTCCACAAGATGACCAGGCTACTGTGACAAAAGGGCTATGAGATTTGAGAGGAGTCATAAACAGTCTATGTATAACTGTTAGAATTTCTACCGCAATATACATGTGACTGATGGTTTTTTAGTTTTTAAAATTTTTTTATTCAGTCACATTAAATAAGATTGAATTGAATTGAGTTGAATGTTCTGATACCTATATCTGGAAATTGTGAAACTTGTAACAGAATAATTTTACATTTTTTGGAGTTTTAAATGCAGATACAAAGTGTTAAATGTTCTGATACTCGTATATGGTATTATAAGACTTGTAAAAGAAATAATTTTACGTTTTTGGGTAAATGGAATTTAGTGCAGTTGTATATAAACTGATATTTTGTTGAAGTTTGCAATTTGATGATAAATTTGATAAAATTCACCGCACTGTAAAATTTTTTGAAAAAATTGACAAAAGAAGTATATTTTTAAACTCAATGAGAAGCATTGTTTTAAAAAAGAGGTTGAAGTTAATTACTTAAGAGGGGAAGGTAAAAAACAGATAGGTTTTCTGTATCTGTTCTCTGATTAACAACATAAGATTTGCTGGCTATATGAGTCATTTCCAATATCATTCGTTTTTTATAATTCCTAGATCTGTCAACTATGTTTGCTGCATTAAAATCGGATTTATGGCCTTGGTTCCAGGCATGTTTAGTTAATGCAGTCCATTTATCGGGAGGGTTGAAGACATCCTTTTCGTGTTTAGTAATCCTAGTTTTTAATGGACGTTTGGTTGTACCTATGTAGGATGCTGTGCAACCTGTGCAGGGGATGTTGTAAACGACGTCAGCGGTATCTAGCTTTGAAATGTGATCTTTTGCTGATTTAAAAAAATGGGATAAGTTATTTTCATTGCGACGGGCAATTTTTATATCAAAGGGTTTGAGAATGCCTGACAGTTTTTCAGAAAGATCTTGTACATATGGCAAGGGGATATATTTAGGGTTTTGACCTGCGGGGTGTGAATGAGATGGGATAAGTTATTTTCATTGCGTGGGGCAATTTTTATATCAAAGGGTTTGAGAATGCCTGACAGTTTTTCAGAAAGATCTTGTACATATGGCAAGGGGATATATTTAGGGTTTTGACCTGCGGGGTGTGAGTGTGTTGTGTCAATTTTAACGTAGACCACATGTAAAATTCATTTATATCGTTTTTTACTTCACAGTTTTTATTTCATTGAATTTAGTCTTTTTAGAACAATTTTACACTTTCACATGTGCAATTGTTTTATATCGTTTTCTACAATGTTTATCCGTCACACGTGCAATTTTGGATTTTTATAGAAAAAATATTTTTGCACAGTTTTTATTTTTTTATAAATTTAGTTTAGACCAATTTTATAGTACAGTCGAGATTCCCTATAACGAGATTCGCTGTAACGAGCTCTCCCTTTTACGAGCGCGTCACGCTTCCCTATAACGAGCAGACGATCGACCCCTCTTCCCCCACTACTACGGAATGAAGCGCGCTCGAATTTGAAACAGTAATTAATGAGTTTGATGGCTTTTATCACAAATTAATGAATTAATCACAAATTTTTAGTATTTTGAGTACATACCGTTAAATAAGTTAATTCCATGTTCAATACTCACAGAAATCTTTTTTATACGCTTTTAACTATGTAAATAAATCATTCACATAGCCTCACTGACAGACTGACTGCGCGCATTATATAATGCGCATAATAGCGCGTAGCAACAAGTAGGATATGGAGGGGATCCCTCTCGCGCTCGTTACAGAGAGGTCTCCGATGCTCGAGCTTCTCGTTATAGGGAATCTCGAGTGTATATCACATGTACAATTCATTTATATCGTTTATCACAATGTCCATCCGTCACACGTTCTATTTTTTAAGTTTCTCCTCTTAGTAATTTTACTGAAACAATGTTTGCACAGTTTTTATTTTCTTGTTAATTTACTTATTTAGACCAATTTTATAGTTTCACATGTATTTATACCGTTTTTATCACAATGTTAATCCGTCTCACACGCAATTTCTTAGGTTTCTCTTCTTAGTATTGCTACAAAAAAAATTTTGTACAGTTTCCTTTTTTTTCAAATTTATTTATTTAAACCAACTTTATATTTTACCACTTGCAATTCTTTTATATTTTTTTTACCACAATGTTCATCGGTCACACGTGCAAACTTTTAAGTTTTTTCCCTATGTATTTTTACAGAAAAGATTTTTGTACAGGTTTCAATTTTTTTTTGGAAATTCAGTTATTTAGACCAACTTTATAGTTTCACATGTATAATTAATTTATATCGTTTTTTACCACAATGTTTATCCGTCACACGGGCAATTCTTTAATGTTCTCCCCCGCACAGTATTTTTACAGAAATATTTCGTTTGTTACAGTTTCATTTTTTTGCAAATTTTTTAGTTATTTAGTCCAATTTTATAGTTCCACACTCGCAATTCTGTTACATTTTTTTACAACAATGTTTATCGGTCACACGTGCAAATTTTTTAAGTTTCTTCTTTTGTATTTTTTATAGAAATAAATTCTCACTGATGAGGACTCCAATCTGAGTCGAAACGTTTGAAAATATGAAACTTTGAGTTACATTTTTCTGGACCCTAAAGCCAACTAAGAACATCAACAATATTTGAATATGTATAATAACAAAATATTTTAAATACCAAATCTTCGAATTTGTATCCTAAAGAGTGATTCGAATCGAATAAAAATTGGAAATAATGTATCCAGCATTCTTAAGAATCGTTAAATTTAGTCTCACATGAGTGATGAATTTGATGGCAAGAAGTCAAGAACAGAGTACCCATTATCATTCAAATCAGAGTAAGTTTTACAAATGTTATACCCAATATTGATTATATCATTTTTATTTCCTAAAATTTGAGTTTATATTTGTAACCAGCGATACCAAAAATATCTGTATAAAGTTTGATTAAAATCAGGCCACTTTTAACAATTTGGAATACTTACTTGAGTTTCGAAATTAGCAATCCTAAGAATTCTTCAAAATCAGGAATAAGATTCAGAATTACTAGCAAGAATATTTATGAAATAATAAAATTAAAAAAGTAATTTTCAAGGTATTTGAAAAGGAAAATAATTGTATGAACACAGCAGTTCTTATTTTAATTTACAGGATGTTATAAATTATAGCGTCTACTTACTGTTTGAAATGTATCATGAAACCTGGCTATGAAAATAATACTTAAAATGTGAATATGGAGATGAAATGTTATATTACTCATACGAGATTGACATGAAAGAATTATTACGTTCCATCAAAAAGACAGTTCCTTTGTTTTACTCTATTCACTCTTTCTCGATAAAAATTACGTCATTCTTTCTTTCCTCTCGTCTCCATTTCTGTTTGACATTTAACCCTTTCAAGTTATTTTTTTCTCTATTTTCTCTCCCTATTCACTTTATTTCATACATCAATTTTACTTTTTTCTATTTCTCCTCGTTTTCCATTTCTTATTCAACTGTTTCCTTTTCAGTTTCTCAATTCGCTTCTGTTTGTATATGTAATAAGCAGACACATGTGGAAGAATGATATAGTTGATTATTCCACTTCTTTTTTATTGAATACATTATATACAGAATGATAAAATAGCATTGAAGAAACTAAAAATTCTTTAAAAAATAAAATGAAAATCACACTAGCGTTAATTACTCAATGTTATGCAATTTCCAAATGGCTATTATTAGAATTAGCATAGGATTTAATGCGTTTGCGAAAATTTACCTATTGGATAGCCAGATGTTGAAGAAAATCATCTGTAGAAATTGGAAACGAAATTTTAATTTACAATATTCCAGATATACTCAAAAGATATTTTTTAATCATGCAAAGAATACCTTAAGAACATAAACATGTGTTTGAAATCATAAACAATTTTACATCATAGTTTACTTGAATTACCAAATTTTTTGTCCGGACGATTGTGTACAAGGTGATCTGTCTGGATAGTCCTGTCCCAATACAGGAGATAATGTTCGTTCTCATGAACTGGCACTGGGAACTATCAGTAATAAGGCTTCCAATTTTATACACGCATAGAAATTTGATGGTTGAAAGTACCATTTTTGACGGTAAACCAAAACCATTAGGAATTTCTGCCAGTTAGTTCCAAAAATATGCTACTTAATATAATACGTTTCGGGAAATTTCGAATCGCAATTGCGAGAGTAGTCTAGTGCATTAGTTGTAGGACGTAGGTGCATTAAAAGCCGTAGGTCGTAGGTTCAATTCCCCCTCGGTCGGACCAATTTAGGTAGGTTTTATTCGGCTAAAATGTTTGCCACTTAAGAAATAAATGAAGGGAATCAACAAGGAGCAATAAAGATCAATAATGGCACTACGAAATTATGTAATGAAAAACAATTTTTTTCTTCAATTTGGAATTATTACCATCGGAGATGGTTAAATCCACTTTCATTTATTTGACTTTCTAAGCTCTAATGTAGTCGAATTCTGAAAAGTGAAACGCACTCATCATAGATGGTAAAAATTTGCCTCAATGTTTCCATTTTCAAACACGCGTTGATTTCAAAACTCTGCTCTATACGATGACGTATATTTACATCAGGAGATTCGGTAAAATCATACGAATGTTGCTATTGTGTCTCATTATTAGTCCCGAAAATTGACGTAATAAACTTTACCATTATGATGGGACTTTTTCACAAGGTCTGGTTTACTTTCTAAAATGGTACTTCTTCTCACGAAATGTAATAAATACATTTAGCCATCAAATTTCTTTCCGTGTAGCAGCCTCAGGTTCAAGGCTGTTTGTTGTTAGATAATCCCAGATACAAGTGTGCCTTCATGTGTACTCTCTTCAAACCAGCATTCTGCAGCCATCAATGATGTGTTTGACGGTTTTATTGGAATTTCCTCATAATCGACATTTGTCGAAGTTGTAACGAAGGATGTGCTTCTGTCAGTTCCTAGTTCCGACTACCTTGTCCGAGATGGCTGCGACGAACCCTCACGGAGAAAAATGGAGGGTCAGCCTCAATATCTAGAGGGTCAGGTCGACCAAATATGATGATCGACTATAGGACAGCCTTCTAGATAATCAAACTGATCATCTGTAGAGGGTCAGAAAAAAATAATCGATTTGATCATTGTAGAAGGTCGATTTGATCATCCTTGAGGGTCGAAATGAAAATTTAAAACAAAATATTCAACTTGATCATCCCAGAGGATCGGTTTGATTATCCAGATAGTGTGACTGTTTCTCTATGGTAATCAAGCTGATCATAAATCGAGAGTCTCCCTGATTATGTCCATAAAATTCTGGAAGGACTATGTGATAATCGAGAGGGTCGGTCGGACTCTCAACATTTTGAACCTCTAACTTCGACCCTCCGTTTTTCTCCGTGCTTCCGTCTCCGGGAATAGTCCACCTTTACGTAGACACAAGTTGAAAGCTTCTCTATCCACTTTTGGTTGATCTTGGACTAGAGGGTGCTGTTCGTGTAGAGGTTTTCCTCGCCACTCCATAGCTAGTTGCTCGGAAGTAAAATGCCTGATGTTCGGGCAATTTAGATCAGTCTGATGTAAGGGTGTACAGTTATCGTCATCCCTACAGATGTTATTGTAGAGAGAAATATGTCTTTTTTGTAAAAGTATTCTCGCAACTGTGATACCTGTGAGGCACATAGTTGGCGAACGTCCAAAACACCCCTGCCCCCTTTTTAACGTGGTAAGACTATCCTCTCAATCGACAAAATTCTGTGGTGCATTCGGTGTCCAGTCATTTCTGTGCGAATGGTTCTGTTGATATTCTCAAGGACGGTGTTAGACCATTTGATGATCACGAATAAATACATAAGAAGGGGGATTGCATAGCTGTTAATAGCCTTGAACTTGTTTACAAGAGGTCTAAGTAAAGGGTGATCAATTTAAAGGTATAGGATTTTAAATTGAAATAAAACAACGAAAATTCAAATTGATAGGGCAATCTTTTTTATTTTTGTGTAGAACCATTCACGACATTTATTTTTAAAGATAACCCCTTTCAAATGTTGGCCGCAACTGCGTTTTAATTCGTTCATCCGTAAACACCAATTTTGAAAGACTCGCTCGAGGACTTCGGTCGATATCTCGCTAATAACTTCAGTAATGTTGGCTTCCAATGCCTTAATAGTAGCTGGTTTATCCACAAAACATTTAGACTTTACATACCCCCACAAATAAAAGTCCAAAGGTGTGATATCACACGATCTTGGAGGCCAATCCACCGGTCCGAGACGAGAGATAAATTGCTCACCGTAACGACTACGCAGTAAATCCATTGTTTCGCGGGCTGTATGACATGTAGCGCCGTCTTGTTGGAACCAAATGTCGTGGAGATTACGGGCTTCAATATCCGGCATCAAAAAGTCATTTATCATGGCTCAAGTTGTTGAGATCGGCGCCGAATCGATTCTTCCGGGTTTTCGGCAAAACTCTCATTTACAGTCGCAATATTCTCTACAGTTCGGGTTGTACGTGGTCTAATCGGTCGAGTATCATCCAATAATGTTAAATTATTCTCGAGTTTGCCGATGGTATGCCGAATAGTGCGTTCGGTAGGACGATTATGTACACCATAAATTGGCCTGAGCGCGCGATAAACACTTTTCACAGAGCGTCCATTTTGGAACGATTTGTAAACATTGTTGAGGCGTAAGTCTTTCCATGATGAAATGTCAATTAAAACTGAATAAAATTGTGTATTTAGTTTGACAGTAGTCATGCGTGACATGTCAATAAAACCCTATTGGAAAAAGTACCTCCAATTTGATCACACTTTATTTATAGGAGGCCCTCTCTGTTGCCGTTTTGATAAAAGCCTGATCCTCATGTCACAATTGCATGTCAACCTCACCCCTCACCAAGTGTACTTTTCGACACCTGTCCAGCCCAAGTTTCATACCGATGTCATTGGGAAACTGCTAAATGATATCAAGAACACTCTCCAGTTTCGTTCTTGAGCTGGCATACAACTTCAGGTTATTCATGTTAAAAGGGTGGGTGAGTTGGTTCCACCCATATCACTACCTACACTATACCCATATAACGTGCTGTTGAGTGCCCTACTCAACGGGTTAAGAGTTAAATAGAACCACAGTGCGCTAAATAAGTCACCTTGAAAGAAGTAATTCGTTATGCGTGATTCGTTATTATTATTAATTATTATTATTTATCGAATGATCGAGGGATAAATCACTCTAAAATCATGATTTTTAAAAATTAAAAATCAACGGCTAAGGAAAGAAATCACAAGTGTAGCTATACACAACGCGCTGTGAAGAGAAATAAAGATGGGATAAGCGTCGAGTGAGAAACAATGGCATTCAACCGCTTACTATAGCGTTCATATAACGATGAATGTTGTCTTGCTGATTCATTTCTATTAATTGATTTCTTATTGTTCTTTTATATATTCTGTATTATGACTCATATAAAAGCATTCATTACTGAAAGGCATTGCTAAATGTCACCAAAATTACTTTTATATCTGTGGCATTGTTGGAAAGCATTGGGAAGTTTATATGAGTAATTTTACTGGCTCTGACATTTCAAGTACGTTTCCGTTGTACAAGTACAATTCCATTGTCGTAAATATTTAGACAACTCTCTTGGAATTGTTGAATGATTTATGTCACCAACCATACTGCCTAAAACTGGAATACAGTTATTAGCTAAACTTGAAGAACATCAACAATTGAATATCTTTAAGTACTCCCAATTTCTGACAACTTTCATAGTATGTTTTATACGTTAATGTAAATAAAAAGAAAATTATATGCACTAAAATAAATTCGTTGAGACTTATTTTACTTGTACATCGAAAAAAAAATCTTCAATTGAGAAGAAAAGGTACTTTTGATACTCTTGTAAAGAAATAAAAGTTGTATTAAAATAAGAGGATATTCTGGAAATAAGAGGAATATTATGATTTCCAGAATATTTCTCTTATTTCCATAATATTTTTTTATTTTGATACGACTTTTTCCTCTTCACAGGGGTATCAAAAATACCTATTCCTTTGAATTGGATTTTTTTCTCGGTGATAGTAGTGGATATATGTAGCAACTTAAGTAAAAGAATCAGCAGTTTCTTTTAAATTTGTTCAGAAATTCTAGAAAAAAATGAACAGTCTAGGATGTTTTTATATTGAGGCTAAGTTCAGAATAAGCTTTTTCGCAACCGACATTATTGAATAATAAATTCGAAATCCAAATTGCATAAAAAGCATTACGAACTATTGTTAAATATTGTTTATATAGCTATTTTGCTCTAAAATCGATCTGCTAACATTTTACAGAAATTTTTAACTTGTTTTCACTTGTGTGTGTTTATATTATAATATAACATGCTTTGAAATATTTTCATAAGACTTGGAAGACGTTGCAAAATGTATCTTACGCTTAAGTTTGACGTTAGTAAATAACATTTTTAAAGATGACAGTCTCGTAAATCGTTTATGCAAGCATAAGTCGAAAGACTGTGACCCAGTCAGGTTGATAGAAACCTCTCAACAAGTCAGCGACTTATACGCAAATTTAAGCAGCGCTTCTTTTATCCTCAGAACACAATACTTTTTAGTAAACATTGTTCTTTCTAAAACTAATGTCTTGTCAGGCTTGATAGCCTAATACATGTTAGCCTAGCATCATTCATTGGACATAATTTCTTCCGTACTAAAGAAATTCTACAGGATTTACATATAAATGAGCAAATAAATTAATATCTAACATTGGAGCAAGATTTTTCTTCGACGAAATTCATCATATTAGATTCAAATATACACACTGTACAAAATATTTAAGGGACATTTCTCTAAAATTATGGCATTGAAAATAAATTTTTGAAATTTTCTTAAAGATGTATTTGGAAAATTTATAGGATTATTGCCTAAAAGTTAGTGATATTTACCCACGATATCTTGGAAATAATTTCCGCTTTTTGAATTTTAAATAATTAAAAGTAACTCAAGAAAAAGGGAAAAGTCGGCCACTGATTCAATTTGTTATGATTTGGATTAATTCACTATTCAAAATATTAGTGGAAACTTATAAATTAAAATTCATCAAAAACATAATTTATAATTCACTTTTGTGTGATTTGAATCTTAATTAGTACTTTTAGAGCAATTAGTAGTAAAAATCATAACGAAATGATTTAGTGACTGACTTATGCGTACACCGTTATTTAATTTTCCCTTGAAGGAAAATGTTGTGCAATAAAAAATAATAAAAATTACCATAATTTTTTAAAGTGTAAATTTACATTTTTGGAGATAGGTAAAGTTATTAAAACTATATGTATCATGTAAGGAGAAAATTCATGAGTTCATCAAGTAACTTTATTGCGTTAGGAAATGCCCCATAAAATAATGGTTTAATGTTCAGGGCTAATGAAATTTTCAGTCAGTTGATTCTTCCTGCCTATAAATGAAACCAGCATTCAATTTTAAATTTTTATGAATTTACCAACACCTACTCATCTGATTCAATCAAAATTCTTACATCAGTGTAGCGATATATTTTTCCATAAAAATGCAATCAATAATGAAAATTATTTCTCAATTATATAAATGTTCACAATTTTATTTTAGGTTTGCATTTTATTTCCTCTTACCTTTTATATGAAGTTATGCGCTTACTAACAAAGCATAAATGCATTTATCGTTCATTGAACGGATTAACTTAAAGTATATAATCGAGAATTCGACGCTTGCAAATATATTTCTAATTAAACCCTATTTCAGTTGTAAATTGTTTGCTCATAAAGATAATTTGAATCCTTTTTCTAATTTCCCATAATAACAATGCATTGTTAAATAATGCCAAAACAAAACATTTTCAAACATCACAGATCAATTTTCAATTGTGACATGTTTTGAAAAAAGCACACATACATTTTATACCTTTTCCATGGGAGGCTCGACTTTCCATGATAGTGACGGTTCGTTTATGTATTGTACAATTCTTTTATAAGTTACACTGTTACAAATTTCTGATGGAATTTTCCGAAACACGTAACTCAAGCTTCAAACAGTGACAATTTCGTAAAAATAAGATAAATTTAAGGGAATTAAGTAACATTCAGTAAATTTATGATAAAATGTTTCAATTTTTAGTTAAAAATTACTGAATATTCCGATACTTGTATCTGAAAATTCTGAAACTTGAACAGAACAAACTTTACGTTTCAGGTAACTTAAGCTTTATTTATAGCTTTACACTGAGAAAACAGTTTCTTTGAATCAAAGAATCTGTTTTCTGAGTGTAACATGTAACTGAAATTCCGTAATTTTGAGATAAATTCAGGAAATTCAAGATAATTTTTCTCAAATGTACAATGAATTACATATGATTTTACCTCACATTTGTAACTTGAAAATTTCAGAACATTTCTGACAGTGTACTTTACCTTTGTTTGCAGAATATGTTCTATTGCATATCTGTACGTGATCACACTATCTATAAATATATATGTAATACAAATGTTTTATGTTAAACATGCATTATATACACTCATACATGCACCTGCTAAACATTATGAATTTTCCTTATTTTTTCCTCACGGACACATCACAACCTTAACATTGTTTTTCACTAATTTCATCATTTAGTATTCAATAAATATCAAATCATCTACATAATTTTCGCACTTACACCTACATGCATAGATGCATTGACATATATGTGTAAAGCATTCTTATTAATGATTGATATTGAGTGTACATTAATGTTATAGTCGTGATCGAGTGATTCAATGTTTTGTGCCGCGTAGTAAGCATATTGTGCTTGTGTGCTCGAAAGGCTTTGTGTCCTATAGGGATGCTGCAAGATATTTATTGATTGCCAGGAAACGTCTCAGGTATGAAGGACACTGCAGTTTGGATGATGATCAATGCTAGATTCTATTTCCCCTGTGTTTATATCACTAACAATTTCCAAAAACTATAGGCTGATGATAGGAATTATTGCTGGAAACATGTACATATTCAAAATACTGATAGAATATAAATTTCAAGTGTTGCTCTTAAGGTAGTTTTCATCCACAAAAATTAGACCTCAGGCAAAAATAGATAATTTTGCTTTCAAGAATAGCAATATTATTATTGAAGGGCTATTTTGAAAGAAAAAAGATTATTTTACAAGAAAAAAATTTGAAACACAGAAAAATAATTTTATCAATAAATTTTATTTTTGATCCAACTTTTTTTCTTATCGTTTCTTACCAAATTTTAAAAAATTATGCGATTCTAATGAATCATAAATCATTTTTTCAGAGAAATAATTTCCCACAACTTCACCGTTTCTGATTTTAAAAAATAAATTCTTTAATGGTTGAAACCATTAAAAAAACATTTTCCAAAACGAAATTTTTATAAACAAATTGCTGAATTTGATAATAATTTATTCATTTTCGGAAATTGGAAATGGTTAAGTTGCATAATTTTTTTAAATTTGGTAAGAAGCAATAAGAAAAAAAGTTTGGGCAAAAATAAAAAATTTCAAATTTTTTTCATGGAAATTAATCTTTTCTCTTCCAAAATATTCCTTCAATAATAATATTGCTATTCTTGAAAGCAAAATTATCTATTTTTGCCTGAGGTCTAATTTTTGTGGATCAACTACCTTAATTACATATATTTTCTCCCTCGATATTATACGATTCTTAAAAATGAGAACTCCTTCAAAATTGTAAAAGAAAAATAGCAATTTCAAATGTTTTACTTTCCAGCATAATTCTACTTCAACTGCCGTATTTGAATGAAAATTCTTTTAATGCTCGAGCTTTAAGTTAAAATTCACCACGCTTAAATTCATATTCAAAGAGCTATGCAAAGAAGCTTTATGTCCGACTTTAGTTATTAAAGTAAAACAAAACGTCAATTGCATTCCAAGTATACATTAATTACGGCAACATAAATCATTTACAAAAGTTAAAACCTTTCTCGCTACATAATTTCCCTGAGAAGGACTTTTGTGTAGAAATATAACACAAGTTTCATTACTCGCATTTTCATTCACTATGGCTTTGCTCGTGTTTATGGATTACACGCTATAATAGATTTATTCAAGCCAAATCAAAATTCAATATATCTTTAATTATGAAACAGTCACTCTCAGTTAATATAATTTCATACACGAAAATAAATATATACAAAGTTCAAATATATTTTTAGCAATTTCTATCGGAATTTCCTGGAACACGTAATTTAAGTTTCATGCAGTTACAGTTTCGTAAAAATAAAATAAACTCAAGAAAATTCAGATGAGTTTCGTTATTTCAAGAGAAATTAAGGGGTTAGACCACTGTGATGGGCCTTTTTTGCTGGGTAATTTTCAGGAATTAATTTCTAACTAAATATTTATGAAACACCAGTAATTTTTTTTATTATCTTCAATATACATTGAAGGACGTGTCAAAAATTTGTTGTGTACATGATTTGCATTTTGGCTACGAGAAAAAAATTCCTGATTTTTTGGGCCCAAATTACATGTTATTATTATTAATAATTATTGAACAAAACATAATATTGATAAAATCTTCCGTCAACCGAAAGACACTAGCCTTTAGAATAAGTGTGCCAAATTTCAAAGCGATTCGTTAATTAGATCTCGAGATATCGTGTACATCGTTTTGAAAAACATAGTTTTTAGAAAAACGCGATCAAAGTTTTGGTATTAGTTTTGTCAGTGAAAAAATTAATTTAAGCTTCTGACCCTTAATCTGCCATTCCTGCCTTATAAGGGGGACCTTTTGTCCCTTATTTTAGAGGATTCAAAGGATTTTTTGAGCCAATAAAAAAATGATTTTTTCAAAATTTCACAGTTCGATCGTGGTTAGGAAGCCCTTGGAAAACTTAATTAATTATCACCTTAAAAATTATTTAACCCTTTAAGGGCCAAAATGGCATAAACGATACACCGGTCTTTAAGGCCGTGTAACTTATGCTATTCGCGATTGAAAAAATTGAGAGGAATATATTTTTGAAGTTCAAGATGTGCCCTTTCCGATGGTAAATACAAAATTGATCTAAAAAATGATTAATTATAAAAAAATTCAGTCAAACGTTTTGAAAAAATTCAGACGTATTCTTTGAGTGATTCTAAGAACTTTTCATTTTTGGTAATTTTCTCGGTTTTTTCATATTTTCTGACAAAAAAAATCCTGAATTTATTCGTGAAAATTTTGTAACTCGGGCGCCATTTTGTAAAGACAAAAGTGACAAATTAATCTCTGAACCACACCTTCTTAAAGTTCAGACATTTATTCCACCGGTTAAAAATGTTCCAGGTCGTTGACAGATCAGCAAACCTTTCAAAACTCGCTTTCAAAAAAAAAAAGATCGAAAAAATCGTGCTTTTTTTTTTAACTGAATATTTTTATAATTAATAATTTTTTAGATCAATTTCGTATTTACTATTGGAAAGGGCACGTCTTGAACTTCACAAATATGTCCCTCTCAATTTTTTCAGTCGCGAATAGCATAAATTACACGGTCTCAAAGACCGGTGTATCGTTTATGCCATTTTGGCCCTTAAAGGGTTAAGCTGTTATTTAATACATATTCTAAAAAAAAATGCTTATTTTATTAGGGGAAAATTTGAAAACATTAAAAACTTAAGATTGCGGAGTCTTTCACAGTTGTTCAAAGGAAATGAGTCATCATTTCTTAAAATTCGATCATTTTCAAAAAGTAAACTTGAGAAAAAAATAATAGCACTAACATTTTTTCAAAATTGTACTTGATCAAGTTTCCCAAGGACTTTCTAACTATAGTCGAGTCTCCTTAAGAAAAATTTAGTAGAGTTTTCGCAATTTCAAGATATCTTTTCTTAAAAATATAGTAAATATCCTATAAAATTACGTTACATCTGTAACTTTAAAATTTCTTAGATTCAAGAACATTTCTAAGAATGGGAAAAATGGCAGAAAATGTTTATTTTAACGATTTAAATGTTTAATTAATGTTTCTAGATTCCCCTCGGTAACAAATGCGAAAGGGTGTGAATCTTTATAAACTCATCATACACTTGCACACTCAGTTTCTTCTTGTAGAGGTTCGTTTAATCCAAGTTTCAGAACGAAATTTAAACCCTGCCCAAGTTTGAAACTCAGCTCTATACTACAAACACGATAACCAGAGGGTTTTATGTACAACTGACTGCTGGTTATACACGATGCCAAGCGATGAGTCATTTAGAGTTCTCAGCTTAACTTAAGTATGAAAAACGGTACGAAGAAAAGGGAAAAAGACTAAGTACTTCCGGCTTTCTCGTATTTGGAAAAAGAACCTGCGTTTGAGTTTTTGGAATTTCACCCTTCTTTCCGGATTTTTGTAGCCAAGAGATAAACTCTTATTTCTCATAACGGATTAAAAGGTTAGGCTGCTTTTCTAGAGAATGATAAATGAAAATGGGAAAAAAAATAATCAGACATGTATTTTATGTATAGTGATAATAATTTAAAGTTTGATTCATAATATTGCACGATTATTAATTTCTTTCTGTTTGAATTACATATGTGTATTGTTTAAAAATCTTTCTGAATTCTGCACGAAAAAAATTGGATGTTTAAATTTAAATGTTTAAAGTTTAACATGTTGGAAATTTCATGGTAATCTTTATTGACTTCATTCACTGAGCTTTAATATTCAAGATGTTAAATTTAGTGTTGAAGCGCATGCACAATGGTTATCTGTCACGTCTCTTTGTTAATTAAAAATTATTTATAACATTGTTCTTTAAAATAAACGTGCTTCTTTCTATTGTTGAATATCTGATGTGAATTCTTGATCTTTGTCTCTGCTTTGGAAGAGTGCATTATATATTTTTCAATACTTCCTTCTCATATCGAAGGAATAAATACGTTTACGAATCTAAAAAGGTGGTCTTAGCGATTTTATTTTATTTTAGAGGTTGAGTTTGAGATTTAGTATCATACCGTATTGATGGACTTTGAATACAACATTTTTATTGGCAACTGATGAGAAACTTTTAGTTTCATATATGATTGATTCTAGTATCCAAAATATTCCTAATTGAAATTGTGGTCATTTGACTTTAATATCTTTAAGGCCATGGATCAACGAGATCACGTGACTAAATTTCTGTAAAAGTTCATGTCAGATAATTTTTTATTTTACGAAATTGTTTTCGTGGAAAAGTAGAAAATACAAGAGAAAATGTTAAAGAATGTCTGCCAACTTCGTTTGATTGAAAATTTTGCAAATAATTATACAGTTAACTGTAATTGTTGATAAGTTTCCCAATTTTTTAAAAAATTTTTACTAAAAAGAAGTTAACAGACGTGCTTTATTGTCCTTTGTTACGTTTCCCAAATTTTCAGAAAGATACTTTGTAAATTAAAAAAGTTATCTCACATGAACGAATAAATGTATAACTTAGTCACGTGATCTGATCGATCCATGGTCTTAATATTGAAGTTGAAAATATTCTTTTGAATATTTGCTGAGACTAAATTTGGATAGATAATAAGTATATCATTCTTGAATATAAAATATGTTACGCCTTATGTCTAAATGTTAAAAGAAAACATCTATTTTTCATTGTTCATCATTATTTTCTCATTTTGGAAATATTAATGCGTTCATTGATTTTATATTGTTTACGAAGAGAAGAATATGCTGCCGGACAGTACTTGATGCTGATTCGTCTTTGGAAAAAATTTTATACGGGTTTCCCTCGTATTGCAGTAGGTACAATACAGACGGCATTTCTCACAATATTTTGTATTGTGCCCAATACAATACAAATAGTAACCTGTGAAATATTCTATATCCTAAAAATAGAGATAGTAAATCGGTAGCATATTTTAATCTCGATTCTGAAAAGCCCCGCATTTGCTGCTAAACTTCGGTTCCTAATAAGCAAATGGTATCGCTTTAGTTGAAAATTACATAAATTTATGAGTTAAGGAAATGTTTAACATTTTCTGTTACTGATTTTTCAAACTCTATTCATATCCTTTACAAGTGGTAATTTTATAAAATGTTCAGGTTCAAGTTTCGATAGTAAAAATATATCATAAATGTGTAAATATATATTCATCTCATATTCTATGAAGATTGTGTAAATTAAATTCTCTACACTTTACAAATTATGACAAAGACGTAAGTTTTGTTTCAGAACCGGATACATCTATTTTTAATTTTTTAAGGCCATGGATCAATCAGATCACGTGACTAAATTATACATTTATTCGTTAATGTAAGATAACTTTTTTCATTCACAGAGTATCTTTCTGAAAATTTGGGAAACTTAACAAAAGACAATAAAGCACGTCTTTTAACTTCTTTTTAGAAAAATTTTGAAAAAAATTCGAAAACAATACAATACAAATAGTACTTCCTAAGGGGCAATCCATATATCCCGTGGACACTTTGGGGGGGGGGGGGGGGGCTAGAATCCACGTGGTCACACATTCCCCTAAATCTTTACTTACTATTTTCCTCTTTGAAATCTTCATTCCAGCGATCTTTTTTTAGGAGAACATGAAAAACTAAGAATATTTTCACGTTTTTTTGTTTAGACTTCAAACCTTGTTCAAGCTCACGTTCTCAAGTGAATCCGAATTTTTAGCCAATTCATCGCCCCTATTGGCCTCCTTGCTTCTGAAGACCAATAATATCTATATTTTCATAAAATATGTCCACGTGGACAGAGTAAGATTTGAGGTGGGGGGGGGGGGGGGGGGGGGCATAAAGTGGTGTAAAATTTTCCACGTGGTGTATGAATGGCTCTAAGATACTTTGTTTTTCAATTGAGAGGAAATTAATGAATAACACAGGTCTGCAAATAATGGGTTCGTATTTGTTGTTGAAAAGCTATGGGTGGTTTCCGGAGTAATTTTTGACGTAGAATCCGAATGCGGAATCAGAATCAGCCTATCACGTCAGGATTTTGAGATATTTAAGGTTATGTGGTCGTAAAATGGGGTTTTTCGCTACGTTTGAGGTTATGTATAGGGCGCAAGAAATTTGTTTGTTTTTTTTCTCAAATGTCATCATTTAGCACTACTCTTTATCTTCAAAATGAGCTATTGAACAGTCAGGAGAGATTTTTTTTTCACAAAGATACGGCCATATCAACTTTTGACATTTATCCGAACAACCTTATGAGCATTCACATTGACTCTGGTGCATACCATTTTGCATTCGAAAATTTATCTTGAAAATTTGTGCTCACGGGTTTTGATGGTCTGTGAATAATAGTTTACAGTCAGAAAATTTCCATTTCTAAGATGGCGGATTCAAAATGGCGGATCGAAATTTACGAAATGAAACGATTTCGCTCTCTAAAAACTCTTACTCGGGGGTTTCGGAATTACTGATTACGAAAATGGGGTCGCAAGATTGACATTTTCATTTACAAGATGGCCGGCCATTTTAAAATGGCGAACTGAAATTTACGGGGAAAACAATATTCGTCTCTAAAATTCTGTATTTGAGAGTTTTTTGAGTCACTGAGTACGAATACATGTGTACAATATGCGAAGTTTTTTCTGTGTATTACGAAGGTCAACTTTCATGAGTCAATTTACTGGTCTAGCATAAACAACCTTAAATTTCTCAGGGTCCGAAAATTTTTAGAGCGAAATCGTTTAATTTCGTAAATTTCGATCCGCCATCTTAGAAATGGAAATGTCAATTTTTTGACTGTAAATTTTTATTCACAGACAGGGTTGCAAAATTACGCGTAACTCGAGGCTTTCCATGTAAATTACGTCATATACGTAATATACGTAATTTACGTCGAAAACTGTAGTTAATTACATATTCAAGGTAGCGAACCTTAAAAGAGTATGTATAGTCTCTCTTGTTGTGTTTGTTTATGCAATTAATTATAGTTAAAATTTAAATTTGCATTTTTCTTAATTCGGCAAGTGTCGAAATTAAAATCAAAATATAAAATGAGCAAATCTGAAGGAGGAAAAATAATGAAATGCGCAAATAAAATCCCATGGTCGGAATTGAATTTCAAGTGTTTAAAAGAAACTGATAAAATTGTGGCAAAATGTTTACAGTGTGACAAAATTTTAAAAATTAGTGCTTACGATCGGCTTTTAGGTCACAGGTAAATAATTAATTGTTTATTATCTTTTGCTAATCACTGGAATATCAATAATTTTAATAGAAAACCTAGAGAAGTTATAAATATTTACCGAACTACTGTAATATGTTATATTCAGGATAACGTAAATTTCTTTTCAATAAATTTTATAGTAATATACAGACTTCATAATGTATGTTAATGCTCTAATAATAACGCTTTCGACTCCGCTGGGATTCGAGCCCAGGTATTTAGATTGCTGGTTGACTGCTAGACCTGGGCTCGAAACCCAGCGCAGTCGAAGGCGTCTTTTTTCCACAAAAAGATTACACATCCTTTAAATTTGAATTTAATTTGCATTTATTTGCGATATAAGAGTTTGAAATTGTCTACGAGGACACCTGTTGGCAACGTATCCTATCTGATACGCGACTAGTGATTCTCCGATAATGTAGGCAGTGGCAGAAATTTCAAACTCAACTAATTAATTTGAAAGAAATTAATAATATTTAATAATTTCATATTTAATAATTCAAACTCAAATTTTATTTTATTTATAAGCTTAATTTTTTGACGTGTCAGTTGTTGAGTCTTGAGATTTAGAAAAATAGTTTTATAAAGTCTATATCATTCGATTTCTAACTCAAGAAAAAAATTGTTCATTGAAAAAAAGTACTAAAAAGACATAAACTAAATTTAATAGTTATATTATAATTTGTGCAAAATTAAGAACATTTGTCATTTCTTTTGTGAACCATCTTTACTATTAAATAATTTTAGCCACGGTAAATTCTTTTTAATTGACATCATATTGAAGTTTTATTTCATATAAGCATTAAGCACAAGACTTACTTTAGCGTTATTGTTTAACAGCACTATTCCTTCTGAAGAAATATTGCTTTTATTGAGCACAAGACTCATACTTAAAGTGCAAGTGCTATCTTGCCTTTTGTCAATATGCATCTGCTCATCTGCTAGCAAATCATTTTCAATGGCAATGCATCTTTTCCTGGAAAAAAGTAATTTTCGTGCATTGGCCTACCACTCTTACTTATATTTAAATTATAAACAAAAATTAGGTTAGCTTGCGCACCCGCCAAAACTTTAAGTCTAGCATATACGTAAATTACGTGTAGAAAACCTCCACGTAATATACATAGTAAATTACGTGTAGAAAACCATGTAAATTACGTTAGGTATTTTACCTTCGCAACCCTGTTCACAGACCATCAAAACCCGCAAGCACAAATTTTCAAGATAAATTTTCGAATGCAGAATGGTATGCACCTATGAGTCAATGTGAATGCTCATAAGGTTGTTTGGATAAATGTCAAAACTTGATATGACCGTATCTTTGTGAAAAAAAAATCGCTCGTGACTGTTCAATAGCTCATTTTGAAGAGAAAGAGTAGTGCTAAATGATGACATTTGAGAAAGAAACCAAAAAAATTTCTTGCGCCCTATACATAACCTCAAACGTAGCGATAACCCCCATTTTACGACCACATAACCTCAAACATTTCAAAATTCTGAAGTGATAAGCTGATTCCGATTCCCGATTCGGATTATACGTCAAAAATTACTCTGGAAACGACCCATAGCTTTTCAACAACAAAACCTTGCAGACCTGTGTAATTATAAAACATGATCTGAATTGTTTCTTTGAATGTTGCATATTCGAAATATCATTTGCACAATGCGAATCATCCAGAGAAATAATATAGAATCTTCATAGATAAACTATCTTCTCTCGACCACTCTGCGCGTTTGAAATGCGTTTCCTGAATATCGCCAATCTACAGATATAGTATATAGCACAAAATCCACAACATACTGATATCTGTGGAAATTCAATTTGAACCAAATATTGATTTGAGTCCAACAACGAAAGTTAAATTTATAATCGCGAAGAAACTATCGAAATGTTCTCTATTAAAGTTGATTGCTGTAGCAAATCGTGTTCACTTTTTCCTGTAACTTGAGTTTGGACAGAGTTGCACACTTTCCCGAATTTCATTCGTACAAATGTGAAAAGTGGAAATGTGGGTCGCTCGATAATCGTCCGATCGAGCGTTGCTATTCCGGCATGGAATTCATTAGTCCGATTTATCGTGATCTCTTGAATTTCCAGCAATCTATTGAACCTTATATCTGAACTTCACCTTAACTTAAACAATTTTTCAACTCGTTCAAATTTATGTCGATATACAGGATGTTTTCTCGTTTAAAGTGCTTGAAGTTTTTACCATTTTACATGTTTTTCGAGAAAAGTAGCACCATATGACATTTTTAACTCTTATTTCAAAAGTCAGTTGATATGTTGACTGCATATTATGAGTGCACATGGCACAACTTCTTAAACACGTTCAGGTACTTGAGAACCTTTTCTTCTCCTTGACACTAATATTCGAATTAGCTCGAGTTTAGGATTCGATCATTAAGAGTTACTAAAACTCAAATTAGGAAGAAACTGTTTCTTATAAAGGCTTTATTTGATATAAAGGGGTTTTAAACTTTATAATCTGGCTGTTTATATTATCTGGGGGTTTAAAGTAGATCAGAAGAAATCAGAAATTTATTGGAATATTTATCTTGAAAAGTGTACATAATGTAATAAATGATTGGCTCAAATTTAATTTTACTCTCATCAGTTATTTGAATTAATTAGAACTTATCTTCCGCAAATTTGAATTGTTTAAATTTTAACTTATAATTAGTTTATTTAATGAGTGACTTTTTGTTTAAATTAGAAGTGAAAAGGAACTAATTTTTAGTCAGCGTTGAATAATTCTCGCTTAATTTTCTCCTGATTCTTAGTATAAAAAGTTTCTGAAATACCAGTGAAAATATTTTCAAAATTCTAAAATATTTGTTCACTATTATTGGGTTGTCCGAGAATTTATTGCCGATTTCATATATAGATGTCTTTGACCATCTTTTTGAATGGCTAAAAAGTTACGTGATGTATATGGTGAGGAAGCTTTAAACCTTTAACGTCAAAAAGACACTTTTCATGTGTCCCCTTTTTCACGTTATTTTTCACTGTGAAGACGTCAAGGGAAAAATTCGTAAAGTACCTATCCCACTATTTCCAAGGTCGCTCTTTTCAATGGAGCAATCCAATTTACATAAAAATTCCATTTTTTATTATTTTTTTGCAAAATAACGCAAAAAAACGCAAAATTTTTAGTCTCATTTTTTTTTTATTCTACATTTTGAACCTCTTATTGTTATGTTTTCCAACCTTGAAGCACACTAATCGTGTCCTCGATTAGTGTCAAAATTCCAAAAAATAGGCAATTTACTTTTTCGGAACACGAAATTGTATCTAATAGTATTCTTTACAAAATATGCTGTTGAAAGACAAAATTCCTTACAATTTGTCAACACAAATTATTTAACAATCCTTTTTGTCCGAGTGGTAATATCTATCAAGAATAACTATTTATAGAATGTTATCACATTCTCCTTCTACAACCGGGCTAGTAATCTAAAAACCTTATATTTTTTACATAGGAGTATTTTCTCACGAGTGGCATGGTGATATAATCATGAAAATTAATAATTAATATATTTTATGTACTTTATTCCGTAGATCACAATTTCAGAAACAATTTTTAAAAAATTCATTTTTGTTTTCCATATAATTTGGTTAATAAATTGTTTAAATAAATAAATTTCGCAAAAATATCATCAAATTCGTTATCAGCGACCCAAAAAACCTAAGAAATCATATGTAACATCTCTATTGAACACAGAAGTGGATATTGTGTACTTTGTTATTATTATTGTATAATTATTTAAATAAAATGAGTATCAACTATTTATGGTTCCTATCAATTTTTGCCGTAGATTACAATTCTGGGATCAATTTACAAAAATTTTGAACATTTTGCATAATTTAATTTAAAAAATTGATTAAATTAATTAATTTTGCAAAAAAAATGTCAAATTCGTAATCAGCAACCCAAAAAACTATGAAAACGATATGTATCTTGCTTATTAAATGTGAAAAGAACGTTCCAAGAAAGAAATTTGAATAGTCCGAAAATTGCAAGAATTTATAATTGCTTTGCACGTTATTTTGCAAATGTAAACTAGTAAAAAAAAAAACCAAGCACATAGTTCGAAAGTAAAACAATCGAGGACACGATTAGCGTGCTTCAAGGTTGGGAAACATAACAATAAGAGGTTCAAAATTTAGAATGAAAAAAAAATTAGACTAAAAATTTTGCGCTTTTTGTGTTATTTTTCAAAAAAATAATAAAAAATGGAATTTTTATGAAAATTGTATTGCACCATTGAAAAGATCGACCTTGAAAATAGTGGGATAGGTACTTTACGAATTTTTCCCTTGACGTATTCATAGTGAAAAATAACCTGGAAAAGGGGACACACGAAAATTGTCTTTTTGACGTTAAAGGGTTAAAAGGCAGACATTGTCGAAATTGGTTTGATAAATTCCGTTCTGGGGATTTCAATTTACTTAAGGCTCTATCAGCCTTAAGGAACACATTCTCATCATGGCGCTCGCGCTTTGCGCTCTATTTTCTGTACACATTTCAGTAACTTTTTAATAAATTACACGATTAAAATAATTTATTTTCTTCCAAATCTCTCAAAAAGGAAAAACAATCGTAGACTTTATTTAAGGAAACGATTTTGCAGAACAACGCTTATTTCGTATCTCACATATTTTGGTGAAAAAAATCGAATTTATTTAATATTAAAAATCAAAACATAAAATATACATCCTGTCCCGAAATGTCTTAATGAGAATTTGTAGACCTCATTTAGGCAAACAATTTTCCATCTAAACGTTTTTTTTGTATCTCTCATATTTTGTCTAAAAAATGGAATTTTTGAATTTTAATCGTATTTTTTGGAGTGGAAACGAAAAATATATGTTTTATCAGAAACTGTGTGAGACAAAATTTGTAGATCTTTTTGAAACGAACAACTTTGTATTCTTACGTTTTTTTCGTGTTTCGAATATTATTGCTAAAAAATTGAATTTTGGATTTTCAATAGTTTTTTTTTTAATTAAAAAGAAAAATATGCATCTTATGAAAAAATGTTACAATTCAAATTTGTAGGTCTTTATTTATTCAATAATATTGTATCATAACGTTTTTTCGTATCTCGTATAATTTAACTGGAAAATGGAATTTTGATATTGACTTTTTTCGAATTTGAATATGGTGTAACATGTCTAATTTTGATTTAATCAAAAAATGTTATCAGAATAATTTGTAGAGATTTATGAGCACTATCAAAAACCAGTATTGACATTTTTGATTTTTTCAAAAAATTATTTTCAAAAACACAAAAGTAGTGCTCAATCCCTCAATTTTGGTTGGATGTGGCTGGTTATCGAACTTGTCCTTACTTTTTGGGCTTTGATAAATTGTACCAAAGCTCAATTCAATCTGATAATTCTATCGAGAGTTATGCCGCACACGACCTACAGACAGACAGACAGACAGACACTTTCGTAAAAACCATTTTTTCTGACTCAGGGGGTCTCAAAACGTAAAGATTTGATGAAAATTTCGAAAGTCATTTTTCACATAAAACCAATATACCTTCTCATCCATGATGAGAATGTAAAAACGCTTGTGATTTGCATCTTAAACGCAATGAATTCGATCCTTTTTACATTCTCATTATGGATGAGAAGGTATTGGTTTTATGTGAAAAATGACTTTCGAAATTTTCATCAAATCTTTACGTTTTGAGACCCCCTGAGTCAGAAAAAATGGTTTTTACGAAAGTGTCTGTCTGTCTGTCTGTAGGTCGTGTGCGGCATAACTCTCGATAGAATTATCAGATTGAATTGAGCTTTGGTACAATTTATCAAAGCCGAAAAAGTAAGGACAAGTTCGTTAACCAGCCACATCCAATCAAAATTGAGGGATTGAGCACTACTTTTGTGTTTTTGAAAATAAATTTTTGAAAAAATCAAAAATTTCAACACTGGTTTTTGATAGTGCTCATAAATCTCTACAAATTATTCTGATAACATTTTTTGATTAAATCAAAATTAGACATGTTAAAGCATATTCAAATTCGAAAAAAGTCAATATCAAAATTCCATTTTCCAGTTAAATTATACGAGATACGAAAAAACGTTATGATACAATATTATTGAATAAATAAAGACCTACAAATTTGAACTGTAACATTTTTTCATAAGATGCATATTTTTATTTTTAATTAGAAAAAAAACTATTGAAAATCCAAAATTCAATTTTTTAACAATAATATGTAAAATACGAAAAAAACGTAAGAATACAAAGTTGTTCGTTTCAAGAAGATCTACAAATTTTATCTGACGCAGTTTCTGGTAAAACATATATTTTTCGTTTCAATTCCAAAAAATACGTTTAAAATTCAAAAATTCCATTTTTTAGACAAAATATGTGAGATACAAAAAAAATGTTTATATGGAAAATTGTGTGCCTAAATGAGGTTTACAAATTCTCATCAAGACATTTCGGGACAGGATGTATATTTCATGTTTTGATTTTTAATATTACAAAAATTCGATTTTTTTCACCAAAATATGTGAGATACGAAATAAGCGTTGTTCTGTAAAATCGTTTCCTTAAATAAGGTCTACCATTGTTTTTTCTTTTTGAGAGATTTGGAAGAAAATAAATTATTTTAATCATGTAATTTATTAAAAAGTTACTAAAATGTATACAGAAAATCGAGCGCGAGCGTAATGATGAGAATGTGTTCCTTAAGGCTGATAGAGCCTTAAGTAAATTGAATTTCCTGTTTCATTTAAATTCAAAAAGAAATTGAGTGACTTTGAGAAAATGTGTAATTCACATCATCTGTTATATTATTATAAAAGTGGTTTGAGATTCAGTATCAAATTATAAGAAATAAACTTAAATGTATGCGAAAAGCACAAGACCGAGCGCGAAGCGCGAGGTCCAGAGAGAACGGAGCGCGAAGCGCGACGATCGAATCGCGCACCCTAGGCGCGCTCAAACTTGCGAGCGAAGCGCGGAATGAGAATGTGCCCGCGAAGCGGGCAGATTTTTAAAAATAAATTATCACTGATGATGAAAAATGGATTGTTTAGAATAACGTCGTTCGAAAACGTGTTTAATTTGTATGAAAAAATCGAAAATTACTTCTGGGACAACCCAATATTATTCAGACAGAGTTATAGTCTCAGTTTCTGTAATTGCCTCAGCAAAAATCCAACTATTAAACTGACGCATACTATCTATTTGAAATCCATTCTGGATTATGTTTTAAATATTTTTGATTTACTGATCAGTAAAATTTAGTTGAAACATATTGAATTATTTGCTTAATTTCCTACTTGAATTCAATAACATATTAACGTTCTTCACATTACTGGAAATTCCGAAAGAAGCAAAAAAAAAGGAATCACCTTGGGAAATTATAGAAGCTACCCCAAATGACAATTTTTTTACGCGATTGTTAAAGTTTAACGTATTTGTTCCGGTTATGCAGTTTCCCGACAAACCTGTAAAAATGAAGAATAAAACGAAAGGATAAATTTTGAAATTAAGAAACTGTCATTATTATCATCAAATTTACAATTTTTCCGCACGTCAACAAAATGACGCGACTTATAATTTTTTTTTGGAAAAATAAAAGTTTTTATGGACTATATCGGAGCTTATGCGGGAAATGATATATATCCTACATGTTTTCAAATTTTTTTGAGACGATTTGAACCTCCGTTCTTTTGCAATCATTGCAAAACGGACAGAAGAAAATTTTCAAACGCGTTTAAAATACACATACGTAATAACTAAGTCTTTGTGTTGCTTCGCGTTTATAGTTGTAAATTCAACAATTTTTCGAATTCCAAAAATAAATCCGCAGCATATGAATAAGGAAAATGTATACTTTGCAAAAATACAAATTTCATGCACGGAAAACATCTTTTTCCTCAAAACACAATTTTTGGTGGAATTACATGAAGAAAAAAATTAGAAAAAAATTTCTTGACTGCGTGGGAAAATGCATAAACTTCCTTATAAAAAAGAGAATTTTTCAAGGAAAATGATTTGTCTTATGAAGTCAAAAAGTTGATACTGAGTTTTTTTTTATGAAAGTAGAGCGTCCAGGATGTATGCCTTCAAGTTGAAATGAAATTTTGTTGTACCTTATCATTTAAAGAGTTACTTATCTTGCCTGCATCTTATTCTCTCATCTAGAGGATTACTTCATTCTAAAGTTGCCTTCTCCAATGCTTTCGGATAAACTTCTAGCTTTCTAGAACTGGCAACTGATCCCACCTCCGTTCATCTTTCTTTGTCCGTTTGCCCACATCTGCCGTGTCTCGGAGCTCGCAAAGTTCTTCCTCCACCTTCGAGACTTTACTCCCTTATATTTCTTCCTGAACCCACCATTTTCGTATATCTCCACGTTATCCCTATACGACTATTTCACTGTTATTTATGTGTTTTAGCTTTGGAAACGCACTGTCTTTTACTTCCATAGAATGCGGTAGGACGAGCCTTGCGGGAGTCATCTATGTTAAAATGCTTTTTACACAAGACTGGAACTCTAGTTTCAGGCGAAAGAAAAAGCTGTAAAAGAAATTGACCTGGAATTCTTGCACTTCTTCTGAGGATTTTCATTATTTATCGTCAATAATACGCAAAATATATTCCATGTTTACGACTTCTTCGAATTTATTAGAAACCATTTTATTTTTTGGAATAGCTTAGAGAGAAATGTTATAAAAGGCAAGAAATACTGAGGCGAAGAACTTAAAGTACGTCATTTTTTATTCGCTGATATCTATCATATCTTAAGCTCGAATATATTCCTGGAGGATTGAGATCCAAAAAGAGAAAACTAGTTCATTATAACCAGACTTATCCGAAAAAAATTAAGAAAATTGAACTATTTTTAAAATCATTAAAAACCCACTTGTTTTAAAATCTACAACTTCTATTATTGGTTTATGGTAGTATTTGAGGTCATAGACCATGCGGGTCACGTGAAAAATTCAGTCCCTGTCTACACCAAGAGACTTTTCGTTAGAATAAATCATAAAAGTAAATTATATTTTAGTATAATATCGTTTCAAAAAGAGGTAAACAGGGTTTAGGTATCAGAAATTAATATACAGTCGGGCTTCTCAATAAGAGCACTCACAGGGCTGTAGGGGAAGGGATTTCCATTTTCTAGTCCAACTATGTGAGATACAAAAAATTTAAGGAAACAAAATTTTTAAAATGGTATTAAAAATTAAAAAATTAAATTTTTTAACTGAAATGTACATGTTTTGAAAGAATATTGACATAAAAAGTTTCACTTTGCGAAGTTTAAAAGTTTGAACTACAAAAAAAACTGAAATTTTAATTATTCATTTCAATATTTTTTAAAAGTGCGAATTCAAATTTCTTTTTTTAACCATTAATATTAAGCGAGAAGCGCGAGTGTCGTAATGAGAATGCATTTGACAAAGTCGAAGTAAATTTGAGAAAATTAAATTCACGCTTACAATATTATTGAATTAATTATAGTTATAGTACAATAACGTTTATTAAGGCCGTGTAGTAAGGTCTGTCATTAAAAATTATATACGACCGCTTTATTGATAAGATAATAATTTTAAAAAATTTTCCGAAGAAGACAGCAATGCAGGAAAATGTAATGCATTACTGTCTCCTCCGACAAATTTGTTTAAATTATTACTTTAATTATAAACTGGTCGCATATAATTGGTGATGTCATTGCCTACAATACGGGCTTAATGCCTTTTGTCCAGATTGATCCTGCGTATAGAAAAATACAGTCTAATTTATGCATATATGTGACCTGCCACGAGAAAAGGGACCTAATGCGGCAAAGCCGAATTTTACAAGAGAGCCGAGTGAAAGGTCGCTGCCGTGTCTGTGAAATTTAGACGTTCGTGCGACTTCGGCTTCGCTTGTCCTTTTCTAACTCTAACATTCTCTTTTTATTCGATGAACGCAATGAACAATATAATTCTTAAGTTCTCTAGCGTCAACGAATAACAGTGAAAGATGCTTGACAAAGAAAGAAAGAAGAGCCGAATCTTCCCGAAGAGAACGACACCCGCGTGCGCACATGGACACGATCAACCATGAGGTGTGAGTAAGTGGAGGGGCAGGTTTTTTTCTGCTCGTCGAGAGCAGTGGTACATCCGGTTTCAACCGAACTTTACAATGATTTTTCGATAACAATGAATCTTCAAAATTTTTTTTGAAAAACATCATTCGATAGAGGAAAAAACGATTTTTCTATAAGTATCAAAAACAGAAAATCGATTTTTTCCGCATTAGGTCCCTTTTCTCGTGGCAGGTCACATAGACTGTCCCATATATATTTTTTTTGTGAGGAGGAAAAATGACGAAATCTTTTATAGACGTAATACAGGACACTCCTAGGACGGGTCTAGGCATACCTGTTAAAACCAAAAACTCCCTCTCTTGAACCAATACACCATCCGCGGAAACGCCTTTTGGCTTTACTGGCCCTGCCCGTTGCTGTGCTCCCTTCGCCCATCGAGATCCTTCGTCCTCATCACTAATTGACCGGCGGTCTTTCTTGTCATACTCCACCTGGCGCAGACAAAGAGTGTGTACTCCGCATCGTCTACTTGTCGACATAGTTCGGTATGCTGAGACCACAGTACGTCCACTACCATGTATTTTAGGAGGGTACTTAAAAAAGTGAAAATGAGCATCAGCGCCGCCAAGTTATGATAGGGAGAACTAATATCAATGCAAACAAAACGCCCGTACCCCACAACCCGATGCTAGTAAGAAGGTCGGCATTGAATGGTATTGAAATGTCAGAATCTGGAAAGAAACGCAATCGAGAATGAAACTTTGGAATGCCTTTTAATGCCTAGGAATTAAAATGGGGTTTCATTCTGGATTCCATTTCTTTCCAGATTTTTCTATTTCAATGCCATTCAATGCCCACTTTGTTACTAGGTATATTTTAAACAGCTTAAAATTTTTTAAACATAAATCAATGATTTATACTATCAGATCTTATCAAAAGAATATCAAACTATGATTGTTATAAAGAACATCGGTAGCGGCAATAGCGCCACCACTTGTTGATAGCAAACACTATAATTCGTTCCCCTTTTCTCCTATATGAGTGGAGCCACTGTGGCTGAGACTATTCTCAGCGCCGCTCCCCTCTGTTCCGAAAACAGCTTTTTTTGGATAGCATGGCTATTAAGGTCACTTGCTCAGACCGGAGCTGCATAAAGTAGCTTCGAGTTCACCACGCTCGCCACCAGTCTTCTCTTGGCCAGGCCATGCCCGCGTAATGCTTTAGTGGTAGCCCAACATAGATTTCGTCAGAGCCATCTGGCGTAAGCTCAAAACAAGATCAAAGTATAGTGGCCGCTATCGCCTATGCTCGCAAACACGGCCTGCTCTTGGCTTCCCTGGGTCCACCAATGTTGGGCATGATCCGAGCCAAGTTAGGTCCACAATGGATGGCTTTAGCAATCGCAATCTGAAGATGTTCGTCGATGCTAAGCCGCCGATCTAAATGCACTCCCAGGTACTTGATACTTTTCTCTCACCCGACTTCGTGTTCGCCAAGAACAATCTGCGGTTACTGAAAGAATCTCCTGTCCGTGACCAGCAAAGCCCCGGTCTTTTCAGGGGCCATAGTGTCCCATATTTGATTATCCATTCTTCTTTGTGTATCTTAACCGAAAGAAAGGCATTAATGATCCTTGGTGTATTGAATCATGAGAAATAAACTTTACCGGAAAGGAATTGATAGTTTTTCATTTACTAAATCGTGTTGATATATTTTCAATACTAATTGAAACTCTTAAACGTGAAAATTTTGATAATTGATAATTATTTATATGTATCATAAATGGATAATTATTACACGGATTAATATATATCATTGAATGATATAACAACGTAACATAGAGATTGAGTATGAGTAGATTATATTGGCAAAACAAACGTCCACCGCGGGCTTAGGGGCGCTGCTGCATGAAAACAATCATGGCTGCCGCAGGGCTTCGGCGTTCACGTATTTACTGGTGATCTGAATAGGACTTTTCAAATTAAATTTATCTGTAAGTGCTAAAAATGCTTTTATTGTCGTTAAATACGTTATGCGAGTACGTACAAGCACTGCATTTACGAGTAAAGTACTTTCCTTTCCTGTGCTTCGGTGAGAATTCCATTTTCACGCTTATATTTATTTATGCACTTGTCACTTACTTTTTCTGTTAACTATATATTTATTTGTCAAACAATTGATTAATTACTGCGTTACACTGTGAGCATCTGGCTTTAGTATAGTATACACAATGCTGCGCGAAGCCCAATGGTAGCCATATTGATTAGTTCGCTTGTCGACCACCAGGTCTCGCATTGCAAGTTTGAATTGCCAATACGTACATCATCCTTGGATGCGATTTATCACTGTGTCCAAACGTCAGGTGGACAACTAATGGCAAAAAATTACAAACCAATTATACTAATCCAACAACGGTAGAAGAAAGCCAATTTTTTATCAGAAGAACTATAAACCATTCCTTATTGGATATGAAGCACAAAGAAAACTGAAGTAGTGATAAATCCGTAGAATTTCTCTCCTCGTTGCTAATTTTTATAATCAGACACTTCAAATATGTATAAGTTACAATTTCAAGTGTTTAAGACTCTGAATAAGTGTAGAAAATAATTCTTTATAGGTGCTGGAAACTAGATTTTCTAAATATGAAACATTAGAAAAAAAATTGAATCTTTAACAAACCTTGTACTGGAGTTTGTTATTATGTTTCGAAAAGTTGTGATTGTGATTCTAAAGTATACTTTCGCTGACAAAAATGATCAATATGACACATTTACCGTTTGGTATATTAAAAATTGGAAACGTGGATCTCAGAGTAGCTGTTTTTCATAAAAAATATTAAATTAGAAGTGACATGTAAAAATAAAAAAAAATAATGTGGAATCTGAAAACACGGAGGAAACTATAAATTCAAACTGTAAGACGTACGTTAGAGATATTGGCACTTAAAATTTACTATCTTTTTAATGTTGCCAGTAAATAAAATTTTATATAAACTGTTATCAACTTCAAATATTAAATTTTAATAGCTAACACGTTCAACTTGCTTGATGTTCAATATCTTACTTTTAATATCTGCAGACACAAAATTTGAATATCAAGTGAAATGTTCCATACTTGAATATAAACTATGTTCAGCCCTTATTTGTAAAAATAAAAAAAATACAATTAATTACAATGAATCACAATAATTTGACAACTATTATACGAGGATCGTTCAGTAAGTCCCAAGAAAAAGATAGAAAAACCAATTATTTTGTATAGATTTTTTTTATTTTTCAACATAATCTCCTTTTAACAAATTTTTCCAAGCATTTCTCCAACTTTTTTAAGCCTTCCAAAAAGTAGGATTTCGGAAGGTCCTCAAAATAGGCATCTGTTTGGGCGATGGCCTTGTTCGACGCAAACCGTTGTCCACCGAGCCACTTTTTAAAGTTTGTAAATAAAAAAAGGTCACCGGGGGCCGAATCTGGCGAATATTGTAATAATTTGAATTTGAATTCAATAATTTTGGCCATTAAAACTGCGCAGGTGTCCACCCGTGCATCGTCGTGATGGAAGAGAATCTTCCTCTTTTTCAAATAAGGACATTTTTTCTTGATTTCTTCGCTCAACCGGTGCAATAATGACCTATAATACGCTTCAGTTGTCGTTTGTCCCTTTTTAGGGGTAGTCACTTCCGCAGGACATTCCGAACGATGTTCATCTTTTGTGGATGTACGGCCACGTTTAAACTCATTTACCCAATTGTAAACAGTTTCAAACACAGGAGCAGAGGTGCCATGAGCTATATCCAACTCAGCTTTGATCTCTTTCGGTGTTAAGCCTTTTAAATATAAGTATTTAAACATCGCTCGAAACTAACTTTTTTCCATTTTTCTGAATACACAAAAGTTTTTTCCTTCAATCGACAATAAAAATGAAACCATGTGATGGATATAACTGAGACTTTAACAGCTGTCTAGAGAGTAATGATGCTTACTAAAACCAAATCATTTTCGATACTACGAGCGCCATCTCTTGGATTTTCTAAGGACTTATTGAACGACCCTCGTATTGTATAGAATTTTGTGAATAATTGGTAAATTTTGTAAAGCTGTTCGAATTCTAGCAAAACTATTTGTAATTTCTTCTAAGTCTTTTGTAATTTTCGACAGATGTCCCAGCACCTTTATACACTTGTTTTATTTATTGTATACCTTCAAGAATAAATCTGCAGCTGCAGATATTTGGTAGCGAAATGACATTTAATATTATAATGCTTGATATTCAGATGTATTATCTAAGGATATTGAATAGGTGGTACTAGCTGGTAGTATCTAAGTTATTAATTTGAGTATTCGTCACACGAAGAAAAATAGATATTCAAGATTAATATCTAGATATTCAACTAGGGGACAGCCATGTTATATATTTAGTTGTAATATTTAGATATTCAGCTGCAATATCTAAGATATTAAAACATGCAGATATTAATATCCTAAATAATACAGCTGAATATTACAACTGAATATATAAGATGGGTGTCTCATACTTGAATATCCATTTTTCTCCGTGCGGATATTTCTGGCTAACGAACTAGTCTTTCTTTGGGGTCCTGATAATGCATACCAGAGCGCATTTGTTATTAGAAGAGGATATCAAATTATATAAAAATCTTATACCTTCTCATATCTGATAAAAATGTAAGAAAAAGATACGAAAAATGTTAGCGTTTACACCGTATTAGGTATTTTAGGTTAGGTAGGAGAGGATTACACCGAGGGCCAAACATTGGCATTCTAATACTTGGGACAAAACTTTATTTTTTCAATATCTTAGTAGAAAATGATTATTCGCCAAGAATGTTCTGATATAAGTTTTTATTTATCAAAAGATGTTTATTGAAATAATAGATCCGACATAAAAAAATTATCTATTTTATTATCTTATATAATAGCTTTTGGTAAATAAATCCTCATATTAAAACATCTCTTGAGGAGAATCATTTTTTTTTGTAATTCATGTTACAGGTTTTTTAATAAATGGACGCATAAGTAACCTTTCCGGTGTTGTAATGATGTTTAACTTTTTTTTTGTCTATTGCTTTTTCTTTATTAATTATTCAATAAATTTAATATTTCAATACAAATAAAAATTCTTTGGCACTGAAGAGGGCCCCCAGTTGTGGCCAAAACGATTGCCTTTTCAAATTCTTATGTTTTTTACCACATAAAAAATTATGAACAGAACTGACTACATACCAAATTAACTATCACAGATTTATTACTGTGCGTCTATAAAATAATGTGCTTGTACGGGAATATGTCACGATATAACGTAAAATGTTTAGCCCATGATAAAAGATAGATATCTTACACATGCGTGACAGTGCTGGCAAGTGAGGCAAGAGCAGGCGTGCCAACTTCCTCCGAGAATTCGATTGTGTGATAGTTCGAGGTTGGCTTTTTTCTTCCATTTCATGCAACACGGTTTCTTGTACCCAACCTCAAACTGGCATTCCTTGTAGAAAAAAAGAATTGGACCCGATTGGGACTGATTGATCCGATGGGCCCCATTTCAAAAACATCATTGAATCTGATTTATTTAATCAGGTTAGACTATTTTCAATCTGCTTAATAAATTGGTTTCAATGGTCCTTTTGAAATGAGGCCAATCAGACCAATCGGTTCTAATTATTTTTTTCTACAAGGGACGTATAAAACTTATGACAAGGTTTGCTCGCTTGCTTCACTTTCTCCTGCCAGCACTTCCGCGCATTTGCGAACCATATATCTTTTTTTTGATAGAATATCTTAATATTATATTTTCAATCTTGATCTACCTATATAAATATTTTTCGGATGATGTCCCGGAAAGGTTTCATCTCCGATTTCCTCGAAATTACATATGCCTACGCATTTTGATGCGCTGATAACGGGAAAGATAGTTAAAAATGTCGGTTTGATTTTCATGGTCAAAACAATGAAAACCCCTTTAAATCATGGGTTTCTGCGTTTATAACAGCAAATACACGGAAAAAATTTGTCACTTAAAAAGTCATCGACTTTGTGTAATACTCGTGGATAGGTTAGAAAGTCGACTAAATATGATGAACCTCCTTATTGAAGAATATGATAGATAGTCTCTGAAAATGTAAAACGCAAATTCGAAAGTTTAAGTGACAGTCGAAGAAAATGTTGAACAGTGTAAAAAGGAAAATATTATTTTCTGTGATATGATCCTGCACTTATATGGTATAGTTAATTGTTTTTCACTTTTACATGACCTATATAATCCTAATATAAACTTACCATTATACTTAACACTGTACATTACAGAAACGCAATTTTTTATAAACACTTCACAGCACCGAGAATCGAACGCTCGCACGCACACACGCATCCTAACCCAATTCTAATCGCACGCCTTAACCCGCATAGCCGATACATATCGTGGAGACTTGTGTAAAATATTTGGATCCCATTCAGAGTTTGAAGGCAAAACTAAAATAATAGATAAATTTCAAATTTGACGTAATACACTTTATCAAGATAAACATATACTTAGTCGGAACTAATTCTTCAATGTACGCTTCAACCTAGATTCAAACGAAACCAAACGACACGTAATCTCAAAATCTAACCAAAATTATCACAAAAACATAAAGCTGAGATGCATTGTCTGCTGTGCGATGCTGCGAATTACGTTTCTGCGCATCGCTTTTTGCGACTGTCGAGAAAATTTTAAAAGACGGCATATAAAATCTAATGGACTTTAGAATACAATTTACAAAACTATTTGTTTGAATTACTTTCATTTCAAATTATTCGATAGTCTTTTAAAATCTATGACAAATTAATCCAAAGATTATGAAACTTTTCATTACTTCTTAGAAAAGATCAGTTAGTGTTTAAAATACTTTTATAATAGTAAATACGCGACTTTTTTTCTTCGACCTGGTTTTCTAAAAGTTATTCGACTTTTTTCTACTATTTCCTAAAAGTCATTGAAACCTTACCAGACTTTCTCCGATTTTACTTTCTGTCCACGACTCTTCGAATAGTCTGTTAAATTTTCAGCGACAAATTTTTTCCGTGTACGTGAAAATTTGAAAAATGTTTCAAACATACGTTGTAGATCTCCGTCCACAGTGGACGGTTTTTTTTAACATGCCTGTAAGGACTAGCGCACGGTTTTTTTTCAAACACGATGGGAACAAGTACCCTGAGCGCGGACGTTGAAGAAAGACCCGGCGCTCATTGTACTCAAGTCTGTTACACTCCATCAACTTTATCAGCGTTTTTCCCGGAAACTATTGGTCGAAGAGAAAATATGAATGAAACAAAAAATATGTATTTTAAAAAGACCTACAATTTTTGTTTTGAATATTTAACAAAATGTCGCTTATTTGCTGAAAAAAGCGCAAAAAACCATGAATTTTATGAGTCTTCTATGGTTTCTACCACGAAAATCGAATTGCTGTCAATTTTCTCTATCATTTTTCTTCTCAGGGCATCAAAATACGTGGGTATATGTAGTTTCGAAAAAATCGGAGCTAAGATCTTCTCAGAACTACTCCCCAGATTTCTGTTTTCGGATTCTAGAGATCTCATTTTTATTGCATTAATTGGTTAATATAAGGTTTAATGGGCTGTTTTATTGGCTTGGCGAAGCGTGCTGTCAGTTTAAAAGACGTTCAAATTGTCTCCAAGGATAGAGTCGAAAGGTGGATAGACAGAGGCAATAGAGAAGAGTGTGAGGTGTTGAATCGTCTAGACTAGACTGAACAGAGGAAACTGCATTTGTAATGAGCGACGCGCCACTCTATTGTCGGGAGTTAAATTGCAGTTTGTTGCGAGTACGACGGACCACTAGGAATTCTAAAACGTTAGCTTGCTAAACTAAACCCAAAGTAATTGTTTCCAACGCGAGTTTTTAACAAAACCCACCGATTTATTGCACTGAGTACAAATAAAAAAGATTGTCAGCATCTGTAAACACTATTTTTGAAAATAAATCAAAAAGACAATAAACAAAGCAGTTTCTAGAGTCAGTTACAAAAATACGTGGCATCGTATATCTTTTCAATATTTACATTGCATTCAATAAAGCTCATAAAAAAGGAGGGAAATAGTGAATCTGAATTTTTTTGTTGATGTGTGTAGAGTCATGCTTCGTCATTGTGTCCATCGCTCAATGTCTATTGAGAATTCCGGCTTTTATTAATTTTTTTCTCCTCTCTTTTTATACATTTATTAATGGAAATATATTTTTGTACTACCAATAAATTACGAAATATCAAAACTTATCGTTTTCTGTAAATCTTTGTCATTTGTTGTATATTGCATTGAAATAATTTACAGATTTTTATTTTATGCAAAATTATGTGAAAAGTTTTTAAAGAATGCTTAAAAGTTGGAAATATAGTTACAATAACATTTTTAAATATTATGTAGTTTTACAAAATTAAAGAGGTTAATTAAAGAGATATCATTTAATTGGGTAAATGCGTTTCCATCAGCGTTATTTTCTATTTACATTTTTTAAAATAAAAAATAGAATATTGCATTGAAAATTGATAGTGTTTATTGTAAACGGTTTGGGTACTTAATGTAACATTGCTTTTAATCACATATAGGTACTATAAAATATAGCGAATGTGCACTTCAAACAAAACTTCAAGCCAAGACGATCAATATGGCTGACTGAAATCGCAAAATATAACTTGATTTACATGAAACTTGGAATTTGGGAGTTTTTCGGGTCGCTGATTCGAAATCAAGAATAAAAAAAATTGATACAATATCGAGATCTCTTGTATCGAACACCTTACATTACCATTTTTTTCATTGTATAGGATGCGAAAAAATCATCAGTCGTTAGTTACACATCTCACCTTATGCAAAATTGAGAAGCTGGAGCAATAAGGGGAGATAATTTTATTTTATTATGGCTCTTCCTTCTTCTGTTTTTTTTACACAATTGGGTTATATTAATATGTCATAGTCCGTAGTTTTACGTCAGGGGGTGATTTTCAAACGACTCCATCTTCGATCACTTGAAGAGCACTCTCTAAACCTGAATCAGTGAAATAGTCACTGATTATATCAGTGAAAATATATCAACTGATGAATCAGTTTCCTGCTTTGATTTCACTGAGGAATCAGTGAACGCGCCACGTGAACATAACTCTTGAATTCGCGAATTCAAAAGTTTCATCTACACGTTACATAATATAATTATAAACAAGATTAATTATAATATATAATAATAATTACGTAATTTCTTTTTAGTGTCGTTTAACCTAAAATAAACGAGTTTATCGATCGTTAAAATATTGATGGTCATATTATTTCCACTTGAAGATTTCACTGATTCAATAAGTGAGTTCTATCTATTTCACTGATTCAGCAGTCGAATTTCACTGATTCTCAGTGAAAGGCTTATAACTGCTGCCATCAGTGAATAGTCACTGCGAATCAGTGACCGTTCACTGATTCAGGTTTAGAGAGCAGACTCCGATATTTTTCTTAGTGAACACTACATGAAAAAATAGTGAAATGTGATCCTTATGCATCATAGTTTGATGTGAAACAATGAAGAAATTCAGAATTAGATGAAAATTAACTGATCGCGGCACTTTAGGGTGTAGTTTTTTATGATGGGGTGATTCTGATTATTTTATGTGACATTATTCCTTTTTTATGTACTTTCCTATAATTTTGTGATTTTTCGCACGAATTTCGGACACGCATGTTCGAAAACAATTTTTTTTCTGGGGTGTGGTTTTTCACGCAAAGGGATTGTTAAAAGACAGGAAAAGTTATGAAACATTTTTTCCCACATCTGGAACCCTCCATCCTTCGTATCTAAGACTGGCCTTGTTTTTAATCTTCCTAAAGGAAAGTCAAGCACAAACAGTTTAAATATATATTGACAAAGTTTAGTTTCTCATAAAATGGAAATTCCGACAAATCATAAAAGAATCGATTGCAATGATTTAGAAAATACTGGCTCAAAAAATAGATTTAAAGTAATTGGGACCATAAAATTCTGGTTCTCCAGTTAATTTTTCACGATTTATGTGGGCTTGATTAATTCACAAATCGTAAAACTTATCAATAAAATTTTCTATTCTTACTGAGAAGTATTTTTGAAATAGAAATTAAAAATAAATATATGATGATTCTTAAAAAAATGTTTTTCTTAATCATCTACTCGACGTGTTTATTTCTTTTCAATACTCATTATATTAAGAGAGTAAAAGAAAAAAGGATAATATTTGCGGTTTGTGAGTTTGGCATGATGTTATATAGTAAATTTTCAATTTTTTAGACTAACATAATAGAAAAGTGACTTAAGCTAATCAATTTACGAGAATATTTCATGACCGTTGAAAGCCACATACCTGTTGAGTGGCCTCTCGAGTCTTACTGCCCACTCATAGGTAAACTCACGATTTCAGGGTAGAGAAGTGAAATTAATTTGAAATCCAACGAATCAATCAAGGCAGAACTCTCATTAAGCGCTTTTTCTAAAGTGATTATTGTAATCATTAGACGCAATTTCTTAATTTCTTTTTTTTTTCTTTTTAATCATAATCAGGGACTGAATTCTAGATTAACAATCAGTTGGTTTTGTGTCATATTAACTATGAAATCAGTCAAAACCAACTGGTTTATAGCTAGAATGTAACAACTGATTAAAATTAATAAAATAAAATTACTGATTGAAATAAATCGGACACGCACACGTTCATAGTTTATTAAAAATTTCCAAAGAACCAACAGTTAAAAAACACTTAATTCTGAAGCATAAAACTCTAAACTGAATGATACTCAAAGGATTTTGCGTCAATAAATTTCAATTTTGATGTTGCAAGTAACAAATTCAAAATAAAAAATTCAATACAACATTGAAATTACAATTATAGAAGGATTCCTGTTTTCAACTAGGCAAAGTACAGTTTCTTGCCAAGGGATGTTTTTTTTTTTAAATTTCGTCATATTTTCGATAAATTGAACATTTTGCTTATTATAATTCTAAATTATTGCTACACGAAATGAATTTAAATTTTTTTTTTCCGCATCTAATATTCTTTATTTTTTGAATCTGAATTGTTCTTGTTTGTGACAAATGGAAAGATCTTAGGCCTGAAAAGATTAATGCATCAACGATCCTAATTTTATCGATGATTTAATTCTGCTAGAATTTATTTGAAGTCCCAATTAACTAAATTTGCATGCATTAAAAATAAAATAATAAATTTTCTTCCGAAAACTTGTAACAAAATTTAGTATCCATTCTCAATTCGGACCTCTGATCGAGCAGACGTGTCTTAGAGAGTTATGTGTTTATTTTGAACGCGTGTTCCATTCTTTTTTCTTTTCTCTTTCTGGTGAGTGCTACGAAGTGAAATTTGTAAAGCTGTGAACACCTGTGCCATCCTGTGCAAAGAAGTGTTCGGTGTGCAGTGTGCAGTGTGCACCAAATGTAACTCCTAACACTACAATGAATTCCAAATTAGATAGAACCCAAAGTCAAAGCAAGTCTCCAATCTTAACAAATATGAATCCGATAATTCCTACGAACAGTTATGCTACCGTTGCTGAAAGTGATGTTTTCCCAAAAAAGGACCAGGCAATTATCATTGAATCAAGACCAGATATACCCTTAGACGAATACACAGCGGCTGTAGGAAAACTTATTGGGGCAAACAGCATAAGATTCGCATCCAGAATGTCCCACGGAAGAATTTGTATGTTTCTTGATAGTAAACAAACGGCCGACGACCTTACTGAAAAGCACACCAGTATAACTATACAGAACCATATACTGGAACTAAGACCACTGATAACGAAATTCCAACGACTAATTTTATCTAACGTGTGTCCCGTTGTTCCCCACTCAATAATAAAGACTGCACTAGAAAATGTTGGGATAACAACAACCTCTTCAATAACTTTTCTAAGAGCTGGCCTATCTAACCCAGGTTTTACTCACATCTTAAGCTTTAGAAGGCAAGTTTATATCCACCCCGAAAATGTTCCGAATATTCCTGAGTCCCTCCAAATAAACTACGACGACACCTCTTACTGGATTTGCCTATCTACTGACAACCTAACATGCTTCCTGTGTAAGAAATCGGGCCATATCGCCAAAAACTGCACAGCGGCCCAACAAAACAAACCAGATGAGAAAGCAGTTGAATCAATCGACACTGCAACTAAAAAATCACCACCTAAAAAACACGATTCAAATTCAAACCTTCAAAACAAAGATTTCCCAGGTCTTCCTCCTTCACAACTCGGATTGATGGACGCTCTAAATACACCGGGAACCAAACGAACCCATTCCACTATTTCTTCGACGAATACGGATAAATCAGAAAACTTAATAACAAACACGGATGAAAACATTTCCAAAGGAAATGATAATTCATGGATACCGGCTAAACCGAACAGTAAGAAACCCAAAAAAATCAGTGCCCCGAAGACAAAAAGCATAACAACCGACGACTTACTAAACTCTGTCGAACCACTCTTTGAAAACTCCTCAGCTAACTTTATTCTAAACTATATGCAATTCAAAAGCTTTTTCGAAAAAGCAACAGGATCGGCGAATCCAGCGGCTATCGCCAACGACTATACCGATGACATCCAGGGGCTCATAAATATGCTGAAAGAAATTTATCCGAACCTGACGGAACGAACCGCCAAACTTAGATGCACCAAAATTATTAACAGACTAGTCAAAGCTGAAGGCAATATAGTTACGAGCTCTGATGAAGAATCACCATCGAACACGGAAGAAACGTAAAAAACTACTCCTTCCTTAATATGGCCTTCAAAATCATTCAGTGGAATTTAAACGGTTTCAATCCTCGACGCGAATCTCTCCAACTGCTTATAAAAGAACAAAACCCATCAATATTGTGTCTCCAAGAAACTAATTTTAAAAACTCTTTCTGTGCAAATCTGAGAAACTTCTCACCAGTTTTCAAAAATCGTCGTAATACAAATTTTGCTAGCGGGAGCGTTGCAGTTTACACCAATAGTCACATACATCACGAGGAAGTTAAATTAAACACTAATCTAGAAGCAGTTGCAATTTCA
Organism: Diplolepis rosae; assembly: GCA_030998225.1. NCBI lineage: Eukaryota > Metazoa > Arthropoda > Insecta > Hymenoptera > Diplolepididae > Diplolepis > Diplolepis rosae. Next base: position 951,493 of record JAPYXD010000754.1, on the reverse strand, counting down.
ACTATAACCCCGTCAAAATTATGTATCTGCAACACCTACATTCCGAATCGACATGAGATCAACCTCACCGAACTTAAACAACTTATTGACCAACTACCCAGACCCTTTATTCTACTAGGAGATTTCAACAGTCACAACTCTCTCTGGGGATCAAGACACACTGACATAAGAGGTAGAAAAATAGAGAAACTTTTAGACGAACCTGATCTGGTTTTGCTTAACAACAACCAACCTACACATTTTAACATGTCAAATGCTGCACTCAGCTCAATAGATCTGTCTCTCTGCAGTTCTAACATAGCTCAGACCATTAACTGGAATGTTCTTGACGATCTTTATGACAGTGATCACTTTCCTATTATGATTGAAATTCACAATCCCCATCCCACAATGTATAACTATACCCCGAGACGGAAATATAAAAAAGCGGACTGGTATAAATTCCAGAAAGAAATAGATTCCAAAATTGACAAACTAAAATCACCTTCTGTTGAAAACATACACAAAATTGATGATATTGTTCATGAGTTTGGAGTGGCTATCACGAAGTCAGCTGATGCATCTATCCCAAAAACAACTTCGAATACCTTCAAAAACCAAGTACCTTGGTGGAGCCCTGAAGTGGAGGAAGCTATCAAACATAAGAAACATGCCTTTAATATCTATAAAAGACTTAAGACTGAAGAAAACAAAATCGAGTTTAAGAGACGTCGAGCCATTTCAAGGAAGATAATTAAACTGAGCAGACGAAAATCATGGATTGAATTCACTTCGTCCTTAAATTACAGCACTCCTAGCTCAGAAGTATGGAGGAAGATCAACATGACTGAAGGAAATTCTACAAGTACACGCATCATGGCCCTCAAAAAAACTGATGGCTCTACATCGTCTGATTCAACAGAAATCGCGAACGAACTAGCGGATAACTATGCCTCAAATTCTAGCAATGCAAACTATGCGCCGAATTTCATCCCTTTCAAGATTGAAATTGAAAACATCATCGACCAAAGAATTGATGAGAATCAAAATCTTGTTCTCAATACTCCACTCCTTCTGTCTGAAGTCACATCAACTCTAAATCAATGCAAAAATACTAGTCCTGGTCCTGACAACATACCAAATGTACTCCTAAAGAAACTACCAATCAAATCTCTAAAGTACCTTCTTGATCTACTAAATTGCATTTGGATTCACAAAGTCTTTCCAAGCCTTTGGAGAGAATCCCTCATCACTCCTATTCTCAAGCCTAACAAAGACAGACTAAAAGCCAGCAGCTACCGACCCATTGCATTAACATGTAACATGTGCAAACTAATGGAAAAAATTATAAATAAAAGACTCAGATGGTTCCTAGAAAATATGAAATTTTTTGATAAACACCAAAGTGCCTTCAGACAATATCGATCAACACTGGACTCCCTTGTAAACCTTGAAACAAACATACATGACGTCTTCATAAATGACCAACAACTCCTGGCTGTTTCTCTAGACATTGAAAAATGCTACGAAATGGTCTGGAGGCATCGAATCCTACAAATCCTACTTGATAATGGCGTGGATGGATCAATGATTATCTTCATTAAAAACTTTCTCCAAAAAAGACTCATTCAAGTTAGTGTAAACGGTTTCCTCTCGAAACAAATTATACTTGAAAATGGAGTTCCCCAAGGCTCCGTACTTAGTGTCACTCTATTCTTAATTTCTTTCAACGATATCACAGGTTGCATTTCACGACCAATAAAAAAAAGCATCTTTGCCGATGATCTGACAATCTACTGTAGCGGAAAAGATTTAAAAACAACTCAAAAACTAGTTCAAAGCTGCCTTGACGAGCTGCAAAAATGGGCCAACAAAACGGGTTTCAAGTTCTCCAAAACGAAAAGCACTTGCATCGTCTTCTCAAAAAATAAAAAAATAAATAACCTAAACCCTGTTCTACATATCTCAAAACATAAATTAGAAGTTGTTAATACTATAAAAATTTTAGGGCTTATCTTCGATGAAAAGCTTTCCTGGATCCCTCACCTAAGATACCTAAAAGACGACTGTAAACGCAGGCTAAACGTTATTAAAACACTTGCAAAAAGAAATTGGGGAGCGGACCAAAAATTACTAACAAATACCTACAAGGCTATTGTTAGATCCAAGTTAGACTATGGGTCCATAATCTATAACTCAGCCAAACCTCAGATTCTAGAAATTATCTCCCCTATCCACAACGCTGGTCTAAGAATTACCTCTGGAGCCTTTGTATCTAGCCCGATCAGCAGCATTCTCTGTGAAACTGACGAATATCCTCTTGACGTTCGAAGGAAACAGTTAAGCCTAGTTTACGCCACTGCCATAGCCTCTACCAAGCCAAACCCGACATACGAGGACATTTTTCTCGGAAAATATCAGGATGAATACGAGAAACGCCCAAATTCTACTGTGCCAATATATGTTAGAATCAAAACATACCTACTGGAAACTAATTTTGAAATACCAGCTGTTGCTCCTAGGCGACCCTATAAATTTTCTTATTGGAAATTTTCATTGCCTACTACCATCACTGATCTTCAGAAATTTCCTAGGAACCAAACAACGTCAATGGAATATAGAGCTGCCCGAGATGGACTTCTCAACAACTACTCAAATTACATCCCAATCTATACAGACGGTTCAAAATCTACAAATGGATGCGGATGTGCAATGGTCACACCTGATAAAGAATCTCAATTTAAATTACCGGACTCTTACAACATTTTTAGGTGTGAAACATATGCTATCTTAAAAGCACTAAATTACATAAAACAAGCTATCGATTCCTATTTTATCATCTTTACGGACTCCTTATCTGCCATTGAAGCAATCAAAAACACCAGCAAATTTGATCACATCACACAAGAAATCCATGAAACCCTTTGGGAGTTCTCTAAAAGGGGAAAAGAAGTTATCTTTACCTGGATACCATCTCATTCTGGAATAAAAGGAAACAAAACTGCAGATTCCATAGCCAAATTGGCTTATTTACTCCCTGTAACCGATCCGCCTATTCCTACCTTCCATAAGGACCTCAAAATCCAAATCTGTCAAGCATCCAAAGCCTTGTGGAACGAAAGATGGGAAACTTCGAAAATCACCAAACTCCATCAGATTAGAGCGGATATTTTCGAGAAACCGACTATATACTTAGAAACTCGCAGAGATCAAGTGACCCTTACCAGACTGAGAATTGGACACACAAACTTGACCCATTCATACCTAATCACCAAAAACGAACCTGCCTTATGTAATTGCTGCGAGGACCCTGTCTCCATCTCCGTCAAGCACATACTAACAGAGTGCAACAAGTATACCGATAAACGTAACCAGCATAAAATTGGGATCAACCTGAAAAGGATGCTCACCGACCCAAACTTATTCAACAGAGTTCTAGACTACCTTCAGGATATAGATCTTCGACACCTCATATAGTGAAATTCGAACCAAACTGTGTTTTATTCTGTTTAAGAGTGAAATTCATGTACATAAGCAGAACATGCGTACCTAAAGTGCGAATCCAATTACAAATCTCACACTACGCTCCTCCAACTTAACCTAATCTGTAAGTTACGACTGTAGTCGCTAATGACCTTAGATGTTGATGCGACTCTAAGACCTTAATAAAAAAAAAAAAAAATTTAGTATCATGAATAAGTGGGAGGTTGGCAAACAATGAACGGCTATCGCTATATTTGTCAGCAGAGACTTTTTCTTACAATACCATTCAACGATCGATGGCATGGAAACGAGCCTGTGGTTCTTGTTTTCAATCGACAGGTGTTTTAGCTTTGAAAATTGCCCTTTTATGGAAGTGAAAATAGAAGAGAAAAAATATTTCCCTGTGGAGATGAAAGACAAACTGCTACCTGTATTATCACTGATCATTGAACTGTGTTCATCATTTTAATGACTATTTGGATTGAAATTTGTATTTATTCAAACTGAAATTACTATTCTATAAATAATTTTGATGCATAAATTTGTCTCAATTAAAGATTAATATCTTTCCCTTGATTATCTACTAGAAATCTGTATCTATAGTTTATGATTTAAAATCTTAGGGTGTCTTTGCAAAACGAATTCAATTTGCGATTAATTATGCAGAAGTCGAGTTATCGATTAATGAAGGAGCTTGATTATTGCATTACAACTCGGTTGCAAAGTAGAAGTAATTCCAGTTTATTAATATTGCATCTCAAGTGGCTTTCTCTTATAAAATTTTGTGCGGATCTAAAAGCATTACCTAAGTGAAATATATAGCTTTCCAATCGAATAAAACTCTTGGAAATATTAAAAAACTGAAAACAATAGTTTCTACCATTAAATTGATTTTACTACTGCGGATATTATTGGTGAATAATCTGAAAGGCGTTATGACAAAACAGCCTGATGAATAAAATTTTCAAAATCTCACGTCGGTATTACGTAATCATTAAATAGCAGGAATGAATCACAACCCACTCTCTAAATTTGAATCAGTCAAAATCTACTGATTATCAGTGAAATTTGACTGATTCAAATAGCTAAAAAGAGGTTACTGTAAATCAGTCAAATTTCACTGATTATTTAAGTGAAAATTGACTGATTTGACAGTGAAAAATATCTTTTTCACTGATTCAATCAGTGAAAATTTGACTGATTCTGATTTAGAGAGCATTTATTTTTAAATCAAGATTTAAAAAAAAAAGTCTTTCGGGTTTGAATTCAGATTTGCAATATTTTAGACTGGAGTTTTGCTTTGTTAATGAATATCCAGAAAAATATAATTTGGGAACGTTATTTGTCTCTTCTGAAAACTTGGTTTATAAGAGGTAAGTCGTTTCAGAATAACACTCTTTAAGTGTTTTTTATGTAACAAAAGACTAAAAAATGATTCCTGCAATTTTAAAGTTTATTTTTATTCGCTAGAGTGCTGGAAAGTAGTCCAACTCCTCTTTTGAAGTTGATTCGTATCAAACGTGGTCGATTCGAACAGAAGTTCATTCGACCGTTAGCATGAGCTCGCTTGAGCCCAGGAGGAATTATTTAACACTCTCTGTCTCCGATAAAGTACCTCTCTTGAGAGATTTTATCAAAACCTGCGTTCGACCTCAAATAAGTGTTACCGGCTATAGTTAGAGCTAAATTGTGTCATTTTTGATACCGCAATGTTTTCGAGTGTTTGACAACGCTGCCTGGAGATTAAATGGACGCCCCTGATCGTTTAAGCCTGTTTTTATGTGTTCAAGAGTATATCTGCTCGCGATATTGCGTTATAGTTCTGCAAATGCTACAAAATTTCCTAAAAGGCGGATGCAATTCAGTGAAAATTCTAATGCTTGCAGTAAAAACGAAATAAACAAAACAAATGACGAGTTTAGTTTTAGCTCTTGTGAGACGCTGCATCGCTAATGCCTTTGGGAAATTCCGTTTGAAAAATTAGTGTATGTGTTTAGACTCTCTTTATAAGTAAGTTTGATGTGCTTTTATCGACGATAAAAACTACAATTACTGTCCAATAGAATATCAATGATAACATAAAAATCCTTTCTGCTCTCTATTTTCACTTATTTAATGCACAGGATTTTTATTCTATTGTACATATATTTTTGAAATTAAATACGTTTCCGAAAGTTCAATACGTGTTTCATTCTCGTGTTCGTTAATTATACATGTTTTAATTTAGTGTGGTGGTACAAAGTCTCCCTCCCGCCACCCTCTGAAAATCTACATTTGCTTATTTCAACGTGATAATAAATTATAAGTGAATTATGAAAATATGAAACACTTTAATCTTTTTATCTACAAATTATAACAACTTTTTTCAATTAAAAAATGCTTATTTTTTGTACCTTTATTTGGATATAACAGTCAAATTAAAAATATACATCTTTAGGAGAGAATTCGGATATGTAATTGCTTCATCGAATTATAATTTAGCGTGTAGAAATGAGCAAATTTCAATTTTCAAGGAGGGGGTGGCGTAAACTTTTTTCTGTCGATGCGAGCACATTAGACTCAATGCCTACTGTGTAGTCTTCAAAATATTTTGAATGCTGGGATTACGTTCAGGAATCTCTGAAATTTTAGTACTTGATACTTTGGCCTAATCTATGAAAATCTACTATTTTATTATGCAGGTCGATCTGAGACACATGGATGAAAAATCCGGAAGCAACATAGTGGAAGTTGGCGTTGATTTGTCCGAATTCTACATGTCAGTAGAGTGGGATATTCTAGAAGTGCCAGCAGTAAGGTAACTTTTAATTTTTAATATTTATTCTCCCCTTTTACTCAGACTTTTGCTCCTGGAAATTAAAAAATTTATTGTTTATGAAAATTTTCAACTTATTTCTTTTTTGTGATATATATTTATAGATTTTCCAGCGAAACGGTTTTCTCGGGATTTATTCACTCTTTTAGTCTCAGACACATTTTTAAGGCACTAGACTTACGGGGAATTTTCATTTGGAATTTCAATCAATAAATGAGGAATTTAATTTCGTTTCAAAAAACCTTAGTTTGTCTGAGTCAACAAAGAAGTGAAGATCAGTTAGCTGTATTGAATCCCAAGAGGCTTTGAGTAAAAGTCTTGACATGAACTTTTTTCAATTCTTTATAGTATTTACAAAAATATCAATGTTGTAGTTTTGTTATTAGCGTTTATGGCAGTTAACGTGCCAAAAAACAGGTCTTTGGGAAGAAAAGATTTCCTATGATTTTGAGACTTGAAATGATATTATAAATCGTGTCTTATGAAAGAAAAAGCATTAGTTTTTATGAAAAAAATTTAAAACTCACGAAAAATAATACTTTTAATAATGTTTTGTGTAATAGAATTTTTCCTTATCAATTTTTAATAAATGATTGGATTTTCATAATGCATTTTTTGCAATTTTTTTGGGAAAAATATTCTCTACAATTTTACTGTTTCTAATTTTTAAAATTAGTAAAAAATAAGTAGAATTGTAGAAAATATTTTCTTTGAAAAAATAAGCCATTATTTATGAAAATTTAATCACTTTTAAAGAGTTGGTAAAAGGCGACAGTAAGAAAAAATTTTATTACAAAAAACCTTATTAAAATTATTATTTTTCGTAAGTTTTAGATTTTTTTCATAAAAAATGTTTTTTTTATTTTATAAGACACTACTGATAATATCGTTTCGAGTCTTCAAATCATTGGAAAACTTTTTTTCCAGAGACCTTTGTTTTTGCACGGTAACTACCTTAATAAGTAAAATTATTTATCAGTTATGATTCAATTTTGAAATACCTGAATATCTTTATGTTCTTTATAGAAACGAGAAATTTTATACGTGCTGTGACGAACCATACTTAGATATTACTTTCAACATCACAATGCGAAGAAAGACGCTTTTCTACACAGTCAACATCATTATTCCTTGCATGGGGATTTCTTTTCTTACAGTATTAACTTTCTACCTTCCAAGTGATAGCGGTGAAAAGGTGAGTATAGAATTGATTATCTTTAAGGGCAAGTCAAAAAAATTGATTTTTTTTATGAATCATACATTTATCACATGTCCTACTGTTTCTTTCTGTCTCTTCTTCTTGATCCTAGAAATCTGATTTATTTGCGAAGTTTTTCATTCGAATATTTTAACTTTCAAGAAACAACGAATTTGAACAATCTACGAATAAAAGGAGAGCCATAAAGAAAGAGAATAAAAGAAAGGAAACTCCAAAACTCTTTCCTTAATTATCTTAAATTTAAATTTTTAGTTTTAATTTCTTAATTCAATGCTTTATTAATTTTGTAAGTTTTTACAAATGAATGTTTGAAATCTTCGAAATACATTTTGAATATTCTATTAAATTTGAATAAACGTAAAAAAAGGCAAAGCAAAAATGAAAAAAGAGTTTTTGCTGAATGAATTTGGTTAATTTCGAAAAATACTTTAGTAGGATGAACTAAATTTTTGTTCATCTCACTAAACTCTTTTGCCCGAGTGAATTAAAGTTTTTGATTGAACAGTTTTGTTCAGCTTGCGAAATATTTTGTTGATGTTACAAATTTTATTTTGGTTAAATTCACTAAATAAATTTGTTTTAGTTGAAGAATTAAAATTATTTAACAGTATCAAACACATGTTTGATGGAATCAAGAAAAATATTTGGTAGAATCAACCAAACACTTTTAACCAAGAAATGTGTTGGGTCAACTAAGAATTTCGTTGCTTTGAGTAGAAAAAAGGAAACAAGATGTTCTGTTGGTCGTTTCTTTTATTCTTCTTTCTTAATAACCATTTTATATAAATCAATTTTCAAATTTAATGAATTAAAAATCTTTCTGTGGAAAAAAATACGCTTTCGACTGCGCTCGGATTCGAGCCCAGGTCTCTCGATTGCCGGTCGACTGCGAAAATCAATTTTCAAAATAATATATCTTTACTCTCTAAATTTAAATCAGTCAAATTTTCACTGATTGAATCAGTGATTTTCCTTTTCACTGATTCATCATTGAAAAAATATTTTTCACTGTTAAATCAGTTAATTTTCACTGATTCATCAGTGAAAAAATATTCTTCACTGTCAAATCAGTCAATTTTCACTGAATTAATCAGTGAAATTTGACTGATTTACAGTAACCTTCTTTTAGCTATTTAAATCAGACAAATTTCACTGATAATCAGTAGATTTTGACTGATTCAAATTTAGAGAGTAGTCTTTCCATTTTTCTTAATTTTTTTATGTGAACGTCAAATTTTAATGCGCATGTATATAGTATTTCCATTAAATTTACGTAATTCCTGAACACACTCCGTACATATTTACATACTGTGAATAATAAATATCCCATAATACTTAAGAAGAATTAGAAGTATATAATTTATTACATCATAATTCCACATTTCTATCTTTTGAGGCAGAAATTTAATTCCTTGGCTAAAAAGAAAGTGCCAGCTTGTAAGGCAAGAAAAATAAATAAATAATGGTACTAGACAGGAAATAAGTTAATCTCGTATTTCCTTCTGCTGAAAAGTCCTTTAGAGACAAGCACTTCTACTTTTGGCGCATGAGCTTTATCCATTTTTTCTTATCCTTATAAAAACTTTACTTCTTGTGACCTTTTGGTTGAGAAAATTCAACTCTATTCGTATTAAGAGAAAAAAATTCTGGGATAAAAAAAAAAATAATTTCTTCTTTTGTCTATGTGAATTTCCCATATATAGGATTTTTTTGACGTGTCGCTTTCTATTTGTGATTTTATTTCGCATAGCAAAATACTAGTTATTACGCGACCAAAGGTTGACTTTTGAAAATGGCTGCTTGCCAACTTTCACCCAATGGTAAACCTGCTCTCACTTTATTTCTTGCCTCTTTACTGAGAACCGCCTTTTCACTCCAAAAGCAAGGGAAATCTCGCATGAAATTCACGCCGCAATTTCAAATATATGGGAGGCATGTAATCGTAAAGCTGGCCATTTCCACTTTTCGTCAAAATGGGTGCAGACATATACATATAATATGTGGGATAATAAATAGCGGACTGTGCAGCATGTATAAATAAGAATAAAAATGAAATAAATAAAAAGGTAGAAACTGGAATATTGGGTTTTTTAAAGAAGGGAGATCAGAGCGAAATTTCAACCCGTTCAAGTATTAAAGCCACAGGATTGACATTTTTTTTAAGAATAACTGTGGCAGGAAGAATATAAATATTTTTTGACCATTTTTAATTTTTATTCTGAGGCTGAATAGAGAAATTACAAAATTGTTTTATTTTTTCACATATTTTATATAAATTTAAAATTCAATATAAAGATCTGCCTGATTTTTGAAAATATTTTTTTCGATAAGTTCTTCATGGTATATCGTAGGATTTTTAAAAAATTTACACTGTTTGGGAAAAACTTTACGAATGGCCGAAAATAATGGCTTTTTTACGTAAAAATTTATTTTCTGAATTTTGAAATATGCTAATAAAAGTTACGACCTGTTTGTCGTGGAAACTGTCAGCTACACTCATAGCGTTGGAAATTTCTGCTGGAATTTTCCCAGAAATATAACTAAAGTTCTATACAGTTACAATTTTGTAAAGTTAGGACAAATTTAAGAAGACCCAGTTACTTCGATCCACCTCTCAGATAATTTATCTCCATGAACTATTTAACTAGCTAAAAATCAGTTACTAAATAAAATTAGTAAATTACAAAATACTGATTTAAATCGTTTTAATCCGATCGCGTGTATATTACAAAATGCTGTAGAAAATATAAACTTTTTGGTATTAAAGTTATTTCATGTAGTGATCATTTTTCTGAAATGTGAAGGTTTAATAATGTCTTGCTCAGCATACTTCATCCTTTTATTATTTTTTTTAATAGAGAAAATTGTGTAAAGCTTTAGAATTTAATAGTGTTTTTCAGTTACTATTACAATCTTTTATGACGCTAGGGGCTGATTTTGTAATCTAAGGATGATCTCAGATAATTGAAGTGACTGGAATCTGCAAAATGTATTTTTATGTGCTAGTGTAACTTTTTTTCGATATTTTCGATATTGGAACATCAGATTATAGAATTATATTTTTCTATAAATAAAGGATTTGCTTCTTAATATTAGGCATGATCCAGAAGAATAGTAAATAATATTCAAGATTATCGTAATATACACATGTATCGTCATAAATTTTGTTTTTCAATATAGAGTATCATAATAGTATATTGTGCAACTAGGAAAATAAATATGTTTTTCCCGTCTTACACGCGATTTTTTTTCTATTGTGGATAGGGTTAAAAATGTTTTATTCTACTAGCAGGCCATAAAGTGGATTTTATTTCCCCCTGCAGGGTAAACAAATCTATTTTTCGACCACCCAGTAGAAAAAAAAATCGTGCGCAACGCGGCAAAAACATCTATTTTACTCGTGTGATTGTCTGATCGCCCTCGCAAAGTGAACTTTTTCCCTAGTTTCACAATTTACTATTTTTTTTTGATACCTAGTAATTTTGATTAACTGTGAATTTTGTACATGTAGATATACATTTAGATATTCAACTGTAATATCTGGATATTCAGCTCTGCTATCTAAAATATTGAAATAGGTTAAAATGAATATCTCAGATATTGCAGCTGAATATTTAGATATTACACACGCAGAGAAAAGATCAGTAAAATTTACAGGAAGTTCGGTACTTATTTGGACAACGTGACTTTTCAATAAATTTTACCAGAAGTTGAGTTCAATTAACAGATTTTCTGTACAATTCACTTAGCGTACAGTACAATCAACTTAACTCGGATTTTTTCGTATTCAGTAGAATTTACTGGACGCTGAGTGAAACATACAGAAAATCTGTTAATTGAACTCAACTCCTAGTAAAATTTACTGAAAAATCATGTTGTCCAAATAAGTACCGAACTTCCTGTACATTTTACTGATCTTTTTTCTGCGTGCAACCCAATATATATAATAATATCCATTTATTCGGTGTGGTTTTTCTTTACTAATGCAAATAATTTGAAATCCATTATACTGCCGTTTTGCGAAAATAAACACGATATGAACTGACATGTTGCTATTATTGTGAGCAAAATTACGCAGTAACGTGTAGAGCAGCACGAAACTGGACGAAACGCAATCCTGTGTACCAAATAATCTATTTAACTCTCTTTAGTATGTGAATGAACTTTAACCTATAGCTCGTTTAACTTTTGATTCCAGAGTGTATCCACCCTAGAGCCCAGAGAATACTTAATGAACCGATCCAAGTTCAACATTGAAATCATGGAAATATATGTATATTTTGTTCTTTCTCGAGTACAACTCATAGAATTTACATCTTTCCTTTTATTAAAGAGGTTCGAGTTATTAACATTACCTCGAACTAAATAACAGTTTCTAAAAGCAGGAAAAATGTGATCAAACTTAATTGCAGTGCACTTTTGAAGAAGCAGTAATACACTTCTTGAAAAAATTAGTTTGGGTCAGAATTATTTAATAATAAATAGTTATTTGACATCTCATATTTGTTTCTTTACCTCCCTATAACTAATTATCATTTTTATTCACTCCAAAAAAACAAAAGCTCATTTTGTTTATTATTTACAATTTTACTCGTTACATTTTTTAGAAACAACACACTCTACAAAATTTGTTTATTTAAGAAAATCATTAAGAAAATAATTTGAAAAAAAAATTAACGAGTGGAATTTTAGGAAATGTTTCAATAAACTTAAGAGTTATTTTTTATTAAGATTAAATAATAATCAAGATTATTTATAGAGAAGTTGAAAATAGATCTGAAATATCAGATAACTTTTGATTAACGAATGATTTTGACTTGAACTATTTGTTGGGAAGAAATGTATTGTTCTCTCTTCCAAAATGCATTGAAATTGATTTTTGTTCTATTTTCTCTGATTTTTTTTTTTTTCAATTGGACATGATACTTCGAGTAATTTGAAGCTCGTCTCAAATTTCGAGGTTATTACATTCTCATCATGGATGAGAAGGTATTGGTTTTATGTGAAAAATGACTTTCGAAATTTTCATCAAATCTTTACGTTTTGAGACCCCCTGAATCAGAAAAAATGGTTTTTACGAAAGTGTCTGTCTGTCTGTATGTCCGTCTGTCTGTCTGTCTGTCTGTAGGTCGTGTGCGGCATAACTCTCGATAGATTTATCAGATTGAATTGAGCTTTGGTACACTTTATCGGAGCCGAAAAAGTAAGGACAAGTTCGTTAACCAGCCACATCCAATCAAAATTGAGGGGTTGAGCACTACTTTTGTGTTTTTGAAAATAATTTTTTGAAAAAATCAAAAATTTCAATACTGGTTTTAGATAGTGCTCATAAATGTCTAAAAGTTATCCTGATAACATTTTTTGATTAAATCAAAATTAGAAATGTTACAGCATATTCGAATTCGAAAAAAGTCAATATCAAAATTCCATTTTCCAGTTAAATTATACGAGATACGAAAAAACGTTATGATACAATATTATTTTTTACATAAAGACCTACAAATTTGAATTGTAACATTTTTTCATAAGATGCATATTTTTCTTTTTAATTAAAAAAAAAACTATTGAAAATCCAAAATTCAATTTTTTAACAATAATATGTAAAATAAGAAAAAAACGTAAGAATACAAAGTTGTTAGTTTCAAAAGGTCTACAAGTTTTGTCCCACACAGTTTCTGATAAAACATATATTCTTCGTTTCAATTCCAAAAAATACGATTAAAATTCAAAAATTCCATTTTTTAGACAAAATATGTGAGATTCAAAAAAAACTTTGAGATGAAAATTGTTTGCCTAAATAAGGTCTAAACATTCTTATCGAAAAATTTCTCGACAGGATGTATATTTTATGTTTTGATTTTTAATATTAAAAAAATTCGATTTTTTCCCCAAAATATGTGAGATACGAAATAAGCGTTGTTCTGCAAAATCGTTTCCTTAAATAAGGTCTACGATTGTTTTTTTCTTTTTGAGAGATTTGGAAGAAAATAAATTATTTTAATCATGTAATTTATTAAAAAGTTACTGAAATGTATACAGAAAATCGAGCGCGAAGCGCGAGCGTCATGATCAGAATGTGTTCCTTAAGGCCGATAGAGCCTTAAGTAAATTGAATTTCCTGTTTCACTTAATCTGAAAAAGAAACTTAGTGAATTTGAGAAAATGACTAATTTACATCATCTTTAATATCATTAAATTGGTTTGAGCTTCAGTATTAAATTATAAGAAATAAACTTAAACGTATGCCAAGAGCACAAAACCGAGCGCGAAGCGCGAGGTCCAGAAAGAACGGAGCGCGAAGCACGACGTTCAAAAATTCCGGAGCGCGCAGCGCGACGATCGAGTATTACGGAGCGCGAAGCGCGACGATCGAATCGCGCGCCCTAGGCGCGCTCAAACTTGCGAGCGAAGCGAGCTGCGCGCAAAGCACGCAATGAGAATGTGCCCGCGAAGCGGGCAGATATTTTTCATGGGCATTGGAACAAAATTGAAGAGTGCGAGAAAAAGAATTCTAAATCGGCATAGAAAAATCATACTGGTTTAAATTTCACCCTGAGGAACTTTGAAATGCATGACTTGATAAAATATCCTTCCAGATATTCCTATAAAGTTCCTCAATTGTGCAGAACAGTAACGTCACTGTAGAGATAAACCGTAGTGTCGTGGCTTCTTGACGATAATATTGGCAAAAAGGTTTTCAACTCAGCGACCGCGTCCTTTCGTAGTAGTACGTCAATCAAATCGACAGAATCGATAAGCAATATCGTGAAACTATACCTTCAGCTATCGCTGATCCTGAATTTTGGATTCTAGCTCGCTTAGCTAGACTATACTTTACGACATATTTGTTCTCAAGATACAATTTTTTCTATAATGAGCTTTTGTGTCATGAATATTCTTCGAATGAAGATTCTGGAAATGTAAATGCATTCATTTAGGATCTATACTCAAAAAAACAATTTTTATATTCAAAAAAAAACTTTTTAAATTAAGGGCATCCATCAATCGTCGGTCCACGTGACTAAATCATACATTAATTGGTTCACGTATAACTTTTTCAATTCACAAAACTTCTTTCTGAAAATTTGAGAAACGCTATAAAAGACAATAAAGCACGTCTGTTAACTTACTTTTAATAAAAACTTTGAAATAATTGGAAGATTTATCGATAATTGCACTTGACGGTAAAAATGTTTGCAAAATTTTTAATCAAACGAAGCTTACAGACGTTCTTTGTCGTCTTCTGTTGTATTTTCCAAATTTTTATGAAGATATTTTGTGAAATAAAAAAGTTAGCTTAGATGGATTTTTACAGGAATTTGGTCACGTGGTCTGATTGATCCATGGTCTTAAACAAATGTGTATATCACTATAGGGTAAAAAAAAATTTTTTCCTACTAGCGGGTCATAAAGTGCATTTTATTGCACCTTTTGGGGCAAACAAATCCATTTTTCAACCCTTCAGTAGAAAAACAATTGTGTGCAACATGGAAATTTTTTTTCTGCTAGCGGGTCATAAAGGGAATTTTATTTCACCGTGTAGGGCAAACAAATCCATTTTATGACCCCCTAGTAGAAAAAAATCGTAAACGAAACAGGAAAAACATTAATTTTAGTCAAAATAGGCAAAATAAATATTTTTTCCCTAGTTACGTAATATACTATATTTTCCCTAGTTGCACAATATTCTATTTCTTAATTGAAGCAAATTTTTCAGTTGACTTCCTTTTTTTAAATTAAAAGAATCTTTAGTGTGTTAAAAAATAGTATGTTGTTCAACTAGGGAAAAATAAATTTTTTTTCCCATGTTGTACATCATTTTTTTTCTACTGGAGGGGTAAAAAAATGCATTTTTTTGATCTGCTAGTAGGAAAAAAACCTCGGACAATCAGATGTTTATTTCTTTAATAACGTTTTGATGAAACCATATATCATCCTCTTCAGGTTTTACAATTATATTGAGTATGTAGAATTCTGTAATATTGTCAACTTTTTTTTAACTTCATAGTACATATCTCTAACTGTTTTTAAATAATACTGTAGTATAGTAAGTATACTGTTATTAACTTCGGTGAATCCACACATTTATTACAATAAGTTATAAATTAAAAAAAATGAAGAAAAAGTTTTACCTTCGTTGCAATATTGTAAAAAGTTCTTTTATGACTAAAATTGACAAAAAGAGTGATTCAATAATTTGACCACTTTGGTTTGCAAAAAAATTTTTCGACGATTGTTCCTGTTACGATTTTTTTTGAAAAAATTTTAAATTTTGAGATTGACTACAGTATTATTTAAAAACAATTGGAGACATGTACTTTGAAGTTAAAAAAAGTTGACAATATTACAGAATTCTACATACTCAATATAATTTTAAAATCTGAAGAGGATGTCATATGGTTTTATCGAAACGTTATTAAAGAAATAAACATCTGATTGTCCGAGGTTGGTCATTTTCCTGCTTTTAAATGAAGAAAATTAGTCGAACGAAAAATATCATATAAGTTAAATAAACTAATTTTAATTTGTAATTGAGAAAAGGAAGGTAAGATAACGATTTTTCTAATATTAACAAAAGTTTTTTTCCGTGTGTAATTCAAAAGATAGATATTTCTTGGGAAATATTAACTTTCATGTACCTTGAAAGTGACTAAGATGTTAAAAATTATTTCTCATATATACAAATTGTAATCCATACTATAAACGTTTTTATTCTTGAAATATGAATAATTTATCGAATCTTTCTTCGGCCAGTCTCCAATAATTTAGAAAATTTCACAGAATTCCGTTATAGATATTTCATGATTGTTTGTAATTCGCAAATTAAAAACTTTATATTATTAATATTTATTTTGAGTTTAAAGTATTTCTCATTCAATAATAAAAAGTTGCATAGTATCCTTAGATGTAATAGAAAAATGTTGTACTGCATACGACCATAAAAATTTTCTCTTAAGGTCATTTATTAAAGGTATTACGTAACTATATTATACCCAGAAGAACATTTTAGTTAGTTGAACAAAATCGTTTTGTTGACTGCTCTCTAAATATGAATCAGTCAAAATCTACTCATTATCAGTGAAATTTGATTGATTCAAATAGCTAAAAAGAGGTTACTGTAAATCAGGCAAATTCCACTGATTGCTTCAGTGAAAATTAACTGATTTAACAGTGAAAATATATTTTCCACTGATTCAATTAGTGATAATTAACTGATTTAACAGTGAAATATATTTTTTAACTGGCGAATCTGTGAAAAGGCAAATCAATGATTCAATCAGTAAAAATTTGACTGATTCAGATTTAGAGAGTGCATTTGGCAGATTTCTGAAAAATATTTATTGTACGGGTCAAAAGTGTTTCATTGTGTCTTCGATGAATTGAAGTTTTATCCATCTAGCAGACAAACAGCCTCGAATCATTACTGAATCGCCAGCTTTTTGAACTTTTTGAGCAATGCAATCAGTCGAAGAAAAATTTTGCTTCGTTTCAAGACAATAGAATGCCACTTTACTTTCATCATGACCTGCATATTCTCTTAATCTGAATATCATAGAAGGTTCATAGGATACGCTAGAAGGAAAAATCATGGGAAAGAACATCAAAATAATCTAGGAACTCAAGCAGAAGCTCGTTGCAGCGTGTTTAAATCTTGATACGGATAATTACCGTAAAAAGCTATCAGACTCAATGATAGACCGCGTGAAAGCTTCTCATAAAGCTAAAAGAGGCGCAACAAAGTTCTATTACTGTTGCTATAACTTTCAATCTGATATTTATGTTTAATTTAATTTATCTTCTAATTTCAGACAGTTTTTGTGGAAAAGTCGATTAGTTAAACAAATAAAAATCTGTGTTTATCGACTGTGGTTTGAACAATTTATTTTTTGAACCAAATCGTAATTTATTCCTCTCGTAGGCATCTTTTAGACATAAGAAAATCATCTTTAAAAATTGAAATTAATTTTTTTTTTGTTGCTATAACCAACTAAAGGTGACAAAAGAACAATTTTTATAAATCAAAAGAGTTTTTATATCTTTTAGATAAAAAGGTTAAAGAATTTGCTATTTTCACGAAATATACTTCTTTTTGGGTAAATTTAGATATGGAATTGCTTCATTGAATTATAATTTGTTATCGCGTTAAAATAAGCAAATTTCGATTTACGGGGGTGTGGCGTAAACTTTTGATCGCTACAGTATAGGTTGGATAAATTTAATTTTGGTCCATCTTATTAAAATCGTTTTCTTGAATGAAAAAAGTTTTGGATTAAACAGATTTGTTAACTTTACAAAATATTTTGTTTGGTTAACTTCACTAAATATATTTATTTTGGTAAGATAAAAAATTGCAAGGGAATAAACCAAACATTTTTTAACAAAAAATTGTGTCAAGTCAACTAAACCTTTTTTGGTACGTATAACAAAATTTTGGGGTTAAACTGACGAAAATTTTTATTATTTAACCGAATATTTTTTGAGTGTATGTTTATTCCAATAATGTAAGATAACTTTATTTTTGAATAAAATATCTGTCTTGTAATTATAGAACCTTCAGCTTAGAATTTTGAAGAAATTTCCAGAAAAATGTTTGTTTTTATTTCTTACAACTCTATTTTTAGAATATTTAATATTTCACTCGGGAATTTTGGGATATGATAAATATATTCTAAGTCAGGTTTCGTAATCCGAAAAACGTTTTGGATACCCGGGACGAAAAAGAAGAATCTCTCCTCAGTCTCTCGCGTCTCCCCAGTCTCTTTTCGAGTCTCTCTCCGCGCAACCAAGTAGACTCCGCAAAGACTGGCGCGTCTTTACTGGGTCTCTGAAAGCAATACTCAAGTCTCGGGTAGAGAGACTGAGTATCTGTGCGAGAGATTCTTAGGAGACTACCAAGTCTTTCGTAAATCTCGGAATCAGAATCTTTAATGCTTACACGGAGAAAATTTATTTTAATAAAAAAAATACTTCTTCCAGAATTCACTATCTAAACGATTGTTTACATTCTATAGTTAGATATAGACGACCAGGATGTCGACTCAGTTTGGGTACAGGGTGATATAAGGTTGAAGGTCTTAAGTATATTAATTCTATACGCTTACATAAACCTAACTAATAGAAGTGAATAATAACGCCGCAATGTATAAGATATATCGCTTGCTTCACGCTGACAAGTAAAATTCGAACTCTCCTTATATACTAACTAGGAACATGTATCACCACTTGTGAGAGAATATTAGTGCCGGCCTCAAAATTCCTCTGCCCTAAAATCTGCCACTGAAGGATCAAGAAATTTTGAGGGCCCCAAGATAATGAAATAAAAATTTACATGTGAAGTAAGATTTTGTCTAGTATTAAATGAAACAAATAATTGAGTAGCAAAATAGATTTTTTTTAATGATTCATATTTTCAGGGGCAACTAATTTATTTTAATTTTATTTCCGGATATCGATTAGTTGAAAAATTTTCATGCATAGTAAAAATATGAATGAAAATCTACTTTCATTTGATCAGTCAAGTTCAATCATCAATAATATAAATGATATAACTTTGCTCAAGCAATATCTAATTTATTTAAAATAATATCAATGAAAGTAAGAAATTTCTCTATAATATACGAAAAATTGAAATTATTAATTCACGTTTTGTAAATAAATTTACAACATAATAAAAGTTTTTAAATAAATTATATAAGATAAATGAATCAATATTACGAAAATAAATTTTTGGGAAAGGAATAGACTAAAGAATAAGAAAAATTAAAAATACAGTGTATTGCTGTTATTAATTTAAACTTACATCCAATTTTTTTGTATATAATAATGTCCATCGCGCAATTTGTGAGCCGTGGTAAGCGTAGCTTCAGTAATATTTTTAGATTTTCAGATTCTATGCAAAAATTTATATATTGGAAAATATGAAAAAAAATTCATCTGGGCCAAATTATTATAGTGAATTATTTTTAAGGTTTAGTTTTGAGTAATGAACAACTGTACAAAATTTGTAATTATAAAACTAATTTGTTTGCAAATTACAATTTCTTGAAAATGTTAAAAAAACATGTTTTCAGGATTTTCGTAAAAAAAAATTGATCATATTGTGTTGACATTTCTTCATCATAAGCCAGAGAAACATGCCTTTATGTTATTTTCATGAAGGAAAATTTAATTCGCGAATCTAAATACCTGAAGATTGCTTAAAAGACAAAATTTGCAATGTGATCAACTTTTTTTTAAAATATTTTTTCAACAAAATTCAAAAAACAGCTGTTTACGACACTTAAATAAACTTGTAACTTGCACAAACATTAGTTTTTTCATTCCTAATTTTTTATTGTTGTCCACTACTCAAAACTGTACTTAATAAAAATTTGCCATAATAATTGGGCCCAGATGAAATTTTTTTCAAATTTTTACACAGAACAAAAGATATCCGATCGAACTAAAACTTTGAGGGCTTACTACTGTATTATTTTCTATTATTGTTTATAAAGAGGAGGAGGCAGTAGGAATGAATTTATTTGATATAATTATCGTTAGTACTTGTAATGATAGAGTATGAAACATTTCTTTTCTAAATGCATTATATAATGGATCCAATTTTTCTATCTTGGAGACTAAAATCTCTGAGACAGAGATTCAAGTCTCCGCGAGACTGAGTTTCAAAAAGAAAGACTGGATCAGTTTTTATTGATCTCTGGCCGGGAGATCATCGAGACTGTGAAAGATTGTTAGGCTCACGAGAGAGACTGATGGAGACTATCAGAGACTCATATAGAGACTGGGGAGACGCGAGAGACCGAGGAGAGATTCTTCTTTTTCGTCCCGAGATATCGTTCAATGCAAATCGGTTGAAAATCAATCCAAATTGATCCAAATGAACTTAAACCAAGTTTTTAATTCGAATCACTCTTAGTTCTAATTGGTTTAAGCCGAGTTTTAAATTTGAATCAGTTTGATCTCATATTTATTCGGATTAAAAACTTGGCTCAGATTAACTCGAGTTTGAATGAATTCAGATTGTTTCGGAATGGTTTAGAAACATATTTAAGAATGTCTCAAATTCACTCGGATTCAATCCCTTTTTACATTCTCATTATAAATGAAAAGGTATTGGTTTTATGTAAAAAATGACTTTCGAAATTCCATTTTTCATCAAAATCCAAAATTCAATTTTTTAACAATAAAATGTGATATACGAAAAAACGTAAGTTTGTAAAATTGTATATTTCCATAAGATCTATAAATGTTGTCTGACATAGTTTCTGATAAAACGTATATTTTTCATTTTAATTTCTAAAAATACGATTAAAATTTTAAAATTCCATTTATTAATTAAAATATGTGAGATACGGAACAAACGCTCTGATGGAAAATTATGTGCCTAAATAAGGTCTACAAATTCTCAGTAGGACATTTTTTAACAAGATATATATTTTATGTTTTGATTTTAAATATTGAGAATCCAAAATTTCATTTTTAACCAAAATATTTGAGAGCCTTAAGTAAATTTAATTTCCTTTTTATTTGAAAAAAAAAATTTAGTAACTTTGCGAAAATGTAATTCACATCTACAATATTATAAGATTGACTTGAGGTTCAGTATCAAATTACAAGAAAAAATAAACTTATATGTATGCAAAGACTATAAAACCGAGCGCGAAGCGCGAGATTCAAACAGAACAGAGCACGAAGCACGACGTTCAAATATTTCAGAGCGCGACGATCGAATCTTTGAGTAAAAAATTTAAAGTTTCTAAAATATGGTCATTTACAAGCAAAGTGTATTACAATTATATAATAATGAGAGGATAATTGAGAGTATCATGTACTTCTCTGGAAAGGGAATCAACGTGTCACTTTTAAATAGACATGCAAATTCTTTTGAATTAGACCATTCTAAAGAGCCCTCTTAACGATTAAAGTGTTGTGCTGGGAATAATCCTCTCGTTTTCTCTTTGCTTTTCTCTTTTCCGGTTCGAGACTGATGGCCGCGCCCATTTCGTAACTACACAATGCTCCGAGGTGCAACCAGCCGTTTCATAGGTTGACATTAGCAAGACCGAGAGTTAAATGTCCCGACATTTTGCCGCAGGCCTCTGCATCCATCCCTATAAAGCAATGTCTGGCTCATCCTAAAGGAAATCACTGTTGGCTAATTACAGTTCGATCACGGATCGCTCCAATTAACCACAGCGATTACCGCATTTAATTAAGGAAACAATTTTTGTTCATCGCCTTACTTCACAAAATCTACAATTATTTTACTGCCATTCAAATTGCAATGGCAGTATAAATAATGTTTCATACCGGAATCAACATGAAGCAATAGAGTGATATAAATTTACTGAAATAAAAGAATTTTAGAATGGTCTTCTTTTATACCTGGATCGAGAAGACTGTAGGTTTTATTTCTGAAATTTATGGGACCTCGGTTGGTATTGAAAATTTATGACACTAAACTCCAATCTATGGGATACGTGGCCTATTGGTTAACTTCACATTTCTAGCCGGATGTTCCCCAATGAACAGTATACACTTTAATGGACTCACATTTAACTTTCCCATGAGATTCATCTAACCAACCATTCACCAATTACTGGCAAAAATTAGCGCCAACAGATTCTACACTGAGAAAAAAATTTATCCAACAAAACTTTTTTTGTTGTCCTGACAAAATATTTTGTTGTCACAACAAAACATTTTGTTTGAGTAACAAAATTTTATTGATATAGCAAAATTTTTTGTTGGCACAACAAAAGAATTTCGTTAGCTAAATACTAACAAAATATTTTTGTTGATTTGACAAAACTGTTTTCTCAGTGTAACACCTAAATTTTGACATGGCTGCGAATTAAGACCCATAAATGTGCAGTATTTTTTAATCAGGCATATTCAACATTTTTTAATGAGAATTGATATAAATTATTAAATAAAAAGAATATAAATTGTTGAATGAAATAATTAAAATTTTTCCTTGTCATGTAAAAGAGACGAATGTATACTTTTAGATTGCTTTAATGTCTGCCAAGTAACTGACCCTTTCTACTTAATATTCACTACTAGTATCAGTCAATTATTTATAAATATCTTGTTTTTAACAGAGAAAGAACTGGAAAAATGATTGGATAAAACAATTTGAATTATCTCTTACTTCATTCATAAATATCAGATGCATACTTTTTGATTGCCTTTATGTCTGACAATTCACTGACCTTTTCTGCTTGATCTTTACTACTAAGACCAATCAATTATTTATGAACATCTTGTTTTAAAGAGGAAAAGAAATAACATAAATTGTATAAAATAATGATTTCTTGTATTACGTATGAAAGTCGAACGTATACACTACCGGTCAAAATTGTGGGACCACGTGTTTTTCGATGATTACTTAAATTATCTTAATTTTAATTCTATGAGTGATGAAATTTGCTCTCATTATAAATTGAATGCCATCAAAATTCTCTATTAAATGAGTCCAGAATGAAGTTGTTTTGTTAAATTTTGAAGAAGGTACTGCAAAAAAAGTCAAAATTTCAATGTTTTCTTAAATTTCAAATAACCATCAAAATAATCAACATTTTTCAATGTTCTTGGGCTTATTTTAAAGCTAAGATTCTTCCAAATTGCAGTAAATTGTCATCATAAATGTATTATTTTTTCTTGCATTGTGCAAAGAGTTAAAATTGTAACAAAAAAGAAGGGAAAATTCGAAAACATTTAATCTGTAGGAAAATCATAATAAAAATCACATAAATATATATTTCAAGGGAATACTATAGAAAATTCATGATTATATGTTTTATATACCTTATAAAAATGTTTTTCTTAGCAAAAGAAATAATGGAATTTTTCCAACTTTTTTATTCGAACTTTAACCTAGTGCACTGTGCAAGAAAAAAAATTATACATTTATGATGACAATTTATTGCGATTTTGTAGGGATTTAGCCTTTCGATGAGTCCAAGAAGATTAAAAAATGTTGATTATTTTGAAAGTTATTTAAAATTGAAGAAAACATTGAAATTTTGACTTTTTTTGCAATACCTTCGTCAAAATTTAACGAAACAACTTCATTCTGGACTCATTTTATTGAGAATCTTGGAGGCATTCGATTTATTAGGAGAACAAATTTTATTACTCACAGAATTGAAATTAAAACAATTTAAGCAATCATCGAAAACCAGGTGGTCCCACAATTTTGACCGGTAGTGTACTTTTAGATTGCTTTAGTGTCTCCCAAGTAACTGACCCTTTCTACTTAATATTCACTATTAGTATCAGTCAATTATTTATAAATATCTTGTTTTGAACAGAGAAAGAACTGGAAAAATTATTGGACAAAATAATTTGAATTATCTCTTACTTCATTCATAAATATCGGATGCATACTTTTTGATTGCCTTTAGTCTGACAATTCACTGACCTTTTCTGCTTGATCTTTACTACTAAGACCAATCAATTATTTATGAACATCTTGTTTTAAAGAGGAAAAGAAATAACATAAATTGTATAAAATAATGATTTCTTGTATTATGTATGAAAGTCGAACGTATACTTTTAGATTGCTTTAATATCTGCCAAGTAACTGACTCTTTCTACTTAATATTTACTACTAGTGTCAGTCAAATATTTATAAATATCTTGTTTTGAAGAGAAAAAGAACTAGAAAAAGTATTGGTAAAATACTTTAAATCTCTGTCACTGACCATTTCTACTTGATATTTACTGCTAAGACTAATCAATTATTTATGAATATCTTGTTTTAAAGAGGAAAAGAAATAACATAAATTGTATAAATAATAATTTCTTGTATTATGTATGAAAGTCGAACGTATACTTTTAGATTGCTTTAATATCTGCCAAGTAACTGACTCTTTCTACTTAATATTTACTACTAGTGTCAGTCAAATATTTATAAATATCTTGTTTTGAAGAGAAAAAGAACTAGAAAAATTATTGGTAAAATACTTTAAATTATTCCTTACTTCATTCATAAGTATCGGATGTATACTTTTTTATTGTCTTAATGTCTGCCGAGTCACTGACCATTTCTACTTGATCTTTACTGCTAAGACTAATCAATTATTTATGAATATCTTGTTTTAAAGAGGAAAAGAAATAACATAAATTGTATAAAATAATAATTTCTTGTAATATGTATAAAAGTCGAACATATACTTTCTACCTTTCTATATATATATATATATATATATATATATATATATTCCATATATATATACCTTTCTACTTGATCTTAACTACTAGGACCAATCAATTATTTATGAATTATTAATAAATTTTTTTTTTTGCTCGAACTTTTTTTCTTATTGCTCTGAGCTAAATTTTAAAAGATGATGCGATTCTAATAAATCACGGATCCATTTTTTCAGCAAAAAGATTCTCTGCAACTTGATCATTTTCAATATTTAAAAATGAATCTATCCAGCAATTTGTTTATAAAAATTTTGTTTCGGAAAATTTTTTTTCAATAGTGTAAGTCATCAAAGAATTTATTTTCAGGAATTGGAGACTATTAAGTTCTTGAGAATCTTTTCCCGTAAAAAATAATCCGTGATTTATTAGAATCGCATCATTTTTCAAAATTTATCTCGAAGCGACAAAAAAAAATGTTCGGACAAAAATAAAATTTATTAATAATATCATTTTTCTGTGCTTTAAATCTTTTTCTTAGAAAATAATCTTTGCCTTTTCACATGATCCTTTCAATAATAATAAAGCTGTTCTTGAAAACAAAATTATCTATTTTTTCCTGAGGCCTAATATTTGGGGAGGAAGTACTTTAGTATCTGCTAAGTCACTGACCCTTTTTACTTAATATGTATTATCAATTCCGAACAGTTAATTATTATTATCTAAATTTAAGTAGAAAGATAACAAATCAAACTTGTATCATATCATAAATTCTTTTATTATGTAGAAATTATTAAGGGCGAATGTATACTTTTTGATTACTTTAATGTCTGACAAGACACTAGCCCTTTCTACTTGATATTTACTACTAAGACCGATCAATTATTTATGAATATCATGTTTCAAAGATAAAAATAAATAATATGAATTATTGAATAAAATGATTCAAATTATTCCTTCTTTCATGTATAAAAGTTGAATGTTCGCTTTTCGATTGCTTTTGTGTCTGACAAGTCACTGACCCTCACTACTTGATCTTTACTACAAGGTCCAATAAATTATTTATGAATATCTTCTTTCACAGAGAAGAAGAACGAATATAAATTTCTGTCAGTGCAACCCCCATTGTCTTCGGCTATTGTCTCCCGGTTCTGTATTAAATCACAATTTTTTCCAGGTAATAAAGTCCGCTTAATACCTTCATAAAAAGTACAAAGTGTCAGCATTCTCATGCATATTCGTAGCGATGAGAAGAAATATGACACACATGCCCAGAGATAAATAATTACCTTTTAAAAGGAGTGTTTCAAAAATTTCTTGCGGATATCAAACCTCACATTTTACATTTTTTATTTAATTCAATCATAATTTGTTTTTATTTATTTAATTTTGTGTTTAAAAATGAATGAATAAATATATTTTACTGATTTAAAAAAAAAAACTTAAAAAACTGGAACTTTTTCGCTGGTAAAAATAGAGATTTTTACATTTTTGTTAGTAAAATAAAAAATCTGTAATAAAAGTGGTCTTAAGGATTACGAATTTTTAAAATTTAATCTTCGAAAAGATTATTAATTTTTAAAAACTGTAAAATTCTATGAAAACTTGAATCCACTTAATCGAACTTCATTTTATTCGAGACAGATGACAAAGAAATGAAATTCCATATTTTCACGAAAAATCTAGCTTCGTTTCAGACATACAAAGCTCGAAAAAATTCCAGATTTTCCATAATTTTAAGGATTTTAACAATTATCAATAAATTTTTGTTTTAGGTCACATTGTCTATTTCTATTCTCATTAGTCTTCACGTGTTCTTCCTCCTGGTCGTCGAAATAATTCCTCCAACTTCATTGGTCGTACCACTTCTTGGGAAATATCTCATATTCGCAATGATCCTGGTTTCCATAAGGTAAGTAACTTTTTTTAATGTAAAATAAAATTATTATAAAACTTGGATTCTGAAACAGAACAGAATTATCTTCATTTTCCTCCAGACAAAGACGTGATAAAAATTAGTAGGTTTCTCTTCTCGTTCTCTTTTCTTTTGCACACACGTAGTGACGCAATTCTCAACTTACATTTGTATTCAGGCTGCTGTTTTGTTTTGTTGGCTAAGAGTGGCCTAGAATCACAGTGAGCGCCTCGCCAGACGCTTTTGTTGTTCAACGACACAGCTACACTGCTGGAAATCCTTCCTTAAGCCATTGTGACTATTACAGGTGTCACGGATTTTAGCCTTCATATAGACATGCAATTTAACTCTCTCTTTATATAATAGAAATAAAGAGAATCCGATTAAAAGAACACACCCAGAAAAGACTGAACTTTATCTAACCAAAACATTTTTTCAAATGAGCCATCGTCAACCATATATAAAGCCAATTATTTGGTTGATCGAGCTAAATTTTGGTTGGAAATTATAATAATGTGTATTAACATAACTCGGAAATAAATTAACCCAGTAATTATTGATTACTTTCCAGTACCTGAGTAGTTCGTGACGAGTTTTTCTAATCTAGAGGATCTGGAAAGGCCTTAGTTTGCAACTTGATAATTTATCTGGTCAGATAGACCTGTTTCTTGTGAGTAATGGATCAAACTTAGATAAGAAATAGGCTCTAAGAACTGATCCGTCACTGAAGAGAAAAACTCGTTAAAATTCAGATAGAAAATCTACTTTAGTAAATGGTTCGTTACTAAACAGAAAAACTGGCTACAATTATGATAATATATTCTCTTTGAGAAGTGTCCCGTCACTGATTAAAGAAACTGGCCACAATTTATCACTAAATCGAAATCTTTCTACATCAGTACTAGAGATTAGATTGATTTGAACTTTAAAATGAATTCAATATTGAGAATATTAATTATGATTAATTGAGTAAAAGTATTTGTAATGATTGGAAGAAAAAGTTATTCGATTCCAACTAAAATAAGCAAAAATCATGACACTCTGCCGACTGTGACGATCGGTTAAATGTTGGTCCAATGTAGGAGATCGACTGTTGATTGCCAACGTTGGTACAATCTTGAGAAACAATTGGCCCAACCTTATTCCGACTGTGGAAAAAGTAATTTTCCGATAGTGTATGTACAATGTCTATCCAGTGTCTATTCAGCCCCGGTAGCCGACTGTAAAATGCCAGCGTTTGTACAATGTTGGATGTACAACAGGCCCAACCTTCTTCCGACTATGGAAAAAGTAATTTTCCGACGGTAAATGTGCAATGCCCACCCAGTGTCTCATCGACTCTGATAATTAACACTGTAAAATACCAGTGTTTGTACAAACTTTATTCGACATTGGTACACTCTAAAAAAGGTGTATTGATAGTGAAATTACGTTCCTTTCAGAATGAATCCATTGAAATTAAGCAGATTTATTTTGTCTATCAACAGAATCGATTTACTGTTATTGTAGTATTGAAGATGACCGATTTTATATTGGCATTTGCCAAAGTTGGGCTTGTGTACATTTGTAATATTTATATTAGATAGATTATATCATACTATTTGTTTTCTTTTATCCGCGAAATTATTTATTTTGTACGAGAAAGGATTTCATATTAAGACCAAAAGAAATACTTTGACAGTAAAAGGTTACAATTTGAAACGATGTCTTTAACCGTAAAACATGGATTTAATAATAAAAGTACAGTACCGGTCAGAATTGTGGGGCTACCTGTTTTTCGATAATTGCTTAAATTATCCTAATTTGAATTATATGAGTGAAAAAATTTGTTCTCCTAATTAAATTTAAAGCTATCAAAATTCTTCATAAAATAAGCCCAGCGTGGATTCATTTTGTTAATTTTTTAAGAAGTTATTGCAGAAAAAGTCAAAATTTTAATGCTTTCTTAAGTTTTAAATAACTTTCGAAATAATCAACATTTTTTACTGTTCTTGGGCTAATTTTAAAGCTAAATTTCTACAAAATCGAACGAAATTCTTGGAATTGATGTGTAATTTTTTTCACACATACTGATCGAGGTTAAAGTTCAAATAAAAAAGTTTGAAAAATTTCAAAATTGCTTTTGCTGAGAAAAACATTTTTATAAGATATATAAAACATACAATCATGTATTTTGTATCGAATTCCCTTAAAATATATATTCATATGATCTTTATTATGATTTACCTACAGATGAAATGTTTTCGAAATTTCCCTACTTTTTTGTTACAATTTCAACTCTTTGCATTATGCATTGGATTGTTAATTTCTACTTGGGTGCCGAATTTAAAGAAAAGTTATAATATAACTTTGAAATATTATTTATCATCAAGTTTATCATACATTTGTTTATCATCTTTGAAGGCATAAATAATTAAGATGTAAATATTAGATAATCCAATAAATAATTTTTTCATCTCGAATGTAAGAAGATCCTATTTAGGAAGCCACTACATTTTTTTAAAGGTTTTGTGTAATTCTTGCCCTTTACATTTTTAAATATTTTGAAAATCGAATTTTATTTAATATCTTATTCTTTTTTTAGTAAATAAAAGAATAGAAGTTCAGATGTCGAGAGATCAATATATTATTTTTTTATTCAAGGACAGCTTTTAACAATTAACTCATTGCTGATCTTTAATTGTGTATTAGGCGAACGGTTGACGACACGATGCGTTAGATTTAATTAGAGATAGGTTCGAAGCTTCTTAAGTTTAAGAATTATATTTGAAATATAAACGTTAAGACTGTAATACACAAACATGTGAGTGTTTTTGTAAATCTGATCATCTCATGCACTGAGAAAATTTTTTTGGAAAAACTCCTATTAGATTAAATGTAAGAATAGGATATCTCCCTATTCTTACATTTAATTCTGCAATTGTTCTATAAATCTTTCCTATGGCTATGTGAAAACTTATCACGATTTGCTTTATAATTCAAAATTCCTATAATCTATAGGAGATTCTCCAACAAAAATTTCTCAGTGTGAGAAAAAACATGCTTGTCAATGGAAAATGTTTCAAGTTGAAGACCAAAAATGCAATTTTTGGCACCTAATATATAATTTACACGAAAAATTTCTACACGGTCTGTCAAGGGGGCAGTGCAGAATCTTATCAGTACTTTTCTAGAAATGGGTCTTAACTGCTACCCGGAAATAGTCCTATTTTCCATGGAACATTGCAAGCGGCTGAAAGAACGAAAAAACCGTAAAAATCTTAAGTCATCTTCATATCTATGTAGATAAATAATACTTAAAATTGAGCATTGCATATTTTAAATATATCTTCTACATTAACCGTATTATGAAGCTTAACTCTTTGCAATATAAAATGAAAAAAATGCATAATCCTGCTGGTAAATTCTCATCATTTTATATGTATATAAGTGTATATAAATTATTAAATTCAATAATGCTTCACTGCTTATGATCTGTTTTGTAGCTGATCAGTTATTACAGTGTATTATGAAACGAAATGATATTTTTGATCATTACTATATGTGTCTGATACAATATAACTATATTCAGAGTTTCATTCCCACTGTGCTTTGCAGTTTCATTTCCGCTTACATTACACTGAGAGAAATCGGCTTTGGTTCCTGTGCACATAGCACATAAATTTTTTGTACAATAGTTGCCTTGACCAAAAAAGTTGAGAGAAGCTACTACTTTTATAGTTATCATGACAGTAATTTGGACTTTTTTGTGTATTCGGTTGTTGTGACCAAAGTTGATGATTAGAATGAGCTTTATACGTACCCCAACGGTTAGTACACATACATTTTCTTTATGTGTACTGCCAAGCTCCTTTGGTTACTACAACCGCAGCGTTCGCTGTTGCGCTAGACAAATCAAGTATAACTTTCATTGAAAGATATGCAGCCTAAGTTGAATCCTGCCAATTCTCGTTCTCGATTCCTGGACTATATTTCACCGTGTCAAGCATTATCAGGTAAATAATTCTATTATAAATATAGTTTGACAATTCTTTCTAAATGATAAACGATTTTGTTCGGGGACAATGCAATGCGTTCCAATTTTGCTGTCTCGTCGTATTTTGTCAAAACTATAGTCAGTCAAAAAAAGTTTATGGTGATGAAAAAAGTGAGAATTTTTTAACTTAATCGACGAAAGTTATCATAAATATCATTATACCAGATTATTTTTCTTAGATCTTTTCGGTGAAACTTTATTTTTTCTCATCAAATTGAATTTGTATTTTGATAACTAAGAGAACCATACCTATAACCTCAAAAATAATTTTGGCTGGGTATTTACTGTCCGTAGACTTAGTCATTTTAACTAAACTCTATGCGCGGCTTTACGATGGACTTTGGTTCCTGTAACCGCAGCGCTATGGTATTTCAAGTACCAGAATCGTGGTCTCAGTAACGTTCCTTGCAGTTGAAGTAAACACTTTTCCAATGTATGACAGCCACTACCATGGTTGTCATGAGAACTTTAACATTTCTGTAAAGACGATTTTAACAAAAAAACTTTGGTCAGTGAAACCTAAAATTTCTCTCTGTGTATCGAATCCAAGAAGATCTGGAATTATATCGCCCGCAGAATGGAAATTCACCTGGTAAATGTTTAGTTTCATGAACATAAGTTTATTGTTTTCGGATCTAGGCTACACTAAAAGCAAAATAATTCACGCGAATTCATTCAAAAATGACTAAAAGATATTAAATACGGTTTAAAAAACTTCGTTAATTTTTTCTTACTTGATTAATTTTCAGAAGAATTTTGTAGCTTTAGATAAGAAGTTTATATTTTTGATTTTATTTTCGTGACTAAATCTGATAAAAGTCAATAAGTATTAAGAAATCCTGCCAAGAATATAATTTTAGACATTATTAATGCGTTATTTATCCAAAAAATTTATTTCAATTTTCAATGTTTTCTTGTGGTATTTCAAGTCTTAGATTGAAAGTGATTTTCTGCTGTGAATTTTAATAGAAAAATTTGTAAATTTATCATAACTTCACCCATCTCTTGTAATATGGGATAAAATTCTGCTTTCCTAATGCAATGTGCACGAGAAAATTAAAGGAAAAGCAAATAAAATTGAAGCAGTATCTTGCAGAGTAGTGAAAGCTTGGATTTCTTTGTTGTTGAGCTATCGACTCGCTCGTTAATTTCCCAAGGGTAGTTCACCGCAGAAAAGGTGCAGAAAGCTACGGCAAAGTGTGAGCAAAATTACTTAACGTTTCACATTCCAATATCTAGTCCATGACTCTTTAAATCATGCTGAATAAATCATTTTATTTCCGCCTTGTTCTATTACTGATAATATTACAATAATATATATTGATTGCACTAGTGCAATTGAATATAATAAAGATATTTCGAAATGTGAAAAAAACATCATGGTAATATTATTTTGAATATTTAATTTTATACCTGATTGAAAATTTTTAAATCTCTGATTAATTGTGTAAAATATCGCTAAAAATGTTTGACGTATGGAAAATTTCATTACAATTTGTTTGAGATTATTGCTTATATTTTTATTAAAAAAATTCATTTTGACCATGAATTCATGAGACTCACTTATGCAACTCCCTAGTTATGAGGAGAATATTCCCTAAAATATAAGAAATTAAATTACATCTCAGAGATTCAAAGAATCTTCTTAAAATTTAGGTAATTCATCGGAAAAATGTGTGTATAATACCTAAAACTTGCGGATTTTAAAGCACTTACTTGAACAAAGTTTGGGAAAATTTTTGAATATTTTCAAAAATATACCATAACGTTTCTAAAAATTTATCGGAAGAGATATTGAAAAATTTATTTGGTTTGAAAGTTATAATTTCGAACATGCTAGATACATAAAAAAATTTTCAGGTGGTAAAATTTTATTTTGTTTGGAAAATTTATAAATTTTTTTTAAATCTACGAAAGTTCTAAAATTGTTAAACAATTGGATCTGAATAAAGATCTTAAGGAATACATTTTTAATCTAGAGTCAAATCCCAATACCGCCTAAAGACTGAATTGGAACAAGTACGAAACTAATCCACAAACTTATCGTGTTCCCATAAGTCAGCCATCATCGTGTTTAAGTTAGCAGCGATTATACCTAAAGGAGTGGATTATTCTTCTTTTGTTCAATGGCGTCAATAATTTATGGGCCGCTGCCAAATAGTTGTAAAGTTTAGACTACTAATTACAAAAATAATTTCAGAATCAGGGAAAATATTTCTTATACAAGGAATAAATAATTTACACGCTAGAAACGTTAACCAGCAAAAATTTAAAAAAGACAAGAGTCAATTTTGAAATTACTTTTAAAATATGTAAAGTAGCGATAAAAAAATTTCTTTCACGCTCTCTTTGAATATGTCCAGATTAAAAAAAAGTCATATGGTAGAAGATTAGCCAAAATTTGTTACTCTTAAGCAATTAACATTTTTGTGCAATCAAGCAGGAACAAAATTAGAAACTTCCTAAAGTCCAGAATTTTCGGGGGGAATTCCTTTGAGTTCTAACTTAGGATATAAAAGGTGAAACTTTAGGATCACGCTTTAAAATACATTTAAATATTTTTATATTTAGAATTTTAACTTTTGATTATCATTTTTAGAATCCTCAATTCAATACAAATGATTCATACAAGTATTATTTATTAATATGATTATTTAGCTATTATCATTATTGAAGATTTCTCAACGCGTTTTAACGTTTGGGCTTTAACGTTTTGAATTCATAGTTATAGGAAGAGGTTACCGAGTGGCCATTTTGGCCATATTTTAATTTCCTATTTCTGAAAGGAAAGCACCTTAAACTATAAAACTTTACTGGAAACTACTATTATTTTTTTGAAATGTATATTTAATAATGGAAGTGCGTAAAACTACTAAAACTTGACTTTTATAATTTTTTGGCAACGACCCTTATATTATTCACCTCTTTTAATTATCTTTCTCAATTCAGAAGTGACAGTTTTAGTTATAAATTTGTTCTCGTTTAGAAATGTCAGTTGAGCAAAAGATTTTAGAGAAATAATTAATTATAACCAACAAAAAGGATTCAATTAGGGAACTTATGTTTACGACGGCTGGCTTTTAGCAATTATGGTTTTGCTTGCGATCAACCAGAAGTTTGATAGACTCCAGACCTATAGAAATGTGAATTAGTCCTTTACCTTCCGCCTCATAACGCTAACGTTTTCTTTCAAAATTTTGCCTCTGTTTTTCAGAAACTTTTTCATTCCCTCCCTTCATTTGTCTGACAGAAGAATTATATAAATATATGTATATAAAGACTATAAGGCAATAAATAAAAAATTATAATATGTTTTTGAAGAGAACAACTTGAGTTTAACGAATTTTTGGAAATATTTACAATCTACGAATTTTATTGAATTACACTTGACAGTAAAAGATCAGTGAGTCTAAGAATGTGGATACTATCAGAGAAAGCTTTCTCAGATCAGGAAAACTCGTTAGTTAAACTTGAGCTAACACAGAGAAAATGTGTTCATTAATATTAAGGAAAGACCCCGTTGCAATTTGAAAGAGCTTTTACATCTCAGAAGAGATGGGCTTGCGCTTTGAAAAGAGCCCTTACGGGCCAATGAACTCATACGGGAGTGTGAATGGAAACACTTCTGAAATTAATGTCCTGGAATGTCGACGACCGGTTGACCCAGATTTTCACTAACGAATTCCGATCCAAATCCTCGAGTTCCAAGCTAAATAAGAGTAGACGCAATAATAACAAAACATGTATAAAGAACAAAAGTTACATTTAGTTTGATGACTGCCACATTTCGTAAATTATAAGTCTCACTAAAGGCATCTGACATTCATGGAAATTGTCGAGTTGAAAAAACAAAGAAGAAGTCGTGAAATCTAAAAGCTTGCTAAAATATAATGTTAATATCATTAAAATATCTTTTTTTTTGCTAGATATGCATGAAAAATGCGATTTCAAAAATAATATTTTTTTTTAATTTAACCAATATACAAAACAACTTATATAAATTATATCAATTATTACTAATTTCTTTCGTTCAAATTGAAATACTTATTCCTGAAAATGAACATAAACGATGTTGAAGATGGTAATTAGAATTTGAATATTTTGAGCTCTTATTATATATATATATATATATATAAAAGGAAATTTGTGATTGTGTCACTTCAATCATTATTAAACTTTGAGTTCAATTTTTCTGGACCCTAAAGCCAACTGGGAACATCAACAATATTCGAATATTATGTATATTATTGATAAATTTCAGCATTTACTTCAATAACAGACAAAAATGTACTTGATCTAACCAAACCATTTTTTTAAGTGGTTACACCACTTTGCCCCACCAAAATATTATACTTTTTCAAGAATATTTATTGAAGTAATAAATCGTTTTTATTTAAATTGAAATACATTAATGTATTATGCTACTATTAAACTAGAAAATTATTTTTTATTTTTTTTGCAAAAATGGCAGTTTGACAGGCGACCTACTGGAGCGCTGCTGTAACTGTTTTTAAAAATATACATTTTTAATGAAATGGCATCGATTTAAAGTTAAAGATACTTATTTAGCCCTAAATTTCGATACTTAAAGTTGCATAAAAAATGCAAATATCAATTTAAAAAAAAATCCTACGTATTTCACTAGATAGGCATCTAATGATTTCATTAAAAAAAGATTTAAGTCGATTGATTGAAAATTGGCAAAGCTAGAGTACCCACTGACTTTGAAAATGCAGTTTCGAGAAAAACGCGTTTACAGTTTTGATTATGGTTTAGTCGTGATTAAAAATGATTAAAATTAAAATTCCCTCTAACCTGCGATACCAGGCCCTTACAACATCGCTTCGGCATCCATTTCATCTATATTTAATCAATATTTAAAAAATATTCGATTTTTTGAAGCGACCAAAGTGGTGTAACCTCTTAAATCAATCAATATTTGGTCGAGTCGGCTGACATTTGTGTTAGATTTATTGGTTGCATAAAACAAATTTTTTGGTTAAATTATTCAAAAATTTGTTCGACCACATGATAAGTAAAGTCTTTTGAAGTTAAAATTATTTTAAAATATTACCATTTTTGTATGTTTTAGAGTCAGTTCAAAATTTCATGACATTAATTACTGATATTATAAATGAGTTACTGACTAAATAAATCAATATTTTAAGCGTTGTAACTAAAAGTTTACAATGTGCCTCTCTATAGTAATAAAAAGGGAAGTTTTGATGACGATGGAACGAGTAAGCCGGCTTTGCGATATTACGTGCCGAAACGACGAAAGCGACCGTTACCTACCACAATGAACCTGACGTGACTCAACTTTTACATTACTTGAAGCTTACAAGCATACTCGTGGAAGGTACATATATAACTGAAAATAACTTCCCGAAATTGAGGATCATTCTTATAAAATAATGCCAGTCATCATGCTTCTCTAAAGCTTAAACTTTTCATTTGTTTTTTACGTTAATGTAAAAACGTATCATAAAATAAAGGATTCATTGAAATTTAGTTCTAATTTAACTAGTCTGCGAAATAGAATCTTAAACGATTTAGAAATGATGCCATGTCTGACTAAAGTCGGCGATGTCTACTTAAGAAATACATAAAATTCGTCAAGTAGAAAAAGAGCGTATCTCTCAGACGTATAGGGGTTGTATGAAACTTTCTATCCCTTATCTGCAACAGCAGTATCAGCTTTATTTCGTTTATTATATTATTCATTTATTTTGATATTTGAATGATATTAAACAGTAGATGATAGTCTTGAAGAGAACGATAATCAAATTTTTCAGGAGGGATAAAAAAGTTTCCAGCACTCAAATAAGAGTTTGGTTGATTTAACCAAGGGTTACCATTATATGTATTATAAATGTAAGTAAAACTTAATTAAAATATTCTCATAAAATACGATAAGTTTTCTTAAAGTTTTCTTGATTTCTTGAAATACGAATTTTCTTGAAGAAAATTAACGAAAAGTTTTCTCAGAGGGGTCGAAATGATCCCTTGGTAAACCTAGTGGTAAAGAATCGTTTCTTTAAATTCCTTTTCTTAATTTAAAATAAAAGCGTGTCTGTGTTAGAAAAAGAATTGCTTGATTGAGAAATGACGAACTTGAATAGAACAAATTATTTGTTTGATTTGAAAATAAATACAAATTTTGATTCAACCAAAGTGATTTTCACAAAAAAATGTTTTTTTTTTATATTTAAAAAAAAAAAAGTCAACTAAGAAATTTATTTTAGTTAAGAAAACACATTATCAAACCCATAGCTATGCACAGATTTGTTTAATTAAAAAAATATTTGTTTGAATATAAACAATTCTTTACGAAGTGCATCAATTCAATAAATTTATTGATATAGAATACATTCAACCAACGTTTTGGTTTAATTAACTGAATATTTGTTTGTTTCAACCAAAATAGTGTGAAGATTGTATAATTTGGTATATTTAACCAAAAGTTTTCTATGGATAAATCAACGTTTTGTTGAATAAATCAAAATTTGGCTGGATAAACTTATAATTTGTAATCATCGAAGAAAAAAGCTTTCTTAAATCAAACAATTTTTTTCTGAATAAACATTTTACTTCTGTGTTCAATAACGCAACAAAAATCAGCTTTCAAGAAAACTGCGAAGCTAAATTCAAGCTCAGAAATATATTGAGAAAAAAATTTTGGCCGATTCACCTAAATGATTTGTTGAAAACAACCAAAAATGCTTGTTTGGATAGGATTTGGTTAAATCAAATAAATATTCCAGTTGGATCAACCAAATTTTGCTTAACTCAGCCAAACACCTTGGTTCTCTCAACAAAATCGTTTAGTTGGATAAAGTAATTTTTCTTCTGGGTGCCATAATGTGATTGATTTTGTTTCACTTTATTTTGGTTTGAAAGAAATAATCAGCAACATTTGTTGATTTTCTCAAGCACTAATATCGTGGATAATTATTAAAGAGAACAATGCGAAATGGTAGTTTCTTGCTCCATTAGTACGATAGACTGTTTCAAATACGACGGTTTATAGTCACGAGACGGTTAGATTGGAAATTCCAGTGAACAGAGGTGAGAGATGGTTCTAGAAGACACCAACTTTCGTTTCCCAACTCCTAGAACGTTACTCGCTTTTCCTTCGGGAGTATAATCTCATTTATACATAGTATAATTGTGAAATTCTAAAGTAAAAGATAACCTTAATTTGTGGAAAGGCTTGCTTTCATCTGGGATGTTTAATTCAGTCAATTTAAAGTTTTAGCCAGGAACGCGATTAAAATTTAGTTACTGTTCAACCGTCCTCGAAAATTCAGAATCATATATAAATCTGTGTTTAAATCTAGAAATGTCTTTCGCGACCACTTCCAAACAGAGTGACTACTAGTTCAAGTACCAAAATCCCAATCAAGCGCCTGAAAGCACTAAAAATGAGTAAAACTATGACATTCACAAATCACTAACTTTACACTAGATTTTGTACATTAAGAGACGCGCAATATATGAACATATATAATATAAATAAATGAAAACAATAAAAATTGACAATAATAGTGCTTTCATGGAAAGATTCACAATTCAAAAATTTAAATGACGTTTCAAATTATTTATACCAGTCAAACCAGAAAAAAATTTAGTTAATAATTCATTAACTATTTCGTACATTACATTTCATAATTTTATTACTAGCTGAGTATACTTTATGGAAATTCTTTCTTTTTAAATGTTTCCAGAAAATAGAAATAAAAATACGTACGGGGCATTCCACACAATATTTGCCACCATATATTTTTTTCCATAAAATTTTTTTTTTACAGATTAGAACTCGAAAATATTCGATACGTATTTTTTTATTTTAATATGATACGCGGAATTTTTGAGATTTTTTTTTCTAAATTCTATGTTGGTAAAAAAGCACCTTTTTTCAATCGCTTATACTGCAATATCTAACACAGATATACAAATTTATACCATACATGAAATGTTTCGAATGAAATATATTAAAACAAAATATAATTATTTATTTAATATTAAAAATCGAAAATTCATAAACAAATTCACTGCTTTTTTCAATTAAAAAAAGAAAAAAAATCATGGCCAAGTTTGAAAAAATTCTATTTGTTTGTAAATTTTCGATTTTTATCATTTAATAATTATTATGTGGAATGCTCCGTATATATAGTGGAGACATTCCAAATGAGTCATACTTTTTAAAATTATTTATTCATCCTTCAGATTTAATATAATCACTAAATTGTGACTTTTTACAATCTATCCAAAAAAATCCCAATACTCTTCTAAAAAAAACTAGTTTTCTGACAAATTCACTAAATCACAGGAAAAACAAAGTACTCAGATACTAGTTACATTCTAATAGTAAAATTAACTCAAGAAGCTAGTAGACTCATTTAAAAAACTAACGCAAAATCAACTAGGCTTTCGGTTAATTTAACAACAAAAACTAGTAATCCTCTTTGCCTACCAGTTAATTGGTTTATCTTACCAGTTTTTCCGGTATACATCGCATTATGTTTATGTTCATACAATTCAAAAAAAATCTTCCTCTCTCGCTTGTTATATCTATAAATTTAAAAACAGTTCTTAAAATACATAATGCATTAGAATAATAAAAATAAAATAATATACATGTAGATTACTATGCAAATAGTAATGGTAAAAAATAACTCCTTTCATAAGCAAACACCTTCGTTCGAGAGAAAGAGCTAACCTGCATGTTGGAATTCCATTCACTCGTCTTGCCGCACTAGCCATATTTAATTTGCTAACCAACTTTTACTTCCTCGTAAAGCATCGTTTTATGATTTCGTCTTGCCCTTTTCTACCGCCCTGCTAAATTGACGACCTTTGTGCTTTTCAGTTCTACAGCACGCAAAGATCACACAATAAATTCAAACTTTAGAAAGAGCATGCATGCGATTCCAAAGCACGTTTGCAGTGCTTGCAAATTATAACAATTTAAAATATTTCTTAAATTTCTACTCATACATGTGCAAAAAAAATTTACAATTTCTGTAAATTTAACAGATATTTCAGTACTATTTACAGGCTTTTTTAGTAAATATAACAGATTTGTCGATAGATATCACAAAAAATCTTTATTCTGTAAACATAAGAGGCATTCTTGTATAATATTTATCGACATATCTGTTATGTTATAAAAACTGAAATAGATGATAAAGGGCATAGCCAGGTTTCCATGTTGGAAGTGCCCCCAAACCAAATGAAGCTTTGCATTAACCATATCAAAAAACTTGACAAGAAAAGAGTTTTCAGAAATTTGCAGGTCCGCAGCCGCCATATTTAATGAGGAATGATAGATATTGCAATTTTTGTTTTTTGACTTTTACAGCCAAACCATTTATTCTAAAATTCTGAAAAAATTCACACTGCTACTTGTCATTACTATACATCATTATGAATTTTTTGCAAATTTTCAGATGCGAAATTCGCGGTTAAAAAAATTGCAAAACGTTTTGCATGCGATTTTTTCGCATTAACCCATTAACGCCCAAAATCACAGACTTTTTAACTCATTTTTGGCCCTTGTTGCCAAAGCGAAAAAGTGAATATATCATGACCAAACCTTGGATACATAATGGTTTTGGGTCTCCTCTTTCGATTTATGAAGTCAAAATTACATTATCGTGCACTGGAAAACCAATATGGTGGATTTTATTAAAATAAGTACCGAAAATTTGAAATTTTTTTTTTTTTCAATTGGATAAAGAATATTGATCTATTTCAAACTATGGACAAAGGTGGACAAAATAGTTGTAGTTTATGAAAAATATTTTTTGGCCCGGCTCCCAATGTTTTATCTTTTCCAAAATGGTGAAAAACTGTGGAAATTTAGAAAAATAAGCGTTTTTTCATGACATTTCAAAGATAATTGGATAATACACGGAATTTTATTGATCAAACTGTCAAAGTTTGATTGATTAATTATGTACAGACCTCTTTTA
The DNA here is from genome assembly GCA_030998225.1 of Diplolepis rosae. Classification (NCBI taxonomy): domain Eukaryota; kingdom Metazoa; phylum Arthropoda; class Insecta; order Hymenoptera; family Diplolepididae; genus Diplolepis; species Diplolepis rosae. The sequence goes on along the minus strand of JAPYXD010000754.1, from coordinate 910,915 downwards.
GTATATGTAATGACCTGTTTAATGGCGGATTTAATATGGCGCTTGGGGAACTTGGGAAATACCGAGTTTTTTCAAGATTATCGTTGATGAAAATTTCTGAACCTTTATTGAATTCAATTTTCCTATGTTTCTTGGCACAATATATGAAAATCCGGAGACAGTGTTAGAAAATTCAAAATGGCGGATCCAATATGGTGGTCCGAATATTGAAGATTTAATAATATGCTAATGAAAAAAATATTTTCGTATTTTATGTAAAATATGTGATCAAAAATGTATCTAGACATTTTTTGATTGAGATCGCTAATTCAGCGGAAAAAATTCGTAAATTTCTGAATTTATATTTCACGATCTGCATATTCTCCAACGCTTGATGTATGTTGCTAAATGAAGTTGGATGATGGATTTAGTAAATGAGTAGTTTGAATCAATAGGATATATTTTAGAGTGAATGAGTGGATCGAATCAATATGATCTATTTTAAAAAATAAAAAAAATTCTTATTTTGATCGTAATAAATATCAATTCATTTGGTTACAAAATTATATACTTTTTTTTTGTCACATCAGTCATACCAGTAATGGAATTTTGTAGCATGAAACTTCTGTATGAAATTGAATTCCTTAAGTAGATCAAATAATGACTTTTGACCATTACGTTATGAAAACTAAGCTAAGTAGAAGTCGAATAACTTCATTTAGCCACATACATCAAGCGTTGGAGAATATGCAGATCGTGAAATATAAATTCAGAACTTCACGAATTTTTTCCGCTGAATTAACGATCTCAATCAAAAAATGTCTGGAGACATTTTTGATCACATATTTTACATAAAATACGAAAATATCTTTTTTATTAGCATATATTAAATCTTCAATATTCGGACCGCCATATTGGATCCGCCATTTTGAATTTTCTAACACTGTCACCGGATTTTCATATATTATTCCAAGAAACATAGGAAAATTGAATTCAATACAGGTTCAGAAATTTTCATCAACGATAATCTTGAAAAACTCGGTATTTCCCAAGTTCCCCAAGCGCCATATTGAATCTGCCATTAATCAGGTCATTACATATACTAGAAGAGGACTGTACATAATGATTTAATCAAACTTTGACAGTTTGATCAATAAAATTCCGTGTATTATCCAATTATCTTTGAAATATCATGAAAAAACGCTTATTTTCTAAATTTCCATAGTTTTCCACCATTTTGGAAAAGATAAAACATTGTACGGATTTTACCATAATTTTTGGATAAAACAGAGTCGTGATTACTCCTGTCACCTTATTTAATTTAGATATTATTAACATAAAAAGGTCGAATTTTGAATTTACAGTTAAAAGTCAAATTATTAGGGAAAATATTGTTGAGACGGTATTATTCACAATCAAAATATTGTGTACAGAAAATGTTTTTTTTTTACAAGAAATGCAAAAATTCATTTCAATTAGGAACCAAAATTCGGCACTTTCCTAATTAAAAGAAATAATATTCGATATTGTTGATGTTCTTAGTTGGCTTTAGGGTCCAGAAAAAATGTAACTCAAGGTTTCATGTTTTCAAACGTTTCGGCTCAGATTGGAGTCCTCATCAGTGAGAATTTATTTCTATAAAAACTACAAAGGAAGAAACTTAAAAAATTTTCTCGTGTGACTGATGAACATTGTGGTAAGAAATGATATAAAAGAATTGCGAAAGTTACACTAAAAAAAAATTGGTCTAAATACCTAAATTTGCAGAAAAAATTCAAACTGTACAAACCAATAAACATTGTGGTAAAACAATATAGATGAATTATACATATGACACTATAAAACTGATCTAAATAGCTAAAATTTGCAAAAAAAGTGAAAATTGTGCAAGAATAAATTTTTTCTATGAAGATACAAAGAGAAAACATAAAAAAATTTTCACGTGTCACCGATGAACATTGTGGTAAAAAAATGATGAAAAAGAGTTGTGAGTATAAAACTTTGCCATAGGTCTAAGTAGTTAAATTTGTAAAAAAATATGTACAAAAATGTTTTCTATAAAAATGCAAAGATAAAAACATAAAAAGTTTGCACGTGTCACCGATGAAAATTGTGGTACAAATGATGTAAAAGATTTGTAAGTATAAAACTTTAAAATAGGTCTAAATAACTAAATTTGTAAACAAATGTCCAAAAACAATTTTTCTATAAAAATACAGAGAAAAAAATATAAAAAGTTTGCACGTATCACCGATGAACATTGTGGTAAAAGTGATGTAAAAGATTTGTAAGTATAAAACTTTCAAATAGATCTAAATAACTAAATTTGTAAACAAATGTACAATAAAATTTTCCTATAAAAATACAAAGAGAAAAACATAAAAAGTTTGCACGTGTGACCGAGAAAATTATAGTAAATGTGATATAAAAGAATTGCGAGTGTGACACTGTAATGTTGGTCTAAATGGCTAAATTTTCAAGAAGTGAAACTAAACGAACGAAATATTTCCATACAATACTAGGGGGAGAACATTAAAGAATTGCACGCGTGACGGATAGTTGAGATTGGTTGTGTTTTGTGTGTGAGTGTGAGAGGATACCTGGCTTGTGTAGAGAGATGGTTGGTGTGTCAGAGTGTTAGTTTTTGGGACTTTATGTGACAGATGTCTAACTCTGCTTTTTATGACAGTGTGAATAAAATTTGTTGGGTAATTGTTAAGTGATATGTATATGTACCTTTGCCTTATGTACAAGGACTGTCCGAAAAACTTTCAGGCATCCTTAAACCGTTCAACATAAAAATTGCATCTCGCAACACAAATGACTTAGCACATTTTTTCAAATCGGCAAAAGACACTGTCCCAAAACTTGATATGGCCGATGTCGTCTACAATATCCCTTGTTCTGGTTGCACAGCAACCTACATAGGCACAACAAAACGCCCCCTAAAAACCAGAATCCAGGAACACAAAAAAGATGTGTATAACCCACCGGAAAAATGGACCGCTCTCACCAAACATGCATGGCACCAAGATCATACATTCAACTTTAATAATATAAAAATAGTCGATAGATCTGACCACTCCAAAACCCTTTTTTTCAACACGTCTCTACAAGTATACTTCATAACATAACTTCAGTCCTTCTTTAAATCTCAGTGAGAAAAGTGTCATGAGAAAATTTGTGACCAAGAGGAGAAAAGTAAGGGAAAGGGCAGAAATTTTGCACCTAATTTCCACCATTTTTCAGTGCAAAATACCACAAATGCACTTTCAAGCCACATAAAGGTTAGTAAGTTTATAAATACTCAAATCATTTCCACACATCCCTATTTTTGAGACGTGAAAATTCAGATCTCCGACCGACAAAATTTAAGCTTCGTCTTCGTTTTATATTTTTCAGTTTACAGTCCATATCGATACCCACGTTCTAATATGTCGTATCCCACATTTGGAAAATTTTTCAGGAAACGATAAAAACGTCTTGCTAGCACAAATAAATAAATGTAAACAAATTTTTATTTTATACGTTCATAAAAATGCATAAATAATAATAATTAAAGCAAAAAACATTATTTAAATAAATTTTATGATATTTATGTGGGTTACGCAAGAAGAAAAAATTAAAATGTATTTTAGAAATAAAATTGATTTAACCGTTATTATTATTATTATATTATAACATTATTGATACATTTTATTTTGACTATCTTTAATATTGCTTAAAACATTTATTTTTTCATTTTAAGTACTCTTAATTTTTTTTTTTTTTTACTTCATGTACATTTTTTTGCTGAGATTGTTGAAAATGTCTTGTCCTCTTTCGTCTGGTATTATCACAATTTTTTTGATAATTAATATCATTATCTTCAGGTTTTTTAAATCTATTATTAGTACGCAGTACTTTGCTTTTAACACCAAGATTAACTTGATTAGCTTTTCGTTTCTTACTCTTAGTCTTTTCAGTTACCTTAACTATATTTTTACTCTCGGCTTCCAAATTTTTTATTGATGGAGATTGGTCAGAAGCAGAGTCAGTATCATCAATATATTTTATATTATCATAGAAGCAGTGTGTATCTCTCAGCAAGACTTTTTTTAATGCCTGTAATTGTTGCCATTTACTTTTAGTTCTTTTTAATCGATCTACAAACAAAGGTTTCAACGGATGCTCTGGATTTAATTGGAGTTGTAAAAATATTATTTGTAATTACCTTCTTACTCATTTTATTAAATAATTTCTCAAAATAAACTTAAGACTAATCACAAAATAAAAATTGACTGTCACATCGCTGGCGCTGACTTAACCAATGGATGTGGGATACGACATATTAGAATTCGTGAAGATCGGAATGTGGGATACGACATATTAGATTATTTATTTAATAATATTAAATAACCAATTTGACTCACAAGATTTTAATATAAGCTGTAAAACATTATTATTAATCCATTTTTCAAAAAAAGTCAATTTCTCAAATTTTGTGGGATACGACATATTAGAGCATGGGTATCGATATGTACAATTCATTTATATCGTTTTTACAAAAATGTATATCCGTCACACGTGCAATTCTTTAATGTTCTCCCCCTAGTATTGTATGGAAATATTTCGTTCGTTTAGTTTCACTTTATGAAAATTTAGCCATTTAGACCAACATTATAGTGTCACACTCGCAATTCTTTTATATCACATTTACTATAATTTTCTCGGTCACACGTGCAAACTTTTTATGTTTTTCTCTTTGTATTTTTATAGGAAAATTTTATTGTACATTTGTTTACAAATTTAGTTATTTAGATCTATTTGAAAGTTTTATACTTACAAATCTTTTACATCACTTTTACTACAATGTTCATCGGTGATACGTGCAAACTTTTTATATTTTTTTCTCTGTATTTTTATAGAAAAATTGTTTTTGGACATTTGTTTACAAATTTAGTTATTTAGACCTATTTTAAAGTTTTATACTTACAAATCTTTTACATCACTTTTACCACAATGTTCATCGGTGATACGTGCAAACTTTTTATATTTTTTTCTCTGTATTTTTATAGAAAAATCGTTTTTGGACATCTGTTTACAAATTTAGTTATTTAGACCTATTTTAAAGTTTTACACTTACAAATCTTTTACATCATTTGTACCACAATTTTCATCGGTGACACGTGCAAACTTTTTATGTTTTTATCTTTGCATTTTTATAGAAAACATTTTTGTACATATTTTTTTACAAATTTAACTACTTAGACCTATGGCAAAGTTTTATACTCACAACACTCTAAAAACAAGTGTGTTACTTCTACACGGGAAATACGATAGTAACTTTTTAGGCATTTGAAGTGTGTATTTTTAATACACATTACAAACGTAACGTTTAATTTTAAAACACTTTAACGTTTTGTACCCAAAATGTGTGTTAAAAATACACACTTCAAATGCCTAAAAAGTTACTATCGTGATTCACGTGTAAAAGTAACACACTTGTTTTTAGAGTGAACTCTTTTTCATCATTTTTTTACCACAATGTTCATCGGTGACACGTGAAAATTTTTTTATGTTTTCTCTTTGTATCTTCATAGAAAAAATTTATTCTTGCACAATTTTCACTTTTTTTGCAAATTTTAGCTATTTAGATCAGTTTTATAGTGTCATATGTATAATTCATCCATATTGTTTTACCACAATGTTCATCGGTGATACGTGCAAACTTTTTATATTTTTTTCTCTGTATTTTTATAGAAAAATTGTTTTTGGACATCTGTTTACAAATTTAGTTATTTAGACCTATTTTAAAGTTTTACACTTACAAATCTTTTACATTATTTGTACCACAATTTTCATCGGTGACACGTGCAAACTTTTTATGTTTTTATCTTTGCATTTTTATAGAAAACATTTTTGTACATATTTTTTTACAAATTTAACTACTTAGACCTATGGCAAAGTTTTATACTCACAACACTTTTTCATCATTTTTTTACCACAATGTTCATCGGTGACACGTGAAAATTTTTTTATGTTTTCTCTTTGTATCTTCATAGAAAAAATTTATTCTTGCACAATTTTCACTTTTTTTTGCAAATGTTAGCTATTTAGATCAGTTTTATAGTGTCATATGTATAATTCATCTATATTGTTTTACCACAATGTTTATTGGTTTGTACAGTTTGAATTTTTTCTGCAAATTTAGGTATTTAGACCAATTTTTTTTTAGTGTAACTTTCGCAATTCTTTTATATCATTTCTTACCACAATGTTCATCAGTCACACGAGAAAATTTTTTAAGTTTCTTCCTTTGTAGTTTTTATAGAAATAAATTCTCACTGATGAGGACTCCAATCTGAGCCGAAACGTTTGAAAACATGAAACCTTGAGTTATATTTTTTCTGGACCCTAAAGCCAACTAAGAACATCAACAATATCGAATATTATTAAAACTAAAGGGTCGATACAATTTCTAATCATTATTAAAAGAAATCTTCATATTTTTTGTAGAAAAAATGTTGTATATGAATGATAGCGACTGATTTTGTAAGAAATAGCTTTTTATTTTTTTCCGATATATACTTGAAGTAGTTTCCAATGCTTCTGTTGGTTTACACACTGACAATAATTCCAATTTTCCGATTGGCTATCTACAGATTCTAGCTTCAGGCACTAGAATCAAAGATATGTCATAAAGAAAAATATCAAGAAAATCTCGATACTTGACGCACAGGACACAATGTTTCTTAGTGTATGTGTCATAAATGTTTGGTCGAGATAGCAACTGTCATAAAATAACCACCCTCCTCTTTTCACTGATAGTGTCAACTTTCTTTCACAAATTCACATACAGTTACAACATAGTTTTCTTTAAAGGAAAGATTACGCTCCAATTCTATTGTTTGAACTGTTTGAGTCTTCGGTAAACTTCCATATTTTTCGAAATATTAGGAAAAAAATGTATATACTATGAAAATATTTTTTTAGAAAACAATATAATTGTTCCTAAGAAATGGAAAAATGTTCAATTATATGGATAATTTTACTTAATTTTACTTAATTATACTTCATTATAATTAAGTTTCCCCACCCAAAATAGGAAATGTTACCTACAAAATTACTAGGAAAATTCTGGATATTTTTAAAAGCGTAAATGCGATAATAAATATCACATTCAATGTACATTCTAATAATATAATAAACCAAAACATCTGGAAACTATATTAAAGTGCAATTTCACGATATTATGCATTTGCCAACACTACATGTTAGCAATTTCCTCAGACAAATATTTAACTTCGATTTACAGCTGAATTTATGAGCTTACGTACGTAAATATATGTCTTAAGCAAACCTTCTTGAAGATTATAAGATGCACAAAGTTTATATTTACATAATTATCTGTACCAAATATTTGACACTTGCTATATTTTCAGACAGGGGCAGTAATAATTAAGAAATAGAGAACAATTAAGATACCGAAATTGGGAATTCGTACTGCCAGTTGATGCAATGTAATAAACAGGAACCGTAATCGAATTCATGAACTAGAAACAAAAACCATTCAGGAATCAATTGTGAGGATCTAGAAGAGCGTAAATATCTTCTTCGAAAACAAGAGTTTTTACGTATTCGAATCAAAATTAAGGAACCGTAAAAAAAGTAATTTGTTTCCTAAGTCGTATTATTCAGTAATGTGGAAATTAATTCTATGGATAAGAAATAATCGTTTTAAATCAATAGTTTCTGATGGCAATATTGTTTATTTATGTGGAAATTCATTCCTAAAAATTTCAAACCCGATCGAAAATTTTTGGTAGCAATGCCAAAATTATGGAGAAAATACTTAAAAAAGTAGAACCTCCATAATTGTCTCGGACTTTGTCGACATATTTTTATCATCAGTAACTAAAATCTACACGCAAAATTAAAAAAAATGAATTTTATGTCATTCTTCAAATTTTAAACAATTTTAAGTTTTTTAAAATATTAAATTTCTGCAGATACAAGAGATATTTCAGTAGAATTCACAGCCCGTTGAATTCACAGAATTAGAAATTTTGTTATACATCCTGAGTCTATAAGTTAAAATAGTGACAGCATGATATTTCAGTAAAAATAGATATTTCTGTACAATTTACAGTTTTTCTGAATTCATAACACATTTGCCAATAAAAAATTCAAAAATTCCTGTTAAATTTACATAATGTGGAATTTTCTTAAAATTTCAAATCAAACTTTTTTTCAAATCAAATTTGAAGTTTTTTGTTGAAAACAACAGGAAAGACATCAGTTTAAGTTGAAAGCATGCTAAATAAAATTTTAGTAGTTATTTGCAAAAATTATATCACCCAAAATAACAATATCAGCCACACACGGGGAAAAATTTTGTTATACATCCTGAGTCTATATGTTAAAATAGTGACAGCATGATATTTCAGTAAAAATAGATATTTCTGTACAATTTACAGTTTTTCTGAATTCATAACACATTTGCCAATAAAAAATTCAAAAATTCCTGTTAAATTTACATAATGTGGAATTTTCTTAAAATTTCAAATCAAACTTTCTTTCAAATCAAATTTGAAGTTTTTTGTTGAAAACAACAGGAAAGACATCAGTTTAAGTTGAAAGCATGCTAAATAAAATTTTAGTAGTTATTTGCAAAAATTATATCACCCAAAATAACAATATCAGCCACACACGGGGAAAAATTTTGTTATACATCCTGAGTCTATATGTTAAAATAGTGACAGCATGATATTTCAGTAAAAATAGATATTTCTGTACAATTTAGTTTTTCTGAGTTCATAACACATTTTTCAATAAAAAATTCAAAAATTCTTGTTAAATTTACAGAATGTGGAATTTTCTTGAAAATTTCAAATCAAACTTTTTTTCAAATCAAATTTAAAGTTTTTTGTTGAAAACAACAGGAAAGACATCAGTTTAAGTTGAAAGCATGCCGAATATGCACCATGGGTGTAGCTCAGGTTTTGTCAAAACACGCTAAACCACTCCTTGCCTCGTAAATCCATTAACTGTGAATTAATAGCTTTCGTAAACTAGGAACTATTACCTAAGCATTAATAATGGCTTTAATACATTACATATAGAACTAGTTATCATATATATTAATAATAACACATTTAGCACTTCTCATTAATTTTACTTCTACATTCATACGTAATGAAATTATATTTCCATTAACTGGCCGTGAATAATAAAATTAGTCATGAAAATTTCTAATTTTATCAGTAATGAATGATAACTGAGGGAATGTCGAAAAATAAACAATAATGGAAAAGTTGCAAAGCAAAGAATTTATTGAAAATCCTTGGTAAATAAAATTTCTCTCATAGTTCAATCGAAATTCTTACTTTTTCTATAAAGGAAAATACTTCATATTTTTGAAGACAACTTTTAAAAAACTGGAATTCAATGGTTTCGAAATGTACAAAAAAAAATTGTATTAAAACGAAAGAAATAAAGTTGATATGAATAAAAGTTTAGCTTCTGATATTACTGAATATTTTATCCTTTTTCTTAATGGAGGCTTTCTTAAGTGCAACTCTTTAATTTATGATTCACCATTATTTGAATAAGTACTATAATTAACACAGGTATTCTATATTTTACTGTGTCTCTTACTAGTAGCATTCAATAAACCTTAAATGAAAACCAGTAACGAAGTATTTGCAAGTTGAACACAATTTAACTTTCAAATGATTTGAAATACCACTTGCCATTCTTTCTCTGATCTTCACTATGGCTTTGGAGAATAGTATACAAGAATAATCGATAATCGAATAAATTCAAGCATGAATCAGTCTGTCTGAATCATATAAAATCTGATACTGCATTTATTCTGAGATTGATTGTAAAAAAAAGAACAGCTATGGAATTGAAAAATTCTTTTCCATTATGAATTTTTTATTTAACAAATGCAAACAAATAATATAAGACAATATATATATAAACCAAAAAATATAAGAAATACCTAAAAAAAATAGTTTTCTAATAATAAATATTATACGAAATATTATACATGACTATATTATACTGTTAAATTTTTTTTTGATTATACAATACTTTAATGGAATTTTATTACCAAAATGTAATGTAAAATTAAAGTCGAGGTATTGTAAAGTAAAATCACAGTACTATATGATATTAGTACTTATCTATGCCTTGGTATTTTATATTTGGAAATCATAATTCTCAATAAAAAATTATAAAATGAAAAAAACAGTGTAAATTGTCTCACTGTATTTTTTTCTTATGCGTTTATCAAATGTTTTCATCATTGCTAATTAATATCTTTTAAATGGTAATTTTAATCATTCAAAAATGATATTTATAATTTGCGCATAAAATATTACTCGCAATTTTAATTAAAATGCACATAAATATTGTGAAAAACGTCTTTCAATTTGTAAGTTATATTTGGAAAAATTTTAAATATGAGAACGTGTCCCCACTGTACAAGCACATGCTTTTTTTACAAGGAAATAATTATAGTCAATATAATTCATAGAATTGTCATTAAAAAAGAAATTTTTTTCACTAATGGCTAATTAACATATTCACTGAAAAAAATGGTTAGTAAAACCAACTACTTCGGTTTGTAAAATATGCCTCAGCTATTATATTAGTTAACACAACAATTTTTTTCGTTGGTGTTACTACCCAAGTTCTTGTGATAACAATTGAGATAGTAAAACCAACAAAAACAATTGCTGTGCTAACTAATAAAATATCTGAGGCATATTTTACAAACCGAAGTAGTTGGTTTTACTAACCATTTTTTTCAGTGTTGAAACCAAAAATTGTACGAAAATCATATTTATTTGATAATAACACATAAAAACGAGTTCGACGAAAATTCATTTCATAAGAAGAAAAGGATTTTGATTTTTTGTTTACAGCATTGTAAAAACATTTTTCTACTAGCGGGTCTTAAAGTGAATTACACACAATATATAAAATTATCAGAATACTCACAATAAAAGTTTCTCTCCTATTTACTATTATTAATCCTAATGATCTATCAACTTCTTCTCATTTTTCTCACATTTCACATAATAATCATGATTAATTAATTTTCCAACAGTCTCCGGATATAAGCTCAGTCACTATAGATAACATTTTTGGTATATGTGGTTTATCATCCCAGAGGATCTCTATAATAATAGCGATATGAAATCCCCTTTACTTGTTATCGACTAACAAAAGTATACTAATTTAAGTCACTAATTGCAAGTCATTAAAATATTGATTATAAAATATTAGTACTTTTGCAGAAGTTCCTATATGCAGCATCTCTGCTAACAAAAAAATTCAATTGATAGAACTGTACCGAAAGTTAAAGCAAGTTTGAAACTCAAACGAGACTTGACAGCCATTACGTTCATCGCCGTTTCTAAAAGTCGTCACGAAGTTTCTCAATTTTTGAGCTTCGAGCCTCCGTAAGTTGGCAAAGCTTCCTTTCCTGCTTGCAAACTCTTGCACATCCCCCTCCCCTCTCCTCGCCGGCTCCGATCATACTCACATGCACATCAGGCTCCTTCACGAAGCCAACCAATTTTACATTCTTGCAAAACTCGAAGTTTAACACTGAATTTCCAGTGCAGCTTTTCAGACAACTTCCGGTGGTACTTATTTTGTCAAACTATGATTTTTTCCGGTCTTGACACCTTCTCAAGAGACATAAGAAGGTACTTGAAAATTTTATGACTCTCTTGAAATTCAATAAAACAGTTTAAAGTTCTTATTATTTATGAGTTTAAAATTTTTATTACCAATTTTATACTGATATAGATTCTATAAATAAATTTGCGAAGACATAATTTGTAAAATGATACTTGAAATTGCTTCCAATTTGGTTTAATTTCGTGAAAGTATAATATGAATAAAAAAATATGTAAAAGTATGTTTTATAATATTTCTTGTCGATTTTTGATGAACAGATGAATTCGAGAATAAATCCACATCGACCCGGGTTTACTATTTTGTTAACAAAATGTTTATTGTATAAACCATTATTAATTAGTAAATCGCAAGTTTATATTAATTTTTAAAGTATGTTTTGATTTTTGAAAATTAAAAATAGTTTGAAATTGGATAAGAATGTATAACTAGCTAGTTAATTTTCATTTTTTACAAAAATAATTTTGAAAAATAATGATTAGCCTCAATATAACGATAAACCCTCATTTCTTACTCATGGTGTCTTTTTTGTGACCCCATAAAATATCTTGAAATGATTAAAGTTCTAAATTAAATTATTTAGTATTGTAATTATCCTAATAGTGGGTCCGACCCTTGCGGATAGTCAATTAAATATAAAATGAGAGTCTTTTTGGTTATGCCGAAAAAATTGCAGAAAAACCGTCTAACTTTTTAGAAAGTCTGACTTTCTGAATTTCAACTTTTTAACTTTCATCATCCATTTTTCTTCGTATGGGAAAAAGTTTATCTTTTCTCATGTTAAATTTCATGAACTAAATTTGAGGAGGATTATGCTTTTATGGATTTTTAAAAAAGTGAACCAACTTTCTTCACTAAATAAGAACAAAGCGATGTGTCAAGTAGGCCACATGACTAAATAATGATTAATCTGTAATTGCACACTGCTGTGCAAAAGTCGTCGGAAACTTGTTTTTTGTCATTGACGTAAAAACTCTTAACTTTTCTGGTACAAATCGAAAAAATTACGTTTGAAGAAAATCATGAAAGGTAACAAAATTTCGCATTTGATGCCCTAAAACGAAGTGTTCTTGTCAGTTATATTAACGAAAATATTGCAAAAAAGTAAAAATTCCAAAGTTGACTTTAATTTTGAATAATTCCCAAAATAATGTACGTTTTTCAATTTGTTTTTGGCTCATTTTGAATATAGAATGTCGCATAAAATGACAGAAATGTAACGAAAAACTGTAATAAGTTTTTCCTAAATGCTGTCAAAACCTGAGTTTAGGACACAAAAATTGTAAATTTTCAAATTTGTGATATCATTTGTAAAATAAATATTGAACACAATTTTATTCTATTCTATGATGAAGTTTTGTATTTTATTTCTTATTATTGATTTTCATAGTTTTTAAAATCCATTTTTCGAGTAAAAAGGATGCTTTGAATTTTCATAACTTTTTTATTCTAAGTTTTAGCTTGAGCAGAATCTAGTAAAAAATATCACTATATTTTTTATGTGCTGCTGATATTCTAGTTGAATTAACTTTTACAATAAGCGAAGAAAAGTTCCAAAATGTTAACTATTTAAAGAGTTATTTAAAATTTAAGAAAATTCGTAAACTTTAATTGTTTTGCAATTCTTTTGCAAATAAGTGACAAGAACACTTCCTTTTGGGGCATTAAATGCATAATTTTGCTACCTTCCATGCTATTCTTAAAAAATAATTTGTTGATTTGTATTACTAAAATTAGGAGCTTTTATGTAAATGAAGAAAAACAAGTGTCTAAAGACTTTTGTACTCTAGTGTACACGAAAAATAAAATTTACTTAATACATGGGCATAATTAATTGTCTTTATTCATAAAAGAAATTAACTTAATCCAGGTAAGATAAATAAATATTTGCCTTAGAATTTAAGTTTAATGAAAGATGATAAGGAATGTCTGTTAATTTCGTTTTCGGAATATTTATTGCACATCTTTTGAAAAACATGTTTTTTGGCATTTTTCTTAAAAATCAAGTTATTGTCAGGAATGATTTATTATCATACAGGTGTTAGCTTTCTCACATTTTAGACGGATCATAATTTAGTCATATAACCCACAGTGTATTAATTTCATGTCAATTAACATGTAACTAAACTAGACAAGAATATTATCCTTAGAATATTTTCATCCTTCCATTTTGAGTAAAAAATGAAAAAAAAATCAAGATTACTCTTCCATCAATCACAGAAAAAAGTCTAGTCAGAATAATAACCAGAATTATGGTTAGGCTATATTGAACATTAAATTCTAGTTATTTAAACCAGATTTTATAATTATTTCTCAAAAATTTGTTAAAAACATAAGAATTTTTTAATTACTTCAATCAAAAAGTTATATTAAATATGGCTTAAGGTAGTTTTCATCCACAAAAATTAGACCTCAGGCAAAAATATGTAGATAATTTTGCTTTCAAGAATAGCAATATTATTATTAAAGGGCTATTTTGAAAGAGAAAATATTATTTTACATGAAAAAAATTTGATACACAGAAAAATAATTTTATTAATAAATTTTACTTTTGACCCAACTTTTTTTCTTATTGCTTCTTGCCAAATTTTAAAAAATTATGCGATTCTAATAAAGCATGAATAACTTCACCGTTTCTGATTTTTAAAAATAAATTCTTTAATAGCTGAAACCATTAAAAAATAAAGTTGTGGAAAAAATAAAATTTATTAATAAAATTATTTTTCCGTATTTCGAATTTTTTTCATGGAAATTAATCTTTTCTCTTCCAAAACAGCCCTTCAATAATAATATTGCTATTATTGAAATCAAAATTATCTATTTTTGCCTGAGGTCTAATTTTCGTGGATGAACCTTAACCAAACTTTTTTGTATAAAAAATAAATAATTTATATGTGTAGCGAATAGTACAAGTCAAAAGTAATTGAGTATAAATGAACGTAAACACCATTCTTATCCAGTTTTACTGTTTCGATATTAAAACCAGTGAGGGTATAAAAATCAGTGATAAGATAGATGAGAGGCAAATATGTCTTTTTTACACAAAAATAAAAAAGTTTTAAGAACAACCTTTGCGAAAAGAATTTGGATGGGCGAGATTTATCCGCTGAATGTTCGCGTAGATTTTTAGGGACTTTATGGACGTGCCTCGAGTAGAAAAGCTCTGTTTAAGGGATGTGATTGGGATTCATGAAGACGCTAAAGTGCAGTAGTTCACAGCGATTGGTCAGTCTCGGAAGAGACGGGACGATTTTTAACCGTAAAACGTGAAACCACAAGAATTATCAAACTCTTTCGAGAAATACAGCAAAAACGTGTTAAAGCTGCAAAAGTAAGAAGTTTGAATTTATAACATAGAATAAAATAAAACATTTCTTTGAACTAAATCTCTTGATATCTTTCAAAGTCTTATTTCATCCCTTTAGTTCCTTTAAAATTTCAATGTTATAAAGTAAAATTCTGCAACCCATAAGAATCTTTGAAAATTCTAAAAATCAAATGAAATTTTTTGTATTTTTTAAAAACGCATAAAATTGTACGAAATCTTGAAATACTGATTCCCATAGAATCCTAAGAAAGCTCTCTGAATCAGATAACATTTTTTATTGCTTCGTAAAATCAATCTTGTATAATTTGATCAAATACCATTTTTCATATTTGCCCTTAACTGTTACTAAACATAAAAAATCCAATACAGCTTTTTATATCTTAAATAGTATTAGAACCACATGAAATTCCAAATGATTTATTGAATATCCCTTTAAGGTAGTTGATCCACGAAAATTAGACCTCAGGCAAAAACAGATAATTTTTCTTTCAAGAATAGCAACATTTTTATTGAAGGGCTAATTGTAAAGAGGAAAGATTATTTTCCATTTAAAAAATTTGAAATGCAGAAAAATAATGCATTTAACAAATTATATTTCTGGCGAACTTTTTTCTTTATCGCTTCATACCAAATTTAAAAAAACTGATTTGATTCTGATAAATCATGGATTGTTTTTTCAGGAAAAAGATTATCTAACAAGTTAACCGTTTCCAATTTTCCAAAATGATTAAATTATTGCCAAATTCAGCAATTTGTTTATAAGAATTTTGTTTTGGAAAATTGGTCTTTAATGGTTTCAGTCATTAAAGAATTTATTTTCAAAAATTGGTAATAGTCAAGTTGTGAAGATTGTTTTTCCTGAAAAAGTGATTGGTGATTTAGCAGAATCGCATCATTTTGTAAAATTTGGTATGAAGCAATAAGGAAAACAGTTCGTTAAAAATAAAAATTTGTTAAATACATTATTTTTCTGCATTTCAAATTTTT
This sequence comes from Diplolepis rosae, assembly GCA_030998225.1. Taxonomy (NCBI): domain Eukaryota; kingdom Metazoa; phylum Arthropoda; class Insecta; order Hymenoptera; family Diplolepididae; genus Diplolepis; species Diplolepis rosae. The sequence continues at coordinate 894,924 of JAPYXD010000754.1, read as the reverse complement.
TTCATGAGAAATATTCTGTTCTCTTTGAAATTAGTCCTTCAATAATAATATTGCTATTCTTGAAGGAAACTTAAATAAAATAGGATTTCTTTATTTTTTAATTTCAATTTTAAAAAATATGACTTAAAAGTAATTTTGAATTGTATGTGTTGAAAATTGCTACGACACAGATGAATAAAAGTGGTATCTACTTTGACAATTGATATAGTTTTTTACAGTAAAACTCTGCATCATTTACTCTACAAGATTCCTTAGTCACTCGGTTCAAAACTGTACTTTTCGAAAAATAGAGAAGCACAGTAAAACTTTACGGTAAGTTCGTGTACGAGTTCACAGAAAAATGTATCGTTAAGTACAGAAAGACTGGAGAAAGAAAAATGGCTGTGCTTTTGATAAAACTCGCTCTTGGAGAGTTTCCAGCAACCATGGTGCTTGAGTGCAAGAATTGGAGTTTCCACAAGAAAGACGATTATCGATCAGGCTTGATCTTCGTGAAATTTTTCTTTCAAGTGACCTGGGATTTAAAACAAAAGTAATTCGAAGCGTGATTAATTATCAATAAGTAGAAATAAAGAGTTGATTACAATATAGTAGAATCTACACTTTCTATAAATTCAGAAAATGCCTTGAATTTAGTTATATAATTATTTCATTTCTTCCACAGCTAAGGTCCATTTGCATTATGTCCGACCAAACCATTACCTTTACTACTGGAAGTAATTTCTTATTCGTCTGGCAGAGGAAGGAACAGTGTGGAATATTTTGTAAAACATTGCAAATAAAATCCCTAAGGATTTCCTAAGGAGAATTGAATCATTTTTTCGAATTGTATATTTACGGTCTGCACTCTACAAAAAAGTCTATCGATAGTGAAATTTCGTTCCTTTCAGAATGCATCCATTGAAATTAAGCAGATTTCTTTTATCTATCGAGAGAATTGTTTCACTGTTAAAAAACTCACTTGTAAAATGCAAAATGAAAATAGTTTTACCAATAAACGATTTCTGTTGACTCTGAAAAGAAATTCTTTAACTATTAAAGGATTGCATTTGTACGCTAGCGGACCATCGAAGGGTTATCTGTCGTCCTTTTTTGTCATTGATTTTGTAAAGCGTCCTTGAATTCCATTGAATATTATAGTTTTCATTAAAAATCTAGATAGACTCAGAAATTTCAATTTATTAAAATTTAAATTTAGTGAAATCCGAAAATTTTTCTCTGTTACAAAAGAAAAAGGACCGAAATAATTATTGTTCATCTCCCGAATATAATAAAATAGAATTGTGATGAAAAGCGAAAATATTAATTTCAAAATTGATTGAAAATTGGAAATTATTGAAATTACAACTGTTTAAATGTCCCAAATTAATCAAAGTTTAATTCTATTTACATAATTTTTTAAAAATATAAACGAAAATAATTTTTGCAAAGATAAAAATTTAATAATTCCAAATCGAATCGTATTCCACTTCACATTCATAATTCAATAATTATTATATTTCATAAAATTTAAATTTATAATTAAAGAATGATACAAATTTAAAATAAGATCTATAATACAACTTTCAATTTATAATGAAGAATAATTTCAATATAGTAATGAAAAAAATGTCGACATTTAAAGTTAATATGGAAATTCTTACTAATATGATTGACAAAATTGAATAAAAATATTTTCTAAATAAATTTTGGAAACACGTAACATTACATTATGCAAACCAAGATGTTCATATTTTTTTGCATATTTTTGTATATAATATTATTACAAGTAAATATTGTAGCTATATTTATATCGAATATTCAAATTTTTTAATATCACTTTATAATTTTATTTGCAATGTTTATTTAAACTATAATTACATACACACAGTTTTGTATGTATAATTTTTTATATACCTATTCATTTTATAAAATGAACAGTTGTTTTTTATTTGCAAAAAAATATCTGGATTCAAAATTATTAGTAAAATTTTATACTATGGAATTCATTGTGAAATTTAAAATGCAACGAAGTTTAAAAATGATTTTGATAACATTGTTTCAACATTATATTTTATAGGCTATGAACTTTCAATTTTTATACGTATTGAAAAATTTATAGTGCAAGCAAAGTTGTATCTTAAAATTTCTTTAAGCTGAAATCTAAGACGGATCATTATTATAGTACTGATAATGATTGAATTAATATTGGTATTTGTCAAAGTAGGGTTTGTGTAAATTTCTTATAGGTTATATCATACAATTTGTTTTCTTTTATCCTCAAAATCATATTTCCTTTTTACGACAAAGGATTTCATTTGCAGACCAAAATACTTTGACAGTAAAAGGATATAATTTGAAACGACGATCCTTTAACTGTCAAATGACTTCCTCCCATTCCGATTTTTAATAGAAAATCCTTTAATAGTGAAAGGAATCGTTTGTCAGTAAATAGTCTCTTTTTAAGCGTAAATTAATTTACTATTATAATGAAAAATTATTCACAAATTTTTAATAGAATTTAAATTAGGTTCTAAGTCACAAATTTCAATTATAATGTAGTTTATTTCATAGTCGACTTCAATTTATATTATTTAAATGAACCGTTATTACCGAAAAGTGATCGTGTTCATTTGTGTAAAAAGAGATCTTATTAAATTTATGCATTTGCTAAAAGAAGCATCTAACAGAGTAAGCAACGGAATAATGGAACACTTCTTGATCATAAGAAATTTAAGTGAGCAAGAATAGCACTAAAGTGAGCAAATTGAATATTAAAGCCAAAAGAAAAGCGAACTATAGTTTCTCGAGACATTGTTGATACGAGCGTTTGAGAAATCTATTGGATAATATTATTTTTCAAATACAAAATTCCTCTTGGATGTAATTAAAAAAGTTTTAATATTACTTTTAGTGGACTTCCTTATATTCGGAATATTGATAAACTCATTTCTTGAAGAAATCGATATAGTTAACTAGAATCAGCAACTGGCTCATTTATATGCATAAGATTATTAGCATCATAACTCAAAGCTTTGAAAAATGATGAATTTCAGAGGCGGATCTAACATTCTTTTTATTGCAGGCTTTTTAACTTTACAGAAACGTTCACGTCTGCGAGATTATCAGTTTACAACATCTATTATGCGCTTCTCAGAATATTTCGAAAAATTTTTATTCTGATGCGTCCGTCATAAAACGAATCAATAAAAAGGCATGAAGAGCGAATGGAAATCCCTTTTCAAGTATATAAAGAAATATGAAAAATAATAAAAAAATAGAAGTGTGAGAATGTGATAAGGCGAGAGCAATTAACGATTAAGTATTGCGTGTGGTGAATTGAAAGGCAGTACCTCTCGAACACAGAATGAATTATTATGTTGGCGCTACTACTTGAAAGGGTGCTAATGCTAGTAGCAGGGAATCTTGGTATATTCAAGATCCCCTATTTACGCGAGAAAGCAAAGAATTTTCGAAAGAAGTTCCAGCGGAAACTACAAATTGAGGTCAAATCTTTGAAGGGTTTCAAATAATTCCTAATGTTACCTGAAAAAAATGTATTTATACTCATAAAAATATTTGTTTAATCTAACCAAAATTTAGTTGGATCAATCAAAGAATTTATTTATTATATGATTAACCAAATTTCTGGTAGATTCAACCAAAAAAATTGTTTCATGCAACCAAATATGGTTTGTTTGGATGCAATTTGATTAAATCGAGCAAATATTTCAGTTGATTCAACCAAATTTTGGTTGGTTTGGTTAGATCAAGTAAATTGTTTTTTCTACTAGCGGGCCATAAAGTGGACTTTATTGCCCCGTGCGGGGCAAACAAATCCACTTTCTGACCCTATAGTAGAAAAAAAATCGTGTGATGCCCGCTTTGCTCGGGCATCAAACTTCACACTCGGAAAATACATTTTTTTTCCCTAGTTGCACAATGTACTATTTCTGGATGTAAACCCAGACAAATTAAGATTCAAAGTGTTTGAATTTTTTGCATAAACTCTGAAGTATTTTAAATAATGTTTTATTTTTTATTTCCCTTATTTCTTCAGTTATGCTTTGATCATGAAAACTTAAATTTTTCATGATTTTCAAACAAACAAAAAATCATTATTATCGTAAAAGAAATTCTAAACTTTTTATTGATAGTTTATTCTAATAGATAATAAATTCAAGAATCATTATGGTTTAATTGTATAAATTTGTTTGTGATAAATGACGTCTGCATTGAAATTGAATTAAAATTTTCAAGAGTAATATGATAGATTTAGGAATGAAAAATAAGAAAACTGTTGACGAGAAAATGAAGTGACTCGTGAAAATCATGAGAAGGAAGTAAAACGATTCCACGTCAGTAAATAGAATAAGACGAAGCAGAAGAAGCAATTGCGATTCAAATTCCGAGCTGGATTTTCCCGCTGAAAAGCAAAAACTGCCCGTCATGGAATGAATCTTCATTATAAATAGCTTTGGAAATGCATATTTCAACTGAGGCGAAAAACCATTAGTTTTTTACGGTGAAGCATGAAGAAATATTTTCACACCTGATTACATTAAAAATTCCGAAAAGATTAAATTATTTCATGACATGACGTAGTAGTTAATGTAGTCAATTTTTGATTTGGTTCAGGATAAGTTATTAATTAGAAATTAAATCACTGAATTAACAGATTGATCTATAAAAATTTGCCTAATAGGCATTTCTCAATTAAGCTTGATAAAATTTGAAGAACAGAAATTATTTTAATTTTTATTATTGAGAAAAGTAACATCAATTTTCCTCTCGTATTTATCTTTTTTGAATTAAAATTTTTATAACAGGAAATAAACATATAAAATTAATTATTCAAACTTAATTAATTATTATTATATTTTTTAGGGATTTCCGATATTTTTATAATTTTAAAACTCGAGGTTTTCATACGATGCATCTGCTATAAAAATTAATACTGTTATTGTAGATTTTAGAAAAATGTTTCGAAACTTTATTATTTAAATTATACATAAGCAATTTCTTGATAAAGAAATTGCTATTCCTGCATTTTTTATTTATGCTTTTGTAACAGTAGAACGTACGTGGAGTGGAAGATCAAATTATTATACACAAACTAAAAAATGTTCAAATTGTGAAATTAGTTAAGTTTAATCTGAATATTAAGCTACATAATGTATTGCTTTGTGAAAAACGTCACAAATTAATATAATGTCACGTTTAATATTCAAATTGAACTTTACTAATTTCTTGATTTAAACATCTTTTGATTTGAGAACATTAATTTGTTCTCCGACTGAAAGTCAGAGCTATTAAACCTTAAGAATTTCTCCTACTTTTGTGTTTCAGTATCTGTGTTACTGTTGTGGTACTTAACGTTCATTTCCGCTCGCCACAAACCCACAAGATGGCACCCTGGGTGAAGAGAGTTTTTATACACATCTTACCTCGGCTACTAGTAATGCGGAGGCCTCAGTACAAATTCGAAGCGAATCGGTAAGTTTGTTATACATTATCAAATTTTACTCAACACTTTTTCATATAAAACATAAATTATAGTTCTTCCTTAATTTTAATCAGTAGCCTTTTCGCTAATTTCATTCAGTGGCAAAATTTAGTCAATTAATTGAACCGAATTTGCTGAGAAATATCAAAAGTAACTCTTTAAATAGCTAGAGATAGATCATTAAATGAGATTAATGAAAAAAAAAAAAAAAAAATTTTGTTGAGTTGACAAAATGTTGATTTATTTTAACAAATTTTTTGATTAAGGTAGTTCGTTCACGAAAATTAGACCTCGGGCAAAAATAGATAATTTTGCTTTCAAGAATAGCAATATTATTATTGAAGGGCTAATTTGAAAGAGAAAAGATTATTTTTTATGAAAAAAATTTGAAATACAGAAAAATAATTTTATTGATAAATTTGATTTTTGCTCTAACTTTTTTTCTTATCGCTTTTTACAAAATTTTAAAAAATTATGCGATTTTAATAAATCACGGTTCATTTTTTTAGGAAAAAGATTCTCTACAACTTGACCGTTTCCAATTATTGAAAATGAATTCTTTAATGGCTGAAATTATGAAAAAACAATTTTTTAAAACAAAATTTTTATAAACAAATTGCTGTATTTGATAATAATTAATTCAATTTCAAAAATAGGAAACAGTCAAGTTGTAGAGAATCTTTTTTCTAAAAAAATTAACCGTGATTTATTAGAATCGCATAATTTTTAAAAATTTGGCTCGAAGCGATAAGAAAATAAGTTTGGGCAAAAATAACATTTATTAATAAAATTATTTTTTTGTGTTTCAAATTTTTTTCATGAAAAATAATCTTTTCTCTTTCAAATTAGCCCTTCAATAATAATATTGCTATTCTTGAAAGCAAAATTATCTATTTTTGCCTGAGGTCTAATTTTCGTGAACGAACTACCTTAAATACACTAAATTATTAAATTTATAATAATCTTGGTTCAACTAAATGTTGGTTGATGCAAACAAAATTTTGTTAAGTTAGTCAATCCACGAAAATTAGACCTCAGGCAAAAATAGATAATTTTGCTTTCAAGAATAGCAATATTATTATTGAAGGGCTATTTTAGAAAAGAAAAGATTAATTTCCATGAAACAAATTTAAAAGACAAAAAAATAATTTTATTAATAAATTTTATTTTTGTCCCAACTTTTTTTTTTATCGCTTCTTACCAAATTTTAAAAAATTATGCGATTTTAATAAATTACAAATTACTTTTTCAAGAAAAAAATTCCCTACAACTTAACCATTTCCAATTTTCTAAAATGAATAAATTATTATCAAATTCAGCAATTTGTTTATAAAAATTTCGTTTTGAAAAATGTTTTTTTAATGGTTTCAGCCATTAAAGAATTTATTTTTAATAATCAGAAACGGTGAAGTTGTGGGAAATCTTTTCTCTGAAAAAGTGATTCATGCTGTATTAGAATCGCATAATTTTATAAAATTTGGTAAGAAACGATAAGAAAAAAATTTGGGTCAAAATTAAAATTTATTAATAAAATTGTTTTTCTGTGTTTCAAATTTTTTTCATGTAAAATAGTCTTTTCTCTTTCAAAATAGCCCGTCAATAATAATATTGCTATGCTTGAAAGCAAAATTATCTATTTTTGCCTCAGGTCTAATTTTCGTGGATGAAAACTGCCTTAAATCAACGAAACTTTTTTCTGAGTGTATGTGGATATATGTCACAAAAATTCGGTTTTCCGTGGCCTAGTAATTTCTATGTGATTATCTACTTAGTTTAAATTAATACATAAAGTTAAATTTTGAATCTCTGATTTCATAAAAGAATTCTATAGTCTTAGTCGGTAGAAAATTCTTCACGGACATTTAGTTGACAAGATTTAGTTTCCTTTTCCTATGGTTTATACGACCTAAGCTATTTCAACACTGTGTTTTCGTATTATTTGGAAAGACTCCAATTTGGTAGCTTTTCCCAGTTCCAAAATAAAAGCCTTTATGTCACATGGAAAGTAATCTACTAACGAAAAATATTATTGTGTTTGGAATGTGACCTACTTAGGAAAACGAATTTTCCCGTCAAACTTCGGCTTTTGAAACAAATTTTTTACCCTTCCAATTCTAATTACACCATTTTTGAAAAAATAATTTATATATTTGATATTTTCATTGGTGGATTTTTTGCAATGTCTAATTCTTTACTAATTTATCATGTTTTATTTTTTATCCTATAATTAGTAGTTTGCTACTTTAAAAATTGTATAAAATACTTGTACTTCAAATATATATTAAAAAAATCAATTTTTTCTGCTTTTATTACTTTAACACTCAAGGCAAAATGAAATTCCAAAATTTTTTTAAATCAAAACTAGAAAATTACTGAGTACCGATTAAACAGACACGAACACGAAATTAAAATCTGGCAAAATTTTAACATCCTCTAATTTTCTCAAAATATAGACTAATACTTGAAAAAGGATTAGAGTAGATTTTAATTCACAATTTTCCAATTTATGAACGTGTGAAAATAATACAACAAAGAGAAATTAATAATGTTACAAGAGTATTACTTAAATTTAAAAAAATTGTAATATCATGTTCGAGTTGCAAAAAGCGAGGAAAAGTAATCTGCACTATAGGCATGATCGCTATATGGTAATAAATTCAATTTTATGTAATTTGATAAAACTTAATTACATGAAACGCCATGCGCCGTGCCAGTGTAGATTTTAATTTCCTTGCATTTATTTGCAGTTATTCGTCGGGTAGAGTCCTTATGAGAACCGTGAGAGGAAAGGAAAAGACTTGCTACTACCCATACCACCCAGGATCTCTCGAAGAAAGTGATGAACATCTCACGCCTGGAAGATTCCATAGCCGCCCAGTTTCTAAAGAAGATTTATCTTCATCAAGGTGACTTATCCTAAATATTTAAACGTCAATAATGATAGTCCATATGCCTTTGGGAATATCTTCTGGATCTATTCAAACCAAGATTATTCATTCGACAGTCTGACTTCCAGATTTCGTGCTGATCAGAAGATTCAGTTTCGAGCTAATTAGAAAATTCTTCTCAATCTCTAAATTTTCGCAATATTTTAAAATAATCAGAAATCTAACAATTTTTTAATATGTAAATCTGATTAGGATCTAATCTGGACTAAATATAGAAAGAAAAAATTTTTATTCAAAATAACAGTTTTATTGAATAAATCATGATTTTTGGTGGGATGAAAAAAATTTGATTAAATCAATAGGTTGAATAAAACGAATCCTTTAGTTGGATTAAAGAGGTTGGACCGTGTCTGGGAAGCCTTTGGAAAACTTAATTAATTACCACTTTAAAACATGTTTGTGCTGTTATTCAATACATGATATTAGAGAAAAATGTTCGCATTGCGGGAAAAAAATATAAAAAATGTCTTTTTTAGTAAAAATTACTGTAAGTCAAAGTTCAATGTAGTTTTTTCCAAGTCTACTTTTTAAAAATGATTGGATTTTGAGGAATGATAGCTCATTTTCTTCTTTAAACAATTTTAAAAAACTCCACTGTCTGAACTTTTCAAATTAATAACTCATTTTTTAACTGCAGCTATTTGTTTATAAAACTTATTCAATTTTTCAACATTTCTGATCAGCAGATAGAAAATAAAAGGCTAATATAAAAATCTAAAATGGTAGAGTTTTCAATAATTATTAAAAGATGAAATTAAGTCATCATTCCTTAAAATACAATCATTTTAAAGAGTAAAATTGGAAAAAACTACATTGAACTTTGACTTAAGGTAGTACGATCACGAAAATTAGACCTCAGGCAAAAATAGATAATTTTGCTTTCAAGAATAGCAATATTATTATTGAAGGGCTAATTTGAAAGAGAAAAGATTATTTTTTATGAAAAAAATTTGAAATGCAGAAAAATAATGCATTTCATAAATTTTATTTTTACCCGAACTTTTTTCCTTATCATTTCACACCAAATTTCAAAAAATGATGCGATTCTAATAAATCACTGTTCATTTTTTTAGAAAAAAGATTCTCTACAACTTGACCGTTTTCTATTTTTGAAATTGAATTAATTATAATCAAATACAGCAATTTGTTTATAAAAATTTTGTTTTGAAAAATTGTGTTTTTTTATAATTTCAGCCATTAAAGAATTCATTTTCAAAAATCGGAAACGATCAAGTTGTAGAGAATCTTTTTCCTAAAAAAATAAATTTATTAATAACATTATTTTTTTGTGTTTCGAATTTTTTCATGAAAAATAATCTTTTCTCTTTCAAATTAGCCCTCCAATAATAATGTTGCTATTCTTGAAAGCAAAATTATCTATTTTTGCCTGAGGTCTAATTTTCGTGATCGTACTACCTTAAGTAATTTTTACTAAGACATTTTTTATATTTTAAATATTTTTTTCCGATAAAATCAACATTTTTGCTTAGAATACGTGATTAATAACAGCTCAAACAGTTTTTGAATTGGTAATTAATTATGTTTTCCAAAGGCTTCCTAGCCACGGTCGAACCTCCTTATGAAAAACTTTGGTCAACATATCTGTGCGAAATTGTTTTACAGGTCAATTTTTTAATAAGATAGAAAGAAGGGTAATTATTTATTAATTGATTTATTGTTTGGTTTATGTTTCTAGTCTCACCGATGGTGCCCGATTTGGTGGAAGTTGCTTGATCCATGGTCCACCTCTGCCTCCACTTCCGCTTCATCCAGAATGCGAGGACCTCCCAATTTCGGCCGAACCTACCATCGAGGAAGTTAAAAGTCCTGTTTTGCGAAATCCTCCAGCTTTTTCACATTCTAGGTGTCCACCGGAAATACACAGATCCTGCATCTGCGTGAGATTTATAGCAGAACATACCAAAATGCTCGAAGATTCTACAAAAGTATACAAGTTTATCCACTTTTGATAAGTCGTTTTTCAGAAGCGAAAAAATTGTAGCAAAGAATTTTTTGAAATTTTTAATTCTTACAAAGATATTTACATTTAAAATTTCCAACCTCTTTTCTTCTTCCTCGCCATTATTTGGACAAATCTCATTTTAATTTCAAATCTCTTCTTATACATTTTCTAATTTATTAATATACATAAAAGATAATTAAAGTTTCAAATTCAAAGTCAACTTTTTATGAAGGAAATAAGAAATCTTTTAACACTTGCAAAAATTATTTAAGAGCTTACAAAAGTGTTTGGATGGTGCAATATTTCTTCCTTCTTAAATGATAAATAAATAATCAACTTATAGTGAATTTGAATTAATTCCAGATTAATTTTGAGATATTGTGGTAAATTTAACTAAGTTGAAACGAAATTCAAAAAATTCAAGTTGATTCCAAAAATAGGAATACTGGAAAGTTAACACATTTGTTATTATTGAAAAGTATTTAAATGAGTTCAATTGAATTAAACTAAAGTGGATTCAGAATTCAAGTTCAGTAAATTTAAACAATTCCAATTTAACGGTCTATAAATTTCTTAAACTTATTCAAAAATTCTTTGAGATAGACTATCTAAAAATATTGATAAACATTGGTGACATTAAATTTTACATATCAGTCAATTATTCAGTCATTCGGATCTAATTTTTTGATTTTACATTTTAGGTAAAAGAAGATTGGAAGTATGTGGCAATGGTCCTTGACAGATTATTTCTCTGGATCTTCACCTTGGCTGTGTTAGTTGGTACTGCAGGCATAATTTTACAAGCTCCAACTTTATACGATGACAGAGTTCCTATCGATAAGAAATTTAGCGAATTTGCAACAACAACAGTAGTCAGATGTCCTCCACAACAGTAGCCTACATTCGAGCCCTGCATCCTAGAAAAGGAATAAAAGGATTTTAAGGCTCTATTACCCCTGTCTACTCCATAGTCATTCCTTTAATTTGTACTTTTAGCGCGTAATTAAGAAAGCAGGGCTCATTTAATCAAATAATATCGACAGCGTCTATAATATCGGGAGTATAATATTTTTAAAGTTTAAAATTTTTACATCCATAATTCAAACTAAAAATCGTAATGATAAAGATATTCAGGCAGTAAACAAACAAAATAATAACTTCCTCATAATTGTTATGTTTGTTAAAACAAAGAGAAAGATTCGTCCAGAAAATAATATACGTACTGCATTGATATTCCTCCAAAAGGAAAGGTAAAGTCTCATTTATCAGTTTTTATACGTTTTTATGTGAAACCCTCGAAACTAAGGAAAATGATTTGCCTTAACTTTTTCTAATTTTAATGAATAATCAGCCAAACCTTGAATTTTAGATTTGACGATGAAGCAAGATTAACTATTGACAACAGTTACTATTATAATTGTAATTCATAACGATTTCTAATCGAATTTCAATTGGAGTTGATGATTATACCAAAAACACATTTTCTTTTAATAATAATAAGATTGAGGTATTTTATTTTCTCAAGATCCTCACAAAATAAACGTTAAATTTTCATCATTTGCGATCAAAGTATACATAAATAATAAATATACTTGCATCGACTGTGCTCAAGTGAATCGCAAAAAAGCTGCCAGTACTTAATCGACAATTAAAAATTTAAATGCGATTCTGTATCATATACCTCAACCATACATTGAGCCCTGCGTGATTATTTCATTAATTAACAGCCAAATAATTCGTCATCCGAGTGTACATCATGCTCGCACTCAAACAAATATATGAATATATGATACATATATATATATATACGAGTATATTATATTCTATAAATATATACATACGTACATTTTATATACCTACTACCCAAATCCGCCTTGAGTTTGAAACAAATACATTATTAAACAGAAGACCGCGGCAAATATTACATTTTCACTTTTTATAAATTTTCATAAGATCAAAATATTTACTTTTCTGAAATTTTAAGATTTTAAGGTAATTGTCGTGCCAAAAATCAGTCTCTGGAATAAGAAGTTTTTCTATGATTTCAAGACTGGTAATTATGTCATCAGCCGTGTCATATGTAAGGAAAGACACTCTTTTTAATAAAAAAAATTTTAGAATTACGAAAAATAATATTTTAATAATGTTTTTTGTAATAGGATATTTCCTTATTATCACTAATTACCAATTTTTTTAAAATGATTGAAGTTTCTTAAATCATAGCTTATTTTCTCGATGAAAATATTCTCTACAACTTAACCGTTTCCAATTTTTGAAAATAAATTCTTTAATGGTTGAAATCATTAAAAAACAATTTTCCAAAACGAAATTTTTATAAACAAATTACTGAATTTGATAATAATTGATTCATTTTCAAAAATTGGAAACGGTTAAGTTGTAGAGAATATTTCCATCGAGAAAATAAGCTATGATTTAAGAAACTTCAATCATTTTCAAAAAATTGGTAAGAAGCGATAATAAGGAAATATCCTATTACAAAAAACATTATTAAAATATTATTTTTCGTAATTAAAAATTTTTTTTATTAAAAAGAGTGTCTTTCCTTACATATGACACGGCTGATGATATAATTACACTGTGAAACTTTTTATATCAATTTTTACTACAGTATTTTTAAATTTAGGGAAAAACGTATCACTTTGAGAATTTTTCATTGTAAAAATACTAAACTTTATAATAATGATATGAAACTTTAATATAAACAATAGTAAAAATTGCTATGAACTATGCTGAAGTTTCATATCATTATTATAAAGTTTAGTATTTTCACTAACGAAAATTCTCAAAGTGATACGTTTTTCCCTAAATTGAAAAATACTATGGTAAAAGTTAATATAAAAAGTTTCTCCGTGTACCAGTCTTGAAATCATAGAAAAACTTCTTTTTCCAGAGACTGATTTTTGGCACGACAACTACCTTAATGTTATTTAGAAAGTTATTCGAAGTTCTACTTTCGACTCATTGTATTCTATTTCGGAAATTAAACTCACTGAAACTCACTGAAGCATTGTAGTACCTGCAAGTTAAAAATTTTTTTTTTTATATTCATATTTCTTATTCAGATTCCTACGCACATTTGAACCGTCGCGCCATGGTGATGAAAATACGAAAGACGGTAACTGATTTTAAGAGACGTTGCCTCAATATGCTTCGCACAAGAGCAATATGTATTTTGTAAAGTAAAAATCAATCTTTACGGAGTACTACGATTGTTATAATAACTGCTAGTACGATAAGGACAAGTAAAGCATACGAATTCTAAAGCTGATAGTTGTAGCAATTTGAACAAACGGTATGCCGTTGTTCGATGCCGTAGTTCATTGTCGATGTCACTGTCAGTCAGTGTTAAAAGTCTTCTTATTTTTATTAGACGCACACTCAAAAACTTATTGTTGCCTTGTAAAATTTGTTCCACAATTATACCGGAGAATCATGAAGATCCATATTTTTAAATTTCTACAGTAACAGTCAGAATTGTGCGGGACCCCCTGTTTTTCGATAATTGCTTAAATGATCCTAATTTGAATTATGTGAGTAAAAAATTTGTTTTCTTAATTAAATTTAAAGCTATCAAAATTCTTCATAAAATGAGCCCAGCATGAATTCGTTTTGTTAATTTTTGAAAAAGTTATTGCAGAAAAAGTCAAAATTTCAATGCTTTCTTAAATTCTAAATAACTTTCGAAATAATCAACATTTTTAAATGTCTTTGGACTAATTTTAAAGCCTAATTTATTAAAGTTCAAATAAAAAAGTTTGAAAAATTCCAATATTGCTTTTGCTGAGAAAAACATTTTTATATGATATATAAAACACATCATCATGTATTTTGTATCGAATTCCCTTAAAATATATATTCATATGATCTTTATTATGATTTACCTACAGATGAAATGTTTTCGAAATTTTTCTACTTTTTTGTTACAATTTCAACTCTTTTCATTATGCAAGAAGAAAATTATAGATTTATAATAACAATTTACTGCGATTCTATAGAATCTTAGCTTTAAAATGAACCTAAGAACATTAAAAAATGTTTATTGCTTCGAAAGTTATTTAAAATTTAAGAAAACATTGAAATTTGGACTTTTTTTTAAATAACTTCTTTAAAATTTAACGAAACGAATTCATTCCAGATTAATTTTAAAGATAATTTTGATGGCTTTCACATTACTAAGAGTACAAATTTCATCACTCACAGAATTGAAATTAAGATAATTTAAGCAATCATCGAAAAACAGGTGGTCCCACAATTCTGACCGGTAGTGTAATTTATATCGTTCATAAAAGCACCTTCTTAATTCCAATCAGTAGGATTTTTTCATTAATTGTATTCAGTGGCTTATATCTAGCTATCAAATCAGTTTTTCGAGTCAAATTCATTCAGAAATTTCGAAATCTTGGGTCACTATAGTAAATCCACCAGTTTCGACCCTGAAATACTTTCTCTAGAATTAGTTATTATTATAATATTTATGGTTCTCCGAAATATGTAAAAACAAAGATAGCGTGAGTCCTGATACTAGTATTTATAAGTTAAGTACACACTCATATACGATAATAATGTATAAGAACTGCACAGTTTACATAAATAAACCTATATACATATAAGTTATATGTAAGAAAATTACTATCAGGTTTATCCTGTTACTCATCATTTAATGAATGTTCTGATTTACTAACTGCAAACCTTTTTCAAAGAAAATATTCATTATCAAAAATATTCAAATAGGCATCATTGTAAATATAAAAATTATTTATAGAGCATTTATATGTTCATGTTGTTTTTATGTTCAATAAATTCTTAATTTTTATAATTTCAAATTTCTATATGCTACTTACTTTTTTTATATACATGCGAATCCAATCCGATTCAAAAGAAATACAATTTTAATTCAATTAGGTGAAAAGTACAGGATGAATCTAAGGAACCAACGTGGATATGTAATAGTTATAATATTATATTTTAATGATAGTAAAATCTCGCAATTATACGATAAGAACTTTGACAAACATAACAAAGGTGAATCGTAAGATATTAGGGTGAAGAAAAACCCAATTTTATAAATACTGCCAATATTTAAGAAATGAGTTTGATGAATCCATGACTTTCTTCCTTTCATCAAATTTCTTTGTAATTTAATTAAACTTTTATTGCACTGATAAATATTATTTTTAAAAATATTTTTTTTTCTACCTTAAGGTAGTTGTCGTGCCAAAAATCAGTCTCTGGAAAAAGAAGTTTTTCTATGATTTCAAGACTGGAAATTATATCATCAGCCGTGTCATATGTAAGGAAAGACACTCTTTTTAATGAAAAAATTTTAAAATTATGAAAAATAATTTTTTAATAATGTTTTTTGTAATAGGATTTTTCCTTACTATCGCTTCTTACCAATTTTTTGAAAATGATTGAAGTTTCTTAAATCATAGCTTATTTTTTTCGGGGAAAATATTCTCTACAACTTAACCGTTTCCAATTTTTGAAAATGAATCAATTATTATCAAATTCAGCAATTAGTTTATAAAAATTTCGTTTTGGAAAATTGTTTTTTAATGATTTCAAGAGAATATTTCCATCGAAAAAATAAGCTATGATTTAAGAAACTTCAATCATTTTCAAAAAATTGGTAAGAAGCGATGATAAGGAAATATCCTATTACAAAAAACATTATTAAAATATTATTTTTCGTAATTTTTAAATTTTTTTTATTTAAAAGAGTGTCTTTCTTTACACATGACACGGCTGATGATATAATTTCCAGTCTTGAAATCATAGAAAAACTTTTTTTTCCAGAGACCTGATTTTTGGCACGACAACTATCTTAAAAAGATTTCGCTTTTTACAAAATTTGATTAAAAACAGCCAAAGAATTTGCATCACACAATTTTATTAGTGTTCCAATTTGAGATACACGTACATGCGATGTTTCAAATTATTCTGAATAATGTATGTTAATGAAAATATACAAAGATACTTATCGCTTAATATGATTTATAGCTAATCATTCATGCAAACGACTCTTAGAAAAAAACGCACATCTTTTCTATCGAAAAATGTTGTAGAAAAAACGAATTGCTTGGAAAACCGTGACGTGTTTATAAAACTAGCCGATAGTTATAGTACAAAGCTGTAATTGAAATCTTGTGAATAAAAAGTAACACATTCGTTGAGTTTTATATTTTAAATATACTTAAAAAGGTTGAAGTTATTTGTTATTTTTAATAATTTTTACTTCAAAAACAAAACTTTTTATACTGTTATTAGCTTTTGAATGAGGTAGAACCTCGGAAGTCCCTATTTAAGTTCAAGACTTCAATCATCAATTTCATGGAATAAAAATACCACTAGTTGCTATTCTGAATGTATTATTTATCATTACATTCTTCAAGGGTACATTTGTCGATTTAGAATAGCAATTTGTGCTATTTTATTTTTTTTCGTGTTGATAAACGTCAGTCCAAAAAGCTCTAACATTAACAAGGTTAATAAAATCAAGACCAGCGTGCAGTTAGAAAATATAGGCAATAGTTGTAAATTAGCGATCACATTGTAAATATTGTAAAAAATGTTGAAAGAATACGAGTCATCGAAATACTGAAAGAGAAGACATTAATAGAAATCGAGGAGTTAATTTCCATTTCCTGACACACAAAATTCGACATGCGCTAAAGAATTACTCGTTTTTAAAACTTATTATTATAGTTACTCGAGTCTTTAACACTCGTCGAATTTTATCGAGTCAAAAATGAGTTGCACATTCCATTCCGCAAAATAATTTATTTTAATGAATGAAATCGTTCTAAAGAATGGAATTTTAAAAAAGTAGATTAATTTCTCCTGTATTGCCAAAGTGACTTTTTATCGGAGGGATATGTTTTTTAGAACCAAATTAAAATGAGGAACGAAACGGGATTGATGGCAACTGATGTAGTAATCGTTCACCATTTTAGATACGTAGAAGAGCGCTGGTAACGATATTAAATGTTAAAGGTATTCTAGTATGTTAATGAAAATAAAGGAAAACATATATCGACGAGTAACAATATATGTAGATATATACATATTACTTTTAATGAGATTATGCTAACGAGAAGTTAACGGCAACTAATTAATTATTAAGTAATGATGACTATTAATGATTAGATACCTATTACATATAACGTAAAGATTTGTTAAATATGTACTATTAAAAATCGTTGTTTTAAGATTAAGTGAAACAAGGGACGAGATTCTTGTTGTTTGGTTTTGTAACTATGCTTGATGAAAGCATTCAAAGAATAAAACTTGTTGTCGTAGAATTTGGTTTTTTGTACATTTCCCACGATTCACTCAAAGTACATACGTTTCGTTGTAAGTACACTTTTTCTTATCGAAAAAATTAAACAAATTTTTATTCCTGAACTATTGGAAAAATGATAATGGTAGCTATCGTTTGTTAGCTTTTTTCAACTAATGAACTTGATGATCTTTTGATAAAATATATTTCTCTATCTGCTTTAGAGACGTCATACTTGATGTTAGACTCTTTGTCACTTTATCATTATTTACATTCTTGCTTGAATGAGATTTAATATCCTAATGGCTTACAGAATTTGTACAAGTCAGAAAGAGTCTGTTCATTTATGTTTTTAATATGTGCATTTTGTAAACTAAAATTTATTAATTCGACTTAGTGTGTTCGTTAATCAATGTCTTTAAAAACGGTAATGAAGTATTTTGCCACTGTACCCATGCATCAGATTCCACTTCTGCTAGTACAACATTATATCCAACAATTTTTAGACTATCATAATTATTTTCCCTGAATTCCTGAAACTAAGATTAAATTTTATATATTTAAGCTTGCTTATTCTTTGAATATATTGATTTAAAATTTAATTAATTCATTGTATTGATAAATATTACAATTTTACCTCCACTAAGTCTTGTTCTGATACCAAAGACTTCGATAATGCCACGATAAATGCTTTCAATACTGAATGAGATTTACCAAACCTAGTAAATAATTAATAAATGAGAATCAATTAAGTTTATTGAATGTCAAAGATATATGCTTCTTTTTTTTAATTTTTGCTCACTTTGCTATTATGTCTGGCCAATTTCTTTCCAAAAATCTACGAATAGCAAATGCTGATTCTGGATTCTTGGAAAAGGACTGCAAAATGATTCGACTTTCTTCCTCATTGAAGGAATTCTCTCGCACTATCATGTTGAGGACCCTGCAATATTTTTTATAAAAATTTGTATAAATAATTATGAAAAATATAATAATTCTCAGGTCCAATTTTAATTATAAGAATCAAGTTTACTTTTGCAAAATCCAGGGAATTCGAAAGCACGCTAATGATGACAGGAGTTGATTTTTCTCTTCCTTGTCAGTTGCGGTCGCTATTTTTTGTTGGAAAAACTGCCAATCTTCTTCTCCACCATCTCTCGCAACAGTACAATAAAATACCTCACTAATATGAGTCGGCAGACTGAAAATTCGATAAATGTTCTATTTTTAAAAATATCTCTGTTTAAGGAAGACGTTCTGATTAATAAAATCGTTTAATGAATTATTAATATATGTAAATCACAAATCTATTTCAATTCATACTGAGAAGTTGATCAAAGGAATTCAAAAATATTTCCCAATACTGAAAGAGTTTTTTACAAAGCAAAAAAACTGGCTTTACAGTTTAAAAAAAATATAAATTCAAAATACTCAAGAAAATCAAAGAATTTTAAATTTTGCAAGTAACTATTTTAAATGCTTTCAACGATTTGTAATATAAATTAGAATTATCTTAGAAGATTTTGAAAGATATGATTGAGAATTAATAATTGAAAATGTAACAATTAAATTGAAAAAGAACCTCTTCACTCCAGATGTCTTTTCCATTGCAAATTCTTTTCTTGCCCACTCCAAGCATTTAGGATGTTCAAAATTACATGCTACATCTTTAAGTAATAGAGCTAATTGTGATCCCTCCTGATTGTTAGATTCTAGTTCGTTATAAATCGTAGTCAATAAGTCACGACAGAAGATCTGAAAAATTATATAATTAATTATATGATATATAAATTACAAATTATGTTGAGTGTGGAATATATATAGGCTTTGAAAAATTCTACTTGAGATATTCTTTACCTGGAAATTTTCGTATATAAATGTGTCGTAGAGAGCAAACTTTAGTTTTAATAAATGAGCCGTCACGGCTGCCCATGGCGCGTAATGTTTTTCTTTTGTTTTCATATAATCAAGAAAATTGAATGCCATTTCGTAAGACGTGAAACCACCTTGAGCTAAACTGAACACATCGTCAATAAGAGATGCTCTTGTTTCTGGTGGAAACTGTTGGTGATTTTTTTTAAGAGCCTCCGCAAGAAGCTTCCAATTATCTTCTTCGTAATTTACACGATAATATCCTTCAAATTTTTGCATAATGATTTATTTAGTTGATATAAATTAAAAGCAATCAAATGGAAAAATATCCATCAATTAAAAACAAAAAAATTGAAGTTCAAAAAATAAATATAACATTCACCTGTTCTGTTGATATTAAAAACAACCCAAGATTTCTTATCACTTCCGACATTTTCAATTGTGATTTCAGGCTCAGAATTCATCCATGTTTTCACAGGAGATGACCAATTACCATTTGAATCAACGTATGTTAACGGTATATACCACAATTTTTCTTGCAATTTCGAACTGTTATCGTAGGTAAACCATTTCTGCAAAAATATATCTAAATGTATTTCAAATTAAAATATAAATGAATTTAAAATGTGCTTATTTGAAATCTAAAAAAGTTATTTCTCATGAAATCTTAAATGTCAGTTTTTACTATCTCGATCGACTTTTTATGACACAAATTCTATAAATGTCAATTAACTACGTTTTGGTTTAATGAGCACAAAAAGAATCTGATTTACATCCTTTTACGCTATGAAAAACAGCGTCTTGAATAATAAAAAAATCGTTTTAAGGAGGACTTTTTTCTAAGACTTATATGGATTTAATATTATCGCAGTAAATGGCACATTTTATACATATATATGTATTTATTTGAACAAAGAAAATATTTAAAAAACATTTAAATTTATCATAATTATTTAGAAAATAAAAAATTTATATGCAAATGAGAATAAATCTCTACGAAAATGGAAATAAATTTAGAAACCTGACTAATGCTTGCAGATCCAGTTTTATAATTCCTTTTGACAAAAATTAATGGATATCCGTTTTGAATAATCCAAGGAGTCATCGCTCCATTGAGAGGCAGATTTTCGGAAATATTTTTCGATATTAGCATCATGGCCTCCCAAAAACTTTCTAAATTTCCATTTCCATGAATCCTTCAAGAAATAATTTTAAAATTATTGTCACTAAAATAAAAAATATTTTATCTAACAGTTGAGAATGCAAAGGAAAACATAAGCAAGAGCATCCAATCATTACAACTACAAAGTTGAATGTCTGGCAGAAGTAATATTCGCTTTTTACATATTTTATTACTATAATTTTAGTGCCCGATATATTAATACCCACCACCTGCTAACGAATTTCTGGTAGCCGTTCCTAAAGTCGGTTTCGGTTAACACGCCATGCAACATGCGAATGATACATGCACCTACGATCAATCAATTTCAATAGTAATCAATACAGTCTTCTTTTTATTGAGAAATATATTTATATATATTATATCTACAGGTTAAACTTATAAGACTCTATTATGTTACCTTTGCTGTATTGCTCTTCAGTCTCGAAAGTATCTAGATGGGAAGCTTGTATCTTAGTCTGCAAAGACCTTGAAACACTGTAACTATCACGATCCATAGTTTTCCATAAAACATCCGATTCGAATGAACCGGAAGCGTCCAATGATGGATCTATCTGAAAAAGAAAGTTCGTAAAAAAATAAAAAGTGGCAAGCTTTGATAACAAAGTGATTTAAAAAATTTTCAAACCCATTGCAACATGTTTTCTTTTCATTATGGAAAAAATTTCAATGGTTAAGTTTGGTCCAAATCATAGATTATCTTTTTTTTAAGATAGTTGTCGTGCATAAAAACAGATCTTTGGAAAAAAGTTTATTTATTTTAATAGTTGAAATGATATTGTGTTTAATGATGTTTTATGAAAGGAAAAACATCATCTTCGATGGAAAAAATTTACAACTTACGAAAAACAATACTTTTAATAATGTTTTTCGCAATAGAATTTTCCCTCACTATCGCTTCTTATCTATTTTTTAAAAATTATTGGATTTTCATAAATTATAACTTATTTTTTTGAGGAAAATATTCTCTACAATTCTACCATTTCCAGTTCTGAAAGTAAAGTTTTTAATGACTGAAATAATTAAACTATTTTTTGGAAAGAATATATTTGAAAATTACTTACTTATTTTCAAACTTGGAAATAGTAGAGTTGTAGAGACTATTTTCCCCGAAAAAATAAGCCATGATTTATGAAAATCCAATCATTTTTAAAACCTTATAAGAAGCAATGGAAGGACAAATTTTATTACAAAAAACATTATTAGAAGTATTATTTTTCGTGATTTGTAAATTTTTTCCATCAAAAATAATGTTTTTTCTTTCAGAAAACACAACTGATAATATCATTTCAAGTCTTGAAACCATAGAAAAACTTTTCTTTCCAGAGACCTGTTTTTTCGTACGACAACTATCTTGATTAAAAAACTACGATAAGTAATTTTAGAAAGAAATATATCTTATAAAATAATATTATAATAAATAAAATATAGAAAGCTTAAGGCCATGTGGTAGGATATGACATCACCAATTAGATACGACCACTTTGTTAGTAAAATAATAATTTCAACAAATTTTCCAGAGAAGACAGCAATGCAGAAATATCTTCTCCGGAAAATTTGTTGAAATTATTATTTTAATTATAAAGAAATATAGAACTATGTATGTGCCTCGCCCCCTTTTTTGCTTATAAATTTAAAGGAGATATAAATAAAAGAATAAATTTGAATTGAAAATAATTTTCTTTGTTTTTCTCGAAACTTTGATTTTGCAGATTTATGGTTTTCGCATAAAGGGGACGATGTATAATAAAATCATGTAAGATGAATCATCACTTGCTTCTTTTAGAAGTTTATGGCTAAAGTAGATAAGAGACCCTTCTAGAAGCCAAGCATCTGTCCAATTTTGTGTGTTGATTAAACCACCTAACCACTGTTCCCCAACATGATGAATCATGTTTTTCACAGCTTTTATTTTAATCATAGAAAGCGACTGTTCACCAACGTAAAGAAGATTCTCTCTGCAAGCATAAATTTCTACACTGCTTTATAACGATTACATCACACACAGGAAATTACATTTTTTTAGTATTTTTTCCATTGTCAAATAATTGGAAAGAAAAAACAGCTTCTAACTATAAGAACTCACTTGATTGTTATCAATCCTAAACTTCCTGTTCCATCCACTGCCATTGGAAGACCAATCAGATCTAGTTTTTTTAGAGGATAAGTGATGGAGAACAATTTTTCAAAAGTTTCCAAAATTGTATCAATTTTGTTCAAAAGATAAAATACTTGAGACTTCCTTTTTGAATCTCCCCAAAACGTTATTGTAACTGGAGGTTCACTGTAGTTAGTTTTTACAATAGGTTGAAGGTCGGTTTCGACAAAAGCGAAATTATAAGGCAAAAGTAATGGCGTTTCATCGAAAACATCAAGTGCTTGACCATTAGTGCTATTAAAAATAAATTAAAGCTTATTATAATATTATTGCTAGACAAAGAAGAATATTTATTTTTTATTGTAACGCGTACTTAATCTTTATAAATAAAGTAAATATATGGCCATTTTTATATATATTTAATATATGCCATTTTTCTTGGAGATGAAAGTTACTTACGACTCTTCTGACATCTTGATTGGCATATTCGAGAGAACTGTCATTTCTATAGGACGTGTCACATACAGGGAGAAACGAACCTTAAACTTGATGTCATCAAAAATGGGGAAAAGTTGACGTGCATTAGTGGGTTTCAGCTGAGTTGCCATTGCCCATCTTTAAAATTGTCAATTTCAAATAAATATTTAGATTTAAATACCAGATTCAAGGAACAATTGGACAGACAACCAGAAAAAAAATTAATCAAAGTAAAATGATTCATTAAAACTTTCAATCTGATCAAAATTATAGATTTTTTATAATCGGAATCGATGGGAAAAAATTTTTGTTGATTTCAGCTGTTTTTGAATAATATAATTCCACAAGTAAAAGATCTATAGTAGAGAGTAGCTATCACTGAGTATTTTTATTTATTTACAAAATCAGTAAAAGAAATTCGCTTTGAACTGTCGAGTGAATAACATTAATAGAAAGACATTTCTTCCAAAATCTTCAGCCATCTAAATCTATCTATAAAAGAGAAAAATGAAAAACACTGTTTTGGAGATAATTTTGAAAAAATTTTCTAACAAGTAATGCATCGAAATAGGTAATTTTAAAATTACGTTAGCTTATAAATATTACTAAGGGTTTGAATTAAAATATTTCACGTCAAAAAATATATAAAACTAAAAAAATAAATTATTAAAAATATTTTAAAAGGCGCGATACACTATTGCCAGGTGATGTTAGAAATTTGAACAATTTGAAATTTACCTGATTCACTGATAGCCACTAATTTATACCTGATTTAAACTATTGATAACTCATTTTATTCATGATAATATTTTCTATATTTTTACAATAATAAATTAGAAAAGAAAAAATTAAAATGAATAAAACTAAAAAATATTTGTTTCAAAAAACTTCTTTTCCGATTGTCTGTCTAATTCTTTCCTAATTACTTAATTATGATATAATTAATTTGTTTTATTAGTAGGGTTAAAATCATGTTAGGTTTCTAAAAACGACTCCAATCTAAATTAAAAATATATTTCATTTTCAGATTGGAAAAATTATAAATTCAGTTCAGGAAAACCTTTGTAAAGGTTTTCTTAATCTTTTTCTTATTTTCCCACCTTTCATTAAGTTAATCGTACAATATTTTTTTGAAGATTGATGGCATTCGAAAAAATACACGGATAGAAAGAATAGTTTTGGAGTATCAAGTACTTATTTTTTTATTAGATAATAGCGATAGATAATTTGAAAATTAGATTAGGGCCCTAATTAATTTACATTAATTATCATTATTCATCTAATCGATTACTTAATCTAATTAACATTAGATCAACATTTACCTAATTAGATTAGAAAATTAGATAATATAAATTAGAATATGTAATCATGTTACTCAACCATCGAAAAAATCAATAATAAAATCCTTTTCGTTTAAAAATTGTGGGAATATATCTTTTATAAAAATATATAAGTAATAATTATAAGCGCACTATATTTTTATAAAATTAACAAAAATTTAAAAATCTATATTTTATTAAAAATTTATCCCTTACCTGGGTTCACCGCTTGCTGTAAAATTGGTAACAAAAATGGCACAGTTATTGACTGGAATCTCATAATTCAGTTCCAAGAAATAATTTCCAAGTTCCATAGGTACTTTTGGGTGAATGACATGAATTTCATTCACTTCGTCTATTTCGTAATTACTAATTCCAGTGTCATAGGATGTTAGATGGCTTAAGTCAACAGGAAGATTTTCATCAAGCCTCCTCAGCTGTCCTTTCAGCCCTTTTCTTTCCGAATCTTCTTCAGCTTGAATTTCTTCAGTCGAATAATTACTTTCTACAGAAGGCAATCGGTTATCTAAATTAATGTCATGCGAGTCAGATTTGTTGCCGCTTGGTCCATCCTTGCCATTTTCTAACTTTGATATACTTTTATCAGTGCTCGAAGGATCTGTAATTGTATCAGGAGTTGAGAAAGTTCCATTTTCCTCTCCTGAATTACCTAAAGTATAACAGTGAGTTAATAGTACAGAAGGCGTAAACTTATACTTAACACTTCCCAAGAATATTGTTACAAATCTATAAATTTTTGAAATTATTTGACCATGACTTTAAATTTTTAATAGAAAAATTGAATTAAAGTTTAAGGGGATGGACCACTTTGTTTTTTGAATATAATGAATATTGTTGTCACGATATTTATTTTTCCGTTATTCACCTAAAATTGAATTATTAAATATTATTCAAAATTGGAAAATATTGTTCTTTACTAGAGTCAGTATTTTGAATGGTTTCATAAAACTCCATTAAACTGAAGTTTTAAAATACTAAGTGATTCCAAAAGATTTGTGAAATTCTCGAAGGTTTGAATAAATTTAAAGGATTTTAAAGATTTTGTAAAATCTTTATTACTAGATGATGGATTTTTTAAAAACAAAATGTATATTTCATTTCATTATAATACTTTTATTCGTTACAAAAAATTGAATTCATAAACCCGATTTTTAGGTTTATTCAAAAATAAAGGAAAGCAAATTAAAAAATATTGAATGCAAATTACAAATCTTTAAAATTTATGTATTTCCAAATATTTAGGTTTTCAGAATTTAGAATATAACTCCTACCTCCAAATTGATTAAATAAGGTTGTTAATTTTGACACGAAATTCAAAATAAAGTGAATTGATGTTGGAATAGAGTGAATTTAATATAAATTTAAGCAAATTTAAAACAAAGTTTAGAAAAATTCAAGTGAATTCTAAATAAGATGTATGAAAAATTCATTTAAAATTGTTAAACCCTAAAGAGTTATAAAAACAAAAACCAAAACATATTTTATTCATCAAAGGTGTTCAAATCTCATTTATGAACTAAAGAAATCTAACCTTTAAAAAAAATTGCCTAAAAAATATTTCTTTTGATTCAAGTCTATACATTGGACTCAAGAGAATCAACTTAAAACAATTGATTAATCAGACCACGTGACTTCGGTAATTTCCAAACAACAAGTACAGAATTTTAGTTATTAATTTTCGCATAACATTACAGTATAAAATAAATTCTTTGCTTGATCCAAATAAATTTTGGTTTATTATTTATTTTTATTTAAATTTTCAACTATGATCGAAAAATAATATGATCCGTTCTTTTCTTAGGTATCTAGTTTCAATATACAACCTAGTCCAGGGGCAAAATGCAATTGCAAAATATATGGCAACTATACCCAGCCTCTTTATTGTTTAAGTACCATTTATTGAATTGTCCGTAGGGGTGATATTTGTAGTGACCTCAGCTTGCTCACTGGAAATAGTAGTTTCGTTATTGTTCTCCTCTGACACACTTCTCTTTTTGCTCGCAGAATGTGTTTCATTCATCTCTCTATTCAATGACCTCAATCGATATTTATTTGGTTTTATGTTTTGAGCATTTAGAACCAATTTTTCCAAACTCTTTGTGCTATTTTGTCGGAATTCAATTACAATTTGGACTTCAATTTTCGAAACTGTATTCATGACAAAAATTGGTTTTAAATAAATATTATAGTTCGAGGGGTAAACGTCAGATGAAATTGTATGTTTGTCTGATAAAGGCTCAGTTTCCATTTCGTCGTTGATCAAAGCCAATGAATCGTGAACCTATTCAAAATTGACAAATATTAAACATTATTTCTTATTTAAATATTAACTTAATTCTTTTAAATTTTCTAAACATATGGCTTACTTTCTTATCTGGCAATGAGCTTATTTTGGCACCAATAAATCCTGCAGCAATGATACAGATTATGATGGTGAAAATAGATATTCCAAGTTTCTTGTATGATACAAAACAACCCCCTTCCCTATTATATTTGATATGATCCACAGAAAATTCCGACCTATTACTTGGGATCTCCAGCTGCGCCATATTGGCCGCTACAAAACAAAAAGAATAATAATTTGCTTCATAAATTTTCATTCTTGTTTCCGCTATTAAATCATATTCGAATTAAGCATTGAAACATGACTCAACTCTGAAAGTGATATCGCTACGTGTTCTAATAATTTGCATACACTCAGGAAAAAATTGCTGTTCATTGAACAAAATCGTCTTGCTCAAATCAACTACATACTTTAAAGCAATCAACTCGCGGAAAAACAGGTCTCAGGGAAAAAAGATTTAATTATTCTTTTAGAAATTGCAATATTATTATTCATAATATCGTTTGAAAGGGAAAAGATTATTTTCTTATAAAAAAAATGGTCAATACATAGAAATTATTTATTCAGAAACTTTAATTCCTGATTGGAGTTTTTTTAACATAAATAAATACCAATTTTCCATAAATGATCGAATTTTAATAAATGAGAGCTAAATTTCTCAGGAAGAAGTTTCTAGACAACTTTACCGCGTTTAATTTTTGAATAAAATTGAATTAACGCTAAATAATTTTATTTGTTCAAATTTTTTAGTTCAAATAATTTTTTTTTGTGATTTGTGGCAATGAAAAATGAGTTGTCTACAATTGGAAGCGGTGAAGTTGAGGAGAAACTTCTTCTCGAGAAGATTAGCTCTCATTTACTGACATCCCATCACTTTTGAAAAATTGGTGTTTACTTATATAATAAAAGTTTCTAAATGAATAATTTATGTGTATTAATATTTTTTTTAATGAAAAAATAATCTTTTCTTTCCGTAACGAGATTATCAATATTAATATTTCTGTATCTAAAAGTATAATTAAATATTGTATCCTAGAGACCTGTTTTTCCGTGAAATAACTGCCTACAATTTATTAAAATAAATTATAATATTATAATTACTTTATTATTATAAACTGTATGAAAAATATAAACTATATAAAATATTATATAATAAATAAAATTATATAAGCTCGAATCCCAGCGCAGTCGAAAGCGTCATTTTTTCCACAGAAAGATTTTCAAATTCTTTAAAATACTTTATTATACCAAATATTTTTAACCAAAGAATTTTATAGAGCCAATTAAATAGTTTTGTAGGATTGACTAAACATTTCATTAAAAAAATTTGAAACACAAAAAAATAATTTTATTAATAAATTTTATTTTTGCCCAAACTTATTTTCTTATCGCTTCGAGCCAAATTTTTAAAAATTATGCGATTCTAATAAATCACGGTTCATTTTTTTAGGAAAAAGATTCTCTACAACTTGACCGTTTCCAATTTTTAAAAATGAATTCTTTAATGGCTGTAATTATAAAAAAACAATTTTTCAAAACACAATTTTTATAAAAAATTGCTGTATTTAATAATAATTAATTTAATTTCAAAAATAGGAAACGGTCATGTTGTAGAGAATCTTTTTCCTAAAAAAATGAACCGTGATTTATTAGAATCGCATCATTTTTAAAAATTTGGCTCGAAGCGATAAGAAAATAAGTTTGGGCAAAAATAAAATTTATTAATAAAATTATTTTTTTGTGTTTCAAATTTTTTCATGAAAAATAATCTTTTATCATTCAAATTAGCCCTTCCATAATAATATTGCTATTCTTGAAAGAAAAATTATTTATTTTTGCCTCAGGTCTAATTTTCGTGAACAAACTACCTTAATAATGAAAAGTAACCAAAGATTTTGCCTCAATTTTGTATTTTCTCGAGTATATTAACTTGAATAAATATTCCTAGAATAAATATGCCATTTGAATATGAAGAAGCATAGATAAGTCCTCAGTGATATTTCTAAATAAATCTTGTATTTGCATATGAAAGAGATCCTTAGTATCTCAACGAGTCGGAAATAATTATGAAACATTTCATTTTTCGCTGATTTCTCAAGAAAAAGTGAAAAATGTCTAATCGTATAATTATACGTCGTTGAGGAATTTTATAACCACGTACAGATCATTCCTTTGTACTGATTCGAAACCTCAATCTCATGTTCTGGAAGTGACGTCATCATTTTTATCAAGTCCCAGGTGTTAATGATCTTTTATCGACTCATTTGATAATCATTCTTGACCCACAACGAATAGAAGCAGATTCAGTCTCCCAAATGATCCAGAGAAAAATCACGTATTTTACAAGCTTAGTAATCACACTGGTTTATCACAAAGTAACTTCAAGGTTCTCTCTGCATGAGCCGGCCACGTATTAGCTTCAGTATTCGCATAATCGTTTATGCCGGTGATAACATTCGACTCGGCATAACACGAGAATACACATATTCATTCTAAGTTATAAATCACGTGCGCCAAGAACCAAATGAGAATTTTGAATATGAAATCAATCACTGACAACTCTCCAAGCCAAATTCACTCGAAAGAATATAGATATCGTAAATTGATGACTCAGGGAATAAATAAAATTTTAATTTATTTTAGATTTTGGGCACAAGTGTTTTCTACCTTTTACGAATCACTCAGTTGTTAGAAATATATGGGTCATTCCTTATCAGATTTACAACTCAAATTTTAATATCGACGAACATTTTTGTTAAAATTACTGATTATTCAAAAACTATTCGAGGTTGAAAAAAATTTCTGATAATAGAAGGTTGTTAATCGTATGAACTTTTCATGAAAATATGAACAAAAAATCTGCCCGCTTCGCGGGCACATTCTCATCGCGCGCAGCTCGCTTCGCGCTCCGTAATGATCGATAGTCGCGCTGCGCACTCCGGAATTTTTGAACGTCGCGCTTCGCGCTCCGTTCTTTCTGGACCTCGCGCTTCGTGCTCGTTCTTGTGCTCTTCACATACATTCAAGTTTATTTATTATAGTTTGATACTGAAGCTCAAACCAATTTTATAATAATATTACAGATGATGTGAATTACACATTTTCTCAAAGTCACTCAATTTCTTTTTGAATTTAAGTGAAACAGGAAATTCAATTTACTTAAGGCTCTATCAGCCTTAAGGAACAGATTCTCATCATGACGCTCGCGCTTCGCGCTCGATTTTCTGTATACATTTCATTAACTTTTTAATAAATTACATGATTAAATTAATTGATTTTCTTCCAAAATTCTCAAAAAGAAAAAACAATCGTAGATTTTATTTAAGGAAACGATTTTGCAGAACAACGCTTATTTCGTATCTCACATATTTTGGTGAAAAAAATCGAATTTTTTTAATATTAAAAATCAAAACATGAAATATACATCCTGTCCCGAAATTTCTTTATCAGAATTTGTAGACCTCATTTAGGCAAACAATTTTCCATCTAAATGTTTTTTTTGTATCTCACATATTTTGTCTAAAAAATGGAATTTTTGAATTTTAATCGTATTTTTTGGAATTGAAACGAAAAATATATCTTTTATCAGAAACTGTGTGAGACAAAATTTGTAGATCTTTTTGAAACGAACAACTTTGTATTCTTACGTTTTTTTCGTATTTCGAATATTATTGTTAAAAAATTGAATTTTGGATTTTCAATAGTTTTTTTTTTAATTAAAAAGAAAAATATGCATCTTATGAAAAAATGTTACGATTCAAATTTGTAGGTCTTTGTGCAGAAAGTAATATTGTATCATAACGTTTTTTCGTATCTCGTATAATTTAACTGGAAAATGGAATTTTGATATTGACTTTTTTCGAATTTGAATATGCTGTAACATTTCTAATTTTGATTTAATCAAAAAATGTTATTTGGATAATTTTTAGAGATTTATGTGCACTGTAAAAAACCAGTATTAGAATTTTTGATTTTTTCAAAAAGTTATTTTTAAAAACACAATAGTAGTGCTCAATCCCTCAATTTTGATTGGATGTGGTTGGTTAACGAACTTGTCCTTACTTTTTCGGCTCCGATAAAGTGTGCCAAAGCTCAATTCAATCTGATAATTCTATCGAGAGTTATGCCGCACACGACCTACTACAGACAGACAGACAGACAGACAGACAGACACTTTCGTAAAAACCCTTTTTTCTGACTGAGGCGGTCTCAAAACGTAAAGATTTGATGAAATTTTCGAGTCATTTCTCACATAAAACCAATACCTTCTCATCCATGATGAGAATGTAAAAATTGTTCTTGTTATTCAAGGTGCAAATTTTGCAAATGTTATGAACAAGTACGATTTTTGCAAAGTCGCACTATATGTTTTTTCGATTTTTCGGACTAAAAATGTTTATTATTGTGTAAAATTTTTGGAGTGGGCGGATACATAGTTTCTGAAAAAATTCGAATTTATACAAAGCTCTGACTATGCCTTTGTGATTATTTATAAAACCGAGGTATAAAAACCCAAAAAGGGATCGGTAATTTGGAGAAAACCTGCCATTTAGTGCGCTCAAACGCACCAACTCTACGGGCGCGCCTCACAAAGCGGGACCAATCCGGTCAGCGCTCTGTATAAATTCGAAAATTTCGGAAACTATACATCGGCCCAATCCAAAAATTTCACGTAAGCTTCCTTACACAATAATAAACATTTTTAGTCAAAAAATCGAAAAACCATATAGTCCAACTTTGAAAAAATCGTATTTGTTTATAACATTAGCAAAATTTATAGCTTAAACAAGAACAATTTTTTGTTCATATTTTTATGAAAAGTTCATACGATTGGCAACCTTTTATTATCTGTAATTTTTTTACGACATTGAATAGTTTTTTAATAATCAGTGATTGAAAATTGTTCGTTTTTTCCAAATTCAAAATTTCAAAAAATCATATCTTGTAAAAAAAAATTTTTTTTCGAAATAAAAAAATACATCTCGATTATTATCTAGAAAATTCTAGAAAAAATTTTCGTCAATATTAAAATCTGATATGTAATGAGCCATATAATTTTAAGATACTTATATAAACACGAAAATAAGTGTGAATATTCAACATAATATGTAAACTATCCAATAAATATTACAATCTATTTTAGGTTGAATCTCAAATTTAGAGTGATCATCAATAAGATAAGCAAAGTCTCAAGATAAAAGTATAATTCAAATTGAACACAAATGTTTCAACTGAAATGGAATGATAAATATTCAATTGTGTGGTGAGTTGGAGCAAGAAAAATTTCGTGAACATCTCGAGAACACTGAGCGTCGATAGAGGGTCGATAAATTAAACTGCATTACGAGTGAGCTAGATGTATATAACGCATACAATAATAATTGGCATGAAGCATCGCATCATCCGGTGTTAAACATGTATATAGTACGTCGCACAATAAATCCTAGAACTAAAGAAATATACGTAGGTAGTTTCATAACGAAAGGTTTATTTAAATTTAAGAAATCGTTTTCTTAATTTCATTTCTTCAATTCGAAGTAAAAACCCCTTTAGAACAAATATTAATTTATTTAATTTCAAGAAATCACCTTTTTAGCCTTTTTTAAGTGAAATAAATGATTTTTTAAACATTATTTACTTAATTAAAAAAAATAGTTTTCCGATTCAAATACAGTACTGTCAGAAACTCAAGAAATAATTTACTCAAATTTATTACCTTTGAACGGAGACATTTTTTTTTTTTTTTAAATAAAATAAAATATTTATGTGAGACACATAACATATATAATATGTAACTGCGCAGACATTTATTTCTTCAATTCAAAGAAAAAAAATAATCAAGAAATTTTTTTAAATTGAAGAAACTTTTCATTGACCGAATAGTAATGCACAGATTTGTTTGAATCAAAGATACTTTTTTCTAGGTGTAAAATTATGAAGAAACTATTGGATAGTTGACATAAATAATAACTATTTGAAATAGTGAGAAAGCATTAAAAAAGCTTTATTGTAATTATAGTATCCGACACCTTGAAATATTTATGAATGAACGTTAAATAAATAATAGGCTTCCTGAGTTCGTGAAATTATACACGTTGACTTACAGTTTCTTCGACCTTCTTCGGCGTAAGTATAAACCGAACCTCTTCTCATTTTTGGTAGTTCGTGATGTGTGAATGGGAATCGTGATTTGTTGTAATATGTCACAAAACTGAAAATCACTGTGCACTCTAACTTAAAGAGATGCTTAACGGTAGCGATGTTCTGAACAGGTAGATTGCAATTAGTACTTCCAGCAGTGCTCGGTAAATGCGGATGCTGATCGCTAGTCGAGGATATCCCCTCTACTGAGTCAACCTGTAGTCTTCTTGTGTGCAATTCACTTGTCGTTTTCATAATACACGTGAGCACATTCCACTCTTTTCCACGGTATTATTCTTCCTGATTGTACACACTTTTCACCTTGCCTGCTATTCATTTGCGCTCTTTCCGAAGGAATTCTAAATTTAAGTAATAATAAAACTGTAATGTGAATAAAATCTCAGAAAGGTCATGCACAGAATTTATATAAAAATTGTCTCTCTAAGCGAATGCTTGAAAGTTCTTTGAACATCATTTTTGCTATCAAATACAATGAAACAAAAAATAGTCATGCTCTCTAAACCTGAATCAGTGAAAGTATATCAACTGATGAATCAGTGAACGCGCCACGTGAACATAACCTTTGAATTCGCGAAATTCCCGTGAACGATTAAAGTATAACGATGGATCTTTAATTTTTAATCATACATAATATAGTTATACGCAATAATAATTACAATGTATAATAATAATTACATAATTTCTCTTTGGTGTTGTTTAACCTAAAATAAACGTGTCCATCGATCATTAAAATATATTGCTGGTTTTATTATTCCCACCTGAAGATTTCACTGATTCAATGAGTGAGTTCCATATATTTCACTGATTCGTCAGTTGAATTTCACTGATTCTCAGTGAAATACTTATAGCTGCTGCATTCAGTGGATAGTCACTGCAAATCAGTGGTCGTTCACTAATTCAGGTTTAGAGAGTGCTCATTTATGGAAAGAAACAAAAGTATTTCTATTAAATTACTCGGAGAAACTTTTTACATCAATTTTTACTATAGTATTTTTCAATTTAAGGAAAAACGTATCACTTTGAGAATTTTTGTTAGTAAAAATACTAAACTTTATACTAATGATGTGAAACTTCAGCATAGTTCATAGCAAATTTTACCATGGTTTATATTCAGGTAGTTTTCATCCACGAAAATTAGACCTCAGGCAAAAATAGATAATTTTGCTTTCAAGAATAGCAATATTATTATTGAAGGGCTATTTTGAAAGAAAAAAGATTATTGTACAAGAAAAAAATTTAAAACACAGAAAAATAATTTTATTAATAATTTTATTTTTGAATCAACTTTTTTTCTTATCGCTTCTTACCAAATTTTAAAAAAATATGCAATTCTAATAAATCATGAATCATTTTTTCAGAGAAAAGATTTCCCACAACTTCACCGTTTCTGATTTTTAAAAATAAATTCTTTAATGGCTGAAACCATTGAAAAAACATTTTCCAAAACGAAATTTTTATAAACAAGTTGCTGAATTTGATAATAATTTATTCATTTTTGAAAATTGGGAATTTGCACATTTTTTTTTTCTGATGAAAAAATGAAATTTGGGGGTCACTTTTGCATACAAAATGTTTTTCTGAATTTTTTAGTTGATAATAATTTATTAATGAGCGTTTGAAAAGTGTAAATTTTAAATTGTCCAAAAACGTTCCGGAAACAGCCGAATGTTTCCGATGATACGGTGACGTCAAATCGTTGTATACGATCGTTCTGTGTCACATTTTTGTATAGAAGACCAATTGAAAATTGTATAAAATGTCGAAAAAAACGGCATATAAATGGTGTTTTGTCAATGAGTGTCATAATTCGACAACCAAGACACCCGATAATAGTATATTATGCAACGTGTGCGTAAAGTGCGGTTTTACACACGCGTGGTGATGACGTGCACGAGTGCCCGGCGAAGCCGGGCACGAGTTCAACGCTATCACCACAAGTGGGTAAATCGCACGCACGAGTTGCATACGATATTTTTTGACACAGTGTGCGGAAAATGCGTTTCAATGACATCAGAAAATATGCCGAAAGTAAGGTTGATGGAGACTAAAGGGAGTGACGTAGGGTCCAGGGCTGCAGGCCCTGGTGGGGGTGAGGGGGCGGAGCCCCCCCTCTATATAGAGATAATTAGAAGGGTAATTAATTACATAATTCTTTAATTGGAATAAACATAATTGGAATAAATTAATTGAAATTATTTGTGAAAATTATTATATTTAATTATGTTATTTTCAAAATGAAATACACAATAAATGTTTATAAGGCGTTTCGTAACTTTATACAACTTAATTTAATTCGCAAGTTAAGCACAGTTCATAATAACGGAAAAAAATTAATTAATTAATGAATTAGTTGTTGAAATAAACTATTGCATTTCATGAATTATAAAATATATATAAATGTATATAATTTTTTTTTATTTTACGCACAGTGTATCGTAATAAGCCGTTTTACGCACACTGTGTCAAAAAATTTTTTTTTCGGTTCCGGTAAATCCGATTGTGCGAAATAAATGGTTTGAAAGTGCACAACGCAACGCCGAGATAAGTCGGGAAATAATAACATGTTTTGCTGCCAAGATCATTTTGACATAAATATTGTTTCTTTTTGTTCATAATATTGTTATCTGTAAATAAACTATAATTGAAAAAATATATTTATTTATATTTATATTCATACCGATCAAAACAAATTCTAACCTCAATTCGTTGATGTGTAAATAATAATATGATTTAAATTGTTACTACTTTATGTTTAAGGAGCAGGTTTTATAGAGAAAATCATGATCATACATTTTTGTAATACAAATTATGAATGTTAAATATTGAACTTGCTGTTATTACTTTTTTCAAATTTTTCATTATAATGTAGGCAGTGACAAAAATTTCAAACTCACCTAATTAATTTGAAAACAAATTTTAAGTTCTAGCTTCGATAAAAATTCTACAATAATAATGCGGTTTAATCAATTTATAAATTATGTAATAATAATTATGTGGATGAATTATTTCAGTTAAAACTAATTAATTATTTATTAATCATTCAAACGAATTAATTTATATTTATATCATACATTTTACCAATAATATACTCATCTTCTTTAATAACGTAATAATAATTTAACTATGTACTAGATACATTAACTTATACATGAGTGATTTTTCATTATCATCAATTAGTAGTTTTTTCTTTTATTTAAATTGACAGAGTAGAATAATTATAATTTGTAAATTTTACTTACAAAGTGGCTTTGACACCACGGATTTCTGGTGCGGCATAGAAATTTTTGGAAGATTTCCCGAGTCTGCTTTTACGAAGCCACTATCCACCTTAGGAGGCATTTTTAACCAAACAAACCAGTTTATTTATTATTTAGAACTTCACTTGCACTTGGTTTGCATGTTGCCGATACGAAAATACAACGGTTTTGTTGAAGTATTAAAATGTATTTCTCTGTAAAAACTCAACATCCCAAGTAGGAGAAAGGACACTCAATAAAGTAACAAAGTAATTTGGGGAAAACCGAAACAGCTGAACGGTTCGTTAGGGTTTTCTCCTTTTATTAGGGTTTGAGTCATAAGGGCTGGACTGTACCAGTACAGACTCACACCAGTATGAATGCGTTGCCGACTGAATGGGCTGCGGCCGGCGCCTGGTGGATATTCCCGATAGACTAGCCAAGGGAGTAGTAGCCTCCCGACCAGGGTAGGACGCGATGTCAGTACCTTACCTCTGTGGAAGTAATATGGGTAAATGTAAGTCCCTCCGGTGTTCGGCCGTGAAGGGCAAAGATCCCGTGAAACCACATGTTAAACTGGGAAAACCGCTCACGTTTCTACTGTCTGGAGCCAATTTCGGGGTTGAAATTATGGACGCCCGGGCGCAGGAATTTAGTATTTCCTTATATCCGACGCTGCGTAGGATAAATCGTACACCGTCTAGCCTGAAGTCCGGGTCAGGTGTCGGGGCGGACCCGGCACCGCTCGGTCGATAGAGGTGACGTTAAACCTTTAGCATCATTATGGAGCGGGCCTATCCCGTAACCTTTTTACTAGCTTCATTTAATGAGCCGATAGAATCGACAATCCGATAAGCCGCTTCTCGGTTTCGGCGCACATAACTAGGGATCTATACAGGCGGGGATAGCAGCCCTACTGTGGTAGGGCTCCCATGATGGGCGAACCGTCTTAAGGCACAAATTTTATAAATATGAATATTAACAAAAATAAAGGAGGTGAAGAGGTGAGGACACCAGACACGCCCTCACACACTTCTTCAGAGGCTGAGGGATGGAAAGACGTCCTTCAGCTCCTGAAGGAGCAAAGTAAGAAAATGGAGAGGTTGGCCAGGGCTCTCAGCGTTATCCAGCAGGGTATGCTGAGAAACAACCCTGGCCATGTAAAGGATAGCGTCAGTGAGGCTACGGATGTATTGAGCGGAATGCTCAACACCCACAAGTGCTTACTAGAGAGCGGGGTGGAAATCCAGAAAAGGATGGAATCCCACCCCGCCGTCAAAAAGATAGGTATCTTCCGGAGACTGCGCTCTGCGTCTCTGGGAGATACCCCAAAAAAGCTGACAAAGGGGGAGAAGAGGGTTGCTCCTTCTCCCCCCGAAGGTCGGCTTCCCAAGAAAGGGAAGGGCGGCATATCGCCAACATACGCTGCGGCCACCAGAGGCCAAACCCCAAAAAAGGATGGGGAATGGCAGCTGGTGGAGAAGAAAAAAAAGAAAAAAAGAGAGAAAAAAAAGAGGTTCCTGTGCCATCTGCGCAGGAACCTAAAACAAAGGTGAAGTTGACAAGGCGCTCTCCGGCCGCACGGTCGGACGACGCTATCAGGGTGTCGGCGAAGGATGGAGACTCCTACGCCGATATCCTAAAGGCTATGAAGGCGAAAGTAAACCCCCAAAACGCAGGGGCAGAGGTCCTCTCCATTCGGAGAACCAGGAGGGAGGAGATTCTCCTGGTCCTCAGAAAGGGGGGTGACGTCTCGACCTTCGAAAAGGCGCTCGACCAGGCGGTCGGAGAGAAGGCCGAAGTTAAATCTTTGGTCTCGAAAAGGACCCTTGAAGTTAGGGACCTCGACGAGGCAGTCACAAGAAAAAAGGTTGTTGCCGCGCTGTGCATCGCACTGGGCAAGCCAGACCTCGGGGACCAGTGCAGGCTGTACAAACGCTTTGGCGGTGTGTAGACTGCGGTGGTCCGTTTAACCGAGGCGGACGCCCGGAGCTTGCTCGGGCTTGGTAGACTAAGGGTAGGGTGGGTGAACTGCCGCATCCGAGAGCATGTCGAGGTTGCCCGGTGCTTCAGGTTCTTGCCCAATATTCAGGGCGGAGCTCCGGAGGTTGAGAGGTGGAAAGTGAAATTTCTACAGCTCAACCTCGGGAGAGGGAAGGAAGCCCAGAACCTTCTGATGCAGACTGCCAGGGAGAGGAGGGCCGATGTGTTGCTCATTAGTGAGCAACACAAATGGTCCGAAAACTCTGCTTGGTACCAGGATGCATCAAGGAGGGCTGGGATCCTTGTCTGCAGCCCTGATTTGAGCATCGCGGATTTCCTGGAGACCGACGCGGGGTTCGTTTGGGTGGAGGTGGCGGGGGTACCTGTGTACAGCTGCTACTTCTCCCCCAACGATCCTTTCGAGATCTTTGAGACCCAGATCCTCCTCCTTGAGGAAAGCCTCAAAGAGGCTAGTGGGAGGTCCCTTATTGCGGGTGACTTTAATAGTAAGTCGCCCGAGTGGGGAGAAGCCCTTATGGACAGGAGGGGAATCTTGGTCGGTGAGATGTTCGCCAGGAATGACCTGATTGTATTGAATCGGGGCAGGGATTTTATGTTCAGACGAGGAGCGGGGGGGTCGATTATCGACCTCACGATTGCCGCGCCCCGTCTTGCCTCCAGGATAGGCGACTGGTGCGTCCTCGATGTAATAACATTGAGTGACCACCAGTGCATTGAGTTTAGCATCCAGGAACAAAGTCACCCAGTGAATACAGGAAGGGGCGGCAAGGTAAGGAGCCCCTCCTGGAACACAAAACGACTCAGCAAAGACAAGCTTCGCGAACATCTTGAAGAAACCAGGCTCATACATGAGCTTGGTTGGGCAAGGTCTGCTGGGTCATTGGAGGACACTGTGCGGGCGGCGAGGCGGAAAGTGGTCACAGCATGCGACCACTCCATGCCTCGCCGCGGTCACAGACGTACCGGGGACTCGATGTACTGGTGGAACGACCAGTTGTCCGTCCTGCGTCGAAAGTGCCTTACAGCGCGGCGGAGTTTTGCACGCTCAAAGGGTGATCCTCTGCTGCGCGAGTCATGGGAAAAAGCAAAATCAGCTCTGAGGCAAGGCATAAAAAAAAGCCGACTTCGGTGCTGGAAAGACTTGATCGGAGAAGTCGAGAAGGATCCATGGGGTCTCGCCTTCAAAATAGTCACTAAGAGATTGGTGACTAGAAGAAAGACCCCGGGCCTGGATAATGCCGATCGAGTCAAGTACATCGTGCGAAGCTTGTTCCCGCATGTAGAGCCGTTCCAAAGACAGGACCGAAGTTCCTGCGTGGTCCGGGGCGAAGAACTCTTCACTCTCGAAGAACTAAAGAGAGCGGGTGGAAGGCTCAAGGCAAACACAGCGCCGGGGATCGACGGGTTGCCGAACGAGATCCTCAAAGAGGTGATCGGGGTATACCCGGAGATCCTCCTAGAAGTCTTCAACTCCTGTCTTCGGGAGGGGAGGTTCTTCGCAGACTGGAAGAAGCAGAGGTTGGTCCTGCTGAGGAAAGGCAACAAACCTCTAGGGGATGCCTCATCGTATAGGCCAATATGTTTATTGGATACGATGGGGAAACTTCTGGAGGAAATGATCCTACAAAGACTACAGGGTCACATGGTCCGCGAGAATGGTCTCTCGGGAAACCAGTTGGGCTTTCGGAAAGGCAGGTCCACAGTTGACGCCATCCAGGCAGTGGTGGACATCGCCACTAAAGCAAGAAGAGGAACTGATAAGCGTAAGGGATTCTGCGCGTTGATCAGCATTGACATACGCAATGCGTTCAATACCGCGAGATGGAACATCTGCATCGAGGCGATGGTGCGGAAAAAGGTTCCAGACTACCTGTTACGAATGATAGATGACTATCTGAGCGACAGGTGGGTGATATACGAAGGCGACAAATGGTCTCTCAAGGAAGAGATGACATGTGGCGCCCCTCAAGGGTCGCGGGTAGGTCCACTCGTCTGGAACGTCATGTACGACGATTTCCTGCGCATGGACCTGCCTGCTGGAACGAGCATCATCGGTTTCGCGGATGACGCACTTGTCGTGTGCGCCGCTGACGACGTCAAAATCCTGCAGCTGAGGATCAATGATAGTCTTTGGCGGGCAAAGCGTTGGTTGGATAGCAGATGCCTGAATATGGCCCCTGAGAAGACCGAGGCTTTGCTGGTCACAGACAGGAGATCCTTCAAATACCCGAGGATCGTTCTCGGGGAACATGAAATCAAGTGGAAAAAGAGCATTAAGTACCTGGGTGTGCAGTTGGATCGAAGGCTTAGCTTCGGCGAACACCTGCAGATCGCGACTGCCAAAGCCATCCAGTGTGGGGCCGCCCTTACTCGGCTCCTGCCCAACATTGGTAGTCCTAGGGAAGCTAAGAGAAGGCTGGTGGCGAGCGTGGTAAATTCGAAGCTGCTTTATGCAGCTCCGATCTGGACAAGTGCCCTTAACAACCATGCTATCCTGAAGAAGCTGTTCTCGG
Organism: Diplolepis rosae; assembly: GCA_030998225.1. Classification (NCBI taxonomy): domain Eukaryota; kingdom Metazoa; phylum Arthropoda; class Insecta; order Hymenoptera; family Diplolepididae; genus Diplolepis; species Diplolepis rosae. The sequence goes on along the minus strand of JAPYXD010000754.1, from coordinate 854,002 downwards.
CACAGAGAGGTGTGGTGATGAGAATTGTCTCAGCATACCGAACTGTGTCGACGAGTGCCGTGCTGGTCCTGGCGAGCGTCCCGCCAAAGATTTATTGGCGGAGGAAAGGCAGGAGACCTTTCAGCTTCGCAAGGAGCTTACCTGCGCCGACCTGCAGGAAATCGCTCGCGCGAAGGAGGCCATCCGCAAGGATGGAAGGCGCAGACTCGTCGAGAAATAGCAGACGAGATGGCATGGTGACCAAACCGGGAGATGGACACACCGTCTGATCCCGGAGCTCGCCACCTGGCTGGATAGAAAGCACGGTCAAGTCGGCTTTTACCTGGCGCAAGCGCTTTCGGGCCATGGTTGCTTTAATGCGTACCTGAAGCGCTTCAAGAAAATAGACGATGAGTCGTGCCGCTACTGCGGTTCCCTTGTGGATAATGCAGAGCACGCACTCTTCGTCTGCGCAAAGTGGGGCGCGGCAAGGGAGGCCCTCGGTCAGACAGTGGGTGCCGAGCTCACTCCTGACACGATGGTCTCTCTCATGCTCCAGTCTGAACAGATTTGGATGTTTATCGAGTCATTTGTCACCCTGGTGATGAAGACGAGGGAGCTCGATGAGCGTGCAGAGCGCGGCAACAATGGGGGCCAGTAGAAATCGCATCGGGGCCTACACCCGCGGTCCTGCGTCTTGGGAGGACTTGGCTGTTCACGTCGACCGGGGGAGGAATTTTCTTATTCCTTTCCTGGTTGGCGCGGTTAGCCGGCCTGCCTAACGGGCGTATGCCCGCGGGTGTGAGTCCCGGGCGAACGGACGACGGAAGGGTCGTACGCGACTTTAAGCTGGAACCAACTGCCCGCGAAGTTTAAAGCCGAAAGGCGGTTCCTCGGCCGGTGTATTGGTTCGTGAGAGGGGGTTTTTTGGTTTTAACAGGTATGCCTAGACCCGTCCTAGGAGAGTCCTGTACAACGTCTATAAAAGATTTCGCCATTTTTCCTCCTCACAAAAAAAAAAAAAAAAAAGTAGAATTTGCTATGAATTATGCTGAAGTTTTATATTATTATTATAAAGTTTAGTATTTTTACTAACAAAAATTCTCAAAGTGATACTTTTATCCCTAAATTGAATAATACTATGGTAAAAATTGTTATAAAAAGTTTCTCCGTTTATAAATATATTTTTATAGTATAATATTTTATTTTATAGTAAATCCCTATAGATTATTGGGTTGGATTTCTATTTGAACAGTTAATAAAATTTGATTACCCTGGCGAATGTATCGGATTGAAATTCATTCCGAGCGGATCAGAGCTATTCCAAACCATTCTGGAATCTTTTTTTCGAACGATCTCAAAAAACGTTTTGTATCTCGTTTGATGAAAAACAATAAAAAATAAATCCAAATTAATCCGAATAATCCCGACCTTGGATTGATTCTGATTGAAAATTCGGTTTGGATCAATCCGAGCTCGGATTCATTTAGATTGGAAAAAAGTTTTGTATCTCGTTTGATGAAAAACGATAAAAAAATCAATCCAAGTTAAACCGATTCAAACTGAATTTTCAAACAGAATCAATCGGAATGAATCTGAGATCGGAATAATTCGGATTGAGAATTCGGTTTGGATCAATCCGAGCTCAGATTAATACGGATTGAAAACTTGATTCGGATTTATTCGGATTCATGTCTCGGATTAAGTAGGATTGATTTATAACCGCTTTTTATCAAACTAGATACAAAACGTTTTTCGGATTGGTTGGGAATGACTCGGAATGGTTCGGAAACAGATTGCAGAATTGCTCTGAATAGCTCTGATTCGCTCGGAATGAATTTTAATCCGATACTTTCACCAGGGTGGGTTAATCTTCCTGATGTAAGTAAAAAGAGAGTTCAAAACGGAATATTATAACATTCTATAGAAATATTTACAGATCATTCTTGATGGAACTTCTATCCATTGACTCAATAGACATTTTTCGGTCAGAAATTGATAGAGACTGATATAATTATTGCGATTGAAATTTGATATCATGGCAATATTTATTTACAACTTTAAATTACTGGAATTTTTGTAGAAAGATGTTACATTATGTTCATTTCAACTGATTCCTCAATAAACAGAAAGGAGTGTAATGTCGCTTGACAATGATTATTGGAATTCAGTAATCATTGCCAATCTGCGTCATGCTCTCTTCTATTTCTGTGAAGAAGATTGGTAATAATTACTAAATTCCAGTAATCATGGTCAAGCGACATTACACTCTTCTGTTTATTGGGAAATCAGTTGGAAAGATCCAAACGTAACATTTTTCTTCAAAAATTCCAGTAATTAGTCTCGACTTTCTTATCTCCATTTTTCTCCATATAGTTAAAATTTTAATTCCTACCAATCAATATCTTTTTATTCCAAACAATATTTCTCAAACCTTAGAACATATTTCCTCTAAGAAATAACATATATATATACTACCGCTAAAAATTAATCGGACACCCGTTGTTCAAGCTACTGTCGAAGTATCTTAATTTTTATAAAAGCAAGTTGAATTTTTTTTCTCGATTATTACATAAATTTTAATAAAGTTTTGCATCTAATTATCCGAAGTTGAAGGAAAAATATTATCTATATAAAAATATATTACAAAAAACGCCAAATTTTGATTTTTTTGGTAAATCTTAATAACTCTAAAAATATCATATTTTAATAAGATTTAAATATGTTTATAATAATATTGATAGTTTGTATTTATTTATATAATGTATAGAGTACAGTCTTTATATAAAATGTTACGACTCAAGGATAAAATCCAGAACAAAATTCCGAAAATATCTCGATCACTTGGTAAGTTACTCTGAACTCTGTAAATATGAATCAGCGATAAGTATACCACTGATTCGTCAGCGTATATACGCTGATTATAATCTCTGGTATACGTATAGATGAGAATTAGCGGGATTTCACTGATTTAGATTTAGAGAGAAGACTTGCTTTTAAAACAAGACCAAAATCTTTTTTTTTGTGGATTATTTTCGAAAATTTTGTGAAAATCTTCATCTTTGTGAATTATTTTTTATTATTATTTTTTATTAACATTTTCCAAAAATATTAAAATTTGACGTATTGCAAGTATAACAAATATTCCGTAATTTGTAACTGAAAATTAAAATTATTTTTCTAAAATTACTAAATTTTTTAAAATTTTATAAAATATGTAAATAAATAAAACCGTCTACACAGTTTCGTGAGATTAAGATACATTTTTTATCAGTTTTCAAAATAAACTATTTCTTTGACACAAAAATAATTGTTCAAAGTCTTGTTTTTTTATGATAATGAAATGAAAAAGGAGAGTCTTGCAAAAAAAAGGCACTTACCCAAATCCCTCTACATGATTAATATTAAATTTAATGAGTTCAAAGGTTGCGCAAACATTGAGACTCATGGGTCTGAAAATAACGGTTGAGCGTTTATATTATCAAGAGAAATAGATTTGTTTTGATACCGAATTGCGTTCGAAGTTCCGTTCTAACCTTCGCAACGCCTGCAGTATGATTTATTTCTGTGATTGTCAGAACAGAGTCTTACTGGTACCGCCGTTACTAGTAGGTATCACCTACCATATTTCTTTTAATAACATTTGTTTTAACCGAAATTTATTCCATTTTGAATTAAAAAAATTAAATACCAAATTTTTTGTTTAAGTGAGCCTCTCAAATACTCACGGTGACTTGCCATGACATACATTTTCTACTTATGGTTTAAGTAGATACAGTAATTATTTTGAAGACTTCACCCAGAATGTGTCGGACATGGCATTCCTTTTCTACTTACATTTTATATACATGGGTCATTCTACCCAAGATTTACATTTAACATTTTTTTGCGCGCGCTCCGAGCCAGGAAGTTACACTTTGAAAATTTATTCCACACAAAGTATTGGACTACCCATTCCCTAATTTTTACAGCATAATCTGGAATAATCAAGAAAACTTTATCGATAAAAAAAACAAGTGGAAATAAGAGCCAAATTTGAGAAATACTTTTTTAAATATACGCGACTGTAAACAAGTACTTTTTGCGAACCTCAAAAGTTTGAAAATTCACTGCTCAAAAAATTTGAATATGATATTGAAATTAAAATATACCTGTCGAATACTCGTATTTTCGATTGAAGGACGCAAGAAACTAATTCACACAAAAATAAAAATTTTAGTGTAAATCTTGGATGGAATTACCCATATATATTTTATTATTCCGAGTGAGATATTTAAAAAAAGACATGATTAAATTTGGAACTTTTTATTGGAGTAAGTAAGTTCCAAACTTGATTTCCGTTGATAAAAATTTAAGTAAACAATAAAATTTATTGCAATATAAGCCTAATTTTATTATCTTTCACTCCAAAAAAAAACATAAATTAACATATAAAACTCAAAACCTTTTTCAAAATATTTTGAAATATAATTAGGAAATATATCAATCAGAAAAGGGCCTTGAGATTTATGATATTGAGGAACCAGTGGAAAATTGCCTTCCTAAGGCAAAAAACCGAACAAATTCTACTTAGAAATCCAGTTGTTCATAAATGAAAAGAAGTTCAAGGGTAGAGCGCGAATTAATGTCATGTTAGTCAGACCAACAGAAAAGATTGTTCTGAATGTTGACAGTGACCTTGACATTTTCCACGTTAATGTGGAAAAAATAACCAAACTCGGACCTACATTTTTAACAACGTGAGATTCATTTAATTGCTATATATATTCAAAATTCAGAATACATTTATAAGAAGTCGTATAATGATGTGGCTATTTATGAAGAGAGAAGGTTACTATGGTCTCTCTTGTCAAAATGGGTAAAGGGTAAAGAGATAAAAAAATCTTCGTATACAATTGATTTAAGGTAGTTTTCATCCACGAAAATTAGACCTCAGGCAACAATATATAATTTTGCTTTCAAGAATAGCAATATTATTATTGAAGGGCTATTTTGAAAGAGAAAAGATTATTTTACATGAAAAAAATTTGAAAAAAAAGAAGAATAATTTTATTAATAAATTTTATTTTTGACCCAACTTTTTTTCTTGTCGCTTCTTACCAAATTTTAAAAAATTATGCGATTCTAATAAATCATAAATCATTTTTTCAGAGACAAGATTTGCCACAACTTCACCGTTTCTGATTTTTAAAAATAAATTCTTTAATGGCTGAAACCATTAAAAAAACATTTTCCAAAACAAAAGTTTTATAAACAAATTGCTGAATCTGGTAATAATTTATTCATTTTCGAAAATTGGAAATGGTCAAGTTGTAGGGAATCTTTTTTTTAAAAAAGTGATATGTAATTTATTAAAATCGCATAATTTTTTAGAATTTGGTAAGAAGCGATATGAAAAAAAGTTGGGGCAAAAATAAAATTTATTAATAAAATTATTTTTCTGTATTTCAAATTTTTTTCATGGAAATTAATCTTTTATCTTCCAAAATAGTCCTTCAATAATAATATTGCTATTCTTGAAAGCAAAATTATCTATTTTTGTCTGTGGTCTAATTTTCGTGAACGAACTACCTTAAACGATAGTCTAAGAAAAGGGTCGATTTGTCATATGATTTACATAATTAATCATACCAGTGAAATTAATTACTAAATTATCTTGAATTTCAGAAATCCTGCCATGAATCCACATATAGAGCCAAGGACATTTTTCCATTTCAATGTTGTCGCAAATAAAACTGGTTACCTTTCGGTTGGTACCACCCTAAGTCAAATTACGGACCCTTGGATGGATCACGACAGATTACCACTTGTCACGGTCAAACGTAATTACGACACCGGATCCATCAACATCACACATTGTTCCTCTCGCACAACCATTTCTCACGATTTGATTTTCACATAGATATAAGATATCACAAATAACTCGCGATTTTTAAAATAAGTTATCGCAAATCAAATGCCTGTTTTACATTCACTCAAGCAAGCTTGAACATCAGAACAATTAAAGAAAAACAGATTATTCATTCTGTAGGAGGAATGGTGACTAAATACAATTTAGAAACATCGCGTCAGAAAAAATATATATTTTGTTCAATTAATTCAGTTTGTAAAATATGGTACTGTCGATTTGTTGGCTATGTATATGAACCTAATAGAACCGTAATTTTCCACAATCACAACATCTTTTAGCATTCAGGTATCTATATTTATATCGATACTTAAGAATCAACTACAATTTGCATTCGAAAGATATTTCTCTACAATCAATATTTATTTATTTTAAAATGTAAAAATGAGAAAATCTAAATTCTTAAATACTTAATTACTTAATGCTCACAAATTCTAATTTTTTTTTCTTAATTCTAAACAAATTTGAAGATTATATAAAATTATATAAAAACGTTGTACATTCCGTTGCTAATAACTTCCTAATAGCGATTTCAATGAGAAAAAAGGTTGCTTTTTACGTAGGATCAGGGGTCCTAAAAAAGGCCTGAATTTGCGACAGGCAAATTTCAGATCGTGAACGAAAGACTTTCACCTTCATACCAGATTTAGCCTATCAAACCATTTTGTTGACACTGCCACATGAAAAGAAACGTGAGACTCGTAACCTGGGTTGCCTCTCACCAAATTCTTGAGCTATTTTAGGATCATCTAACGCCATCTGGATTTTTTTCGCATCCTGACCAATATTTACAAACTCAGTATATGTAAGAATATCACCGACAGATTGAGATTTGAACTCCTTGGCAATTCCTACAAGGTGTAGTTTTTGGAATAGAAGGTTACCAATGTATCCCTAAAGCATAGAAAAATAATTAATGAATTTTCGTTCTTGTTTACCTTCACTTTTATTTGGTAAAAAGGTATATACAAAAATAGAAACAATATGTATTCACAAAGGATAAAATTTAAAATTAAAGCTTGCACTTAAATCTCCTAAGGCCACGGGCCATGCAGGTCACGTGGACAACTTAGTCATTTTTTCCTCTATGTATCAAATTTTTGATCAAAATAAATCGACCAAAATTCAGGAAATGATAAATAATAGCATATGGAAGGAATATGGGAAGCGACCTTTTTTTTAATTTTATTAATAATACTAACTATAGTAAGTGTCTTAAGGTCTGCTGCATTGGTCTAACACTGTCGGTAATATAATCCGCAAATTTGCTAAAAGTACTTATTTTCATCAAAACTCTTTTACATCATTATGAATATTCAAGACATAACAAACCTGTCTCAGTAATTTTTTATTCATTTCTCAAAATTTCAAGACGATATTTCATTCTCCGTGGAAATGTATTTATAGAACTGTAATTGACGATAACAGTTTAGTTTTATATTTTAGAATAAAAACAATTCCAGAATTTTTACTAAAACGAAGTTAAAAGACGTTCCTTATTATCTTCTGATATCTATAACTTAATTCGTGCGGTTTGCTAAGAGATGGCGTAACTTGATTATTATTCCATCGTTCCAATATTCCGAACATGCGTTGGAAAGCTACTGACATTGTGCGTCTTTTTTGGTATATGTCATTCATTTAAAGCGTAAACAACAATATTTTTTTTCACTCAAATATATCTAACTTTGTGCCTGAAAAAGTGTTTTTGCGAGGAGTTCTTCTTCATTACTTTAATATGAAGAAAACTACTGCCGAAATTCATCGTATTTTGGTGGAAGTTTATGGTGAACATGCTCTAGCTGAGCGAACGTGCCAAAAGTGTTTTGCACGATTTAAAAGTGGTGATTTTGGCTTGGAATACGAAGAACGTTCTGAGCAGCCAAAAAAGTTTGAAGATGAGGAACTGGAAGCCTTACTCGATGAAGATTGTTGCCAGACACTAGAAGAGCTCGCAGAATCTTTGGGAGTCACTCAAGCAGCCATTTCAAAACGTTTAAAAGCAGCCGGATACATTCAAAAGCAAGGCAATTGGGTTCCACATGAACTCAAGCCGAGAGACGTTGAAAGGCGGTTTTGCATGTCCGAAATGCTGCTGGAACGCCACAAAAAGAAGTCATTTTTGCATCGGATTGTTACTGGTGATGAAAAATGGATACAATACGACAACCCCAAGCGCAAAAAATCATATGTGAAACCCGAACAACCAGGCAAATCACAGTGGGTCCACTCATATATGAGAAAAGGGGAAAGAATTATAATGTTTGCTATCCACAAGTGGTGGCGCTATTGTCGCTACCGATCTTATTTTTTAACTGTTGTAACCATAGCAATCATATCATTGCCAGTTGAAATAATACAGCCGATACTCATTTTACTCAACTACCGTTCGAAGCACCTCAAGCGTTGATGATATATTTATACATTTCAGGTTAACCCACTGACGCATTGTGATGCCCTGTCGACGACAACGTTTCATTCAACTCCTTACTATTTCCTATGTAACGCTTATTGATATTCACTTTGGGTGAATTAAATATTAATCAAATTCATTTTACCCGATAAGGATTTGATAAATGTTCAAATGTCCTTAAGTCCCAAGTCTAATCGACAGAGTTGAGTAAAATTACTTCAACTATTTTTCTCCGTGTAATAGTACAGTATTTAACTGTTCATTGTGATTCACATTCAAAAATTCTTGTTGTATTTTTATTCTTTCACAAATTATTTTCAACTTTGCATCATTTAAATTTATGAAATGGATTTCATACAATATATTTCAAAATTTTTCACTCTTTAGAATACATCGTGTTGGGGGGGGGGGGGGCGGAAGTTTCGTTTGCATTGATATTAGTTCTTGCTATCACAACTTGGCGGCGCTGATGCTCATTTTCACTTTTTTAAGTACCCTCCTAAAATATATGGTAGTGGCCGTACTATAAACCAAATCAACAGCAAAGCCGAATATCCATGGCGCGAAGGTAATGCTCTGTATTTTGTGGGATCAAAAGGGTGTGCTGCATTATGAGCTGCTAAAACCGGGTGAAACGATCGATGGAGAACGCTACCGAACACAATTAATCCGTTTGAAGAGAGCAATAGCCGAAAAACGCCCGGAATATGCGACCAGACACGAGGCAATAATTTTCCATCATGACAACGCTCGGCCCCATGTTGCTATTCCGGTTAAGAACTATTTGGAAAACAGTGGATGGGGAGTTTTCCCCACCCGCCTTATAGACCAGACCTTGCCCCTTCTGACTACCATTTGTTCCGGTCGATGCAGAACGCCCTCACTGGAATACGGTTCACATCAGAACAGGGTATCAAAAATTGGCTTGATTCATTCTTGGCCGCCAAGCCGGCGCAGTTCTTTTGGGATGGAATCCACAAATTGCCAGAAAGATGGAAAAAAGTCATAGCTTCAGATGGGCAATACTTTGAATAATACTATTGTACGTGTTTTTCATAAATAAACGTTGAAATTTTGAAAGAAAACCGCACGAATTAAGTTATAGATCCAATACATTTACCAAATTTTAAGCAAGATATTTTATAAAGAAAAGAAGTCATCTTACATGTCTGGATTAACATATAATATTTGTCACTTGACCTGCTTGGCCCATGGCCTTAAACCGAAAAAGATAAAGACCAGGAAAACAGTACTTATTACTAAAAAGCGTTGTGAACAGAAAATTAATATCTGGTCCTTTTCAACTGATTCTTCGACAAACATAAATAAGAGATATGCCACTTGGCGATGATTATTGAATTTGAGTAGTCATTCATAAGCGAAGTCACAATCTGCCACAATCTTTATGTAAATTGTTTTACAACATTTTTCACTAATAAATCCTGTTTTCCTTTTTTTTCGTGTGCATGGGCGTTCAAAGTCTATGTCTACGTGTGTGTTCTGCGTGTACTTTAGCATTTATTATAAAATCTCTAAGTTTTGAAATACTCAGTGAAACAAAAGTGGTTGTAGATGATTATTTATCCATAAATACAATAACTTTCGAGAGAATCATAAAACTCGAACGGGCGTTTGGGCCTTTTATCAAGGGCACCAGGATTCATAAATTAAAGATGATTTCGTTCAAAAACAATTTGCAATAAGAATTCATAAAATTTCCAATATTTTAACTATTCTTTGAAAAAATTCAAAATTTCAATCTCGGCTACTAATAATGATAATCAGAGAGTGATACGGACAATCTTTATTATACCCGTGCAGAAATAGTCCAACTTGTTTCCAAGTTCCGATCCGGACCTGATCGGATTTTCTACATGTGGCCTGGGTCGAAACCACATCGGATTATGATAGACAAGATTATTTTCAAATTTTGTGTTGTGGTCGTGACATTGTAGTGACTATATTGAAATTAAAATACCAAAAGCAAAAAGTACATGGCGAATTCGGAAGCACAGAATCGTTGGTGAGATTTCTTATATCCGCATTATAAATCAAGCTAAGTTAATTCATTAGATTCATTACATAAATCCTAAAATTGTAAGTTATCTTTTCTAGACGGTTTATTTCATTTTTAATATACGTAATTTATCAAAAATATTTCCATTTTTTTCTAAGACGTAAATATGGTAAATAATAATAAAAAGCATTGCATTACAATAAACATGAAGTAGCATGAACAAATAGTTGTAGATGCTGAAGACGAAGAATTTCCGAAGATTTTCAAAAAGTTTTAGAGGAAAATAAAAATCCTATTGCTTTTGACGAAACTCCCAGCAACGCAGATTCAGGTAATGAACTAGATTATTACTTGGAATATTTTTTATCAACGGTAATTTGAAAATAAAATAAAATTATAATGTCAAGTGTAGAACGTTATTGTGTTTCATGATTTTTTATATCGTATATGCAATTTTCCAAAGTGAATTTTTTAGAAAGAAAATTATTAATAATCTTATTTATTTTTAGATTCAGAAGAATCGAATAGTTTTACAGACTATGAAGATAGGTTTGAAGATTATATTGTTTGTATACTCTTGATTATACTGTTGCAACACTAAACTGAATTAATGAAATAAGTTTTTTTGAACCAACTATTTATTGTTCTTAAAGGAAAACCTTTTAAATTTTACTATTTGTAGGAATACAAAATTAGAAGGGGCCAGATCAGGCCTCCATTTTACAGACCCAGATCTGAGGTCAATCGGGTAAGGCGTTTCATTACTGGTCTGGCGCTAGACAGATTACCCTATCGGGGCTCAATCGGCGCCCCACCAAAGTTTTTACTCATTGCTATCCACTCAGCTGACTACCGACTTGACTCTGGAGTATAATGATGGATCCATGTTTCATTCATTGTCACATACCGCATGAGGAAATCCTTTTTATTGCGCTGAAACAGTTCCAAACAGCGCTCTGAATCGTCGACGCGTTGTTGTTTTTGATCGACTGTGAGCAAATGCGGTACCCACTTCGAACAAAGCTTTCTCATGCTCAAATGTCCATACTCTAGTCCAAGCAACAGGGCATTTGTTATGATATTATTTATTTCAGAAAACGGACTACGCCATCAGAAGAAAGGTTGGTCATAGAGTAATTGTACCATGTTTTGGACAACGAAATATGATTTATAAATTTTTTATCAACATTTAAGACCAAAAAATTGCATTTTTTTTAGTTTTTTGTTTATAACATTAAAGGTAATCATCCAATCTTGATGACGTCAATGAAAAAGTCGTAGACAAATAAATTTCCAACAAAATGACCCGTCGCTCGATCTGATTAAATAATTAAATGCGGAAAAAATTCGGAAAAACCGGGAAATTTAGCTTTTGTTAAACAAATTAATATCTCACTTAATTTTTAACTTTTTAGGTTGAGGTTTGGTGGAAAAGTAGCAGACTTTATGCTCTTTAAATGTATAAAAAACAGACACTTTAAGATAATACGTTTCCGCGCTATTGACACATTCATTTATTTAATGCGTTAATTGTAAAATGTCTGCTTGCCGCAGAGGTGGTCCGATTTTTATTTTGAAAACGGCTTTTAAAAATATAAATCAAGCACAACAGAACGACAATCTTGGTTTTTCGCTAAAATGTTGCAAAGTTCATTAAAAAAAGGGCTAAATATGGTTCCAAACGCCTGAACACTGCAAAGTGACTCAGTGAGCCTACTCGCCTTCTTCCCCCACCACTGTCACTTTGCTGCTTTCAGGAGTTTGAAGTCATGTTTGGGCCTTTTTTTAATGAACTTTGTAACATTTTAGCGAAAAACCAAGATTGACGTTCTTTTTTGCTTAATTATATTTTTAAAAGCCGTTTTCAAAATAAAAATCGGACAACCTCTGCGGCAAGCAGACATTTTACAATGAACGCACTCTCTAAATATGAATCAGTAAAAATATACTGATTATCAGTGAAATTTGACTGATTCAAATAGCTAAAAAGAGGTTACTGTAAATCAGTCAAATTCCACTGATTACTTTAGTGAAAATTAACTGATTTAACAGTGAAAATATTTTGTCCACTTATTCAATTAGTGCTAATCAACTGATTGAACAGTGAAATATATTTTTTAACTGGTTAATCAGTGAAAAGGCAAATCACTGATTTAATCAGTAAAAATTTGACTGATTCAGATTTAGAGAGCATTAAATAAATTAAAGTGTCAATAGCGCGGAAACGTATTATCTTAAAGTGTCTGTTTTTTATACATTTGACGAGCATAAAGTCTGCTACTTTTCCACCAAACCTCAACCTAAAAAGTTAAAAAATAACTGAGATATTAATTTCTTTTACAAAAGCTAAATTTCTCGGGTTTTTCGAATTTTCTCCGCTTCTAATTATCCAATCAGATCAGGAGACGGCTCATTTTGTCCGCAATTCAATTGTCAACAATTTTTCAAATGATATTATTGAGATTGGACAATTACCTTTAATGTTATAAACAAAAAACTAAAAAAAGGGCGATTTTTTGGTCTTAAATGTTGATAAAAAATTTATAAATCATATTTCGTTGTCGAAAACATGACACAATTACTCTATGACCAACCTTTCTTCTGATGGCGCAGTCCGTTTTCTGAAATAAATAATGTCATAAATCATTCATAATAAATGCCCTGTTGCTTGGACTACCTTTTGATATCTTCAAGGTGTCAGCTATCTCACGCAACTTCAATTTGCGATAGGCCAAATCCATTTTCTGGACTTTTTTTGTTTTCTAGAACTGCCGAATATAGGCGACCAGAGCGTTCAGCATCATCGGTATTTGTACAGCCGCGTTCAAAATCAGCAAAACACTTCTTTACTATTTATCTCGATGGAGCAGAGTCCGAATAACACTTGTCAAACCATTGCTTTGCTTGAAAGATATTTTTTCTCATTAAAAAGTAATGCTTTATCAACACACGAAATTCAGATTTTTCCATTGTTTTGAAAATTATAAAAGTAGTGTCACTAAAACCACTGTAACTTGTGAAACGAACGTCGGATTGTCATGAAATTTTTACACGTATTGTTTGAAGATTGGTACTTCCTATGAATCGTATGGATTTTCAATAGTGGCGCCATCCTAATGTCATCCTACGAACTTATTCAGTGATGCGTTAGCATCAATAACAAGAAACGGTTTGAGGTGAACTCTGCATTTTCGAAGCATGATTCAAGTCATACCGTTCCTTCATAAAGGTCTTCAGATTAATGTTTAATTTTCATCCTATTGTTACATAATTTATATGTGATATATATTCAAACATATAGTTTAATTTGATGCAATCTTCGGAAAAAACAGTATAACTCGAATTATATCGTTTTCCACACATCCTGTCAATTTTTCTTAACTTAAAGTGTACTTACGCTACGAAATGGTGAGGTGCCTGCAAACATAACATCGAATACTTCAGTAGTAGAGGCAACCGCTGTGCTAACTTTTCTAGCGAATCTCACTGCATGATTTTTAAAATCCTGCAACATATCAATGTTTTTTAATATCGCCGAAGTAGAAGGTTATCAACTTGTTCTGCCGAAGTTTAATCCTAATATTATACTGGCTTAGCATTTTTACACAAAAATTATCTTCTTAGATTTTTGTGGCTCGAAGTATACAAAATAGTTACTCAAATTTATCAGATTTTAAAGCTGTTTCAACAATGGGTAGAAGATATTTAAAACTCCTTATTATTATTTACGATTTAATTTTTAAAAAAGTCTAATAATTTTCATAAACGCACTTTCTTTTCATATTTTAGGTTTTTATCATCATAGAGAAATTGAAAGAATATTCTAGAATTTTTTTATAATCTTTGGAGAAAAACAGTTCTTTTTTACCAAGAGTATTACGAATTTTATGAAATAACATAAGTCGCGTACAATTGATACCAGTGTGAAACTGGGCTAATACTAATAGTCATTACTAAAGAATGTTAGTATTCAGTCATTTTTTATTAATCGTGTATTTTTACCTCATCCCATCCTACCACTGTTGCTCCTGTTTTATCACTTGGTTTAACCTCTGACAAACGAGTTGTTAATATATTATTTAGTCTGTCAGATTGTGGTACTTGCAACTATGGATAAATTAATTTTTCTTCATTAATAGAATTCACTAAATTAAAACAATATAAAAAATTAGAAATCTTAAATTTGGTGTAGTACTACTCACCATAATGATGAAAAATTTCTTATTTGTCAATTCTTTATATCCTACGATCTCATAAACTTTATTAGAAAGAGCTGGAATCAATGCAGATATTCCGAAATAATGTTCGCGAATTTTTCCGAAACAAATTTTAAGAGTTAAAACTTGGTCGAAAGCCACTCGAACCCCACCACAAACGTGATCACCATTATTCTGGAAAGACACGTAGGAATTTATGTTGTTCTCATTAGCATGTATCTGCTCATTTCTTATTATTTCTTGAGGAGTACTTGTGTTTGCCCCATGCTGTTTATCCACATTTTCTAGAAAAAATTTCAATCTATTTAAGGAATACCAATAGACAAGTGGATGAAAGTAATGAGGTTCATTCTTGAGATTTTCTAATTATGAGAGATCAATTTCTTAAATTTAAAAGAGGCTCTTGTCTCTGTCAGATTGAGAAAAATACTAGGGTGTTTGATATTGACGTGATATTTCTATGAGAAATCGCCACTAATAACAAACGGCTATCATTGTTGACGATTTTCATCCTTCAAACCTCTTTTGTCAAAATTTGAGACAAATCAATCCATAAGTTTACAACTTACGAGGTCTATCGGGAAAGTATCGGGCCCACCTTTATATCACCACGCCATAGTGTTCGAGTGACCTCTGCGGGACATGAACGTCAACAGTAAAGCCTCACAAATCTATCGGTTGCTTGCTGACATCTGCCGGACGTATAGTTCATGCGCAGCGTGTCTTTGTTTACAAAACTATTTTTGAGTTCGGCGGATTTTGTGATTGTTAAAAATGACTGAAAAACAAGAACAACGAATTTGCATCAAATTTTGTTTTCAACTTGGAAAAACGAGTTCGGAAACTATTGAGATGATGCAGAAGGCCTTTGGGAATGAGTGTATGAGCAAAACACGAATAAAAGAGTGGTATAATCGTTTCAAAGGAGGCCGCACTTCTGTTGATAGTGATTCTCGTTCTGGCCGACCTTCGACGACAAAAACATTGGATAATATTGAGCGGGTGCGACTTGCGATTGAAGGTGATCGTCGATTAACTGTTCGTGAACTAGAAAATGATCTCGGAATATCGAAAACTACTGTTTGGGAAATTTTGAACAAGATTTTAGAAATGATTCGTGTGTGTGCGGTGACTGGCTTCTTCACCACGATAACGCGCCAGCGCATTCATCGAATCTTGTGCAGCAATTTTTGGCGAAACACAAGATTGTAGGCCCAATACTTTCCGGACAGACCTCGTACAGTGTCTGAAAGCAACAAAGCTCCAAATTTTTTACAAAGATGGAAAAAAGTGAATTTCGTCAGTTGATTTAACACTACTTTTTGCGTGGAAAGACCTTGTCGAAAACCAAGGCCAAGCTCGATAAATATTTTTGGACTCTGCTCCGTCGTATGGAGTGGTTCAGAAGTAAAGCTGTTTTTTCTAACTCAGGGGGCCTTAAAACGTAAAGATTTGTTGAAAATTTCGAAAGTCATTTATCATATAAAACTAATACTCTCTCATTTATGATAAGAATGTAAAAATCATCCAAAATATGGATCATATATTTGAATTAAATAAAACTTTTAATCAGTTAAATGTTTTATTACCTTGCTTGATACTAGAAAACATACTGAATATGAGTAAAAAATTTCTTTATTTTACTAGAAAACAGTAAAATGCATCCGCATACAACTATTCAACATAATTCGATGTATTTTTCAGTTGCAAACGCATTATAGTTGTGTTTCCATTCTATAACTTCGTGGAGCGCAATTCGGTTGTCGCGTATCGCTCTCGAACTTTTAATCCCCCCGAACATAGAAGTTTAATCTTCATGATTTATCATACTAGAACTCAAGTAAATTATATAATTTTTTAGATATGAGCTCACATTTTTAACAGTATTTCCGACTATAAGGAATACATACTCAACATAACACTCGCGATTTAAAGAAAAGAAATATAATATTTTATTTTAAATAATATTTTCGATAATAAATATTAAAAGTACACGCCTAAAAGAAATAATCCTTATAAAATTAGAAAATGTCTTTAAAACAAATAATTTGCTTTTAATATTTCCTTACATTGCGTATTTTGGCTAAAAATAGAAGTTTTAATTTTCAATGGTATTTTCGAGACTAAAAAAACAATAAACATCTTAGTAAAAGTTGTATGAATGGAAATTAGTAGATTCCTTTTAAAAAAAAAAAATTTCCATTTTAACGTTCTTCTGCATCTCGAATAGTTTGACCGGAAAATGGAATTTGGTTATAGATTCTTTTCACATTTAAAATATTGTAACGTTTCAAGATTTTATTTGATTAATGAGTTTCATTAAAGAAATTTGTAGAGCTTTATAGGAACTATCAGAAATCAGTATTAATATTATTCATTTTTAAAAAAATTAGTTTCCAAGAATACCCAAACTTCTCTAATTTTTAGGATTTTTTCGAATATGCCTGGTTAACGAACTTGTTCTTACATCTTGGCTCCTGATGAAGTGCACGAAAACGCAATTTAATTTGATAATTTTTTGCAGGGATATCGTGTTCACAGATAACGACAACGGCAGACGGACGGTCAAGATTTAAAAATTCCTTTTTTTTATTCATAGGGTTATTAAACGTGGACATTTGTTAAGAAAAGTGGATGTAATATTTGACAAAAATCAAGTACCTTCTTATATGCGATGAGAATGTAAAAATGTAAAAACATATATAATTACCTCCAGAACAGGATAAAACCAAGAAAGAATAAAGCATTACAAATGTTTGGCCTCCTATTATCGCTGACATATGGAAACTCATTTTGATGAATTTTAGTTGTAATAATTATATTTATTTGAAAACAAGTCGTAATGCAACGTATCGAGAAATAAGTTATGACATATCAAATCGAATATCAATGTAATAATTTGAGGTAAATTAGTGTTGTTCTTGACTATATTATTGTGACACGTGTATGTTAGCTTATGCGAAAAGAACGATAGCCACCGGTAAAGATATGCGTAACATCTTATAGTCCTAGCCACGTATGTGGTACTTAAAAATCAAGGGTATCGTCGATGGTGGGGAAGAAACCTTGTGGGTAAACTCATGAGCCGTATGCTAATGTTGAAATGTTGGTGATAAAAGGAAATGCGTGACCATTATAATTATAAATGACGCATATTCTCATTCTATTACCAATAAAATATTTTGATATTGGAAAGATTTCAGTATCTTTGTTTGAATCAATAATAAATATGTTTTTGGCAGATAGTCTATAGATTTAAAGGCATTTATTTCTCAGTGTATATATGCTACCTTAATTATTTTCACACATGGTTTCTAACGTGATTTTTGTTAGTTTCCTATGCACACACTTATCAAGGAAGAAGAAGAATTTCTCCTTTCGGCGCGCTTTTGTCAAACTGATGCAAGCGCACACTGAGAAAAAATCCTGCGCATAGTGACGTGATATACAATATGTAGTTGAAAATGTCCTTAAATACTTTTTGTGGTTAAATTCAAGTAATAGGTGATCCGTCAGTGTAGGTACTAACAGTCGTCGTCGTGACTAAGTAATGTAGTCACAGTCACTATACGTAAGTATCAACTATAAGCTTATGGTAAAATCTAATGCATAAAATTACTACGTGGAACATTGTATTTTTCATAGCACCTCTTTTGAAAATCTGATTTTCGGTATCTGTAGAGCGGGTTGAAACTTTTATCGAAAATCTCATAAAAAACGTTTAAAAACGCTCATATAAAAAATTAAGTTGATTAACTTTAGCAGAAGTTATGATTGATGGAATAAGGGCGCGCGCGTTAAAACGTCAAAAATTTGAGCCACCATATGTTGACAACCAGTAGTACCAGAGCTGTCTCCTTTGGGTGATAAAAAAGGTATACTAGGACTATAATTCAGTGGACTTTCAAAAAAATTGAAGACAAAAAATTTTTAGGCAGGTACATTTGGCAACTTTTGCCCCATGTGTAGATACAGACACGGACAAAAATGGGGATCATAAGAATATCAACAATTTATAAAAAATATAAATGATTACCAATAAAAAAAGAATGTTAAACAGTACATAACTCATTCCCAAACTTGGTAGTTATTCCTGGTTTTGAGTAATCATTCATATTCTTCTGATCTCCACTTTTTTCTGTGCAGTGTGTCCCAAAAGCTTTGTATTGAGGTGGAACCCTACGCATTCTGGCCAGCAAACGTTGTATCACGCCTAGATAATATTGCCCATTCACCGTGGAGCCTTCAGGAACAAACTTATTATGAATCATCCCTTCAGAATCGAAGAAAGTGATGCGCATGGTTTTGACTTTCGATTTTTGCAGGCGCACTTTTCTTGGTGATTCTCTGCCTTCCTTGAACCTCTTAAACCACTCGTAAACTGTTGTTCGTGACAGAATTTGATCCCCATAAGCTTTCCGCAACATATCAAGCGTTTCTGTAAACGTCTTGCCCAATTTTACACAAAACTTGATGCTTGCTCTTTGCTCCATCGCGATTTCTTGACGATCCTTAAGTATTGTAGATACTGTCACTTTTTCGACTCTGGTAACACAACCACGAGTGTAAACTCAATAAAACTTACAGGACTGATAAAATAGGGTTCTACGAAAATAATGTGGCAATTATCACATAGATGGCATTGACAGTATAGTTCTTGTGACAGGAGTTCGGGAACTTTTGGGACACACTGTACATGATATAAAGTGTTGAATTTGATACCAGTTCAAGTTCACGTTCCCGCTGAGCGGGAAATCTGCCCAGGAACCGAAAAAATCGTCACATTTAGCTATGAAGATGTTAGTTGAATTCTGTAGTCACGATCTAGCGAGAGCGCCTTTCTATTGCCCAATTTAGTTCAAAGGACCTTTCTAGATGTTTTACATTCCCGAGTCAATGTTGGATGTGATTTTAAGTTTCTATTAGATAAATGCCCGAACCTCAAAATTTAGTCTTTTTATTTTTCTTATCAAATATTATGCAATTAGATATTTTTTCGCATTGCCGAAGTAATTTTTGGAATAGAAGTATAGTTGCTTAGTGAAAAATATTTTATTTCAATATTAAGAACGATTAAAAAATTGACTTTTGAGGGTAGGACATTTATTCAACGTCATTTTTTCTTCAAATAAATATTATATTTTTCATAGCACCTCTTTTGAAAATTCGATTTTTAGTACCTGTAGAGGAGACTGAAACTGCGCTTTCCAACTCTAGGGTTAAAACTTTGAAAGTACGGTTAAAAATCGCAGTTTTAATCTGCTCTACATTAAATCAAATTCTCAAAAAAGTTGCTATGAAAAATAATATTCATTACTCGAAACAAAACACAACGGATTCAACAAGCGTGAATGCATCCCCCACTTCGCTCGGACAGCAAACTTCACACTCGTCGCAATCGCTGTGTTTCATACCTTGTAATGCAATATATTATTATATGCCACCGGCGCGCAAACTCGTTTTTTCGCTACAGTTAACAGTAGCGCTATGTAGTATATTGCGCTACAGAGAAATGAAATGTAAAAATTGAACTTCGCATGCGCCTAAAGCCATGCAACGCAGCTCAATCTTCTTATTCTTCTTCTTCTTCTTCTTACAGCGTTAGCACCTTACTGGCAAAGCCTTATACATTTGAACTGCGCATGCTCTGTTACAACACGCTACTATTACACAAGATCGATAAAATCAAAATGGCCGGGACTAGTCGCGAAATATCAAGTGTAATGACTAGCGCCGCAAATAACTACAATACTAGATTAGATTCGAGTGTACGCATAAAAACTCGTTTACACACCGAAGTCACATAAAATAGAATACGTGCCAATGCACACAATTCGGGAAATTACGAAACTCGCGACAATGCTCGCAGGAATGATCGCGCCTCGGCTTTGTCTCGGCTACACCTCGACTACGCCTTGGCTTCGATCTCCTGCGAGCGTTGTCGCTCGTCACGCAATTACCCTCATTGTGCGCCTAGGCACGTAATATACTATTATTCAAATAACGAAAAATCTCATTCCTAGAACGGCGCTTACTTGACCATCATCTGGCGACAGCATGCCCTTCCACCTCTTAGGCAAGGGTGGAACAAAAGGTCCTCTGTCTTCTTCTCTCCCATACCTCGGTACGCTCTCTCGCACTCGCACCAAGTACCAGCGCAGTGAGGAGAGTCACACGCTGTGTATGCGTTCTCTCTCACTCCACTGGACATTCTTGTTACTCTCTTTCGCACTTGTACGGAGTGGCTAGAGAACCCTTACGTTCTCCCACTACCAGGGCCCAGCAATGGGACTCTCTAAGTAGAAAAAACTAAGAAAAAATTAGAAAGTGCGAGAGACGTCCAAGCAAGGGAAACTGTACTAGGAAAGTCGGGGAAATCGACCCCTTCCACAGGACCACCGAAGGGAGAGAAGCGAGATAAAAGGGCGCGTTTTCGCTGGCAGATTCATTCGGGGCGTAGGTCTCGTCTATGTTCTTAAATCTCTGGACAATAAAGTCGCTCGAGAAGAAGCTGAGTTCTGCTGCCAGCACCATCATCCCAATCCGGGTAAGCCCTCGCCTGAAGATCCTTCGGGTCTTCAATCCCTACTTTTCGCCAGAGTATCTGCCTAGGTCTTCCCTGGAAGATCCTCAGCGGTCTTCCATCTTACCTCTTGCCAGAAGATCTGTCTAGGTCTTCTCCCCTGGAAGATCCTCAGCGGTCTTCCATCTCTCTCCTACCTACGCCAGAAGATCCAACCGGGTCTTCGACTCTGGAAGATCCTCAGCGGTCTTCCATCTCTCTCCTACCTACGCCAGAAGATCCAACCGGGTCTTCGACTCTGGAAGATCTCTTACGGTCTTCCCTTTCTCTTATCCCCTCTCTCGCCTGTTAACCATGGCACATCCACGCGCTGCGAATCAACAAGAAGAAGCAGAAGAAGAAGAATAAGAGAAGCAGGAGAAGAAGAGTCGCCATGCTTCGTGTCTGATTGAATCCGGGCGCTAACCAGGCGCTATCTGGTTTGCCCGGTCTCAATAACGAAGGCCACAGCTGGGCACCTAAAATCCTCACCCACAACACCACCACGCCTCTTTCACCCGACCGAACATAGTAAACTGCAGTACGAGTAAGCTAGATTCACAAAATGCATGTAATAATAACTGTCATAAAGGTTTGCATCATCCGGTGTTGTGAGAAATTTTATTAAGGCATTGGACAGCGGAACATGCCAAAATCTACATAAGATGAACAGATCCGCTACTGATCAGAAAAGCTGGTTACAACACATCACTGAATTGAAAATCGTTCTACAATTTTTCAATCATAATTCGTCTATAAGTTTGCTCTTTAGCCTCTCTGATCTCATTCAGCAAAGTAGATCTTACAACTCACTGATTACAATATTATTCTGATTTGAATAGTTTATAGTAGTATACTTATCTCTTTTATTCCTTGGGATTTCAAGTATCATAATGAAGTACTCTGATCCAATACAGCTGATAACTAACAATTTCAGACAATTTAAACGTAAAAGGTTTACCTAAATTCCACATCAATGCTTGAGAATAGATTAATTTGAACTTAGAGGGGAGATTCAATATTTGGGATATTAATTATAAGTAAATCGTCGAAGCAAAAATGGATTAAGAAAGTTGCGAAAGAAAACTAGTTAAAAGTAATTCAGAAATGTGACAAATATATGGTATATTTTGATATAACGATATAACAGAATTAAGTATTATATTGTCATGCACTGTTCAAATATATTGTTATATTGTAATATATAATAGAATGTTTGTATTTTTTGTGAAGAAATGGTAGTGACACCCTCCATAGTTAATATTATGAAAGATGTTGATTTGCGATGGATGAGGGTAAAATGTAAAGAAGAAAACTCTTCATAATACTCGAACCCAATCATGAATTTAATCTATTGAGTAATGAAAAATAAATTCTATTCAAAGTGAATATATCTTCTTTTTTATTTATACTGGATTTATTCAATTTTATGTGAAACATCTCTGATGTTAATCTTTTCCGATAGTGAGAGACATAATCAACAATCTTAGTATTCTCCCAATCAATTTCATGGTTGAATTCTAATTGATGTTCACAGACTATGGATTCACTGTTCATTTTATTTTTGTGTTCATTAATACGAACTCTTAATGCTTTCTTAGATTCACCAATATAAGTCGCAGTGCAATTTTTACAATTAAAGTACACAATATTAGTTTGTTCCCATTTGTTCGTGGAGTCTTTACCTAATTTTATTATTGATTTCAAAGTTTTGTTAATCACAGGGATAGCTGAAATATTGTATTTTCTAAAAATATTTGACAATTTAGTGAAGTTTGTTATGTTGTATGGTAAGCATACCTTTGGTTGATGCCTGTATAATTCTGAACGGTTTTTCTTACTTAGAGAATTTGGCGAGCTGTATTTAATTTTATTCTTGCGGATTTTTAAATTTTTATCGATGAAGCTATTCGGATAATCATTGTTTAATAATATTTGTATAACGATTTTTAAATTGGCGTTATGAAGCGTTTTGTGAGATAAAGATAACGCTCGATCAACTGAGTTATAAACAATATTTTTTTTCTGACAAATTGGATGATTAGAAAAATAATTAATTGATCTATTTGATGAGGTAGGTTTTTGAAACCAAATCATCCATTACAATGTCTGCGAATAGATGTGAAATTGGTGAGCCCATTGGAGTACCAAAAATTTGCAAATAAATATTATTATTAAAGGTAAAGTATGTGTTTTCGAAAAAAAATCTAGTACATTTTATAATTTCGTCGAATGGAATTCTACAGTTATTATGAATAAGTTGACATCTTCGATCTAAACTCTTTAGGATCAAATCACAGGGTACATTTGTGAATAATGAATCCCATAAATTCGGCGGCCAATTTTAGTCACCGTTTCGAGAAATCACTCTGCCTAGAAACTTTTCACGCAAAAGACCGATGGTTTCGCCACTTGTGTTGCACGTAGCACCGTTTTGTTAGAAATAAACATCGTCCACATCCATATCTTGCAATTCTGGCCATAAATATTCATAATTCATGGTTCGATAGCGCAATCCATTCACCGAAACAGCCGCTCCAGCTTCATTTTCAAAAACATAAGGCCGAATGATCCCTCCTACCCAAAAACCGTACCAAACAGTTACACATTGCGGATAGAGAGGCATGCCAATAATCATTTTTGGGTTTTCCGAGTCTCAAATGCGACAGTTCTGCTTTTTTTAACAATTTCAATGCCGTGTTGAAGCATACATCGTTCCGTTTTTATCAATGGCATAGTTTTTAGTTGTCATCTGTCAAAAAATGACATCTCCAATTATGACAGCTGAAGAAATAGCGGGCTATTCAGAATGAAATCTCTAATTGTAAAATCCCGTAAAAAAGAAAAATTTTTATAAATCAGCCTACCTGAAAAACTCTAATTTCAGGAACGATACGATCAGGATGAGCCATCCAAATATATGTCACATGAAAAATAATTTAGTTAGTATATTCCGTTGGTAATAATTTTCCAAAAGCAACTACAGTGAGAAAAAAATTTGGTTTTTTCATCCAATTTGTTGAACTATGGGGTAGCATCTAATTTAGTGGTTGGTACAGTTAATTCTTGATTAGAAAAAGCATGTGCTGGTTGATATTACTATTCAGAATAGTTACGCAAACTAAATGAATGGCAATATCAAACAACATATGCTTGTTCTAACCAAAAAGAGCTGTACTAACCACTAAATTGGATGTAGCGGTAAAGCGTAACAAAAAAGATGTGAGTGTATCCATTAATTATTTCATTTGTAAAAATAGTTTCACCATCGAAAATCTAAAGGAAAATGGTATGGTCATTTTTTATAAGAGTTGAATAGTAATTTTATGCATGAAACTTGACTAGGATTAGGTAACTTATATAAATATATATAATTTTCAAATCCTTATACAATTATTTTCTCTACCGTTAAACTCTATGGATATTAAAAATTAATGAGTGAACTAAATAATTTCAGAATTTATTTTCTATAGAACTTGGAGATAAAAGAATTCATTTTATTGATATCACAAAACGTTATTTTAGGTTTTTATAGCATTTTCTAAATAAAAGTTAATATATTAGCTTGTATGTTTACATTTTATTAAATGTAGACATTCTAGACTTGGTCCGATAATACAAAATTTCATTTTACTATTTAAATGTCCTATTCTCGTATGACTCCGGTTTTAAAAATGCATTTTCATGAATATTTCTGAAGGATTGAAAGAAGAACTGTATTACAAAAGATAAAGCGTACAGTTAAAAGATTTATAATAAAAGTGAGAAGAATAAAAAGAAACAGGTGGTGAAAAACAGGCAAATTTTTAATTATGACCAAAAGGTCATTTATGCTGTATAATGCTAACCAATATGCTGCATCGTATCTTTTTGAATCTCAATGACACATTTTACTTATGAAAGCTTTGTGTAGCCTTTGCTAGAACAAGAACCTATGTTAGTTATGGTTTGCCACAGAGATTGCCCCCGACCAAATTCTCGCGCTGCTTTACGTGTATCTAGAGCCTTCTGGATATTATTTGCGTCCTTATAAATTTCATGGAACGTAGTAAATGTAAAAAAGTCGCATTTAGGTACACGTGTTAATTTCTTGGCAATTCCTATAACATTAAAGTTTTGGAACAGAAGGTTACCAACATATCCCTGAAACATAAAAATAGTACATTATGTAACTAAGCAGTAAAGTTGATCTTTTCGAGGAAGAAAAATTTAAATGCATTAACTGTATAGAGTTAGGTATTACTGGAAAAATGATTGGTAGATACACACACCGTTTACTGATGAGTGACGTTACACTGACTTGGAAAAAAAGATGTAAATTTAGTTTGCGGCACTTTTCAGTAATCAATCCAGCTTTTGATTTAACTTCGTTTGGACGGGAGTTCCAAATGGTCAACGTTTTATGCTTGTAATTTGTCATGTCTCATCGAATCTCTATGTTTCGAGATTCTCTGAATGAGAAAAAAGGATACTTCTAAATTTCAAGAACCGAAACAATTCGAATCCTCAAAATACCTAAACGACCAAATATGGTCTAAAACTTCCCCTTTTTAGGTTCTTATAATTGTTCATGTTAAGGCTTGTTCTGTCCAAATTTGGTCAATTTGGTATTTTGAGGGTTTAAATTGTTGCAAATTCTTGAAATTTTGAATTATTGTTTTGTTTGGACCCTAATGCAAAGCAAAGGGAATCGTACGTCGAAATTTAAAATGTATGTTTTTAGCTTTTGACTTTTAAAATGAATATATTTTGATGAAAGTGGTTCAATCTTTCCTAATCTTTTGACCATCAATAACAAGAAACGGATATACCAGGGGTTTTAGTTGAAATTTGCCGGTTTTACTCATAGATGTCGCTAGAAATATGTATACATTTCTATGATTTGGCATCTATGTCATATTTTTCTATGGACAATAACCTTCAAAAATACACAATTACATTCTGCCAAAATAATAGCATCATTGTTGTTTACTTCAGTGAATATGTCGAGTTTCGTTCCAAGTAAATGGCATTCGCGGCATTCGTTGCTTTTCTTATTTCATCAAAAGAAAAAAGCAGTTGAAGCTCATCGATTGCTGGTAGAAACTTATGGAGAACATGCTCCAGTGATTAGAACATGTGAGACATGGTTTCGTCAATTTAAAAGTGGAGATTTCGATTTAACAGACAATGAACATACTGGTGCAGCGAAAAAGTCCAAAGACGAGGAATTGCAGGCGTTATTGGATGAAGACCCAACCCAATCGCAAAAACAATTGTCACAAACACTAAATGTGACCCGAGGAGCATTTTGTCAACGTTTAAAAGCCATGGGAAAAATCCAAAAGTATGGAAAATGGGTACCACACCAACTGAACGATAGACAAATGGAAAATCGAAAAACCATTTGTGAAATGCTGCTTCAACGGTTCGAAAGGAAATCTTTTCTGCATCGAATTGTCACGGGGGACGAAAAATGGATTTATTTCGAGAACCCGAAGCGGAAAAAATCATGGCTTTCACCTGGTGAGGTCGGCCCATCGACTCCAAGGCCAAATCGCTTTGGCCGTAAGACAATGCTCTGTGTTTGGTGGGACCAGTGGGGTGTGGTGTACTTCGAGTTATTAAAACCTGTTGAGATGGTGATTACGGATCGCTACCGACAACAAATTATCAATTTGAATCATGCGTTGATCGAAAAACGGCCGGAATGGGCCCGAAGACATGGCAAAGTTATCCTACAACATGACAACGCACCGTCTCATACCGCTAAAGTGGTGGAGAACACATTAAAAGCATTGAATTGGGAAATATTATCGCACCCGCCGTACTCTCCAGACCTCGCCCCGTCCGACTATCACCTTTTCACATCGATGGGACACTCACTCACAGAGCAGCGCTTCGCCAATTTTGAAGAAGTCGAAAAATGGCTCGTCGAATGGTTTGCCTTGAAAGAGAAAAAGTTTTTTTGAAATGGTATCCATGATTTGCCTGAAAGATGGGTAAAATGTGTAGAATCCAATGGTCAATACTTTGAATGAAAAATTTTTGATATTCCCTTCAGAATTAATTGTTTTTTTTATTGAAAAAACCGGCAAGCTTCAACTAACACCCCTGGTAGATCGATTCATACCGTTTTGTCATAAAAAGTCTGTAGATTAATGCTTGAGTTCTTGAATTGACTGAGGAGCATCAGCATAAGGTGTCAAATCGCATGATGTCGACAGCCAATTGAGCCCACGGGAAGAAGAACTCGCCGAGCGCTCGAAAACGGGAAAAGTATTGTCCACTTTCTAAAATTGAAGTAAAAAAAAAAAGTTGTAAAAACTCAAAATAAAAAAATATAAGCTGATAGAGCTTGTCAAAATACAACTTTCACTCTCCAGGTATTTTTTATTCCAACATGATTATTACAAAAGAAAAACATAACAGGTATTTTTTGAATAACCTAAAATCAATGTTTCAAAAAACATAAATTGCGATTTCTCGGTAAGTACTGCACGCAATGGATTAAATTTTGTGTATTTTCTCTCAGTATTTATTGATGATGCCGAATAGTCATTTAAAAACAATAAATACCATCAACATTTGATGATATTCAGTAACAAATCAATACTTGTCAATTCTTTGTTTTTCGCGATTCGGAGTGAAAAAGTGACGAATAAATTTTATGTTTCGAAAAATATGAAGTGACAAAGTTATTTATTTGTATTTAAGGAAGTTTTTCGGAAAATTTCAAATTATTCGTACTAAAAATAAAGAATTGAGAGGGTTGTAAATAATAAGCGCGCGACGCACGAAGCGCTAAAGTTGAATTATTCAACAGAATTCCGCGGTTTTCTTAGTTTATTTGTGTATTTGCTACTGAAAATCATGCGATTGTACATAATTTTTTCGTAAACAATTAATCGTGAAATTAAATTTGACGTTTTGTATTTTTTATACAAATTTTATTATTATGAATATGAAAATAATTTACAATTGTACACAATATATCTATTAAAACATCATTCTATACTACCTCAATAATAATAACTTAATCTTGCATCTTAAAAAACTATTTCATTTGGATTTCTTAACTGGGACATTCGTTAATATATCTTCGTAATATTTTTTTCGACCTGGGGTCAAATATCTTAATAAGGCTCGAACATCTTTAATTTCTTCCTCGCTTATTCCAATGGAATCGTCCTGAGGTGTTTCACACAATTCATTATATATATAAGGTTTTGGAGGTGGGAGAAGTTTGAACTTAAATAATTTTATTTTATTATTACATATTATGAATTTTAATGATTTTCAGTGGCAAATATTTAAACAAATATCCAAATAAACTAAGAAAACCGCGGAATTCTGATGAATAATTCAACTTTAGTGCTTGGTGCGTCGCGCGCTTTTTATTAACAACTCTCTCAATTATTTATTTTTAGTACGAATAATTTGAAATTTTCCGAAAAACTTCCTTAAATACAAATAAATAACTTTATCACTTTATATTTTTCGAAACATAAAATTTATTCGTCACTTTTTCACTCCGAATCGCGAAAAACAAAGAATTGACAGGTATTGATTTGTTATTGAATATTTTCAAATGTTGATGGTATTTATTGTTTTTAAATGACTATTCGGCATCAGCAATGAATACTGAATGAAAATACGCAATATTTAATCCATTGCGTGCAGTACTTACCGAGAGTTCTACCTCCCGTGGGCTCAATTGTAATCAGGGTTTCGAGGAATCACACGGCCTGGAAATTTTTCACGTAGAAGACCGATGGTTTCGTCACTTCTGTATCACGTAGCACCGTGTTGTTGGAAATGAACATCGTCAAAATCGATATATCCTAATTTTGGCCATAAAAATTCATTAATCATGGTTCAATAGCGCAATCCAATCACCGAAAAAGCCGCTCCAGATCCATTTTCAAAAAATAAGGCCCAATGATAGCTCCTGCCCAAAAACCGCACCATACAGATAGAGAGGCTTTTCAATAATCATTTTTGGGTTCTCCGAGCCCTAAATGCGACAATTCAGCTTATTAACGTAGCCTTCAAGGTGAAAATGAGCCTAATTGCTCATAATGATTTCATTTCACCATTTTTTGAAATGATTTTAAAAATTTCAATGCGTTTTTGAAGCTTGTATCGTTTCATTCATATTAATGGAATAGTTTTTAGTTGTCATCTGTCGAAAAATGACACCTCTTATTATGACAGCTGCCAAAATAGCGGGCTATTCGGAATGAAACCTCTAATTGGAAAACCCTATACATGTGAAATTAATTCATGCAGTCTTTGAAAAACAGGTATTACTCGAGTTATATCGTTATTCCATCCATCCTCTTAATTGTTCTCAACTTAAAATGTACTCACCTGATGGAATAGTGTGTTTCCTTCAATCTTCGAATTAGTTACTACAATTTCAGAGGAAGTGTATTCTGACATCATAATTGATTGAACAAATCTCATAGTTGGTTTTGGTGAATCCTGCAACATATCACGCATATTTCTTCAAATATTATCAATGTAGTTGATTATCAAGTAGTTTCGCTGATGTTCAATGATGATATTGTTCTGAATCATTAGTATTATTTATTCCACTAATGGAACTTAATATATAGATAAACATTATGTTCTTGGATTTTTGTGACTTAAAGTATTAAAACGAGTTATTTAAGTTTAACAGATTTTAAAGCACTTTCATTAATGAACAATAGTTCTATTGAATTTCTGATATTTAACTTTTATTCAATTCGAAAATAGCTTCGTAAATTTTATAAATGCGTATTTTTGTTTGTTTGTATTATATGTATTTTTCTACCTTGTTCCATCCTACCAGCGTTTCTCCTATTGAATCAATTGGTTTAACTGCTAATAAAGGAGTTGTTAATACATAATTCTGTCTGTCAATTTCTGGTACTTGCAACTATAACAAAATTAATTTTTTCATTAAAAATATGAAAATGACCAACCTCGGACAATCTGGATGTTTTTTATAATTTCTTTAATAACGTTTCGATGACTACTATGTCATCCTCATCAGATTTTACAAATTTGTTTGATGTTGAAATTCTATGATTATACAAAAGAAAGAAAATCTTGAGAATAACAAACATAAAATTTTTGACTTTTTGTCAAATTCGATGATAAAAACTATTGCATTCAGCAAAGGTAGATAAGAAGTTTCCTTCATAATTTTTAATTTAAAAATTGTTGTAATAAAAATGTGTGGTTACACTGAAGTTAATAACAGAATACTGAGAAGTACTAAACAGACGAAACGGACATTTGTATGTGACAAATTTGTAACAGTGCCGTAGTAATAGGAACAACATAATTTAATTGAATTGAAAACACTATTGATTTTAAGAATATAGAATCAAATTATAAGATTAATTAATATATTTAAAAATTAAATTTATGTGAGATGATCCAAAATAATATCATAAGAAGCGTTGTAATCTTTTGAGTCAAACATCACATTAATGCTATTTTTCCTTCCTTTTTTATGTAAAACTTTTCTACAATTATTATTTTGAAATAATTTGTTTCTTTGTGTAAAATTTTAATATTGTCTCAATCAAAATTCTGTTGAGAACCTGTATCATTCTTATTGTTTATTCTATGTTCTGTAACAACATTATGGTATTTTTCATTTAAAATAATGTTTTTTTTGTGTTCATCACATCTGACAAAAAGCATTCTTTCCGTTTGACCTACATAGGTTTTTGAACAATCCAAGCATGGAATCATATAAGCTACATTTGGAATTTCAGATTTATTCAAAAGGTCTTTTCCTAATTTTATGTATTTATCTAATTTTGAAATATTTCTGAAAACAGTGGTTATGTTGTATTCTTTTAGTTGTCTTTTAATTTTACAAGGTAAATTTCCATAATAAGGAGGGTAATCATTTCATCCTTGTGTTTTTCTAAATATAAGAGATTAATTTTATTTGTTTTAATAACATGAGAAGGTTTTAGTTTTATGTGAAAAAATCTGTCCGGCGTCTGTGGACACGATAACTCTCGATAGAATTATCGGATCGGAATTAAATTTGGAACACCTCTTGAGAGCCCAAACAAAAAGTTTTTGTAATTCTTTTCTTGGAAAAATAAAAAATTGAAGTACTGATTTCTGATAGTGCTTAAAAATATCCACTAATCATCCCAGCAACATCCTTTAATTAAACCAAAATTAGGAAAGTTATAGTATGTTAAAACTTGAAAAAAGTGGATATAAAAGTTGAATTTCCCAATTGATTTATACAAGATACGATAAAAACATTAAAATACCAAATCGTTTACTACAAAAAGGTCTATAAATTCGAATTGCAACAGATTTTTATGAGATGTATACTTTTCTTTTTAATTTGAAAAAGTACTCTTTGAAATCGAAAACTCAATTTCTCAAGCAAAATATGTGAAATACGAATAAACGTTAAGATGGAAAATTATTTGCCTAAATGAGGTTTATAAAGTCTCATGGTGATATTATTTGACTTGATGTATACACAGCGTACCGTAACCGAACTTTTTAGTTATAGAATATAAAAAGCATGGTATTGTGTTTCAAAGCAAATATTTCTTCAAAATAGGATCCATTTAACTCAATACAACGTTTGGAAAAGATCAACCAATTTATCCATAGACTTTTTAAACTCGGTTTTTGGGATGTTTGTTAGCACCTGTGTCACAGCTGCTTGAATGGTTGGAACGTCATCGTAAAAAGCTCCTTTCATTGCAGTTTTCAGTTCTGGGAATAAAAAGTAGTCACACGGTGATAGATCAGTCTGAACCACGTATAAACTTGAGTGCAACTAATACAATCACCACCATAAACTTTTTCTGATAATTCGTAAGTCTCAGCAAATTTTTTACCGAGTTTAAAACAAAATTTAATAATTGCTCTTTGTTCCATTATGTTTTTACGACATAACCACAAAAACTACTGTCATTAAAACGTGCGTAATTTTGTGACCTGCCAACTGATTTGCTTGAACTTGGTTGCGCTTGAATAAAGAAAAATGTACCTTTCTAACGCTGACAACGTGCAATAGATGGCGGTACGTGTTGTATGATTTAAACTCAAAGTTCGGTTATTTTCAGATCACACAGTGTACTTTATGTTTTGATTTTAAAAACACTATTAAAGTTCATAAAACTATTTTTGGACTAATGAATTGTAGACAATGATAAGGCGGGAATTTTAATTATTTAGGATTTCTTTATCCAATCAACAGTTTTAATACAAAAAGTGAAAAAACTTACTGGGAAGAAGAACCATTGAAGTTACACTAATGAAATTTGGTGTACACAAGAAAGAAACTTTCTTGAACTGATAAATTCAATTAAAACAGTGAGAGTAATTCTGCGTTACTTTAATGGCGTTTCTTTGGAACCACGTTCTGGACTTGCAAAAGTATTACAAGGCAAAAAAATTTGGCAATTTCAATGAGAAATTAGTGGAATATCTAAAAAGACTAAAGTTGTACAATTTCGAATATTTTCGAATATGCAATTTTACTTGATTATAATTTATTTCAATAAACTTTATTAAAATTTACTTTATCAGTAGTCTTCGCGGATATAAAAGCTTAGTTTCCACGATTTATCACTAGAACTCAAGAAAAATATATAATTTTATAAATGTGAGCTTACATTATCACAGTTTCTCCGATTTCAATGAATACATACTTAACACGACAGTCGCGCTCGATAATGGCAATCGGAGACAAAAAACCTGAGATTTGATTTTAGAGAAAAGAATTGAAATTTTTCATCTTGATTCAAATTTTTGACAATCAATGTTTAGGTAAAAATTTCTAGATCTTTTACAAGCAAACAGATCTACATTCTAACGTAATTTCGTATCTCGAATAGTTTGAATGGAAAATGAAATTATATTATCGATTTTTTTTTTAAATTCAAAAACACTGTAACTCTGAAAATTTCGATTTTACCAATATATTTCATGGAATTAAATTGTAGAGCTTTTCAAGCATAATCAGAAATTACTATGAAATTTTATTCATTTATCAAAAAATTAATTTTAAGAAATACCAAAGGGTCTCCAACTTTTAAAATCTTTGTTAAATATGTGTAGTTAAGGAACTCGTTCGTTTTATTTGTTTACTGATAAAATGATAAAGTGGATATCAAATGTTACTCAAATCAAATATCTTATAATGTGGGATAAGAGTGTAAAAGTGTAAAAAAATACATAATTACCTTCAGAAGAGCAAATTATATAATTTTATAGATGTGAGCTCACATTCTTACTGTTTCCCGATTTCAAGGAGTACATACAGTACAGTCGGAAATTGGTATTAAATTTCAAGTGCCTCCGGCGCGTAAACTCGTTTTTACGCTACAGTTGAGAGTAGCGTAATGTTGTGTATTACGATACAGAGGAATGTAATGTCAGAATTGAACTGCGCTTATGCTTATAACCATACAGCGGAGCGTAATCTTCTTCTTCTTCGTACAGTCTTGGCACCGTACTGACAAAGCCTTGTACATTTGAACTGCGCATGCTCTATTACAATACTCTACTACTACACAAGATCGAGAAAATCAAAATGTCCGCAACTAGTTGCGAAATATCAAGTGCAATGGACGAGAATCATGATGAATACTAGATTAGATTCGAGTGTACGCATAAAGACTCGTATAAGCACCGAAGTCACATAAAATAGAATATGTGCCAATGCACACAATTCGGGTAATTACGAGACTCGCTTAAAATGCTCGCAAGCTTTTTTTAAACATCATTTTGGAAAGAAAATTAACGGCCGCACTTGGAGAAAAACTCAAAAATATGTTTAAAATTAAAAAATGAAGTTCAAATAATTTCTTTTATCTAAAACCATTGCTTTCAGCGTAAAGCTCATGAAAAAAAGTTTGAAAGACCTCCATAAAAATTTTATTTAGATAACTTTTGTAGAAGTTATGGTTAATTGAGTATCAGCGTGCGCGGTAAAAAGTTGAAAATTCGAGCTCCTGTATACATTATTAGTAAACGACAACAGTATAATTGGTCCCTAGCGTAAAGCTAGCGTAAAGTAGCATTATAAGTAATGAATGAGGTAAAATAAATAATTAACATGTTTTTATCCTTATTCCTTATAAAATGTAGACCCGGATTTGTTTTACTTATTAAAGACATTCTATGGTTTTATTTGCAGATAAGTCTAGAAAATATGACAAATAGAAGTTTTGAGTTTAGTTGGATGAACTTTCTTAAGGCCCCCCGTTGCGGATTAAGATAGAATGGTTTCAGGATTATAAGAAAACTTACAAATTACTAACAAATCATGAATTTTAAGACTTATGATTGAACCCGAAACACAACAGCACCTCAGAGTCCAACAAATTGGATGTAGCGGTAAGACGTAACAAAAAAGAAGTGAGTGTATCCATTAATTATTTCATTTGTAAAAATAGTTTCACCATCGAAAATCTAGAGGAAATTGGTATGGTCATTTTTTATAAGAGTTAAATAGTAATTGTATGCATAAAACTTGACTGGGATTAGGTAACTTGCATAAATATATGTAATTTTTAAATCCTTATACAGGGTGGGCCATATAAAATTTTTAATTTAAAAAGTCAATAAAAAAAAAACGGCTCGATATTTTTCAAAGGTCTAACATTTATTTGAAATTTTATTTTATGAAATTGATTTGTGGAAAACAATTTCGGACAAATGACCACCACGTCTGAGTTTACAGTAGCTTATCCGATCCACCCAATTTTGGAGTACTTTCTCGATAGTTTCAGGCCTTATGACAGCAACAGCAGCTTGTATCTCGTACTTCAGATCTGGAATTGTTTCTGGATGGTTGACGTAACATTTATCTTTAAAAGCTCTCCACAGAAAATAGTCCAACGGAGTTAAATCGCAGCTTCTGAGAGGCCAATTCACATCACCTCTTTTGCTGATTATGCGATTTTCGTTAAAAATAGTGTTTATTTAAAAATAAAATGTCAATTTTTTCGTTTATATTAGACTGTAAAAAAAAGAAAAAAAAGATTTTGACTTAATTTTTGACTTAAAACTACAAGAAGATTGACACAAGTCTCAAACTTCATTTTAAAAGAAAGGGTTTATATCTCACTTCTAATCATCCTTTTGTTGAACTGACGGAAGCTTTGTGTAGCCTTTGCTAAAACTAGAACCCATGTTAGTAACGGTTTGCCACAGAGATTGCCCCCCACCAAATTCCCGCGCTGCTTTAGGTTTACCTAAAGTCTTCTGGATATTATTTGCGTCCTTATAAATCTCTTGGAACGTAGTATATGTCAAAAAATCGGCTTCAGGTTCACCTTTTAATTCGTTGGCAATTCCTATAAGATTAAAGTTTTGGAACAGAAGGTTACCAGCACATTTCTGAAACATAAAAATAGTACATTATCTACCTAAACAGTAAAGTTGATCTTTTGGAGGGAGAAAAATTTAAATGCATTAACTGTATAGAGTTAAGTATTCCTGGGAAAATGATTGGTAGATATGATACACACACCGTTTACTGATGAGTGACGTTACACTGTCTTGGAAAAAAAAGATGTAAATTTAGTTTGCGGCACTTTTGAGTAATTAATCCTGCTTTTAATTTTTCTTTGTTTGGATTGGAGTTTGAAGCGGTCAACGTTTTATACTTGAATTTGCCATGTCTTATCAAATCTCTATATTTCGACATTCCCCGAATGAGAAAAAAGGGTACTTCAAAATTTCAAAAACCGAAACAATTCGAATCTTCAAGATACCTAAACGACTAAATATGGACCAAAAATTGCCCTTTTTAGGTTCTTATAATTGTTTATTTTGAGGCTTGTTTTGTCCAAATTTGGTCAATTTGGTATTTTGAGGGTTTAAATCGTTGCAAATTCTTGAAATTTTGAATTATAGTTTTGTTCAGACCCTAATCCAAAGCAAAGGGAGTCGTACGCCGAAATAAAAAATGTACGTTTTTCGCTTTTGAATATATTTTGATGAGAGAGGTTCAATGTTTCCTAATCTTTTGATCATCAATAACAAGAAACGGACATAGATCGAGTCATACCGTTTTTCCATTAAAATTCTGTAGATTAATGCCGAATTTCATTACGAATGTTATATAATTTATGTACGATATATATGAAAGTATATATTAGATCATAAAGGGTTTTCTAATTAGAGGTTTCATTGTAATTTATAAGAAAGACGCGTGTTTTTTTGTGGAAAATCATTCGATTTTCATTTCATTCAATAGCGGAAAGTTTTCCATTAATAATAAAAAACAATATCATTGATATGGCCTCCACGGCTACGTTTGCCACTTGTGTGGCACATAGAGCCGTCTTGTTGGAAATAAACATCGTCCACAACCATATATTCCAATTCTTGCGATAAAAATTCATTAATCATGGTTCCAGAGCTCAATACATTCACCGAAAAAGCCGCTCCAGCTTCATTTTCAAAAAATAGGGCCCAAAGATCCCTGCTGCCCAAAAAACGCACCAAACAGTCATATGTTGCGGATAGAGAGGCTTTTCAATAATCATTTTTGGGTTTTCCGAGCCACAAATGAGACAATTCAGCTTATTAACGTAGCCTTCAAGGAAAAAATGAGCCTAATCGCTCATAGTGATTTTATTTCACCATTTTTGTAAATGATTTTAACAACTTCAATGCGCTTTTGAAGCTTGTATCATTTCATTCTTATTAATGGAATAGTTTTTAGTTGTCATCTGTCGAAAAATGACACCTCTTATTATGACAGCTGCCAAAATAGCAGGCTATTCGGAATGAAATCTCTAATTGGAAAACCCTATTCATGTGAAATTAATTCATGCAGTCTTTGAAAAACAGGTATTACTCGAGTTATATCGTTATTCCATCCATCCTCTTAATTGTTCTCAACTTAAAATGTACTCACCTCATAAAATGGTAATGTTCCTTTAATCTGCGAATTAGATACTAAAATTTCAGGGGAAGCGTATTTTGATATTATAATTTGTTTAGCAAATCTCATAGTTGGTTTTGGTGAATCCTGCAACATATCACGCATATTTCTTCAAATATTATCAATGTAGTTGATTATCAAGTAATTTCGCTGATGTTCAATGATGATATTGTTCTGAATCATTAGTATTATTCATTGCACTAATGGAACTTAATATATAGATAAACATTATGTTCTTGGATTTTTTGTGACTTAAAGTATTAAAAAGAGTTATTTAAATTTAACAGATTTTAAAGCACTTTCAGCAATGAAGAATAATTCTATTGAATGTCTTATATTCAACTTTTATTCAATTCGAAAATAGCTTAGTAAATTTTATAAATGCGTATTTTTTTTTTCGTATTATATGTATTTTTCTACCTTGTTCCATCCTACCAGCGTTCCTCCTATCGATTCAACTGGTTTTACTGCTAATAAAGGAATTCCTGATACACAATTTTCTCTGTCAATTTCTGGTACTTCCAACTATAACAAAATTAATTTTTCCAATATAAAAAAATTAGAAATCTTGAATATTTTTTAGGAATACTCACCACAATGATGAAAAGTTTCCCATTTTTTACTTCCTTATATTGTTTTATAGGATAAGCTTTATCAGTAAGACCCATAATCACAGCAGATATTTCCGAATAATGCTCGCGAATTTTATGAAAACAAATTTTAAGAGTCAAAACCTGGTCAACAGTCGCTCGGTACCCGCCACAAATGTGTTATCCATTATTCTGTAAAGACACCTAAGAATTTATGTTGTCCTCATTAGCATGCATCGCTTCTTTTTCTGTTGCTGATTGAGAGGTACTCGCGCTTGCCTTATCCAATGCACCTAGTTTTATTAGAAAAAATGTCAATATATTTAAAGAATATCGATGAACATACAGATTAAGGTAATCATTTCATCCTGGGGTTGTTCTAATTATAAGAGATTAATTTTATTTGTTTTAATAGGATGAGAAGGTTTTGGTTTTATGTGAAAAAATCTGTCCGGCGTCTGTGGACACGATAACTCTCGATAGAATTATCGGATCGGAATTAAATTTGGCACACCTCTTGAGTGCCCAAACAAAAAGTTTTTGAAATTCTTTCCTTGGAAAAGCCAGAAATTGCAGTACTGATTTCTGATATTGCTTGAAAATATCCACTAATCATCCCAGCAACATCCTTCAATTAAACCAAAATAAGGAAAGTTACAGCATGCTAAAACTTGAAAAAAGTGGATATAAAAATTGAATGATCCAGTTAAATTATACATGATACGATAAAAACGTTAGAATACAAAATCGTTTACTACAAAAAAGACAATAAATTTGAATTGCAACAGATTTTTATGAGATGTATATTTTTCTTTTTATTTTGAAAAAATACTCTTCAAACTCGAAAACTCAATTTCTCAAGCAAAATATGTGAAATACGAAAAAACATTGAGACCCTAGCGAACTGGCTGAACGGTAGCTTTACGCTGTAGCGTAAAGCTATCGTAAAGCTATCGTAAAGTAGCATTATAAACCATGAATGAGGCAAAATAAACATTCAAAATGTTTTTATCCTTATTCTACGTTAAAAATAACGTTAAAACGTGATGGACATATGCAATAATTTTATTTATTAACGCTAAAAATTAAAAAAACATAATACCTCTCATTGAAGGCAGTGCAGTGGTTCACCTTTTGTGGAACGTCTCCACCGTTAAAGTTGGCCATTGGTTGGAGTGAGACACAACTATACTTTTTTCTCACTCTAACAAATAGTCAATCCTGACTGTGAAAACATGGAAAGTGATGAACCACTGCACTGCCTTCAATGACAGGTAATATTTTTTTTTAATTTTTAGCGTAAATAAATAAAATTACTGCATATTTCAATTACCAGTTAACGTTATTTTTAACGTAAAATAAGGATAAAAACATTTTGAATGTTTATTTTGCCTCATTCATGAGTTATAATGCTGCTTTACGATAGCTTTACGCTACAGCGTAAAGCTTCCGTTCAGCCAGTTCGCTAGGGGATGGACAATTATTTGCCTAAATGAGGTCTATAAATTTTCATGGTGATACTTTTGACTGGATGTATACACAGTGTGATCTAAAAATAACCGAACTTTTTAGTTATAGAATATAAAAAGCATGGTATTGTGTTTCAAAGCAAATATTTCTTCAAAATAGGATCCATTTAACTCAATACAACGTTTGGAAAAGATCAACCAATTTATCCATAGACTTTTTAAACTCGGTTTTTGGGATGTTTGTTAGCACCTGTGTCACAGCTGCTTGAATGGTTGGAACGTCATCGTAAAAAGCTCCTTTCATTACAGTTTTCAGTTCTGGGAATAAAAAGTAGTCACACGGTGATAGATCAGTCTGAACCACGTATAAACTTGAGTGCAACTAATACAATCACCACCATAAACTTTTTCTGATAATTCGTAAGTCTCAGCAAATTTTTTACCGAGTTTAAAACAAAATTTAATAATTGCTCTTTGTTCCATTATGTTTTTACGACATAACCACAAAAACTACTGTCATTAAAACGTGCGTAATTTTGTGACCTGCCAACTGATTTGCTTGAACTTGGTTGCGCTAGAAAGAAGAAAAATGTACCTTTCTAACGCTGACAACGTTTAATAGATGGCGCTACGTGTTGTATGATTTAAATTCAAAGTTCGGTTATTTTCAGATCACACAGTGTACTTTATGTTTTGATTTTAAAAACACTATTAAAGTTCATAAAACTATTTTTGGACTAATGAGTTGTAGACAATGATAAGACGGGAATTTTAGCTATTCAGGATTTCCTTATGCAATGAACAGTTTTAATACAAAAAGTGAAAAAACTTACTGGGAAGGAGAACCATTGAAGTTACAATAATGAAATTTGGTGTACACAACAAAGAAATTTTATCGAACTGATAAATTTAATTAAAACAGAGGGAGTAAGTCTGCGTCACTTTAATGGCGTTTCTTTGGAACCACGTTCTGGACTTGCAAAAGTGGTACAAGGCAAAAAAATTTGGTAATTTCAATGAGAAATTTGTGGAATATCTAAAAAGACTAAAGTTCTTAGGTTTCGAATATTTTCGAATATTCAATTTCACTTGACTATAATTTATTTCAATAAACTTTATTAAACTTAACTTTATCAGTAGTCTTCGCGGACATAAAAGGTTAGTTTCCACGATTTATCAATAGAACTCAAGCAAATTATATAATTTTATAGATGTGAGCTCACTCTCTAAAAGTTTCTCCGATTTCAAGGAATACATACTCAACACGTCAGTCGCGCTCCATAATGGCAATCGGAAACAAAGAACCTGAGATTTGATTTTAGAGAAAAGAATTGAAATTTTTCATCATGATTCAAATTTTTGACAATCAATGTTTAGCTAAAAATTTCTGGATCTTTTGCGAGCAAACAGATCTACATTCTAACGTAATTTTGTATCTCAAATAGTTTCAATGGAAAATGAAATTATATTGTCGATTTTTTTTTTAAATTCAAAAACACTGTAACTCTGTAAATATCGATTTTACCAATATATTTCATGGAATTAAATTGTACAGTTCTTCAAGCACAATCAGAAATTAGTATTAAATTTTATTCATTTATCAAAAAATTAATTTTATAAAATACCAAAAGGTCTCTAACTTTGAAATCTTTGTTAAATATGCATGGTTAAGGAACTCGTTCTTTTTATTTGTTTACTGATAAAAGGATAAAGTGGATATCAAATGTTACTCAAATCAAATATCTTTTTATGTGGGCTGAGAGTGTAAAAGTGTAGAAACATACATAATTGCCTTCAGAAGAGCAAATTATATAATTTTATAGATGTGAGCTCACATTCTCACAGATTCCCGATTTCAAAGGATACATACTCAACAAGACACTCGCGCTCGATAATGACAATCGGAAACAAAGAATCTGATATTCGGCTTTAGGGAAAAAAATTAAAATTTTTCATTTTTAATAACATTTTTGACAATCAATATTTAGATCAAAATTTCTAGATCTTTTACAAGCAAACAGATTTACATCCTAACGTAATTTCGTATCTCGAATATTTTGAATGGAAAATGGAATTAGATTATCCATTATTTTTTAAATTCAAAAACACTGTAACTCTGTAAATTTCGATTTTATTAATATATTTAATTTAATTAAATTGTAGAGATTTTCAAGCACAGTCAGAAATTGGCGTTAAATTTAATGTGCCTCCGGCGAGTAAACTCGTTTTTACGCTATAGTTGAGAGTAGCGCAATGTTGTGTATTGCGCTACAGAGGATTGAAATGTAAAAATTGAACTGCGCATGCGCCTGTAACCATACAGCGGAGCGTAATCTTCTTCTTCTTCGTACAGCGTTGGCACTGTACTGACAAAGCCTTGTACATTTGAACTTCCCATGCTCTATTACAATACGCTACTACTACACAAGATCGAGAAAATCAAGCTATTTCCATTGCACGAAAGCCAAACTATGGAGGGATTCCCTCAGAATTCACGTCACCTTTGGTTTTGAAAAGTGATTATTTAATGAGTATTCTACTTGAACATTTTTTATTGCTATAAAAAGCTTCAGGAATAATTCGTGGAAAGGTATTCAAACAGACCAGACTGTGTGAAGCGTAAATTAGAAGTTATTTCGAAAAAACTGACCCCACTGATGGAATCCCTCATATGTTTGGTAACGGAGGGTTAAGAAACTCGTTCTTTTTTCTTAGTTACTGATAAAATTATGAAGTGGATATTAAATTTTACTCGAATCAAATATATCTTCTTATTTGCGATGAGAGTGTAAAAGTCTAGAAACATACATAATTACCTTCAGAAAAGGATAAGAGCAAGAAAAAATAGAGTATTACAGCTGTTTGACTTCCCATTGTCGGTGACGAACAGAAACTTATTTTTATCAATTATGATTCTAATTTAGATATTCGTAGTAAAACAAGTCGTAGTGCAACGTATTCAGGAATGAATTTATTTGTGGAAAACCGGTAACAAAAATGATGATCAAGATACAGTATTGGCGTTCTTGACAGAACTGTTGTGACACGTACTCTAACTTTCGCGACAAGAACAATAGCGATCTATGATGAACTGCGCATTCCATCTTAATCTTCACGCCACGTAAGCACCACTCAAAAATCAAGAGGATTGGCCGTAGTTGAGTTGTTATCAATAAAAGGAAATACGCAACTATTATTAGTATAAACGACATTAGTATAATTGACGTGCTACGTAAATATCTTTCTTGTTCTGTACATTTCAGTTAAATAGCAAATATTGCAACATGTGTACTATCTGTGCGTTCAGAATGTTTCGAAATCGTAAAGATTATATACTCAAGATGCGAGTTAAGCAGTTTTGAAGCACCTGCAATTAGTTTCAAATTCAAAACTTTTAGTATCAAAGTAACGATTGCATTCAAAAACTTGATTTGTTAGGTACATATTTTCTGTGGTTCAAACCTTTCATATTTTTAATTTTAATGAACATCTTTCAGAGTTTTAAAAAACTATCATGCTTTAAGTTTTGCTTTATTGTTCTTCGGAAAAAATATTTCAATGGTTCAAAGTACGCTTCTGAGGCATCGATACAGTTTTGTCATTGCAATGGTAATCTGCTTATGTCTTTTGCATAAAATCCTGGAGAGCGAGAACCGATGAAAGCACACAAGGCATTCTCGACAGCCTGTTGGGAATAAAATAATTTTCTTTGTATGAAGTTATCCAAATTTCGAAACAAATCATAATTAGTTGGGAAAAGGTCCGATGGATACAGAGCATGATCAATAGTTTCCAAAGCCAATTCCAGTATTTTCAATTGCGTTCGATTTGTAGTGTGTGGGCGAGCATTATCATGTAGATGAATCAGCCTGTCTCTGTTTACTAATCTCGGCGTTATCCTGCCAGATTCTTCATCGTGATGTCCAGTGAGTTACAGTAGGTCACTTCTGTGATCAATTAACTAATTTTATGAAGCTATAACGAATTAAACCGCCCGGTCCTGTATTGTTTTCCTCGGAAACCGATCAGGGAGCCTTAAAAGAGGCGACTGGGCGCGTCCTCGGGTTGCGGATAGAGGAGCCCTATACCGAGGGTAACTGCTGAATACGGATACAAAACTAAATAAGCAGTCGCGGACAATGTTCCAGGAATGGTTAGGAATGTTCAAGGCGTCAACGACCGTGTCGAGGACTGCATGGCACCAGGGAGTGGTGTTTCTTACGGTGTCTCCAGGAAACCAGGTCGCCTCTTGGACTACTCAGACCTTACCAGCGTTGCCAGACACACGGAGCGAAATTATGGAATCGGCATGTTAAAATTATGGTACACTATGGTACATTTTTACAAGACGCATGCATGGAGCCAAATTCAAATTGATATATCTTCAAATACTTCAAAGTTTAATATTTTTCATATATAAAATGCTAATAACATTTTGTTAATAAATATAATAATATTATGTTTTAATAAAACTATTTTAATAATAATTATAACACAGATCCTACTTTTCCAAGTCTTTGTATTTTGTAACATTTACTTAAGGAGGTTGGGTAGATCACTTGCAGGGCAGGCGGTGAGAGGGGTATGCTTATGCCTATACCACGGGCGTTCGGTAGTGTGACCAACCTTAGATAAAAAAAACTATATGATTTTTTTTACGCTATTTACGTATCGATGTGCAATAAAGTGTAGTGTAAATATCTTGTTCTGGTATTAAATACCAGCAAATTCATGTTTTATGAGAAATGAAGTTTATTTTTATCAACTTGAAGTTCTCTGAAATAACGAAAGACCTTTGGCAACGTTGTGTTGTTTGAACTGGTTTTTTGTATGCATATAAATAATTATCCTATTTAAATATCTGCTCCTTTCTTTAAAAATTCTACCAGAGATCGATTTTTTTAAATACAACCTTAAACACTATAATTAATCGAACATTGATTAGTCTTTGAGTATTGAAAAAATGTTCTTTAGTTTATAAAAAGTTATTTTTGA
The DNA here is from genome assembly GCA_030998225.1 of Diplolepis rosae. NCBI lineage: Eukaryota > Metazoa > Arthropoda > Insecta > Hymenoptera > Diplolepididae > Diplolepis > Diplolepis rosae. Next base: position 809,927 of record JAPYXD010000754.1, on the reverse strand, counting down.
TATTTTTCATAATGAGATTGTTTGTACAGCGTTCTAATAAATAAAAGTGATTAAGCATGTAATGTTTCATAAGTACGTTGTATATTTACAATGAATCCTGTGAATCTGTATTACTATTATCTGCTATTATAATATAGCAGATACCGCAGCGTTGCCACACTTCTTGATGACGGCTAACCGTTTGCCCCAAAATAACGAATATATTTTCTTCAAGTTCAATTATCTAAATAACTACATTATAAGTGCACATTTGTTTTCTTTCAAAATATTCAGAAATATTCAAAGTTTATATTACAACTGAGCTTCCAATGAGTTTATCATTTTTAACAAAAATATTGAAGGGAGATTGTTGGACTTCAGTTTTCTCCCATAAGAGCCCATGTATAAGAGGACTATTTTGACATTGATTTTCTCGAAAACTACACTGTCAATCCTTTTAAAATTTTTACGTAATTTTTCTTTAATATTAAACAGTGGATTGTGAAAGTTTCAAAAGTTTTTAATCATTTTCATTCTACTACCCAACCTCCTTAAGGTAACACTTATTAAAGAATATTTTTTTTTTATAAAACAGCTTATAATCTATAAAAAGCAAGTGTAATATGTAAATATCAGTGGAATGTCTTTACGTAAATCACATGGAAATTAACTTTACACAGCCTTCATTTAAAAAAATGATTGATTGGTCAAACATTCTTCATATAGGGCAGAAAACAATTCTCTTGATTTCATTTCGGTTAAATGAAAAATAAAAAATAGAAATATTCTTGAATTATGGTATATTTAAGAGGTATGGTACACGAGAGATGGTACATGGTACAAGAGTCAAAATTATGGTACGATTACATAATTATGGTACTGTCTGGCAACGCGAGACCTTACATCTGCATGCGTGGCTCTGCAGGGGCACCTTATACTTCCCTAGCTAATCATGGGAATAACCTGGAGAAAAATGATTTGAATAAAAGTATGTGCGAGGAATTATTCGGGGGGAAGTTGGAAGTAACAGTGGTGCCCGATTGCTTTGAAAAGTCTGACACGAGGCAGCAGAAGAACTGCCTATATGGGACGCTTCAGATTGCAATGAAATGCATTTCCACTATTGAGGAAATGGTCCAGAAGATGGATAAAATTTGCAGAATATAAAAAAATAGGTTCCTGCCAATTAGAGAGGGTATCCCGGAGGTGTTGCATGAATTGAAGCAACTGCGCGAAGATACCGAACACACGGAGGGCTGAGCCGAATCATTTGGGAATCAGCTGGAAAGGGCTTCTGGTAGGGAGGTGAAACTGGCGCGAGCCCAAAGTCTTCAGAGCCTCATAGATGAGGGCTTCCAGACAGACCAGCAAATAGTAGTGAGCAGTACTGCGGACTTACGGACACGGCCGAGAGAGCTAACGTGAGTCCACAGGACACTGCAGCCAAGAAGCCGGAGATGAAGAGGCCTAAAGCCTCCCCAAAAGAAGAGGAATGGATGGAGGTCCCAGCCAGGAAGAACCCCTAGAAGAAAAAGCCTCAACCGGAGGATACGAAACCGGATCGGCCAAGGCGTGCTCACCCAGAAGCGGTGCTAATAAAGCATGCTGAGTGAGTGAGTTACGCGACCTTTTTAAAAGATTTAAAAAAGCACGTCAAAACTGAAAATAAATAAATGTTTTCCTTTTGTTTTTCAAATTTATTTGAGTCTCGGAAAATTATAATATTTTTATAATATTTTTAGAATAGTTAGTTTGTTATACTAAATTTTAATTGTTTATGAAAAAATAAAAAACCGTGCTTTACTTGTTCATCGTATAATTATTTAGGTTAAAGTCGTCATTGTTCCATCCCCCTGGCAGTTGATTTTTTTCCATGAAGCAATCGCTATTTTGGAATTGTGATTGTTGATAAAAATGAACTCCGTTGTTTGCAACTCTTGCATCAAATTGCTTCTGTACGATCGATTTTTTATATAAATGTCATTAGATTGCTATTAAAGTCATTTCCGTAATAGCTCTTATAATAACTTTCATTTATCCCATAAATAATAAGAAACGAGAATGACGCTTATGATAATTGTTGCATTTATCAATCGTGACAATAAAATTACTATAATTACAAGCCGCATTTATGAATTTGCTTGCATTCCCTAATCAAATAGAACAAGAAAAATCAAACTTCATACATAAGAACAGTATTTTTATATTATTATTATAGTATTATTTTATAGTATTATTATTAGCATTATTATATGATTATAGCTATCGATATTTAATATAAATAAATATATTTCAATTCTGACTGACTTTTTTAATGAGAATTAATTTTGGAATATGTAAACATTTAAGACAAGAAAAGAACTCTATAATTAAGTTATAATTGATGATGAGCGTGTTGAAAGTTCCATGAAATAAGGCAGTCGTATTAAAATATGATTTGAGTACGAAAAATATTACATGCATAATTAAATTTTTCATGTAAAATATGAATAAATAAATTTCGAAAGTTTTATTTCATATTTAATAATGAAAATAAATTACCATAAAACCATACAAAATACAATTACAGTTTATTTTAGTACTCTCTGAATTCAAAAAAGTGGAATAGCCACTGTCTTATCTAATTCGTAATGAACTACTTACTTGATAGTGGATTCCACATACTTATAAACTAGTAATTTTAAAAATTCATCGTACTGTAGTCGTGTTTGATCGTGTTTCGTCTTTTCGTCACGAAGCTTTCGTACATGCTCCGCAGTGTTAAGCACTATTTGTTTATATAATTTATGTAAAATTTTCACATAATCTAGTTATATAGATTCTGTAAATTTAATAAATTCTTGATTCATAATTTTTTCTTAATTCATTTATAATTACTTCTTTCTTTGCCCTTAAGTTTATTAAATTAATTTGATATCAAAAAAATTTAAGCATCAAAAGCCTTGAAAAGTGTATTATTGGATCTATAACTTAATTCGTGCGGTTTTTTTTTCAAAATTTGAACGTTTATTTATGAAAAACATGTAGAATAGTATTATTCAAAGTATTGCCTATCTGAAGCTATGACTTTTTCCCATCTTTATGGCAATTTGTGGATTCCATTCCAAAAGAACTGCGCCGGCTTGGCGGCCAAGAATGAATCAAGCTATTTTTGATATGTTCTGATGTGAACTGTATTCCAGTGAGGGCGTTTTGCGTCGACCAGAAGAAATGGTAGTCAGAAGGGGCAACGTCTGGGCTATAAGGCGGGTGGGGTAAAACTTCCCATCTACTGTTTTCAAAGTAGTTCTTAACCGCTATAGCTTTATGGGGCCGAGCGTTGTCATGATGGAAAATTATTGCCTCGTGTCTGATCGCATATTCCGGGCGTTTTTCGGCTATTGCTCTCTTTAAACGGATTAATTGTGTTCGGTAGCGTTCTCCATTGATGGTTTTATCCGGTTTTAGGAGCTCATAATACAGCACACCCTTCTGATCCCACCAAATACAGAGCATTACCTTCGCGCCATGGATATTGTGCTTTGCCGTTGATTTGGCTGGTTGGCCGGGTTTCACATATGATTTTTTGAGCTTGGGGTTGTCGTAATGGATTTATTTTTTATCACCAGTAACAATCCGATGCAAACATGACTTCTTTTTGTGGCGTTCCAGCATCATTTCGGACATGCAAAACTGCCTTTCAACGTCTCTCGGCTTGAGTTCATGTGGAACGCAATTTCCTGGCTTTTGAATGTATCCGGCTGTTTTTAAACATTTTGAAATGGCTGTTTGAGTGACTTCCAAAGATTCTGCCACCTCTGCTTGTGTTTGGCAGCAATCTTCATTGAGTAATCTTCATCTTCAACTCTTTTTGCTGCCCAGAACGTTCTTCGTCTTCCAAGCCAAAATCACCATTTTTAAATCGTGCAAACCACTTTTGGCACGTTCGCTCAGCTAGAGCATGTTCACCATAAACTTCCACTAAAATATGATGACTTTTGGCAGCAGTTTTCTTCATATTAAAGTAATGAAGGAGAACTCCCCGCAGAAACACTTTTTCAGGCACAAAGTTCGACATATTTGAGTGAAAAAAAATTATTGTTGTTTACGCTTCAAATGAATAACATATACTGAAAAAGACGCACAATGACAGTAGCTTTCCAACCCATGTTCGGAAGATTGAAACGATGGAATAATAATCAAGTATCGTCATCTCTTAGCAAACCGCACGAATTAAGTTATAGATACAATAAATAAACATTTGAAAAATCTACACAGGATTTTGCTACTTATGGCTATTAACAATTAAATCAAATAAAAATCAAGAAGTAAATTTCATTACCTTTAATATACGTTATTAATAAGTAGGAGTACGCGGAGGTCGTCCAAACTGCCGAATTTAGTTAATATAAATATTAGCTAAATTCGTTTATTATTATGTGGGGTCGTTGGTCTTCTACTCTCGGACTGAAAGTATATTCTACACGCCCACGCTTATCACTTTTAATTTTTGAAAAAAAGGAAATGTGAAAAGGTGCTTCAAATAATTTCAAATCAAGTGGCCAAAATTCACATAAATAAAAAGACAATTTATTCTTAAGAAAAGCAAAATAACAGACCGAAGTGAACACTTTTTCTAGTAAAGTTTTAAAAAAACGGAATAAATATCAATGAGAACGATACAATGTTTGGAATTTGTATATTACCGCATCCTTATGTTTATTCTAGTTCCTTAATCCTACCGGATGTCCTGGAGCAAAAGCAAAGAAAAGCAAAGAGCAAAGAAGGAAGCAAAAAACGTTGAGATGGACAATTATTTGCCTAAATGAAGTCTACAAATTCTCATGGGGATATTTTTTGACAAGATGTATATTTTATGTTTTGATTTTAAAAACAATATTGAAAATCAAGAATTAAATTTTTTAACTAAAATATGTGAGGTACGAAATAAGCGTTAAAATGCAAAATCGTTCAGTCAATTTAAGTCTACAATTTTTTTTACTTTTAGAGATGTTTGGAAAAAAATAAAAATTATCACCTAAATGTTTCTTTCCATGAGAATTTTAAAGTTCAAAAAACTATTATTTGATTAATGAATTGTAGACAATGATAAAGCGGGATTTTTAACTATTCAGGATTTCTTTATCCAATGAACAGTTTTAATACAAAAAGTGAAAAAACTTACTGGGATGGAGAACCATTGAAATTACATTCATAAAATTTGGTATACACAAGACAGAAATTTTATTGAACTGATTAATTTAATTAAAACAGTGAGAGTAGTTCCGTATCACTTGATTGGCGTTTTCTTAAAACCACGTTCTGAACTTGCACTAGTGCCACAAGGCAAAAAAATTCGGCAATTTCAATAAGAAATTAGTGGAATAACTGAAAAGACTAAAGTTTTGAGGTTTTCCATCGAATGTAAGTGATAGAATACTTTCGAATATGTAATTTTACTTGATTCTAATTTGTTTTAATAAACTTCATTAAAACTTGCTTTATTAGTAATCTCCGCAAACATAGAAGTTTAATCCTCACGATTTAACACAAAAACCCAAGTAAATTATATAATCTTGTAAATGTGAGTTCACATTCTCACAGTTACTCCAGCTTCAAGGATTATATACTCAACACGACACTCTCGCTCGCTAATGGAAATCGGAAATGAAGAACTTGATATTCGGCTTTAGAGAAAAGAATTAAAATTTTTCATTTTGAATAAAATTTTTGACAATCAATATTTAGGTAAAAATTTCTAGATCTTTTGCAAGGAAACAGATTTACATTCTAACGTAATTTCGTGTCTCGAATAGTTTGAATGGAAAATGAAATTAGATTATTCATTATGTTTTAAATTCAAAAACACTGTAACTCTGTAAATTTCGATTTTATCAATATATTACATTGAATTAAATTGTAAAGCTTTTCAAGCACAGTCAGGAATTATTATTAAATTTTATTCATTTTTCCAAAAAATAATTTTAAAAAATACCAAAAGGCCTCTAACTTTCAAAAACTTGGTTAAATATGTCTGGTTAAGGATCTCGTTCGTTTTTCTTAGTTACAGATAAAATGATAAACTGGATATCAAATTTTACTCGAATCACATTGATGTTTTAACTGCTTCGAGTGATCAATATTCGATTATGAGGAGGTGAGTTGGTGCAAGAAAAACTCCGTGAACAACTTAAGAATACTGAACGTCGATAGACGTTCAAAAAATTAATCTGCATCACGAGTAAGCTAGATTCACAAAACGCATGCAATAATAATTGTCACGAAGGATTGGATGATCTAGTGTTGTGAGTAATTTTAATAAGGCACGGGACAGCGGAACATGCCAAAATTTACATAAGAAGAACAGATCCACAACTGATAAGAAAAGCTCGTCACAACACATCACTGAATTGAAAATCTTTCTACAATTTTTAAATCATAATCTGTCTAGAAGTTTGTTCTTTAGCTTCCCTGATCTCATTTAGCAAAGAAGATCTTACAACTCACTGATTATAATATTATTCTAATTTAAATAGTTTATAGTAGTATACTTAAAGGTAGACTTAAAGGTGGGATTCAATATTAGGGATATTAATTATAATTAATTGAGTAAAAGTTTTCTGATGATAGAAAAAAAAACATTACTGAATACGTAATTTCAATGAGTTGTTGAAGCATGTATCGTTCCATTTTTATTCATGGAATAGTTTTTAGTTGCAATCTGTCAGAAAATGACATCTCTTATTATAACAGCTGCCAAAATAGCAGGTCATTCAAAATGAAATCTTTCATTGGAAAACCCTTTATAAAAGAGAAGTTTTTGTGAATCAGCCTACTTGAAAAACTCTAATTTCAAGAACGATACGATCGGGATGAGCCATCCCAATATATTTCACATGAAAACTGATTTAGGTGGTAAATTCCTTTGGTAATAATTTCACAAAAGCAACTACAGTGAGAAAATAGTGTGGTTGTCCCATCCAATCTGTTGAACTATGGGGAAGCATCTAATTTAGTGGTTGGTACAGTTAATTTTTGATTAGAAAAAGCATGTGCTGGTTGGTATTACTATTCAGAATAGTTACGCTAACTAAATGAAAAGCAATACCAAACAACATATGCTTGTTCAAACCAAAAAAAGCTGTACTACACTCTAAAAACATGTGTGTAGTGAAATGTGTAATTTTTACACACTACACACGTTGTCAAGTGTGTAATTGAGCGAAGTGTGTACTTACTAAACATTGCACGGAGAGAAAATTCCAGGAAAAATAACCGTGCCTGTCCGATAAAGAGGGTGCTTGCCGCGCAGTTCAGGGAATTTTCTCGTGCTCTCTCTTAAAAATTCAGGAAACTGCTTTTAAAAAAAAAAGGAAAGTACTACAAATTTGGGTTGAAATGCTCTTCGCACCCTCCTTATCGGACAAGCACGGTAATTTTTCCTGGAATTTTCTCTCCGTGTGCCACCTCAAGTTTTTGGGTACAAAACGTTAAAGTTCTTGAAAATTAAACGTTACGTTTGTAACGTGTATTGAAAATACACACTTCAAATGCCTAAAAAATTACTATCGTGATTTACACTTGTTTTTAGAGTGTAACAACTGAATTGGATGGCAACTGTTAAGGTACTAGCATGTAAATACATGTTTGTGGAGTACAAACAAATTTTTATTTTAAATTTTTGTTTTATGTCCCAAATCCAGGGAGCGCCAAAATCGAACATCAAAAAAAAAAATTTGACGCATGGCCGACAGTTTATCTCTGGATCGGCAAGTCTGAAACAAAAAAATGAAATGGTTTCTCTAAAACGAAGGTTGCTTACGTGACAATTCACCACATTTTTAAAAAAATCAAGAAAAAAAAATGGCGGGCGTTTGAAAAATTCATTGAAAAAATGGCCTATTTTTCCGCTGTTTTTTGGGTCAATAAAATATTAAATTTGTATTTTTTGGCTTAATTGCGGTAAATTGTCATACAGGACATATCAATAAACAAAACCCAGCAAGGTGTTTGAAAATCGGTTCAGTAGTTCCGGAGATAATCTGTCAGCCATTTGAAAAAAAGTCATTTCGAGAAAAACGCGTTTAAAGTTTTGACTAGTACTTTTTATTGAATATTGTGAATTTTCTATTTTTTCCGCTGTTTGCTGATTATTTTCAACTTGTTTTTTTTTCTCTTCAGCTTTTTTGAATTTTCGGAATTCGACTAACGATTTTTTTGCCTCCTTCAGGTACCGGAACATTCGTTTTCCCACGTGTAGAACACACTCATGTTTTTTGATAATAAAATCTCCATACGGTTTAGCTTCACATAAATTGGTAAAAGTCTTTGAGTCCCCGTCACCTATGTAGTAAGCGTATTTTGCCATATAGATTTTAAGAGAGTTTTTGAAAATCTCAATTATTCCTTGGACTTCCATACCTCCGGAGCTACCTTGGTAATTTGCCGAACATTGTTCCTGATGCTCACTCTCGTACCAGATCTCGAAATCAACGCGATTCAGTTTTTTCTCCATTATCTCACAAGCTTTGCACGTCTTAGAAGAAACAAAATAATCTAATACTTTACCTGTGTATTTACCTATTATAGTACAAACACCGATCGATGAGCTGAAGCCACGTTTTAACCACGTGCCGTCACCTGAAACTACTAATTCATTCTCAGGTAAATTATTTTCCAAATTTTTTTGTTTCTCCTCCTGACCAGCTTTTTTTAGGCAAATGTCGGCAATGCTTTTTGTTGCAATTTGTACATTTTGTAGCAGCTTATAATACGTTTTTTTACCAAAATTCGATGTCATATCCATCAACGAACAAAAAAGTTCTAGTCCGTTACGACCCACGCCAAGCAATCGCATAATAAATACAATGCGTCGGTTAACTTCAAAGCCAGTATTTATAAGATTTGAAGAATTTATCTGCCGATCACCACAAGCACACTCTACATTTATCTTGAATCCAAGACCCCGAATACCAGTTTTGGTAAACTTGACATCTGTGTCACAAGTTTTACATTTTAATATTGTCGCTAACGCCGAAAAAACGAGTGGAAATACCAGTATACAATAATTGAAAGTATCATCACACTTCACTCCAAAATCAGAATTACATGATAATTTTCTTGCGGATGCACTGGTAAACTCAGTGGAATGTTCAGAAGTAAATTGATTTCCACGGAACTCATGTTTCACTTTAGAAGTTTTCTTACTTTTTCTCTTACTGTATTTACTGCCTTTTCTATACGTATTCATTGTATTATAAACACACAAATGCTTAGATTTATAACAAAACAAGCACTGAGACTATAAGAATAAACTTTCGAAAAAGTCGTGTAAACCAAATATCTTTAAATGGAAGAAGAAAATAGTCGCCACGCAACTAGCAGCTGGGAGTGCGCGCGCATTTTCACTTATTTCATGGTGTTAAGAGTTTGAATTTTTTGAAAATATTTTAGGAGAAGATATTTAAAGGTCTAAGGAGTTGAAAAATGCAAAAAAACGAAATCGATTTTTACAAAATTCTAAAGTGTACTAGTACCTTAAATCTGACTATTTATGAAATTAATAAATTGATTTTATAAGAGTTATATTCATGTATATTACTTCTAATTATGACGTATCTCCCGGTCCTGCATTGGTTTCTTCGGAAATCGATCAGGGGGCCCAAGAACAGGCCACCGAGCGCGTCCTCAGGTTGCGGATAGAGGGGCCCTGTACCGAGGGTTACTGCTGAATACGGATACAAAACTAAATAACGAGCCGCGGACAATGTTCCAGGGATGGTCCCGAAGGAATAACCCCTAAGCCAAGGTGTTAACTACCGTGCCGAGGGCTGCATGGCATCAGGGAGTGGTGTCTCACACGGTGTCTCTAGGAAATCAGGCCACCTCCTAGAGTATTGAGGCCTTACCCCTGCATGCGGGGCCCTGCAGGGGCGGACCGAATACTTCCCTAGCTAATCGTGGGAATTAAAATGGAGTTTCAAAAATTAAATAAAAGTATGTGTGAGGAGACGTTTGGAGGTAAATTGGACGTGACAGAGGAGACGCCGGATCCGTTCGAAACCGATAAGTCCCAGGTACGGTAATACCGGGACTGGCTTCACGTGAGGAACGAGAAGCAGTTGGAGATTCTGAAGATTCTGACCTGATTCTTGGTCCTGGAGAAGCTCTCCATCTTCTCCAGGACCAAGAAGAATATGCACCTTCCTATCAGGGACGGAATTCAGGAGGCGAAGAAGGAGCTCGGGGCGCTGCGGTATGATATAGAGGATACCGTCTGCTACCTCGACTCCTTCGAGTACCTGATGCGAGGTCTAATGGTGAGGAGAATCAAGGAGGTGAACCACCCAAAAACAAGGGAGTAGTTGACGAGGGTAGCCAAACCCTCCCACAGCCGGCGGCGAGGTCCACACCGGACACTCGCAAAAGGCGTAGAGAGCCGACTGTAAGTCCGGAGGTGCCTGTGGTTACAAAACCAATAGAGAAGAAGCCTAAAGCCTCCAAAAAGGAAGAGGAGTGGGTAGTTGTCCCCAGCAAGAAGGACCTCCGGAAGAAGAGGGGAAAGAAGCCTTGCAAGTAGCCGGAGCAACCTCGCCGTGCGCGCCCAGAAGCGGTGCTCATCAAATCAGCGGAAGGGATGAGCTACGCTACCATCCTGCGCAAACTTAAGAAGCGCGTCAACCCTGACGAACTGGGCGCCACAGTCCAAAAGATCAGGGAGACGCGCTCCAAGGACTTGCTAGTAGAAATGAAATGTTCCGCAAAAAGCAGGGGTAGACTGGACACTGCCTTTAAAGAAGTAATTGGAGCCAGGGGGACGGTCCGACATCTTATCCCCCGGATCGAGGTCGAGATCGTCGACCTGGAACCCACTATCGAAGCGAAAGACGTCGAGGATTCCGTCAGAAGCCTCTTCGACGAAGAACCGGAGCTGGAGTTAAGGGTGTCTCTAAGTAAGACACCCTATAGAGGAAACCGGAAGGCGTATGTGCTTCTAGAGTAGGCAAGGGCGCTGAAGCTGCTCAAGGGGGCCCACATCAAGATCGGGTGGGTCTCCTGCAGAGTTCGCAGGAAAAAGGAGGTGAACCGGTGCTTCCGCTGCCTTGGCTTTGTCCACATAGCGGCGGACTGCCGAGGGCCAGACCGCAGCAGGTGCTGCTGGAGATGCGGCGAGGAGGGGCATCTTGCGGGTTACTGCACCGGGAAGCCGAGGTGCTTTCCCTGTGCCGCAAGGAAGGAAAAGCCCCGGAATGACCACATACCGGGGACTATGCATTGTGCGGCCTTTCGGGAGGCAGCCCTGAATAGGAAGCCTTAGGAAGGCCGCCATGGAGAGGAAAACTGGAGGAGTAATTCCAGCAAAATAGATGAAGAAGCAAGGAGGAAAGGCTAACATCGCCTGAAGATGACCCCCACCCTGAAGTAATGCCTCACGGCGGTTCCGGGGTGGGATTCTACGGCCTAGAGACAGGGAGGGAGTTTTAGTGGGTAGGGCTGCGTGAGCAGCAGAGTCCCACACACCAGGGGGGCACGGAGTCCTCTTGACGGTGCATAAAGCATTTCTCCCTTCCTCAAAAAAAAAAAAAAAAAAAAATAAATAAAAAAAAAATTATGACGTATCTGAAATGAGGCCAGAGAATATACGCTTAGTGGAGATAAGATAGGTTTATTTGGCATAAATGTACATGATGGCGGTGAGATGACAACTGACTCTTAAAACTAAAACGTTTTGCATTTTTGGACAAGAAAAACATAATTGCAGGTATATTGGAGTCGACGACGACCGAGGACTGTCGATCGGTCCCGAGTAGGAAAAACCCCAAGAGGTAGCTACCCTGGTTCCTGAGTAATTCGGTGATAGCATCGGGACTCTAGGTATACAATTCAAAATATCCGGCTCAAACAAAGAGTACAAAAAGTCTGAAAACGCATGTAACTAAATTACTTGCAGATTTTCACAATAAAATGTAGACCCGGATTTGTTTTACTGATTAAAGACATTCTATGGTTTTATTTGCAGACAAGTCTATAAAATATGACAAAAGAAGTTTTGAGTTTTAGTTGGATGAAGTTTCTTAACGCCCCCCGTTGAGGATAAAGATACAATGGTTTCAGGATTATAAGAAAACTTACGAATTACTAATAAATCATGAATTTTAAGACTTATGATTGGACCCGAAACACAACAGCACCTCAGAGTCCAACAAATTGGATGTAGCGATAAGACGTAACAAAAAAGAAGTGAGTGTATCCATTAATTATTTCATTTGTAAAAATAGTTTCACCACCGAAAATCTAGAGGAAATTGGTATGGTCATTTTTTATAAGAGTTAAATAGTAATTGTATGCATGAAACTTGACTGGGAATAGGTAACTTGCATAAATATATAATTTTTAAATCCTTATACAACTGTTTTCTCTACCGTTAAACACTATAAACATTAAAAATTAATGACTGAACAAAATAATTTTAGAATTACCTTCCTATAGAGCTTGAAGATAAAAAAATTAATTTTATTGATATGACAAAATATTATTTTAGATTTTTATAGAATTTTCTAAATGAAAGTAAATATATTAGCTTGAATGTTTACATTCTTCTGAATGTAGACATTCTAGAATTGGTTGGATAATACAAAATTTCGTTTTCCTATTTAAATGTCCCATTCTCGTATGACTTCGGTCTTAAAAATGAATTTTCATGAATATGTTTGAAGTAATGAAAGAAGAACTGTAACGATGAAACTTTTACAGCACATTAGTTGATCCATTTAATATATAAAATGATTCTCTTGAATTAAAAATAATAATAAATGCAGGTGGCACTGCCACCCGTCTCTTTTTACCAAACTCGCCTCATTGGTTTCCATATAATTGCGGAACTCCGAATTATCTGAAGTGAAAAAATCCAAAAGTTTTACAAAGTATTGAATATGACAATAGCCAGTAGCTTATCTGAGTCGATGATTTAGAAATGTTAAAAATAGTGTTTATTTTAAAATAAAATGTCAATTTTTTCGTTTATATTAGACTGTAAAAAAAAGAAGAAAAAAGATTTTGACTTAATTATAGTACAAGAGGATTGACACAAGTCTCAAACTTTATTTTAAAAGAAAGGGTTTATATCTCACTTCTGATCATCCTTTTGTTGAACTGACGGAAGCGCAAGTGCTCACGGTCCAGCGTTTGGTATCATTGCATTACTTTTAATTTTTTTATGTAATTTCTTTACCCGTCATATAGCCGATATTTTAAAAGGGAAAGTGCTACTTAAGAAGAGCGCAAAAGCATCACGCTACGAATTTAAACAGTTTAAATCATTTGGATTCTGATTGATTCTTATGGCCATGTCATTGAATCAGAGACAGAAGAGAAATACCGATGGTGTGATAGGAACAAATTTTGCATTTGAATTTAAATTACAAAAGATAAACCGTACAGTTAAAAGATTTATAATAAAAGGGAGGAGAATAAAAACGAAACAGGTGATGAAAAATAGGCAAATTTTTAATTGCGACCAAAAGGTCATTTATGCTGTATAATGTTAACCAATATGCTGCATCGTATCTTTTTCAACCTTCATGTCACATTAACTTATGAAAGCTTTGTGTAGCCTTTTCTGGAACTAAAACCCATGTTAGTAAAGGTTTTCCACAGAGATGGCCCCCCACCAAATTCCCGCGCTGCTTTAGGTTTATCTAAAGCCTTCTGGATATTATTTACGTCCTTATAAATCTCATGGAACGTAGTATATGTCAAAAAATTGGCTTCAGGTTCACCGTTTAATTCCTTGGCAATTCCTATAAGAATAAAGTTTTGGAACAGAAGGTTACCAACAAATCCCTGAAACATAAAAATAGTACATTATCTACCTAAACAGTAAAGTTGATCTTTTGGAGGGAGAAAAATTTAAATGCATTAACTGTATAGAGTTAAGTATTACTGGGAAAATGATTGGTAGATATGATACACACACCGTTTACTGATGAGTGACGTTACACTGTCTTGGAAAAAAAAGATGTAAATTTAGTTTGCGGCACTTTTGAGTAATTAATCCTGCTTTTAATTTTTCTTTGTTTGGATTGGAGTTTAAAGCGGTCAACGTTTTATACTTGAATTTGCCATGTCATTTAAATTGTTCCAAATTCTTGAAAGTTTGAATTATAGTTTTGTTTAGAACCTAATCCAAAGCAAAGGGAGTCGTACGCCGAAATTTAAAATGTACGTTTTTCGCTTTTGACTTTTAAAAAGAATATATTCTGATAAAACAGATTTAATGTTTCCTAATATTTTGACCATCAATATCAAGAAACGGATATAGATCGAGTCATACCGTTTTTCCATAAAAATTCTGTAGATTAATACCGAATTTCATTACGAATATTATATAATTTATGTACGATATATATGAAAGTAGATTAGATCATAAAGGGTTTTCTAATTAGAGGTTTTATTTTAATTTATAAGAAAGACGCGTGTTTTTTTGTTGAAAATAATTCGATTTTTATTTCATTCAATAGCAGAAAGTTTGCCATTGATAATAAAAAAACAATATCATTGATATGGCCTCCACGGCTCAGTTTCCACTTGTGTGGTACGTAGCACCGTCTTGTTGGAAATAAACATCGTCCACATCCATATCTTCCAATTCTGGCGATAAAAATTCATTAATCATGATTCCATAGCTCAATACATTCACCGAAAAAGCCGCTCCAGCTTCATTTTCAAAAAATAGGGCCCAATGATCCCTGCTGCCCAAAAAACGAAACAAACAGTCATACGTCGCGGATAGAGAGGCCTTTCAATAATCATTTTTGGGTTTTTCGAGCCCCAAATGCGACAATTCAGCTTATTAATGTAGCCTTCAAGGAGAAAATGAGCCTAATCGCTCATAATGATTTTATTTCACCACTTTTGTAAATGATTTTAACAACTTCAATGCGTTTTTGAAGCTTGTATCGTTTCATTCTTATTAATGGAATAGTTTTTAGTTGTCATCTGTCGAAAAATGACACCTCTTAATATGACAGCTGCCAAAATAGCGGGCTATTCAGACTGAAACCTCTAATTGGAAAACCCTGTACATGTGAAATTAATTTATGCGGTCATTGAGAAACAGGTATTGCTCGAATTATATCGTTATTCCATCCATACTCTTAATTGTTCTCAACTTAAAATGTACTCACCTCATAAAATGGTAATGTTCCTGTAATCTGCGAATTAGATACTAAAATTTCAGAGGAAGTGTATGTTGATATTATAATTTTTTTAGCAAATCTCACAGTTGATTTTGGTGAATCCTGCAACATATCACGCATATTTCTTCAAATATTATCAATGTAGTTTTTTATCAAGTAGTTTCACTGATGTTCAATGATGATATTGTTCTGAATCATTAGTATTATTCATTCCACTAATGAAACTTAATATATAGGTAAACATTATGTTCATGGATTTTTTGTGACTTAAAGTATTAAAAAGAGTTATTTAAATTCAACAGATTTTAAAGCACTTTCAGCAATGGACAATAGCTGTATTGAATTTCTTATATTTAACTTTTATTCAATTCGAAAATAGCTTAGTAAATTTTATAAATGCGCATTTTTTTTTGTATTATATGTATTTTTCTACCTTGTTCCATCCTACCAGCGTTGCTCCTATCGATTCAACTGGTGTTGCTGCTAATAAAGGAGTTCCTGATACACAATTTTCTATGTCAATTTCTGGTACTTCCAACTATAACAAAATTAATTTTTCCAATATAAAAAAATTGGAAATCTTAAATTTTTTATAGGAATACTCACCACAATGATTAAAAATATCCCATTTTTTACTTCCTTATATTGTTTTATAGGATAAGCTTTATCAGTAAGACCCATAATCACAGCAGATATTTCCGAATAATGCTCGCGAATTTTATGAAAACAAATTTTAAGAGTCAAAACCTGGTCAACAGTCGCTCGGTACCCGCCACAAATGTGTTCTCCTATATTCTGGAAAGACACATAGGAATTTATGTTGTTCTGATTAGCATGCATCGCTGCTTTTTCTGTTGCTGATTGAGAGGTACTCCCGCTTGCCTCATCCGATGCACCTAGTTTTGCTAGAAAAAATGTGAATATATTTAAAGAATATCGATGAACATACAGATTAAGGTAATCATTTCATCCTGGGGTCGTTCTAATTATAAGAAATTAATTTTATTTCTTTCAATAACATGACAAGTGGTTCACCTTTTGTGGAACATCTCAACGGTTAAAGTTGACCATTGGTTGGAGAGAGACACAACTATACTTTCATCTCACTCTAGCAAATAGTCAATCCTGACGGTGAAAACATGGAAAGCGATGAACCACTGCACTGCCTTCAATGACAGGTATTAGGTTTTTTTAATTTTTAGCGTAAATAAATAAAATTACTGCATATTTCAATTACCAGTTAACGTTATTTTTAACGTAGAATAAGGATAAAAACATTTTGAATGTTTATGTTGCCTCATTCATGAGTCATAATGCTGCTTTACGATAGCTTAACGATAGTTTTACGCTACAGCGTAAAGCTACCGTTCAGCCAGTTCACTAGGAGATGGACAATTATTGGCCTAAATGAGGTCTATAAATTCTCATGGTGATGCTTTTGACTCCCTCTAAGCCAGAGTATGCGCAACCGTGCCCATTGGCTCTCTTGACACCCGGGGGTAAGACAGGGTGCCTCGGGAACACCGGGCAACCTTCCCGAGTACTTAGCCTTAACCCTGCAAGCGGGGCTCTGCAGGGTCGGACCTTATGTTTCCTTAGCTCCTCGTGGGACTAAAATGGAACCATCTAAAAACAAACAAAAAAACAGCAAGATGGAGAAGGCGGGAGCTGGGGTGGATGCGGTACTGGGCTTGCATAGGTCTAGCACAAATCCACCCCTGCAAACAGCCCCTGAGGAATCGCAGGTGCTGACGGTGGCTGCTGGTCCTGGCTCTTCGGGGTCGGGTACTAATGTGGTCCCTCATCAGATTGCGATGGAAGAGGATGCAAACCAGCAGTAACTGCTGGGACATCCTCTGATAGAAAGAGACACACCGGTTCTCAGAAGAGGAAGCTGCGGCGGCAGGCCCTTCGTACTAACGAAGCGGCTTGTAGTGCCGCAGCTCTTCAGTCTCCTGTGGCGAGTACAGTGGCCCCCACGAGACGAAAGGACTCTAAGGACACTCCCCCGCAAGGGAGTAGGAGTCCGTAGAGGCCCAAGCCGGCGCGCCTGCCGACGACGAACACAGAGTTGGCAGGCGTGGGGCTTTCGGCTGCTCAGAGGTCCAACCCTCTGACGGTGATAGTGGCGGACTCCGGTTACCCGGAGTCGGTCCTGTCACCAGAGCAGTTCGAACTATTCAGGGAGACCACGTTGCATGCCCTGGACAAAGAACCGGCCAGCAACTGGCCGAGAATTGAGACCTCCTTTTGCAGGGGAGGTGTATTTATTTTCGTGGCGATAAACCCAGAGGCCAAAGCATGGCTTACCAAAACGGTGGCCGAGCTCAGGCCCTGGGAAGGCGCCAACCTGAAAGTAGGCGGGGTGGAGATACTCCAAAGGATGCTAAAGGCGACGGCCTAGATCCCCGGGAAACCGGAGGACCCTGCTGTCGTCCTGCGGCGTCTGGAGGGGTACAACCCCTCGCTAAAAACATCATCCTGGCTGTGGAGTCTAGTGGTGGGTGAACTACTGCATCTACTAACCGACCAAGGATGTCACCCCATTGGATATGCTGACGGCATCCTAGTCATAGTACGCGGAATGCATTTGGATGCACTGATGGGCGTAATGCAACAGTCGGTAAAAGCTGTGGCGCCTCGAAGTCCTCACCCACAACAGCGTTGGGAGCACTATTGGGCTAGAGCCTCTGCACCTAATCATCACAGCCGAGGCTAGCAAGGCGGCCTGGTGAATTGGTGAAAACCCTAACACAGTGATTTCGAAAAAACTAAAAACCACTGTCAACATCGCGAAGAGACCGATCATGAAAATGGTAAGAGATAGGACGTCTCCACGGTACCTCTTCGACAAAAAGTACAAGGTAAGCTTGTCAACCATGGAAGATTGGAGGGTGGGTCGCGCACACTTCCCAGGGGACCGAGACAACTGGTTTACAGACGGCTCCAAAAACAGGGAGGGTGCGTGGGTTGGTGTTTATGGGAAGAACAGCGACAAAGGCCTCATGGTCCCGCCGGGACCCCACTCCACAGTTCTTCAAACCGAGATTGCGGCCATACTCCAATGCGCACACGCAGCACAGAATCATGGTCGCAGCAGGAACATCCGCATCTGCTCAGATAGTAGAGCGGCCATCACGACACTAGATAAGTCAGTGACTACCTCGACGCTGGTCTGGGAATACTACGAAGCATTGAACAAACTAGCGGAAGACAACCGAGTCACAGTCCTCTGGATTCCTGGACACAGGGGTATCAAGGGCAACGAGACAGCGACGACAAAATAAAACACATCTGGTCTAGAACCAGTAATAGGTATTTCGAACAGGTCTGCCACAGAAGACATTAAAAAGTGGCTGGTCGAGAAACACCAGGAAGAGTGGTACAAGGCAACGGCATGCAAACAAGCCAAAGCCCTCATGGGGGAATATCTAAACCCCAAACGAACTGCTGATCTGCACAGACTTAGTAGAACCGAAGTAAAGACCATAACAGAAGTGCTTATTGGTAACGGAAACCTCGCCTACCATAGACATAAGATAGGCCTTGCTAAAAGTCCACTGTGTCGACTATGTGGGGAAGACAATGAAACTTCCACCCATATACTCTGCCATTGTCCAGCAATTGGGGACAAACGGCAGATTCTCACGGTCTACGTCTCCATAGACGTAGCCGTGATTCAGACCAAAAACGTGGCCCAGGTCCTTGCCCTTTGGCACGGGCTGTGGGGTCGCGCATGAGGTTTTAGTTGGTGATGCAACGGGATCACCCAAGCATCAGGGGCCCTTCGCGGTCCCAGCCATATTTATAATAATAATAATAATAATAATAATACACAGTGTGATCTAAAAATAACCGAACTTTTTAGTTCTAGAATATAACAAGCATGGCATTGTGTTTCAAAGCAAATATTTCTTCAAAATAGGATCCATTTAACTCAATACAACGTTTGTAACGATCAACCAATTTATCCATAGACTTTTCAAACTCGGTTTTTGGGATGTTTGTTAGCACCTGTGTCACAGCTGCTTGAATGGTTGAAACGTCATCGTAAAAAGCACCTTTCATTACAGTTTTCAGTTTTGGGAACATAAAGTAGTCACAAGGTGATGGATCAGTGTGAACCACGTATAAACTTCAGTCCGACTAATACAATCACCACCCTAAATTTTTCTAATAATTCGTAAGTCTCAACAAATTTTTTACCGAGTTTAAAACAAAATTTAATAATTGCTCTTTGTTCCATTATGCTTTTACGACATACAAACAAAAACTACTGTCATTAACACGTGCGTAATTTTGTGACCTGCCAACTGATTTGCTTGAACTTGGTTGCGCTAGAAAGAAGAAAAATGTACCTTTTTAACGCTGACAACGTTTGATAGATGGCGCTACGTGTTGTATGATTTAAATTCAAAGTTCGATTATTTTCAGATCACACTCTGAAATTTATGTTTTGATTTTAAAAACACTATTAAAGTTCATAAAACTATTTTTGGACTAATGAGTTGTAGACAATGATAAGACGGGAATTTTAGCTATTCAGGATTTCCTTATGCAATGAACAGTTTTAATACAAAAAGTGAAAAAACTTACTGGGAAGGAGAACCATTGAAGTTACAATAATGAAATTTGGTGTACACAACAAAGAAATTTTATCGAACTGATAAATTTAATTAAAACAGAGGGAGTAATTCTGCGCTACTTTAATGGTGTTTCTTTGGAACCACGTTCTGGACGTGAAAAAGTGTTACAAGGCAAAAAAATTTGGCAATTTCAATGAGAAATAAGTGGAATATCTAAAAAGACTAAAGTTGTAAGGTTTCGAATATTTTCGAATATGCAATTTCACTTGATTATAATTTATTTCAATAAACTTTATTAAAATTTACTTTATCAGTAGTCTTCGCGGATATAAAAGATTAGTCTCCACGATTTATCACTAGAACTCAAGGAAATTATATAATTTTATAGGTGTGAGCTTACATTCTCACAGTTTCTCCGATTTCAAGGAATACATACTTAAGACGACAGTCGCGCTCGATAACGGCAATCGGAAACAAAAAACCTGATATTTGATTTTAGAGAAAAGAATTGAAATTTTTCATCTTGATTCAAATTTTTGACAATCAATGTTTAGGTAAAAATATCTAAATCTTTTACAAGCAAACAGATCTACATTCTAACGTAATTTTGTATCTCGAATAGGTTGAATGGAAAATGAAATTAGATTATCGATTTTTTTTAAATTCAAAAACACTGTAACTCTTTGAATTTATATTTTACCAATATATTTCATTAAATTAAATTGTAGAGCTTTTCAAGCATAATCAGAAATTAGTATTAAATTTTATTCATTTATCAAAAAATTAATTTTAAAAAATACTAAAAGGTCTCTAACTTTTAAAATCATTGTTAAATATGTGTGGTTAAGGAACTTGTTCTTTTTATTTGTTTATTGTTACAAAAAGCTGCAGGAATAATTCGTGGAAAGGTATTAAAACGGACCAGACTGTGTGAAGCGTAAATTAGAACTTATTTCGAAAAAAATGACCTCGCTGAGGGAATCCCTCATATGTTTGGTAACGGAGGGTTAAGGAACTCGTTCTTTTTTCTTAGTTACTGATAAAATTATGAAGTGGATATTAAATTTTACTCGAATCAAATATATCTTCTTATTTGCGATGAGAGTGTAAAAGTCTAGAAACATACATAATTACCTTCAGAAGAGGATAAGAGCAAGAAAAAATAGAGTATTACAGCTGTTTGACTTCCCATTGTCGGTGACGAACAGAAACTTATTTTTATGAATTCTGATCCTAATTTAGATATTCGTAGTAAAACAAGTCGTAGTAAAACGTATTCAGGGATGAATTTATTTTTGGAAAACCGAATACAAAAACGATGATCAAGGTACAGTACTGGCGTTCTTGACTGAATTATTGTGACACGTACTCTAACTTACGCGACAAGAACAATAGCTATCTATGATGAACTGCGCATTCCATCTTAACCTTCACGCCACGTAAGCACTACTCAAAAATCAAGAGGATTGGCCGTAGTTGAGTTGTTATCAATAAAAGGAAATACGCAACCGTTATTAGTATAAACAACATTATTAGTAAAAGAAAACAGTATAATTGAGGTGCTACGTAAATATCTTTCTTGTTCTGTACATTTCAGTTAAATAGCAAATATGGCAACATGTGTACCATTTGTGCGTTCAGAATGTTTCGAAATCGTAGAGATTATATGCTCAAGATGCGAGTTTAGCAGTTTTGAAGCACGTTCAATTAGTTTCAAATTCAAAACTTTTAGTATCAAAGCAACGATTGCATTTAAAAACTTAATTTCTTAGGTACATATTTTCTGTGGTTCAAACCTTTCATATTTTTAATTTTAATGAACATCTTTCAAAGTTTTAAAAAAATATCATGCTTTAAGTTTTGCTTTATTGTTTTTCGGAAAAAATATTTCAATGGTTCAAAGTACACTCCTGAGGCATCGATACAGTTTTGTCATTGCAATGTTAATCTGCTTATGTCTTTTGCATAAAATCCTGGAGAGCGAGAACCGATGAAAGCACACAAGGCATTCTCGACAGCCTGTTGGGAATAAAATAATTTTCTTTGTATGAAGTTATCCAAATTTCGAAACAAATCACAATTAGTTGGGAAAAGGTCCGATGGATACAGAGCATGATCAATAGTTTCCAAAGCCAATTCCAGTATTTTCAATTGCGTTCGATTTGCAGTGTGTGGGCGAGCATTATCATGTAGATGAATCAGCCTGTCTCTGTTTACTAATCTCGGCGTTATCCTGCCAGATTCTTCATCGTGATGTCCAGTGAGTTACAGTAGGTCACTTCTGTGATCAATTGACTAATTTTATGAAGCTATAACGAATTAAACCGCCCGGTCCTGTATTGTTTTCCTCGGAAACCGATCAGGGAGCCTTAAAAGAGGCGACTGGGCGCATCCTCGGGTTGCGGATAGAGGAGCCCTATACCGAGGGTAACTGCTGAATACGGATACAAAACTAAGTAAGCAATTGCGGACAATGTTTCAGGAATGGTTAGGGATGTCCAGGCTGTTAACGTCCGTCTCGAGGGTTGCATGGCACCAGGGAGTGGTGTTTCCTACGGTGTCTCCAAGAAACCAGGTCGCCTCCTGGACTACTCAGACCTTAACAGCGCTGCCAGACACACGGAGCGAAATTATAGAATCGGCATGTTAAAATTATGGTATACTATGGTACATGTTTACGAGACGCATGTGAAATGTATTTGCGTAAATCACATGGAAATTAACTCTACACAGCCTTCATTTAAAAAAATGATTGATTGGTCAAACATTCTTCATATAGGGCAGAAAGCAATTCTCTTGATTTCATTTCGGTTAAATGAAAAATAAAAAATAGAAATATTCTTGAATTATGGTACATTTAAGAGGTATGGTACCCGAGGGATGGTACATGGTACAAGAGTCAAAATTATGGTACGATTACATAATTATGGTACTGCCTGGCAACGCTAGATCTTAAATCTGCATGCGTGGCTCTGCAGGGGAACCTCATACATCCCTAGCTAATCGTGAGAATAACCTGCAGAAAAATGATTTGATTAAAAGTATGTGCGAGGAATTATTCGGGGGGAAGTTGGAATTAACAGTGGTGCCCGATTGCTTTGAAAAGTCTGACACGAGGCAGCAGAAGAACTTCCTATACGGGACGCTTCAGATTGCAATGAAACGCATTTCCACCATTGAGGAAATGGTCCGGAAGAAGGATAAATTTTGCAGAATAAAAACAACATGTTCCTGCCAATTAGTTAGAGAGGGTATCGCGGAGATGTTGCATGAATTGAAGCAACTGCGCGAAGATACCGAACACACGGAGGGCTGAGCCGAATCATTTGGGAATCAGCTGGAAAGGGCTTCTGGTAGGGAGGTGAAACTGGCGCGAGCCCAAAGTCTTCAGAGCGGCAGGGATGAGGGCTGCCAGGCAGACCAGCAAATAGTAGTGAGCAGTACTCCGGATTTGCGGAAACGCCGAGAGAGCTAACGTGAGCCCACAGGACACTGCAGCCAAGAAGCCGGAGATGAAGAGGCCTAAAGCCTCCCCAAAAGAAGAGGAATGGATGGAGGTCCCAGCCAGGAAGAACCTCTAGAAGAAAAAGCCTAAACTGGAGGCTAAGAAACCGGATTGGCCAAGGCGTGCTCGCCCAGAAGCGGCGCTAATTAAGCCTGCTGAGTGACTGAGTTACGCGACCTTTTTAAAAGACTTAAAAAAGCAAGTCAAAACTGACGAACTGGAGTTAATAAATAAATAAATTTTTTCCTTTTGTTTTTCAAATTTATTTGAGTTTCGGAAAATTATAATATTTTTATAATATTTTTAGATTAGTTAGTTTGTTATATTAAATTTCAATTGTATATGAAAAAATAAACAAGCGTGCGTTACTCGTACATCGTATAATTATTCCCGTAAATAATAAGAAACGAGAATGACGCTTATGATAATCGTTGCATTTATCAATCGTGACAATAAAATTACTATAAGTACAAGCCGCATTTATGAATTTACTTACATTCCCTAATCAAATAAAACAAGAAAAATCAAACTACATACATAAAAAAAAGCATTTTTATATTATTATTATAGTATTTTAATTTTTATTATTTTATTATTATAGTATTATTTTATAGTATCATTATCAGCATTATTATATGATTATAACTATCGATATTTAATATAAATGTTATATATATATAATTTATGGATATAATAATACATATAAAATACATATACTCAATTTATAGAAATTATATGATTGTGCATGTGAATATAATTCTGAGGTTGTACTTAAAGTAGAGATCCACTGACTACTTAAAATGTTTTAAATTAAAAAATTTTTTTTTCAAAAAGTTTTGAGATTCCTAAAACGCCATTCAAAGGGATTGAATTCTGCTGATTCTCGGTTGCTATACTTCATAGATTTGAAAGAAATGGAATTCATAAGGATTCGAAATTTTTAATACTCAATTCAATTCTGACTGACTTTTTTCATGATAATTAATTTTGGAATATGTAAACATTTAAGACAAGAAATGGACTCTATAATTAAGTTATAATTGATGATGAGCGTGTTGAAAGTTCCATGAAATAAGGCAGTCGTATTAAAATATGATTTGAGTACGAAAAATATTACATGCATAATTAAATTTTTCATGTAAAATATAAATAAATAAATTTCGAAAGTTTTATTTCATTCAAAAGATGTTGGTCATTAATATAATGTTAAAGTTCAATTGAATTTCATTCAATGTGTGTCTAAACATTGTTATTGCTCTTCAAAATTTTTTGCGAAAGAAAAAAATTGTTCGCATTATTTATTTTCCCATCATTTTCCCTGATAAAGTTGATAATATTCAAATAAATTAATATATTTTTTGGAATCGCGCATTCTGAGAGCACGCGTGCGAACCACTATGTGCGAGACATATGCGTGCGTCATGTCCTGCATCACGCAGACATTTTGTTTTCTGGGAATCGCAAGATTTATTCCACCAGCTATATCTATTCATGCAGAAACGAATGAAAGTAATCTGTGCCTTGGGCATACAAAAACATTTTTGAATTTCAGAAACGTGTTGAATTTTAAACATACTGATGTTCCATGTTATTATATTTAATAATCAAAATAAATTAGAAACATACAAAATACAATTACAGTTTATTTTAGTACTCTCTGAATCCAAAATAGTGGAATAGCCACTGTCTTACCTAATTCTTAATGAACTACTTACTTGATAGTGGATTCTACATACTTATAAACTAGTAATTTCAAAAATTCATCGTACTGCAGTCGTGTTTGATCGTGTTTTGTCTTTTCGTCACGAAGCTTTCGTACAAGCTCCGCAGTGTTAACCACTATTTTTATTTATGATTATCCACTAGTTTGTATAATTTATTTAAAATTTTCACATAATCTAGTTATATAGATTCTGTAAATTTAATAAATTCTTGATTCATAATTTTTTCTTAATTCATTTATAATTACTTCTTTCTTTGCCCTTAAGTTTATTAAATTAATTTTATTTCATAAAAATTTAAACATCAAAAGTCTTGATACACACACAGGATTTTGTTATGTACGGCTATTACCAATTAAATAAAATAAAAATCAAGAATTAAATATTATTACCCTTAATATACTTTTTGTTAATAAGTAGGAGTACGCGGAGATCGTCCAAACTGCCGAATTTAGTTAATATAAATATTAGCTAAATTCGTTTAATATTATGTGGGGTAGTTGGTCTTCTACTCTCGGACTGAGTCTATTCTACACGCCTACGCTTATCACTTTAAATGTTTGAAAGAAAGAAAATGGGAAAAGGTACTTCGAATAATTTCAAATCAAGTGGCTAAAATTCACATAAATAAAAAGACAATTTATTCTTAAGAAAAGCAAAATAACACACCGATGTGAACACTTTTTCTAGTAGAGTTTTAGAAAAACGGAATAAATATCAATGAGAACGATACAATGTTTGGATTTTGTACATTACCGCATCCTTATGTTTATTCTAGTTTCTTAATCCTACCGGATGTCCTGGAGCAAAAGCAAAGAAGAATACATTCTGGCTACTGAGGTCCTGGAGATCCGGTGCAAATTTGATTTGAGATTGTCGTGGTTCCAAAAAGGAACCACCCTTGTCCTTACGCGACTCACTCGCGCACACACCCTTTTTCTTTACTTCAACCTTATAGCTTTAAGGTGAGAAAGAAATGGATAGCTTTGAACCAGAAGGCAGGAAGTAGTTTTAAATGGCCTGTCGTTCGCCACTCCTGTCTCACAATACACCTATTTCTGGTTATAAGGAAATAAACTCCTCGTCGTTTTGAGATTCGACGAGATGTAGATTTCCTTAGCTAGTTAGTATTTAACTAGCTAGGTTTTCAACGCCGGGCTGTACACGCACAGTTAACTCTCGTGGCTAACCGACCACAGAGGCACTCAAAATATTATTTCAGCGCGAAACGTAGTGGTAAAAATTTTACTTGTACAATTTTTTAGCGCGACAACCCCGTGAACGGCTTTCGTTGGAGGAAAGATTTTAGAAGTATTTACGTCCGCCCAAGTACAATCCCCAATTTGTGGCCCTGGCTAGGTCTTTTTACGAATCTAAGTCATCTATCCAGGTGATAGGACGGACTTGTTCCGAACCGCGGACGGGCAAAGTAGAGAAAACTACATTGTCTACTGTCCGAGTAGTTCTGGCTAGTACCAGGTTGCTCGAGTAACTGCGAATTTTGATTTCTAATTGATTTATTTTATACACTTGTATCGATGATACTTAGGTCGGGTATCTTGATAATTTTGGGATTTTTCTGGGTGGCCTGATTTTTGGAAGGAATTCATGCTTACCGGTAATTTTGCAATTACCGATTGCCTAACTACTTGGTAGCCTACTTGTTATTACCTGTTGCCAAGTGAAGTTTGTGATGAAATGGTTATTTCTGACATAGTTGAAATTTTTGGATCATATTTCATGACACCAATAAATCAAATATCGATACAAAATAATTAAATCGATTCCGTTGATTATTAATTGTTGATTCTGACACCTTAAATATTCTTCATAGTTAGAAAAAACAATGGTTCAGATCCTTTATAGAAATATCGTCTGCACTGGCTATGGTAACTTGCAGCTATCCAAGTTTGTTTATTGTATTTATAGTTACTAGTGTTAATAGTAAAAGCACCGTAGTACTTATGTGTTTAACAATAACATATTAGGAATTTCGGAAGGGGATATAGGGAAAACTATAGAAAAACTAGATGGAAGCTATTTAGAAACTATGGAAAAACTAAACATCATTGATACTTGTGTTTGAGGGGTTTTCACTTTTTGAGTCTGATTTTAATGTATTCTTCTCTCACAGCGTAGCCAGATAGAGCTGAAAAATGACTATGTGCGCTAGCGTACTATTTTTAAATATTTTGATTCTTGAATTTATTTCTTTGAGACTTGCGTTCTCCTTCTTGCTTTTACTTTCCAGTCATCCGAATCCTGTGCCAATTTATAATATTTTCCTTCAGTTTACATTTATTTGGAGACAGTATGAATTAAAGTTTTGAAGAATTTGCGCTGTTTTTTAATTCTAATAATATATATATATATAAACATATATATTTGAAACATAATATAGTATAATTTAGAATTTATACAAACCAAAATGTGCGATTATATTAATTCATACAGATATTCACACGTTAGTTTTTATTATTTACATTAATGATCTAAAACAATATAATATAAATCAGAATATAGAAATATAACACACGTGATTATATATAGTAAGTGTCTACAGATATTTACCTATTAGTTTTCGTCATTTATATTTATAATGATCTTGCCTTTATTCCAATTTTAGTTTTAATTTTGAATTAATGTGGTAAATTATAACTCAGGTCGAAATTTGTTGGAATACTGTTAGAAATTTCTATATTAAACTTTCATCGCATATGATGGAAGTTTGTTTTTCCGTAGCGCATATTAAATTCGAAATACTTCCATCTTAAGAAGAATACAACTTTTAACTTTAATTTTAATATACTTTATGCATATATTTTAATAATACTAACTTTAATTTTGATATATTTTGATTGAAAAGTTATTTAATTTAAAATGAATGTATACCAATTTTTCATAACATACAATTGCATTGACTTTAATCTACCATTTGTATGTTTAAGTACATCAAAATCAATAACATCTTAACGATGAAGTTATATAATAATAATTTAAACTTAATAACTATTTGGCTTAAAGTAGCAAGATTGGAAATTTCCTTCCTGAACCAACCATTTTTTAAAGTCTTTGATCCGAAAAATGATGAGCTGCATCAGCGGTCTTGTCAAGGTGCTCGGGTTACGGGCGCTTCAAGTGGCATACAAATTTAATTAATGATTTATTATTACGAATTTTTGGAAAAATTCCGCCGCCTTGATACGCTCGTAACAGATTTAGATTTCACATAAATTTCTTATGCACAATAATAATTTGGAATTCGCAATTGTAAAATCCATATTTTGAAAATATACAACATACTTCATTCAACGAAAGCATATCGTCCTATATATATAATTTTTGGTTATTAGGTGTATATTTGTAAAGTTGTATATTTAAGTGTACTTGTGATTAAAAACATGATTGGCTACGACTGAATGGTGTGAATGTATTTGTATGCTGTAAATAGTAAATTTTATAAATGCGTATTCTTTTTTTTTATTATATGTATTTCTCTACCTTATCCCATGCTACCAGCGTTGCTCATGTTGATATACAAGTATATAATTGAACTTTTGAAAAAGGTGTTGTTGATACATAATTGTGTTTGTCAAATACTGGTACTTGCAACTATAACAAAATTAATTTTTCTTCACTAATAGAATTCACTAAATCAAACTAATATAAAATAATTGGGAATTTTAAATTTTGCATAGGACTACTCACCACAATGATGAAAAATTGCCCATTTTTCACTTTTTTATATCGTTCCATGTGATAAGCTTTATCAGTGAGACCCATAATCACAGCAGATATTTCCGAATAATGCTCGCGAATATCATCAATATAAATTTTAAGAGTCACAACCTGGTCAACAGTCGCTCGGTACCCGCCACAAATGTGTTATCCATTATTCTGTAAAGACACCTAAGAATTTATGTTGTCCTCATTAGCATGCGTCGCTTCTTTTTCTGTTGCTGATTGAGAACTACTCGCGCTTGCCTTATCCAATGCACCTAGTTTTATTAGAAAAAATGTCAATATATTTAAAGAATATCGATGAACATACAGATTAAGGTAATCATTTCATCCTGGGGTTGTTCTAATTATAAGAGATTAATTTTATTTGTTTTAATAACATGACAAGGTATTGGTTTTATGTGAAAAAATCTGTCCGGCGTCTGTGGACACGATAACTCTCGATAGAATTATCGGATCGGAATTAAATTTGGCACACCTCTTGAGTGCCCAAACGAAAAGGAAGAGTTCGTCAACCAGCCACACCTGACCAAAATTGTGAAAATAGGAGCATTTTTTGTATTTTTGAAATTGTTTTCTTGGGAAAATCAAAAATATCAATACTGGTTTCTGATAGCGCTTATAAATTTACACTAATCATCCCAATAACATCCTTCGATTAAACCAAAATTAGGAAAGTTACAAAATATTAAAACTTGAAAAAAGTTGATGTAAAAATTGCATTTTACAGTTAAATTATACAAGATAAGGAAAAAACGTTAAAATACAAAATTGTTTAACACAAAAATATCTACAAATTCGAATTGCAGCACTTTTTTTAAGATGTATATTTTTCTTCTTAATTTGAAAAAATACTCTTCAAAATCGAAAACTCAATTTCTCAAGCAGAATATGTGAAATACGAAAAAACGTTGAGATGGACAATTATTTGCCTAAATGAAGTCTACAAATTCTCATCGGGATATTTTTTGAAAGGATGTATATTTTATGTTTTGATTTTAAAAACACTATTGAAAATCAAGAATTTAATTTTTTAACTAAAATATGTGAGATACGAAATAAGCGTTAAAATGCAAAATCGTTCAGTCAATTTAAGTCTACAATTTTTTTACTTTTAGAGATGTTTGGAAAAAAATAAAAATTATCACCTAAATTTTAGATGGTAAAATATTTTTTCGGTCTTAAAATATTTTACCATCTAAAATATTATCCATTTTTACATATTTTCACGAACTTAAATAATTATACAAAACCTGAAAGGTCATCTATTTTCTTCAAAATAATTATCACCTAAATGTTTCTTTCCATGAGAATTTTAAAGTTCAAAAAACTATTATTAGATTAATGAATTGTAGACAATGATAAGGCGGGATTTTGAACTATTCGGGATTTCTTTATCCAATGAACAGTTTTAATAAAAAAGTGAAAAAACTTACTGGGATGGAGAACCATTGAAGTTAAATTCATAAAATTTAGCATACACGAGAGTGAAATTTTATTGAACTGATTAATTTAATTAAAACAGTGAGAGTGGTTCCGTATCACTTGATTGGCGTTTTCTTAAAACCACGTTCTGAACTTGCACTAGTGCCACAAGGCAAAAAAATTCGGCAATATCGATGAGAAATTAGTGGAATAACTGAAAAGAATAAAGTTTTGAAGTTTTCCATCGAATGTAAGTGATAGAATACTTTCGAATATGTAATTTTACTTGATTCTAATTTGTTTTAATAAACTTCATTAAAATTTGCTTTATTAGTAATCTCCGCGGACATAGAAGTTTAATCCTCATGATTTAACACAAAAACCCAAGTAAATTATATAATCTTGTAAATGTGAGCTCACATTCTCACAGTTACTCCGGCTTCAAGGATTATATACTCAACACGACACTCTCGCTCGCTAATGGAAATCGGAAATGAAGAACTAGATATTCGGCTTTAGAGAAAAGTATTAAAATTTTTCATTTTGAATAACATTTTTGACAATCAATATTTAGGTAAAAATTTCTAGATCTTTTACAAGCAAACAGATTTACATTCTAACGTAATTTCGTGTCTCGAATAGTTTGAATGGAAAATGAAATTAGATTATTCATTATGTTTTAAATTCAAAAACACTTTAACTCTGTAAATTTCGATTTTATCAATATATTTCATTGAATTAAATTGTAAAGCTTTTCAAGCACAGTCAGGAATTATTATTAAATTTTATTCATTTTTCAAAAAAATAATTTTAAAAAATACCAAAAGGCCTCTAGCTTTCAAAAACTTGGTTAAATATGTCTGGTTAATGATCTCGTTCGTTTTTCTTAGTTACAGATAAAATGATAAACTGGATATCAAATTTTACTCGATTCACATTGATGTTTTAATTGCTTCGAGTGATCAATATTCGATTATGAGGAGGTGAGTTGGTGCAAGAAAAACTCCGTGAACAACTTAAGAATACTGAACGTCGATAGACGTTCAAAAAATTAATCTGCATCACGAGTAAGCTAGATTCACAAAACGCATGCAATAATAATTGTCACGAAGGATTGCATGATCTAGTGTTGTGAGTAATTTTATTAAGGCACGGGACAGCGGAACATGCCAAAATTTACATAAGAAGAACAGATCCACAACTGATAAGAAAAGCTGGTCACAACACACCACTGAATTGAAAATCTTTCTACAATTTTCAAATCATAATTTGTCTACAAGTTTGTTCTTTAGCTTCCCTGATCTCATTTAGCAAAGAAGATCTTACAACTCACAGATTATAATATTATTCTAATTTAAATAGTTTATAGTAGTATACTTAAAGGTAGACTTAAAGGTGGGATTCAATATTAGGAATATTAATCATAATTAATTGAGTAAAAGTTTTCTGATGATAGAAAAAAAACATTACTGAATACGTAATTTCAATGAGTTGTTGAAGCACGTATCGTTCCATTTTTATTCATGGAATAGTTTTTAGTTGCAAAGTGTCAAAAAACGACATCTCTTTTTATAACAGCTGCCAAAATAGCAGGTCATTTAAAATGAAATCTTTCATTGGAAAACCCTTTATAAAAGAAAAGTTTTTGTGAATCAGCCTACTTGAAAAACTCTAATTTCAAGAACGATACAATCGGGATGAGCCATCCCAATATATTTCACATGAAAACTGATTTAGGTGGTAAATTCCTTTGGTAATAATTTCACAAACGCAACTACAGTGAGAAAACAGTGTAGTTGTCCCATCCAATTTGTTGAACTATGGGGAAGCATCTAATTTAGTGGTTGGTACAGTTAATTCTTGATTAGAAAAAGCATGTGCTGGTTGGTATTACTATTCAGAATAGTTACGCCGACTAAATGAAAAGCAATACCAAACAACATATGCCTGTTCAAGCCAAAAAAAGCTGTACTACACTCTAAAAACATGTGTATAGTGAAATGTGTAATTTTTACACACTACACACGTTGTCAAGTATGTAATTGAGCGAAGTGTGTACTTACTAAACATTGCACGGAGAGAACATTCCAGGAAAACTTACCGTGCTTGTCCGATAAAGAGGGTGCTTGCCGCGTAGTTCAGGGAATTTTCTGGTGCTCTCTCTTAGAAATTCATGGACTTCTTTTAAAGAAAAAAGGAAAGCACTACAAATTTCAGTTGAAATGTTCTTCGCACCTTCCTTATCGGACAAGCACGGTAATTTTTCCTGGAATTTTCTCTCTGTGTGCGAACTCAATTTTTTGGGTACAAAACGTTAAAGTTTTTGAAAATTAAACGGTACGTTTGTAACGTGTATTGAAGATACACACATCAAATGCCTAAAAAATTACTATCGTGATTTACGTGTAGAAGTAACACACTCGTTTTTAGAGTGTAACAACTAAATTGGATGGCAACTGTTAAATCTGACTATTTATAAAATTAATAAGTTGATTTTATAAGAGTCGAAATAATAATATATTTCATGTATATTATTTCTAATTATGACGTATCTAAAATAAAACCAGAGAATATACGCTTAGTGGAGATAAGATAGGTTTATTTGGCATAAATGTACATGATGGCGGTGAGATGACAACTGACTCTTAAAACTAAAACGTTTTGCATTTTTGGAGAAGAAAAATATAATTGCAGGTATATTGGAGTCGACGACGACCAAGGAGTGTCGATTGGTCCCGAGTAGGAGCAACCCCAAGAGGTAGCTACCCTGGTTCCTCTGTAATTCGGAGATAGCATCGGGACTCTAGGTATACAATTCAAAATATCCGGCTCGAACAAAGAGTACAAAAAGTCTGAAAACGCATGTAACTAAATTACTTGCAGATTTTCACAATAAAATGTAGACCCGGATTTGTTTTACTGATTAAAGACATTCTATGGTTTTATTTGCAGACAAGTCTATAAAATATGACAAATAGAAGTTTTGTTTTTAGTTGGATGAACTTTCTTAAGGCCCCTCGTTGAGGATTGAGATACAATGGTTTCAGGATTATAAGAAAACTTACGAATTACGAACAAATCATGAATTTTGAGACTTATGATTGATTCCGAAACACAACAGCACCTCAGAGTCCAACAAATTGGATGTAGCATTAGAACGTACCAAAAAAGAAGTGATTGTATCCATTGATTATTTCATTTGTAAAAATAGTTTCACCATCGAAAAACTAGAGGAAATTGGTATGGTCAATTTTATAAGAGTTAAATAGTAATTGTATGCATGAAACTTGGCTGGGATTAGGTAACTTGCATATATATATAATTTTCAAATGCTTATACAACTATTTTCTCTACCGTTAAACACTATAAAGATTAAAAATTAATGAGTGAGCTAAATAATTTCAGAATTTTAAAAATAGTGTTTATTTTTAAATAAAATGTCAATTTTTTTGTTTATATTAGACTGTAAAAAAAAGAAGAAAAAAGATTTTGACTTAATTATGGTACAAGAGGATTGACACAAGTCTCAAACTTTATTTTAAAAGAAAGGGTTTATATCTAACTTCTGATCATCCTTTTGTTGAACTGACGGAAGCACAAGTGCT
Organism: Diplolepis rosae; assembly: GCA_030998225.1. Lineage (NCBI taxonomy): Eukaryota > Metazoa > Arthropoda > Insecta > Hymenoptera > Diplolepididae > Diplolepis > Diplolepis rosae. Next base: position 776,189 of record JAPYXD010000754.1, on the reverse strand, counting down.
CAAGGTCTAGCGTTATGTATAATTGCATAAATTTTCTTTTTTTCAATGTATTTTCTTTGCCCGTCTTGTCGCAGCTATTTTAAGAGTGGCAATGCCACTTGAGCAGAGCGCAACGGCATCACGCTACGAATTTAAACAGTTTAAATCATTTTGATTCTGATTGATTCTCATGGCCATGTCATTGAAACGAAGACAGAAGAGAAATACCGGTGGTGTGATGGAAAAAAATTATGTATTTGAGTTTAAATTACAAAAGATAAACCGTACAGTTAAAAGATTTATAATAAAAGGGAGGAGAATAAAAAGAAAACAGGTGGTGAAAAACAGGCAAATATTTAATTGTGACCAAAAGGTCATTTATGCTGTATAATACTAACCAATATGCTGCATCGTATCTTTTTGAATATTCATGACACATTTACTTATGAAAGCTTTGTGTAGCCTTTTCTGGAACTAAAACCCATGTTAGTAAAGGTTTTCCACAGAGATGGCCCCCCACCAAATTCCCGCGCTCCTTTAGGTGAACCTAAAGCCGTCTGGATATTATTTGTGTCCTCATAAATTTCATGGAACATAATAAACGTAAAATAGTCGCATTCAGATTCACCTGTTAAGTCCTAGGCAATTCCTAAAAGATTAAAGTTTTGGAACACAAGGTTACCAACATATCCCTGAAACATAAAAATAGTACATTATCTACCTAAGGAGTAAAGTTGATCTTTTCGGGGAAGAAAAATTTTAATGCATTAACTGTATAGAGTTAGGTAATACTGCGAAAATGATTGATAGATACACACACCGTTTACTGATAAGTGACGTCGCACTGTCTTGGAAAAAAAGATGTAAATTTAGTTTGTGGCACTTTTTAGTAATCAATCCAGCTTCTAATTTTCATTCGTTTGGACGGGAGTTCCAAATGGTCAACATTTTATGCTTGTAATTTGTCATGTCTCATCAAATCTCTATGTTTCGAGATTCTCCGAGTGAGGAAAAAGGATACTCCAAAATTTCAAGAACCGAAACAATTTGAATCCTCAAAATACCTAAACGACCAAATATGGACTAAAACTTCCCCTTTTTAGGTTCTTATAATTGTTCATTTTGAGGCTTGTTTTGTCCAAATTTGGTCAATTTGGTATTTTGAGGGTTTAAATTGTTACAAATTCTTAAAATTTTGAATTATAGTTTTGTTCAGACCCTAATCCAAAGCAAGGGGAGTCGTACGCTGAAATTTAAAATGTACGTATTTCGCTTTTGACATTTAAAATGAATATATTCTGATAAAAGAGATTTAATGTTTCCTAATCTTTTGACCATCAATATCAAGAAACGGATATAGATCGAGTCATACCGTTTTTCTATAAAAAGTCTGCAGATTAATGCTACGTTTGCAGGACCATGCTCTTTTGATGAAATTTCTTATTACATTTTCGCACATTTGGGGCTCGATTTCGTCGATAAACGCACAAATCATCTATTTGAGTTCTTGAATTGACTGAGAGGCATCAGTATAAATCTCATCTTTCACGCCATCCCAAAGTAAAAATGTCTAGAGGTGTTAAATTGCATGATTTCGGCGGCCAATTGTAATCGTTGTTTCGAGGAATCACACGGGCTGGAAACTTTTCACGCAAGAGACCGATGGTTTCGCCACTTGTGTGTCACGTAGCACCGTGTTGTTGTAAATAAACATCGTCAAAATCCATATCTCCTGATTCTGGCCATAAAAATTGATTAATCATCGTTCAATAGCGCAATTCATTTACCGAAAAATCCGCTCCAGATTCATTTTTAGAAAATAAGGCCCAATGATAGCTCCTGCCTAAAAACCGCACCATACAGTTACACGTTGCAGATAGACAGGCTTTTCAATATTCATTTTTGGGTTCTCCGAGCCCCAAATGCGATAATTCAGCTTATTAACGTAGCCTTCAAGGTGAAAATGAGCCTCATCGCTTATAATGATTTTTTTTTACCATTTTCGTAAATGATTTTAACAACTTCAATGCGTTTTTGAAGCTTGTATCGCTTCATTCTTATTAATGGAATAGTTTTTAGTTGTCATCTGTGGAAAAATGACACTTCTTATTATGGCAGCTGCCAAAATAGCGGGCTATGCAGAATGAAACCTCTGATTGGAAAACCATGGACATGTGGAATTAATTTATGCGGTCTTTGAAAAACAGGTATTACACTGAGAGAAATTTCAGGTTTCACAAACCAAAGTTTTTTTGTTAAAATCGTCTTTACAAAAAATGTTAAAGTTGTCATGACAATCATGGTAGTGGCTGTCATACTTTGGAAAAGTGTTTACTCCAACTGCAAGGAACGTTACTGAGGCCACGATTCTGCGGTAGGCCGAGTGGCAGAAACTTGATTAATGTGTTCGGGGTAACTGCTCTTATGTACTTGAAATACCGTAAGAGCTGCGGTTATAGGAACCAAAGTCCATCGTAAAGCCGCGCATACAGTTTAGTTAAAATGACCAAGTACAGTTCTTATCAAATTCCTTTATTTATAGAATCTACCTTATTTTATGAAAATTCATCTTTATTTTTTCAAGTTTTCTGCATAAAAACCAGAATCACTAGGTTATGATCATTTTCTAAGAATAATTTGTAATGAATTGTCTATGGACAGTAAATACGCAGCCAAAATGATTTTTGAGGTTATAGGTATGGTTCTCCTAGTTATCAAAATACGAATTCAATTTGATTACAAAAAATAAAGTTTCACCGAAAAGATCTAGAAAAATAATCCGGTATAATAATATTTATGATAACTTTCGTCAATTGAGTTAAAAAATTGTCATTTTTTTTATCACCATAAACTTTTTTTGACTGATTATAGTTTTCACAAAATATATCTTTTTGGAAGTAACTACTTATCTCCAGTGCAGTGCAAGTTAAATTGTGTGACTATTACAAGATTTAATAGTTGTCACGACAGGCTTACATCGTTGTAAAAAATGAAAGTTATACTTGATTTGTCTAGCGCAACAGCGAACGCTGCGGTTGTAGTAACCAAAGGAGCTTGGCAGTACATATAAAGAAAATGTATGTGTACTAACCGTTGGGGTATGTATAAAGCTGATTCTAATCATCAACTTTGGTCACAACAACCGAATACACAAAAAAGTCCAAATTACTGTCATGATAACTATAAAAGTAGTAGCTTCTCTGGACTTTTTTGGTCAAGGCGACTACTGTACAAAAAATGTATGTGCTATGTACACAGGAACCAAAGCCGATTTCTGTCAGTTTACTCGAATTATATCGTTATTCCATCCATCCTCTTAATTGTTGTCAAGTTAAAATGTACTCACCTGATAAAATGGTGTTTTTCCTTTAATCTTCGAATTAGATACGAAAATTTCAAAGGGAGTGTATTTTCCCATTCTAATTTTTTCAACATATCTCACAGTTGGTTTTGATGAATCCTGCAATATATCATGCATATTTCTTTTATTATTATCAATTAAGTTGATTATCAAGTTGTTTCGCTGATGTTCAATAATGATATTGTTTTGAATCATTAGTATTATTTATTCCACTAATGGAACTTAATATATAGATAAACATTATGTTCTTGAATTTTTTGTGACTTAAAGTATTAAAAAGAGTTATTTAAATTTAACAGATTTTAAAGCACTTTAAGCAATGAACAATAGTTCTATTGAATTTCTTATATTTAAATTTATTCAATTCGAAAATAGCTTAGTAAATTTTATAAATGCGTATTTTTTTTGTATTTTATGTATTGTTCTACCTTGTTCCATCCTACCAGCGTTGCTCCTATTGATTCAACTAGTTTAACTGCTAACAAAGGAGTTGTTGATACATAATTCTGTCTGTCAATTTCTGGTACTTGCAACTATAACAAAATTAATTATTACAATGTAAAAAAAATTGGAAATCTTGAATATTTTTTGGGAATACTCACCACAATGATGAAAAGTTTCCCATTTTTTACTTCCTTATATTGTTTTATAGGATAAGCTTTATCAGTGAGACCCATAATCACAGCAGATATTTCCGAATAATGTTCGCGAATTTCATTAAAACAAATTTTAACAGTCACAACCTGGTCAGCAGTCGCCCGGTACCCGCCACAAATGTGTCATCCATTATTCTGGAAAGACACATAAGAATTTATGTTGCCCTCATTAACATGCGTCGCTTCGTTTTCTGTTGCTGATTGAGAGGTACTCCCGCTTGCCTCATCCGATCCACCTAGTGATGCTAGAAAAAATTTCAGTGTATTCAAAGAATATTAATGGACTTAAGGATTAAATTAAATATTTCATTCTTGGGTTTTTCTAATTATGAGAGATTAATTTTTACATTTCCATCATATGAGAAGATATTGGTTTTATCTGAAAAAATCTGCTCAGCGTCTGTGGATACGATAACTCTCGATAGAATTATCGGATTGGAATACAATTTGGCAGGCCTCTTAAGAACCCAAACATAAAGGAAGAGTTTGTTAAACAGCCACACCTGACCAAAATTGTGAAAATAAGAGAATTTTTTGTGTTTTTGAAATTGTATTCTTGGAAAAATAAAAAATTGCAGTACTGATTTCTGATAGTGCTTAAAGATATCCACTAATCATCCCAGCAACATCCATTAATTAATCCAAAATTAAGAAAGTTACAGTATGTTAAAATTTGAAAAAAGTGGATATAAAAATTAAATTTTCCAGTTAAATTATACAAGATACGATAAAATCGTTAAAATACAAAATCGTTTACTACAAAAAGGTCAATAAATTGCGTAATTTTGTGACCTGCCAACTGATTTTCTTGAACTTGGTTGCGCTTGAAAGAAGAAAAATCTACTTTTCTAACGCTGACAACGTTTAATAGATGGCGCAACGTTTTCTATGATTTAAATTCAAATTTCGGTTATTTTCAGATCACACTGTGTACTTTATGTTTTGATTTTAAAAACACTATTAAAGTTCATAAAACTATTTTTTGACTAATTAATTGTAGACATTGATAAGGCGGGAATTTTAACTATTCAGAATTTCTTTATCCAATGAACAGTTTTAATACATAAAGTGAAAGGACTTACTGGGAAGGAGAACCATTGAAATTACACTAATGAAATTTTGTGTACACAAGAAAGAAATTTTATTCAACTGATAAATTCAATTAAAACAATGGGAGCAATTCTGCGTTACTTTAATGGCGTTTCTTTGGAACCACGTTCTGGACTTGCAAAAGTGTTACAAGGCAAGGAAATTTGGCAATTTCAATGAGAAATTAGTGGAATATCTAAACAGACTAAAGTTGTAACGTTTCGAATATATTCGAATATGAAATTTTTGATTATAATTTATTTCAATAAACTTTATTAAAATTTACTTTATCAGTAGTCTTCGCGGACATGAAAGGCGAGTCTCCACGATTTATCACTAGAACTCAAGCAAATTATATAATTGGATAGATGTGAGCTTGCATTCTCACAGTCTTCCGATCAACACGACAGTCGCGCTCGATAATGGCAATCGGAAACAAAGAACCTGAGATTTGATTTTAGAGAAAAGAATTGAAATTTTACATCTTTATCCAGTTAAATTATACGAGATACGAAAAAACGTTATGATACATTATTATTTTCTACATAAAGACCTACAAATTTGAATTGTAACATTTTTTCATAAGATGCATATTTTTCTTTTTAATTAAAAAAAAAACTATTGAAAATCCAAAATTCAATTTTTTAACAATAATATGTAAAATACGAAAAAAACGTAAGAATACAAAGTTGTTTGTTTCAAAAAGATCTACAAATTTTGTCTGACGCAGTTTCTGATAAAACATATATTTTTTGTTTCAATTCCAAAAAATACGTTTAAAATTCAAAAATTCCATTTTTTAGACAAAGTATGTGAGATACAAAAAAAACGTTTATATGGAAAATTGTTTTGAGCTTCAGTATCAAATTATAAGAAATAAACTTAAATTTAAATTTAAATTAAATTTAAGAAAATACCAAAAGGCCTCTAACTTTTTAAATCTTTGTTAAATATGTGCGGTTAAGGAACTCGTTCTTTTTATTTGTTTACTGATAAAATGATAAAGTGGATATCAAATGTTACTCAAATCAAATATCTTTTTATGTGGGATGAGAGTGTAAAAGTGTAGAAACATACATAATTACCTTCAGAAGAGCAAATTATATAATTTTATAGATGTAAGCTCACATTCTCACAGTTTCTCCGATTTCAAGGAATACATACTCAACACGACACTCGCGTTCGATAATGACAATCGGAAACTAAGAACCTGAGATTCGATTTTAATGGAAAGAATTGAAATTTTCCATCTTGATTCAAATTTTTGACAATCAATGTTTGGGTTAAAATTTCTAGATCTTTTGCAAGCAAACAGATCTACATTCTAACGTAATTTCATATCTCGAATAGTTTGAATGGAAAATGAAATTAGATTATCGATTTTTTTTTTTAATTCAAAAAAACTGCAACTCTGTAAATTTCGATTTTACCAATATATTTCATTGAATTAAATTGTAGAGATTTTCAAGCACAATCAGAAATTAGTATTAAATTTTATTCATTTTTCAAAAAATTAATTTTAAAAAATACCAAAAGGCCTTTAACTTTCAAAAACTTGGTTAAATATGTCTGGTTAAGGATCTCGTTCGTTTTTCTTAGTTACAGATAAAATGATAAAGTGGATATCAAATTTTACTCGGATCAAATATATCTTCTTATGTGCAATGAGAGTGTAAGAGTGTAGAAACATACATAATTACCTTCAGAAGAGGATAAGAGCAAGAATAAATAGAGTATTACAGCTGTTTGACCTCCCATAGTCGGTGATGAACAGAAACTTATTTTTATGAATTCTGATTCTAATTTAGATATTGGTAGTAAAACAAGTCATAATAAAACGTATTCAGGAATGAATTTATTTGTGCAAAACTGGTAACAAAAACGATTATCAAGATACAGTACTGGCGTTCTTGACTGAATTATTGTGACACGTACTCTAACTTACGCGAGAAGAACAATAGCTATCTATGATGAATTGCGCATTCCATCTTAACCTTCACTCCACGTAAGTGCTACTCAAAAATCAAGAGGATTGGCCGTATAGTAGTTGAGTTGTTATCGATAAAAGGAAATACGCAACCACTATTAGTATAAACGACAACAGTATAATTGGTGCTACGCAAATATCATTTTTGTTCTGCACATTTCAGTTACATAGCAAATATTGCAACATGTGTACCATTTGTGCGTTCAGAATGTTTCGAAATCGTAGAGATTACATGCTCAAGATGCGAGTTAAGCAGTTTTGAAGCACCTGCAATTAGTTTCAAATTTAAAACTTTTAGTATCAAAGTAACCATTGCATTTAAAAACTTGATTTTTTAGGTACATATTTTCTGTGGTTCAAACCTTTCATATTTTTAATTTTAATGAACATCTTTCAGAGTTTTAAAAAACTATCATGCTTTAAAATTACATGACATAAAGTCTAAAATCTTATCTTTAATTTAAGCCAAGAAAGCTTGAAAAATATTCATGCGAACCCGAGATACGATTAAAAATGTTCAATCGTATCTGAGTTGAATTTTAATCGACGATCACGGATCTCGGCGGGTTTGTTACTCGTCTCCATCGTTGAGGCAGGACCGAATAAGCCACGCACAAAGGTGGCGGTTAAGTGGAGCCCTCTTATATTATATGTATTTTGGATTCTTTTCAATAGTAATTTTTATTTCTAATTATTCTAAATTTCAAAAAATATTTATGTTTATTTGTAATTATTGAAAATTATTTAAATCCAATATTATCCCTATATTAGCGAGCAACAAATGGGCCGAGAATCGTGATCGTCGATTAAAATTTAACTGGGATACGATTGAACATTTTTAATCGTATCTCGGGTACCCATTAATATTTTTCAAGTTTTCTTGGCTTAAATTAAAGATAAGATTTTAGACTTCATGTCGTGTAATTTTCATATTTTGAAAAAAATTTTCCTAGGTCATGCAAAAAGTTGAAGTTGAGGTAGAGAATTTAAAAAAATCTTGAATTTTTTTTTAACTCCTCATATGCTGTATTATTTTCAGAAAGTCAAAAAAATATTTCTTGAGCATCAATAGACGTGGAATTTCATAAGCTTTCCAACTGTATTTTTAAAAATTCCCTATCTCTTTTTTTCACCGATATATCGTGGTTCGAAGTCAGCAGTGCTTTTTAATAGCAATGACAAGCACCATGCGCACAATTTCCGACGGTAGTGTATGTCACATGAAAACTAATTTAGGTGGTAAATTCCGTTGGTAATAATTTCACAAAAGCAACTACAGTGAGAAAACAATGTGTTTGTCCCATCCAATTTGTTAAACTATGGGGAAGCATCTAATTTAGTGGTTGGTACAGTTAATTCTTGATTAGAAAAAGCATGTGCTGGTTGGTATTACTATTCAGAATAGTTACGCCGACTAAATGAAAAGCAATACCAAACAACATATGCCTGTTCAAGCCAAAAAAAGCTGTACTACACTCTAAAAACATGTGTATAGTGAAATGTGTAATTTTTACACACTACACACGTTGTCAAGTATGTAATTGAGCGAAGTGTGTACTTACTAAACATTGCACGGAGAGAACATTCCAGGAAAAATTACCGTGCTTGTCCGATAAAGAGGGTGCTTGCCGCGTAGTTCAGGGAATTTTCTGGTGCTCTCTCTTAGAAATTCATGGACTTCTTTTAAAGAAAAAAGGAAAGCACTACAAATTTCAGTTGAAATGTTCTTCGCACCTTCCTTATCGGACAAGCACGGTAATTTTTCCTGCAATTTTCTCTCTGTGTGCGAACTCAATTTTTTGGGTACAAAACGTTAAAGTTTTTGAAAATTAAACGTTACGTTTGTAACGTGTATTGAAGATACATACTTCAAATGCCTAAAAAATTACTATCGTGATTTACGTGTAGAAGCAACACACTTGTTTTTAGAGTGTAACAACTAAATTGGATGGCAACCGTTAAATTTGACTATTTATAAAATTAATAAATTGATTTTATAAGAGTCGAAATAATAATATATTTCATGTATATTATTTCTAATTATGACGTATCTAAAATAAAACCAGAGAATATACGCTTAGTGGAGATAAGATAGGTTTATTTGGCATAAATGTACATGATGGCGGTGAGATGACAACTGACTCTTAAAACTAAAACATTTTGCATTTTTGGAGAAGAAAAATATAATTGCAGGTATATTGGAGTCGACGACGACCAAGGAGTGTCGATTGGTCCCGAGTAGGAGCAACCCCAAGAGGTAGCTACCCTGGTTCCTGAGTAATTCGGAGATAGCATCGGGACTCTAGGTATACAATTCAAAATATCCGGCTCGAACGAAGAGTACAAAAAGTCTGGAAACGCATGTAACTAAATTACTTGGAGATTTTCACAATAAAATGTAGACCCGGATTTGTTTTACTGATTAAAGACATTTTATGGTTTTATTTGCAGACAAGTATATAAAATATGACAAATAGAAGTTTTGAGTTTTAGTTGGATGAACTTTCTTAAGGCCCCCTGTTGAGGATTAAGATACAATGGTTTCAGGATTATAAGAAAATTTACGAATTACCCAACAAATTGGATGTAGCAGTATAAAGTAACAAAAGAGAAGTGAGTGTATTGATTAATTACTTCATTTGTAAAAATAGTTTCACCATCGAAAATCTAAGGGAAAATGGTATGGTCATTTTTTATAAGAGTTCAATAGTAATTGTATGCATGAAACTTGACTAGGATTAGGTAACTTGCATAAATATATATAATTTTCAAATCCTTATACAATTATTTTCTCTACCGTTAAACTCTATGAAGAGTAAAAATTAATGAGTGACTAAATAATTTCAGAATTACCTTCCTATAGAGCTTGAAGATAAAAAAATTAATTTTATTGATATCACAAAATGTTATTTTAGGTATTTAGTATTGAAAGAAGAACTGTAACGATGAAACTTTTACAGCACGTTAGTTAATTCATTTAATATATAAAATGATTCTCTTGAATTAAAAATAATAATAAATGCAGGTGGCGCTGCCACCCGTCTCTCTTCACAAAATTCGCCTCATTGGTTTCCATATAATTACGGAACTCTGAATTATCTGAAGTGAAAAAATCCAAAAGTTTTACAAAGTATTGAATATGACAATAGCCAGTAGCTTATCTGAGTCGATGAAGTAGAAATGTTAAAAATAGTTTTTATTTTAAAATAAAATGTCAATTTTTTCGTTTATATTAGACTGTAAAAAAAAGAAGAAAAAAGATTTTGACTTAATTATGGTACGAGAGGATTGACACATGTCTCAAACTTTATTTTCAAAGAAAGGGTTTATATCTCACTTCTGATCATCCTTTTGTTGAACTGACGGAAGCGCAAGTGCTCAAGGTCCAGCGTTTGGTATCATTGCATAACTTTTATTTTTTTTATGTAATTTCTTTACCCGTCATATAGCAGCTATTTTAAGAGTGAAAGTGCTACTTAAGAAGAACGCAAAAGCATCACTCTACGAATTCAAACAGTTTACATCATTTTGACTCTGATTGATTCTCATGGCCATGTCAATAAAACAGAGATAGAAGAGAAATACCGATGGTGTGATAGGAACAAATTTTGCATTTGAGTTTAAATTACAAAAGATAAACTGTACAGTAAAAAGATTTATAATAAAAGGGAGGAGAATAAAAACGAAAAAGGTGATGAAAAACAGGCAAATTTTTAATTGTGACCAAAAGGTCATTTATGCTGTATAATGCTAACCAATATGCTGCATCGTATCTTTTTGGATCTTCATGACACATTTTACTTATGGAAGCTTTGTGTAGCCATTGCTGGAACTAAAACGTATGTTACTTAAGGTTTGCCACAGAGATTGCCCACCACCAAATTCCCGCGCTGCGTCAGGTTTATCTAAAGCCTGCTGGATATTATTTGTGTCCTTATAAATTTCATGGAACGTAGTAAATGTAAAAAAATTAATTTCAGGTCCACCTTTTAATTCCTTGGCAATTCCTATAAGATTAAAGTTTTGGAACAGAAGGTTACCAGCACATTTCTGAAACATAAAAATAGTACATTATCTATCTAAGCAGTAAAGTTGATCTTTTCGAGGGAGAAAAATTTAAATGCATTAACTGTATAGAGTAAAGTATTACAGGAAAAATGATTGGTAGATAGACACACCGTTTACTGATGAGTGACGTTACACTGTCTTGGAAAAAAAGATGTAAATTTAGTTTGCGGCACTTTTGAGTAATTAATCCTGCTTTTAATTTTTCTTTGTTTGGATTGGAGTTTAAAGCGGTCAACGTTTTATACTTGAATTTGCTATGTCTCATCAAATCTCTATATTTCGACATTCCCCGAATGAGAAAAAAGGGTACTCCAAAATTTCAGGAACCGAAACAATTCGAATCCTCAAAATACCTAAATAACTAAATATGGACTAAAAATTCCCCTTTTTAGGTTCTTATAATTGTTCATTTTGAGGCTTGTTTTGTCCAAATTTGGTCAATTTGGTATTTTGAGGGTTTAAATTGTTGCAAATTCTTAAAATTTCGAATTATAGTTTTGTTCAGACCCTAATCCAAAGCAAAGGGAGTCGTACGCTGAAATTTAAAATGTACGTATTTCGCTTTTGACATTTAAAATGAATATATTCTGATAAAAGAGATTTAATATTTCCTAATCTTTTGACCATCAATATCAAGAAACGGATATAGATCGAGTCATACCGTTTTTCTATAAAAAGTCTGCAGATTAATGCTACGTTTGCAGGACCATGCTCTTTTGATGAAATTTCTTATTACATTTTCGCACATTTGGGGCTCGATTTCGTCGATAAACGCACAAATCATCTATTTGAGTTCTTGAATTGACTGAGAGGCATCAGCATAAATCTCATCTTTCACGCCACCCCAAAGTAAAAATGTCTAGAGGTGTTAAATTGCATGATTTCGGCGGCCAATTGTAATCGTTGTTTCGAGGAATCACACGGGCTGGAAACTTTTCACGCAAGAGACCGATGGTTTCGCCACTTGTGTGTCACGTAGCACCGTGTTGTTGTAAATAAACATCGTCAAAATCCATATCTCCTAATTTTGGCCATAAAAATTCATTAATCATGGTTCAATAGCGCAATCCAATCACCGAAAAAGCCGCTCCAGATTCATTTTCAGAAAATAAGGTCCAATGATAGCCCCTGCCCAAAAACCGCACCAAACAGTTACACGTTGCAGATAGAGAGGCTTTTCAATAATCATTTTTGGGTTTTTCGAGCCCCAAATGTGACAATTCAGCTTATTAACGTAGCTTTCAATGTCGATTTTGGTATTTTGAGGGTTCAGTTGGTACAAATTCTTGAAATTTTGAATTATAGTTTCGTTTGGACCTTAATGCAAAGCAAAGGGAATCGTACGCCGAAATTGAAAATGTGTGTTTTTCGCTTTTGTCTTTCAAAATGAATATATTTTAATGAGAGAGGTTCAATGCTTCCTAATCTTTTGATCATCAATAACAAGAAACGGACATAGATCGAGTCATACCGTTTTTCCATAAAAATTCTGCAGATTAATGCCGAATTTCATAACGAATATTATATAATTTATGTACGATATATATGAAAGTAGATTAGATCATAAAGGGTTTTCTAATTAGAGGTTTCATTTTAATTTATAAGAAGGACGCGTGTTTTTTTGTGGAAAATCATTCGATTGTTATTTCATTCAATAGCGGAAAGTTTGCCATTGATAATAAAAAACAATATCACTGATATGGCCTTCACGGCTACGTTTGCCACTTGTGTGGCACATAGCGCCGTCTTGTTGGAAATAAACATCGTCCACATCCATATCTTCCAACTCTGGCGATAAAAATTCATTAATCATGGTTCCATAGCTCAATACATTCACCAAAAAAGCCGCTCCAGCTTCATTTTTAAAAACATAAGGCCCAATGATAGCTCCTGCCCAAAAACCGCGCCAAACAGTTACACGTTACAGATAGAGAGGATTTTCAATAATCATGTTTGGGTTTTTCGAGCCCCAAATGCTACAATTCAGCTTATTAACGTAGCCTTCAAGGAGAAAATGAGCCTAGTCGTTCATAATGATTTTATTTCACCATTTTGGTAAATGATTTTAACAACTTCAATGCGTTTTTAAAGCTTGTATCGTTTCACAGCTGCCAAAATAGCAGGCTATTCGGAATGAAACCTCTAATTGGAAAACCCTATACATGTGAAATTAATTCATGCAGTCTTCGAAAAACACGTATTGCTCGAATTATATCGTTATTCCATCCATCCTCTTAATTGTTCTCAACTTAAAATGTACTCACCTCATAAAATGGTAATGTTCCTTTAATCTGCGAATTAGATACTAAAATTTCAGGGGAAGCGTATTTTGATATTATAATTTGTTTAGCAAATCTCACAGTTGGTTTTGGTGAATCCTGCAACATATCACGCATATTTCTTCAAATATTATCAATGTAGTTGATTATCAAGTAATTTCGCTGATGTTCAATGATGATATTGTTCTGAATCATTAGTATTATTCATTGCACTAATGGAACTTAATATATAGATAAACATTATGTTCTTGAATTTTTTGTGACTTAAAGTATTAAAACGAGTTATTTAAATTTAACAGATTTTAAAGCACTTTCAGCAATGACGAATAATTCTATTGAATATCTTATATTCAACTTTTATTCAATTCGAAAATAGCTTAGTAAATTTTATAAATGCGTATTTTTTTTTCGTATTATATGTATTTTTCTACCTTGTTCCATCCTACCAGCGTTCCTCCTATCGATTCAACTGGTTTTACTGCTAATAAAGGAATTCCTGATACACAATTTTCTCTGTCAATTTCTGGTACTTCCAACTATAACAAAATTAATTTTTCCAATATAAAAAAATTGGAAATCTTAAATTTCTTATAGGAATACTCACCACAATGATGAAAAGTTTCCCCTTTTTTACTTCCTTATATTGTTTTATAGGATAAGCTTTATCAGTGAGACCCATAATCACAGCAGATATTTCCGAATAATGCTCGCGAATATCATCAAAACAAATTTTAACAGTCAAAACCTGGTCAACAGTCGCTCGGTACCCGCCACAAATGTGTTCTCCTATATTCTGGAAAGACACATAGGAATTTATGTTGTTCTCATTAGCATGCCTCGCTGCTTTTTCTGTTGCTGATTGAGAGGTACTCGCACTTGCCTTATCCGATGCACCTAGTTTTGCTAGAAAAAATGTCAATATATTTAAAGAATATCGATGAACATACAGATTAAGGTAATCATTTCATCCTGGGATTGTTCTTATTATAAGAGATTAATTTTATTTGTTTTAATAACATGAGAAGGTTTTGGTTTAATGTGAAAAAATCTGTCCGGCGTCTGTGGACACGATAACTCTCGATAGAATTATGGGATCGGAATTAAATTTAGCACACCTCTTAAGTGCCCAAACAAAAAGTTTTTGAAATTTTTTTCTTGGAAAAATCAAAAATTGCAGTACTGATTTCTGATATTGCTTAGAAATATCCACTAATCATCCCAGCAACATCCTTCAATTAAACCAAAATGAGGAAAATTACAGTATGCTAAAACTTGAAAAAAGTGGATATAAAAATTGAAGGTTCCAGTTAAATTATACAAGATACAATAAAAACGTTAAGATGCAAAATCGTTTACTACAAAAAGGTCAATAAATTTGAATTGCAACAGTTTTTTATGAGATGTACATCTTTCTTTTTAATTTGAAAAAATACTGTAAATACTCGTAAAATAGCATTATAACTCATGAATGAGGCAAAATAAACATTCAAAATGTTTTTATTCTTATTCTACGTTAAAAATAACGTTAACTGGTAATTGAAATATGCAATAATTTTATTTATTTACGCAAAAAATTAAAACAACATAATACCTGTCATTCAAGGTAGTGCAGTGGTTCACCTTTTGTGGAACGTCTCCACCTTTAAAGTTGCCCATTAGTTGGAGTGAGACACAACTCTACTTTCATCTCACTCTAACAAATAGTCAATCTTGACGGTGAAAACATGGAATGTGATGAACCACTGCACTGCCTTCAATGACAGGTATTATGTTTTTTTAATTTTTAGCGTAAATAAATAAAATTACTGCATATTTCAATTACCAGTTAACGTTATTTTTAACGTGGAATAAGGATAAAAACATTTTGAATGTTTATTTTGCCTCATTCATGAGTTATAATACTGCTTTACGATAGCTTTACGATAGCTTTACGCTACAGCGTGAAGCTACTGTTCAGCCAGTTTGCTAGGGGATGGACAATTATTTGCCTAATTGAGGTCTATAAATTCTTATGGTGATACTTTTGACTGGATGTATACACAGTGTGATCTAAAAATAACCGAACTTTTTAGTTATAGAATATAACAAACATGGTATTGTGTTTCAAAGCAAATATTTGTTCAAAACAGGATCCATTTAACTCAATACAACGTTTGGAACGATCAACCAATTTATCCCATAGACTTTTTAAACTCGGTTTTTGGGATGTTTGTTAGCACCTGTGTCACAGCTGCTTGAATGGTTGGTACGTCAACGTAAAAAGCTCCTTTCATTGCAGTTTTCAGTTTTGGGAACAGAAAATAGTCACACGGTGATAGATCAGTGTGAACCACGTATAAACTCGAGTGCGACTAATACAATCACCACCGTAAACTTTTTCTAACAATTCGTAAGTCTCAGCAAATTTTTCACCGAGTTTAAAACAAAATTTAATAATTGCTCTTTGTTTCATTATGTTTTTACGACATAACCACAGAAACTACTGTCATTAAAACGTGCGTAATTTTGTGACCTGCCAATTGATTTGCTTGAACTTGGTTGCGCTTGAAAGGAGAAAAATATACCTTTTTAACGCTGACAACGTTTAATAGATGGCCCTACGTGTTCTATGATTTAAATTAAAAGTTTGGTTATTTTCAGATCACACTCTGGACTTTATGTTTTGATTTTAAAAACACTATTAAAGTTCATAAAACTATTTTTTGACTAATGAGTTGTAGACAATGATAAGACGGGAATTTTAACTATTCAGGATTTCTTTATCCAATGAACAGTTTTAATACAAAAAGTGAAAAAACTTACTGGAAAGGAGAACCATTGAAATCACACTAATGAAATTTGGTGTACACAAGAAAGAAATTTTATTCAACTGATAAATTCAATTAAAACAGTGAGAGTAATTCTGCGGCACTTTAATGACGTTTCTTTGGAACCACGTTCTGGACTTGCAATTTTACTTGATTATAATTTATTTCAATAAACTTTATTGAAATTTACTTCATCAGTAGTCTTCGCGGACATAAAAGGTTAGTTTCCACGATTTATCACTAGAACTCAAGCAAATTATATAATTTTATAGATGTGAGCTCACATTCTAAAAGTTTCTCCGGTTTCAAGGAATACATACATACTCAACACGACAGTCGCGCCCCATAATGGCAATCGGAAGCAAAGGACCTGAGATTCGATTTTAGAGAAAAGAATTGAAATTTTCCATCTTGATTCAAATTTTTAACAATCAATGTTTAGTTAAAAATTTCTAGATCTTTTGCAAGCAAACAGATCTAAATTCTAACGTAATTTCGTATCTCCAATAGTTTGAATGGAAAATGAAATTAGATTATACATTTTTTTTTAAATTCAAAAACACTCTAACTCTGTAAATTTTGATTTTACCAATATGTTTCAGTGAATTAAATTGTAGAGCTTTTCAAGCGCAATCAGAAATTAGTATTAAATTTTATTCATTTTTCAAAAAATTAATTTTAAAAAATACCGAAAGGCCTCTAACTTTCAAAAACTTGGTTAAATATGTCTGGTTAAGGGACTCGTTCTTTTTTCTTAGTTACAGATAAAATGATAAAGTGGATATCAAATTTTACTCGAATCAAATATATCTTCTTATGTGCGATGAGAGTGTAAGAGTGTAGAAGCATACATAATTACCTTCAGAAGAGGATAAGAGCAAGAAAAAATAGAGTATTACAGCTGTTTGACCTCCCATAGTCGGTGACGAACAGAAACTTATTTTGATGAATTCTGATTCTAATTTAGATATTGGTAGTAAAACAAGTCATAATAAAACGTATTCAGGAATGAATTTATTTGTGGAAAACCGGTAAGAAAAACGATTATCAAGATACAGTACTGGCGTTCTTGACTGAATTATTGTGACACGTACTCTAACTTACGCGACAAGAACAATAGCTATCTATGATGAATTGCGCATTCCATCTTAACCTTCACTCCACGTAAGCGCTAGTCAAAAATCAAGAGGATTGACCGTAGTTGAGTTGTTATCGATAAAAGGAAATACGCAACCACTATTAGTATAAACGAAATTATTAGTAAACGACAACAGTATAATTGGTGCTACGCAAATATCATTTTTGTTCTATACATTTCAGTTAAATAGCAAATATTGCAACATGTGTACCATTTATGCGTTCAGAATGTTTCGAAATGAATATGTTTGAAGTATTGAAAGAAGAACTGAAACGATGAAACTTTTACAGCAAGTTAGTTAATCCATTTAATATATGAAATGATTCTCTTGACTTAAAAATAATAATAAATGAGGGTAGCGCTGCCACCTGTCTCTCTTCACAAAATTCGCCTCATTGGTTTCCATATAATTGCGGAACTCTGAATTATCTGAAGTGAAAAAATCCAAAAGTTTTACAAAGTATTGAAGTATGACAATAGCCAGTAGCTTATCTGAGTCGATGAATTATAAATGTTAAAAATAGTGTTTATTTTAAAATAAAATGTCTATTTTTTCGTTTATATTGAACTGTAAAAAAAAGAAGAAAAAAGATTTTGACTTAATTATGGTACGAGAGGCTTGACACAAGTCTTAAACTTTAATTTGAAAGAAAGGGTTTGTATCTCACTTCTGATCATCCTTTTGTTGAACTGACGGATGCGCAAGTGCTGAAGGTCTAGCGTTTGATATAATTGCATCAATTTTCTTTTTCCTAATGTATTTTCTTTGCCCGTCTTGTCGCAGCTATTTTAAGAGTGGAAATGCTATTTAAGAAAAGCGCAAAAGCATCACGCAACGAATTTAAAAAGTTTAAATCAATTTGATTCTGATTAATTCTCATGGCCATGTCATTGAATCGAAGACAGAAGAGAAATACCGATGGTGTGGTAGGAACAAATTTTGCATTTGAGTTTAAATTACAAAAGACAGTTACAAGATTTATAATAAAATGGAGGAGAATAAAAGCGAAACAGGTGGTGAAAAACAGGCAAATTTTTAATTGTGACCAAAAGGTCATTTATGCTGTATAATGCTAATCAATATGCTGCATCGTATCTTTTTGAATCTACATGACACATTTTACTTATGAAAGCTTTGTGTAGCCTCTGCTAGAACAAGAACCTATGTTAGTTATGGTTTGCCATAGAGATTGCCCCCGATCAAATTCCCGCGCTGTTTTACGTGTATTTAAAGCATTCTGGATATTATTTGCGTTCTCATAAATCTCATGGAACGTAGTAAATGTCAAAGAGTCGGATTCAGGTTCACCTGTTAATTCCTTGGCAATTCCTATAAGATTAAAGTTTTGGAACAGAAGATTACCAACAAATCCCTGAAACATAAAAATAGTACATTATCTACCTAAGCAGTAAAGTTGATCTTTTCGAGGAAGAAAACTTTAAATTCATTAACTGTATAGAGTTAAGTATTAGAGGGAAAATGATTGGTAGATACACACACCGTTTATTGATGAGTGACGTTACACTGTCTTGGAAAAAAAAGATGTAAATTTAGTTTGCGGCACTTTTGAGTAATAAATCCTGCTTTTAATTTTCCTTTGTTTGGATTGGAGTTTAAAGCGGTCAACGTTTTATACTTAAATCTGCCATGTCTCATCAAATCTCTATGTATCGAGATTCTCCAAATGAGAAAAAAGGATACTCCAAAATTTCAAGAACCGAAACAATTCGAATCCTCAAAATACCTAAACGACTAAATATGGACTAAAAATTCTACTTTTTAGGTTCTTATAATTGTTCATTTTAAGGCTTGTTTTGTCCAAATTTGGTCAATTTGGTACTTTCAGGGTTTAAATTGCTGCAAATTCTTGAAATTTTGGATTATAGTTTTGTTTAGACCCTAATTCAAAGCAAAGGGAGTCGTACGCCGAAATTTAAAATGTACGTTTTTCACTTTTTACTTTTAAAATGAATATATTTTGATGATAGAGGTTTAATGTTTCCTAATCTTTTGACCATCAACTCCGCCATTACCGGTCCCAAGCCCGGATGAGAAAGGAGGAGGGGGTACACAGACAGCAACATGACACAACACATTTACTGCGACAATGAACACAACACACCCAACACCCGAGAGAGTGTTTTGAGGGGGGGCAGTGTCTCGCGTCTCGGTGGCGACCGAAAGGACTTTACCAGCAGCAGGGCTGTCGCCGTCAGGATGGCTGTCAAGGGGTCCCTATAGACAGGCTTTTCTCTAGCAGTGGGCC
The DNA here is from genome assembly GCA_030998225.1 of Diplolepis rosae. NCBI lineage: Eukaryota > Metazoa > Arthropoda > Insecta > Hymenoptera > Diplolepididae > Diplolepis > Diplolepis rosae. The sequence goes on along the minus strand of JAPYXD010000754.1, from coordinate 756,558 downwards.
TGCCGGCACGCGCTATTACGGTTTCTCCGCAAAACCTTCAAGCGCGTGAGGACGCGGTGTGGAGCAAAAGCATCAGGGGACCTTGAACAGGTTCCTTGATGCCGCATGATTGGACCAGGAGTGAATGCGGTAGGCCCCTTAATCAGGGTATCACCCCAAATGCGCATGCGGCGGTGACGCTGAACTTCCCTCGTACCCTCTCGCGGTCACATCACAACCACATGTACGATACTGACACCCACACATACCAGAATGATTGCACTGCTGAGTGAATGGGCTGCGGCCGGCGCCTGGTGGATATTCCCGATAGACTAGCCAAGGGAGGAGTAGTAGTAGCCTCCCGACCAGGGTAGGACCTCTGTGGAAGTAATATGGGTAAATGTAAGTCACTCCGGTGTTCGGCCGCGAAGGGCAAAGATCCCGTGAAACCACATGTTAAACTGTGAAAACCGCTCACGTTTTTACTGTTTGGAGCCAATTTCGGGGTTGAAATCATGGACGCCCAGACGCAGGAATGCAGGATTACCTGGTCAGTATTTCCTTATATCCGACGCTGCGTAGGATAAATCGCACACCGTCTAGCCTGAAGTCCGGGTCAGGTGTTGGGGCGGACCTGGCACCGCTTGTTCGATAAGGGTGACGCTAAACCTTTAGCATCATTATGGCGCGGGCCTATCCCGTAACCTCTTTACTAGCTTCATTTAATGTGCTGATAGGATCGACCATCCGATAAGCCGCTTCTCGGTTTCGGCACACATAATTACACTGAGAGAGAATTGGCACAGCTAGCGCCACTAGCCATGGCTAGGGTTGCCCCTTCTCCCCCCGAGGAGCGTATCCCAAAGAAAGGGAAGGGCAGCACATCGCCCTCCTACGCCGCGGTCACCAGAGGCACGACACCAAAAAAGGATAGGGAATGGCAGCTGGTGGAAAAAAAGAAAAAGAAAAGAAGAAAAATAAAGAGAAGAAGGGAAGAGAAGTTCCTGCGCCCTCTGCGCAGGAACCCAAGGAGAAAAAGAAGGTGCCACTGTGCTCTCCGGCCGCCAGGTCGGGCGACGCCATCAGGGTGTCGGCGAAGGACGGTGAGCCCTACGCTGAGATCCTGAAAGCAATGAAGGCTAGGGTGAACCCTCAGAATTTGGGAGCGGAGGTTCTCTCCATCCGAAGAACCAGGAAGGAGGAGATCCTCTTCATCCTGAAGAAGGGGCGTGACGTCTCGGCCTTCGAGAAGGCGCTCGATCAGGCGGTCGGGCAGAGAGCCGAGGTTAAGTCTTTGGTCTCGAAGAGGTCCCTTGAAGTCAGGGACCTCGACGAGACCATCACAAGGGAAGAGGTTGTGGCCGCGCTCTGTATCGCGCCGGGGAAGCAAGAACCTCGGGGACCAGGGCAGGCTGTATAAGGGCTTCGGTGGCGTACAGACTGCGGTGGTCTGTTTAGCCGAGGCGGACGCTCGAAGATTGCTCGGGCTCGGTAAGCAGAGGGTGGGGTGGGTGAACTGCCGCATCCGGGAGCATGTCGAGGTTGCCCGGTGCTTCAGGTGCCAGGGTTATGGCCATATGTCGCGCGGCTGCACGCTTCCAGGCAGGAAGGACGCCAGCTGGAGGTGTGGGGGCGCGTCGCACGTGGCCAAGTAATGCAAGGCTCCGCCTAGGTGCCTGACATGTGCTGATAGGGGCGAAAAAGATGTCGCCTATGCTTCGGGGAGCGATTCTTGCCCAATATTTAGGGCGGAGCTCCGGAGGTTGAGGGGTGGAAAGTGAAGTTTCTACAGCTCAACTTCGGGAGAGAGAAGGAAGCCCAAAACCTTCTGATGCAGACTGGCAAGGAGAGGGGGGCCTGCTAGAAGTCTTCAACTCCTGTCTTCGGGAGGGGAGATTCTTCGCAGACTGGAAGAAGCAGAGGTTTGTCCTGCTGAGGAAGGGCAACAAACCTCTAGGGGATGCCTCATCGTATAGACCAATATGCCTGTTGGATACGATGAGGAAATTTCTGAAGGAAATGATCTTACAAAGACTACAGGGTCACATGGTCCACGAGAATGGTCTCTCCGAAAACCAGTTCGGCTTTCGGAAAGGCAGGTCGACAGTTGACGCCATCCAGGCAGTGGTGGAACTCACCACTAAAGCAAGAAGAGGAACTGGCAAGTGTAAGGGATTCTGCGCGTTGATCGGCATTGACATACGCAATGCGTTCAATACCGCGAGATGGAACATCTGCATCGACGCGATGGTGCGGAAAAAGGTTCCAGACTACCTGTTGCGAATGATAGATGACTATCTGAGCGACAGGTGAGTGATATACCAGGACGACAAATGGTCTCTCAAGGAAGAGATGACATGTGGCGCCCCTCAAGGGTCGCGGGTGGGTCCACTCGTTTGGAACGTCATGTACGACGATTTCCTGCGCATGGACCTGCCTGCTGGAACGAGCATCATCGGCTTCGCGGATGACGCACTTGTCGTGTGCGCTGCTGACAACATCGGAATTCTGGAACTGAGGATCAATGATAGTCTGTGGCGGGCAAGGCGTTGGTTAGATAGCAGAGGCCTGAAAATGGCCCCTGAAAAGACCGAGGCTTTGCTGGTCACAGACAGGAGATCCTTCCAATATCCGAGGATCGTTCTCGGGGAACATGAAATAGAGTGGAAAAAGAGCATTAAGTACCTGGGAGTGCAGTTGGAACGAAGGCTTAGCTTCGGCGAACACCTGCAGATCGCGACTGCCAAAGCCATCCAGTGTGGGGCCGCCCTTACTCGGCTCCTGCCCAACATTGGTGGACCCAGGGAAGCTAAGAGAAGGCTGGTGGCGAGCGTGGTAAATTCGAAGCTGCTTTATGCAGCTCCGATTTGGACTAGTCCAAATGCTCAACCATGACCAATGGTCAACCATGCTATCCTGAAGAAGCTGTTCTCGGCACAGAGGTGTGGTGATGAGAATTGTCTCAGCATACCGAACTGTGTCGACGAGTGCCGTGCTGGTCCTGGCGAGCGTCCCGCCAATTGACTTATTGGCGGAGGAAAGGAAAGAGACCTTTCAGCTCCGTAAGGAGCTCACCTGCTTAAACAACCTGCAGGAAATCGCTCGCGCGAAGTAGGGCATCCGCAAGGATGGAAGGCGCAGACTCGTTGAGAAATGGCAGACGATATGGCATGGTGACCAATCCGGGAGATGGACACACCGTCTAATCCCGGAGCTCACCTCCTGGCTAAACAGAAAGCACGTTCAACTCGGCTTTTACCTGGCCCAAGCGCTTTGAGGCCATGGGTGCTTCAATGCGTACCTGAAGCGCTTCAAGAAGAGAGACGACGAGTCGTGTAGCTACTGCGGATACATTGTGGACAATGCAGAGCAAACACTCTTTTTCTGTGCCAGGTGGGGCGTGGCAAGAGAGGCTGTCGGTCGGGAAGTGGGCCCACAACTCACCCCTGACACGATGGTTTCTCTCATGCTCCAGTCTGAACAAAAATGGATACTTATCGAGTCATTCAGCACCCTGGTGATGAAGACGAGGGAGTTTGATGGGCGTGCAGAGCGCGGCAACAACGGGGGTCAGTAGAAATCGCATCGGGAACTGCACTCGCGGTCCTGCGTCATGGGCGGACTTGGCTGTCCGCGTCCTTCGTGGGAGGAATCGCTTTATTCCTCCCCTGGACAGCGTGGCTAGTCGGTCTGCCTAACCGGCGTGCGGCCGCGGATGGGAGTCCCGGGCGAACGGATGACGGAAGAGTCGTACGCGACTTTAACCTGGAACCAACCACCCGTGAAGTTTAAAGCCGAAAATCGGTTCCGCGGGTGGTGTATTGGTTCGAGAGAGTGGGTTTTTTGGTTTTAACAGGTTTGCCTAGACCCGTCCTAGGAGAGTCCTGTACAACGTCTATAAATCTCTTATTATGACAGCTGCCAAAATAGCAGGATATTCAGAATGAAACCTCTAATTGGAAAACCTTGTACATGTGAAATTCATTCATGCAGTCTTTGAGAAACAGGTATTGCTCGAATTATATCGTTATTTCATCCACCCTCTTAATTGTTTTCAACATAAAATGTACTCACCTCATGAAATGGTAATGTTCCTGTTATCATAAAATTAGATACTAAAATTTCAGAGGTAGTGTATTTTGATATTGTACATTTTTCAGCAAATCTGACAGTTGGTTTTGGTGAAGCCTGCAACATATCACGCATATTTCTTCAAATATTATCAATTTAGTTGATTATCAAGTTGTTTCGCTGATGTTTAATGATGATATTGTTGTGAATCATTAGTATTATTTATTCCACAAATGGAACTTAATATATAGATAAACATTATGTTCTTGGATTTTTGTGACTTGAAGTATTAAAAAGAGTTATTTAAATTTAAAAGATTTTAAAGCATTTTCAGCAATGAACCATAGTTCTATTGAATTTCTTATATTTAAGTTTTATTCAATTAGAAAATAGCTTAGAAAATTTTATAAATGCGTATTTTTTGTTGTCGTATTAGGGGCCGTTCACATAATACGTCACATAGTTTATGGGGGGGGGGGGGTTCTGCAAATTGTGACGTGGTGTGACATAATTCTGTCTGTCAATTTCTGGTACTTGCAACTGTAACAAAATTAATTATTACAGTGTAAAAAAAATTGGAAATCTTGAATATTTTTTAGGAATACTCACCACAATGATGAAAAGTTTCCCATTTTTTACTTCCTTATATTGTTTTATAGGATAAGCTTTATCAGTGAGACCCATAATCACAGCAGATATTTCCGAATAATGCTCGCGAATGTTATGAAAACAAATTTTAACAGTCACAACCTGGTCAGCAGTCGCCCGGTACCCGCCGCAAATGTGTCGTTCATTATTCTGGAAAGACACATAAGAATTTATGTTGCCCTCATTAACATGGGTCGCTTCGTTTTCTGTTGCTGATTGAGAGGTACTCCCGCTTGCCTCATCCGATCCACCTAGTGATGCTAGAAATAATTTCAATGTATTCAAAGAATATTAATGGACATGAGGATTAAATTAAATATTTCATTCTTGGGTTTTTCTAATTATGAGAGATTAATTTTTACATTTCCATCATATGAGAAGGTTTTGGTTTTATCTGAAAAAATCTGCTCGGCGTCTGTGGATACGATAACTCTCGATAGAATTATCGGATTGGAATACAATTTGGCAGGCCTCTTAAGAACCCAAACATAAAGGACGAGTTTAATAACCAGCCACACCTGACCAAAATTGTGAAAATAAGAGATTTTTTTGTGTTTTTGAAATTGTATTCTTGGAAAAATCAAAAATTGCAGTACTGATTTCTGATAGTGCTTAAAGATATCCACTAATCATCCCAGCAACATCCATTAATTAATCCAAAATTAAGGAAGTTACAGTATGTTAAAACTTGAAAAAAGTGGACATAAAAATTGAATTTTCCAGTTATATTATACAAGATACGATAAAAACGTTAGAATACAGAATTGTTTACCACAAAAAGGTCAATAAATTCGAATTGCAACAGTTTTTTATGAGATGTATATTTATCTTTTTAATTTGAAAAAGTACTCTTCGAAATCGAAAACTCAATTTCTCAACCAAAATATGTGAAATACGAATAAACGTTAAGGTAGAAAATTATTTGCCTAAATGAGGACTATAAATTCTCATGGTGATATTTTTTGACTGGATGTATACACAGTGCGATCTAAAAATAACCGAACTTTTTAGTTATTAAATAAAACAAGCATGGTATTGTGTTTCCAGGCAATTATTTATTCAAAATAGGATCCATTTAACTCAATACAACGTTTGGAACGATCAGCAGATTTATCCATAGACTTTTTAAACTCGGTTTTTGGGATGTTTGTTAGCACCTGTGTCACAGCTGCTTGAATGGTTGGAACATCTTCGTAAAAATCTCCTTTCATTACTGTTTTAGTTTTAGGAACAGAAAGTAGTCACACGGTGATAGGTCAGTGTAAACGACGTGTAAACTTGAGTGCGACTCATACAATCATCACCATAAACTTTTTCTAGCAATTCGTAAGTTTCAGCAAATTTTTCACCGAGTTTAAAACAAAATTTAATAATTGCTCTTTGTTCGCGGACATAAAAGGTTAGTTTCCACGATTTATCTCTAGAACTCAAGCAAATTGTATAATTTTATAGATGTGAGCTCACATTCTAAAATTTTCTCCGATTTCAAGGAATACAGCTTCAAGTTTTGCTTTATTCTTCTTCGGAAAAAATATTTCAATGGTTCAAAGTACGCTCCTGAGGCATCGATATACTTTTGCCATTCCAATGGTAATCTGCTTATGTCTTTTGCAAACCAGGGGTGTTAGTTGAAGTTTGCCGGTTTTTTCAATAAAGAAAACACTTAATTCTCAAGGGAATCTCAAAAAAATTTTATTCAAAGTACTGACCATTGGATTTTACACATTTTGCCTATCTTTCAGGCAAATCGTGGATACCATTCAAAAAAAACTTTTTCTCTTTCAAGGCAAACCATTCGACGAGCCATTTTTCGAATTCTTCAAAACTGGCGAAGCACTGCTCTGCGAGTGAGTGTTCCATCGATGCGAAAAGGTGATAGTCAAACGGGGCGAGGTGTGGAGAGTACGGCGGGTGCGATAATATTTCCCATTTCAATGCTTTTAATGTGGTCTTCACCACTTTAGCGGTATGAGACGGTGCGTTGTCATGTTGTAGGATAACTTTGCCATGTCTTCGGGCCCATTCCGGCCGTTTTTCGATCAACGCATGATTCAAATTGATAATTTGTTATCGGTAGCGATCCGTATTCACCGTCTCACCAGGTTTTGATAACTTCAAGTACACCACACCACATTGGTCCCACCAAACACAGAGCATTGTCTTACGGCCAGAGCGATATGGCCTTGGAGTCGATGGGCCGACCTCATCAGATGAAAGCCATGATTTTTTCCGCTTCGGGTTCTCGAAATAAATCCATTTCTCGTCCCCCGTGACAATTCTATGCAGAAAAGATTTCCATACTTTTGGATTTTTCCCATGGCTTTTAAACGTTGGCAAATTGCTCCTCGGGTCACATTTAGTGTTTGTGCCAATTGTTGTTGCGATTGGGTTGGGTCTTCATTCAAAAACGGCTGCAATTCCTCGTCTTCGAACTTTTTCGCTGCACCAGGATGTTCATTGTCTGTTAAATCGAAATCTCCACTTTTAAATTGACGAAACCATGTCTCACATGTTCTAATGACTGGAGCATGTTCACCATAAGTTTCTACCAGCAATCGATGAGCTTCAACTGCTTTTTTCTTTTGATGAAATAAGAAAATCAACGAATGCCGCTAATGCTATTTACTTGGAACGAAACTCGACATATTCACTGAGGTAAACAACTATGATGCTGTTATTTTGGCAGAATGTAATTGTATATTTTTGAAGGTTATTGTCCATAGAGAAATATGAAATAGATGACAAATCATAGAAATGTATACATATCTCCAGCAACATCTATGAGTAAAACCGGCAAATTTCAACTAACACCCCTGGTAAAAGCCTGGAGTGCGAGAACCGATGAAAGCACACAAGGCATTCTCGACAGCCTGTTGGGAATAAACTAATTTTCTTTGTAAGAAGTTATCTAAATCTTGAAACAAATCATAATTAGTTGTGAAAAGGTTCGATGGATACGGAGGATGATCAATAGTTTCCCAAGCCAATTCCAGTATTTTCAATTGCGTTCGATTTGTAGTGTGTGGGCGAGCATTATCATGTAGATGAATCGGCCTGTCTCTGTTCACTAATCTCGGCGTTATCCTGCTAGATTCTTCATCGTGATGTCCAGTTAGTTACAGTAGGTTACTTCTGTGATCAATTGACTAGGTTTATAAAGCTATAACGAATTAAACCGCCCGGTTCTGTATTGTTTTCCTCGGAAACCGATCAGGGGGCCTTAGAAGAGGCGACTGGGCGCGTCCTCGGGTTGCGGATGGAGAATCCCTGTACCGAGGGTTACTGCTGAATACGGATACAAAACTAAATAAGCAGTCGCGGACAATTTTCATGGAATGGTTAGGGATGTCCAAGGTGTTAACGACCGTGTCGAGGGACCAGGTCGCCTCCTGGACTACTCAGACCTTACCAGCGTTGCCAGACACACGGAGCGAAATTATGGAATCAGCATGTTAAAATTATGGTACACTATGGTACATCTTTACAAGACGCATGCGTGCACGAATTTCAAATTGATATATCTTCAAATACTTCGAAGTTTAATATTTTTCATAAATAAAATGCTAATAACATTTTGTTAATAAATATAATAATATTATGTTTTAATAAAACTATTTTAATGATAATTATAACATAGTTTCTACTTTTTCAAGCCTTTGTATTTTGTAACATTTACTTAAGGTAGCTCTTATTACAGAATATTTTTTTGCATAAAACAGCTTATATTCTATAAAAAGCAAGTATAATATGTAATTATCCTTGAAATGTCTTTACGTAAATCACATGCAAATTAAGTCTACTCAGCCTTCATTTAAAAAAATGATTGATTGGTCAAACATTCTTCATATAGGGCAGGAAACAATTCTCATTGGATAATGGTTATACTGCTTTTGGCTTGATTTCATTTCGGTTAAATGAAAAATAAAAATTAGAAATATTTTTGAATTATGGTACATTTAAGAGGTATGGTACACTAAAGATGGTACATGGTACAAGAGTCAAAACTTTGGTACGATTACATAATTATGGTACTATCTGGCAACGCTGGACCTTACATCTGCATGCGGGGCTCTGCAGGGGCACCTTATACTTCCCTAGCTAATCGTGGGAATAACCTGGAGAAAAATGATTTAAATAATAGTATATTATGTGCCCAGGCGCATAATGAGGGTTATTACGCGACGAGCGACAATGCTCACAGGAGATCGATGCCAAGGCGTAGTTGAGCATTTTAAGCGAGTCTCGTAATTACCCGAATTGTGTGCATTGGCACATAATCTATTTTATGTGACATCGGTGCGTATACGAGTTTTTATACGTACACTCGAATCTAATCTAGTATTCATCATGATTCTCGTCCATTGCACTTGATATGTGACATCGTTCAACTGCTAAAGGATTTCCTCTCATGCCAATTTTGAATAGAAAATCCTTTTATAGTGAAGGGAATCGTTTGAGAGTCAATAGTCTATTTTTAGAGTGCAGTCTTCTTTAAAAAATGCCTTTAACCGTAAAACATGGATTTAGTAATAAAAGTATATAACCAGTATTTAAGAAATGTTGACAGCAACTGCGCGAAGATACCGAACACACCGAAGGCTGAGTCGAATCATTTGGAAACCAGCTTGAATGGGCTTCTGGCAGGAAGGTGAAACTGTCGCGGGCCCAAAGTCTTCAGAGCGTCAGGAATGAGGGCTGCCAGGCAGACCAGCAAAAAGTAGTGAGCAGTACTCCGGACTTGCGGAAACGCCGAGAGAACTAACGTTAGCCCACAGGACACTGCAGCCAAGAAGCTGGAGATGAAGAGGCCTAAAGCCTCCCCAAAAGAAGAGGAATGGATGGAGGTCCCAGCCAGGAAGAACCTATAGAAGAAAAAGCCTAAACCGGAGGCTAAGAACCCGGATTGGCCAAGGCGTGCTCGCCCAGAAGCGGTGCTAATTAAGCTTGCTGAGTGACTGAGTTACGCGACCTTTTTAAAAGACTTAAAAAAAAACGTCAAAACTGACGAACTGATGTTAATAAATAAATAAATTTTTTCCTTTTGTTTTTCAAATTTATTTGAGTTTCGGAAAATTATAAGATTTTTATAATATTTTTAGATTAGTTAGTTTGTTATATTAAATTTCAATGTTTTATGAAAAAATAAACAAGCGTGCTTTACTCGTTCATCGTATAATTATTTGCGTTAAAGTCGTCATTTTTCCTTCCCCCTTGCAGTTAATTTTTTCCCATAAAGCAATCGCTATTTTGGAATTGTGATTGTTGATAAAAGTGAACTCCGTTGTTTGCAACACTTGCATCAAATTGCTTCTGTACGATCGATTTTTTATATAAATGTCATTCAATTGCTATTAAAGTCATTCGCGTAATGGCTCTTATAATAACTTGCATTTATCCTATAAATAATAAAAAAAGAGAATGACGCTTATGATAATCGTTGCATTTATCAATCGTGACAATAAAATTACTATAAGTACAAGCCGCATTTATGAATTTGCTTGCATTCCCTAATCAAATAAAACAAGAAAAATCAAACTACATACATAAAAAAGTATTTTTATATTATTATTATAGTATTTTAATTTTTATTATTTTATTATTATAGTATTATTATTAGAATTATTATATGATTATAACTATCGATATTTAATATAAATATCATATATAATTTATGGATATAAAAATATATATAAAATACATATACTCAATTTATAGAAATTATATGATTGTGCATGTGAAGTAATTTTATGTGAATACATAATATGTATTATAATTTAAACAATAGTTCAATTGTTCATGGTCATATATATACATATAATTAAATTATATTATGATTTGATATAATATATATGATAGTTCGAGTAATCGCATAATTTATATATTCAATTTTTAGCTTTAAAGTTATTTAAATAACAACTCAATTTCAAATAAAAACTGAGAATAATAGCAATATAGGAGATAAAGGTTAAAACTAGGTCTAAAAGGTTTTCACTATTCGAAACATATCAGGTCTAAATGAAGTTTTAGCTTTAAGAATTAGAAAATAAGGATTAATTCAGGTTCTAAATATTTCGAGAAGTATCAAAGTAGGGGTAAGCAGTACCTAAGAACGTAAAACTTGCACCGAGATTTCGACTCGGGTACCGATCCAAATCTCTCTACAGGATTATCATTAAATTTAATGGGTTTGAAGGTTGCGAAGAAATTGAGACTCGTGGGGATGGAAGTAGTTGTCGAACGTTTATATTATCAAGAGAAACAGATTAGTTTTTATTTCCAATTGCTTCCAAAGTTCCGGTTTAACCTTCGCAACGCCTGCTACATAATTTATTTCTGTGATTGTCAGAAAAAACTTGACTGGTATCGTTACTAGTATCACCTATCATTCACACTCCTGGATTGGCCATTGACGTGAATCGTTTTATCTCGCACGTACATCCGTTCGTCATCGCGATTAGTCCCCTTTTGTGATATGTGACATATGCAGCCCGAAATTGGATAATGGGAGACCCATTGGTCCTAGCTATTGCAATACGTCTAAGTGGGTAAGCGTTTCAAACCCGTGATTTGTCTCTCGGTGAGCGGATGTCACGTGGCAAAGTGTTTTTTTTTTCCTTCCTCGACCCTCGTAGGGCATTCGTGGTACGAATCCAGGAAGAATAACTTACAGGCTCCAGTTTGCGTACGACTACGTTCAGCCGCGGCCGATTTTTTGAAGAGATTGCGGAATTTTATTTTTTCATCAAATTAGGTGAGCCATTGTTCTCTTATAAATCACGTGATAAAAGTCAAGGACATTTGATGTCTCGAATCTAAAATAATTAAGTTCAAGTCTGATCTAGCAATCTAGTAAACGGGTCAATAATACAGCCAGAAAAAATCTCGCAGATTAAAAAAATTGCTTTGTGTCCAAGATTCTATTATCTTTCTATATGCTTGAAAAAACGTTTCTTCCTTTCTAAAAAAATTTCGATCGCATTTACTCATTTTAATTGGAAATGCTGAAAAGTTTATTTCTAATTGACCTAAAATATTTTCTGGAAAGAAAGAAATAACTTTTCCAATTTATTTTATCAAGAGATATATTTTAGTAAAAATATTAGATTAAAGTGTGTATATCTCTAAAAACATTTTCTGAATTTGATTACTCCAAAATTTGGACATAAAATTGCATTCATTTATTTTAGTTGAAAATCATAGAAATAAAATTAGTTATTTAATTATTTTAGTAAAATATTAAATATCAGATTAAAATGTGTATTTCTCTAAAAAACTTTTTTCTTAATTCAATTGCTTCGAAGTTCAGGCATGAAATCGCATTCATTCATTTTAATTAGAAATCCAAAAATTTCTGTCTGCTTGAAGTAAAGTATTTCCCGGAAATAAAGAAACAAATTTTCCAAATGTTCGTCAGAAAATGGATTTCAGTAAAAATAATAGATTGAAATCTGTCTTTCTTTAAAATTTCGGCATTAAATCGCATTCATTCATTTAGATTCAAAATTCTTAAATTTTCCGTCTATTTGAACAGCAATGTTTACCAGAAATAAAAAAAATTTAATTTCTATTAGAAAATATATTTGAGGCAAAATATTAAATTATAAAGTATATTTGTCTGTAAAAACTTTCCGAGTTTGGGTCAATCTTTTATATACTCACGCTTGGCTTACCATGATATGCACTTTCTACTTATTTATTTCTAATCCCCTGGTGCAGTCTTGCCAATTATCGCTGTATCTACTTGAATTAAACTCCGTTTTAAATGTGTCTTACCACGGCATTCATTTTTTACTCACACATATATATTTCCTTTTATTTCAAGTAGAAAAAATATTTCGAAAAGGGCATAATTAAACTTGGAAATTTCTTATTGGAGTTAAAAAATATATATTTTAGGAACAACAAATGATCACGATGGGGTGGGCAACCCTTATTTTGTCTGTCTTTTTGATAGTTGCTGGAAGCAATGCTTTTCATCAAGTAAGTTCTAAATTTGATTTTTGCTGATGATTATTAAAGTAAACAATAAAATAAAATACAATATAAGCCTAATTGTATTATTATTCACTCCAACAAAAGGGACATGAAATTATATATAGGAATCAAAAAATTTTTTAAATATATTTTTGAAATTTAATTAGGAAATATATCGATCAAAAAGGAGCGTTGACATTTATGATATCGAGGAACCAGTGGAAAATCGTCTTCCCCGAGACACAAAACCAAACAAATACTACTTAGAAATTCAGCCATTCATAAATGAAACGAAGTTTAAGGGTCGGGTGCGAATTAATGTCACGTGGGTCAGACCAACAGAGAAGATTGTTCTGAATGTTGACCGTGACCTTGAAATCTTGCACGCTGATGTGAAAAAAATAACAAAACTAGGGCCTAACTTTTCAACACCGTAAGATTCATTAGTATAATATGTATAAATTTATAATTTATGATATATTCATCACAAGCTGTATGATAATGAAACTATTTTTAAGAGAGGAGATTACTACCGTCTCTGTTGTTCAAATGGGTAAAGGGCCCAAAATATCTTGGTATACAATTAACTTAAATGACAGCCTGAGAGAAGGGTCGATGTGTGAAATTGACATCACGTACTATGGGAACATGTCTACTTTCGACAGTTCAGGTCTTTTCAGAAATGATTACATCGATAAAGATGGAAAAAAGCAGTAAGCCATTCATTAATCAAATATAATTATAGAATAAATATTTCAAAGCGTATTTTAATTAGTGCACAAGTGTACATATATTTGTAATAAGGAACAACTTAGAATCAAGATTTAATTACTTTTGAAACGTATACTAAATAATATTTTCAGCACTTTCTTAGCAACTTATTTGAAGAGAGATAATGCGCGAAAAGTATATCCTTCTTTTGATGGATTTATATTTAAAGCAAATTATCAATTGACTTTAATCCATCCAAAGAATATGACAGCCTTATCAAATATGCCTGCAGAGAGAACCACTGATGTGTGAGTATGACTTTATTGTATATATATATGTCTTGAATTTTCGAAAAACTCTTGTAAAAAAATTGTAGAGGCAAGTATCGAAAATAAGTGCAAAAAAAATAAATTTAACTGAATATTTGAAATAGGTAATTGTAAATCCAGAACTAATTTTGCGCTCTATAAATCTAAATCAGTCAAATTTTCACTGATTGAATTAGTGATTTGCATTTTCACTGAAATAATCAGTGAAATTTGACTGATTTACAGTAACCTCTTTTTAGCTATTTGAATCAGTCAATTTCCACTGATAATCAATAGATTTTGACTGATTCAAATTTAGAGAGCGAGTATAGACGGCGCCTATTAACGAATACTATTGATGCAAAATATATCAATTTTTCATAAATACTCGTGAGAAGTATTCGCAGAAAATATGGACAACATATTTTGATTAAAAATATTGTCCTGAGGTCCTGTATTTAAACATTAAATAATTATTTCAATTCAGTACTCTTTACAATTACATTTTATTGGTATTCACAAAAAACCAATACTCTTCTGGAACTACAAAAACTTATTTGCAATATTATTATTTTTAATAATATTCTTGAGAAGAAGGAAGATTATTCCTCATAAATGTAACATACGGACAATATTTATTATAAAACTTTTATTTTTAAATAAAATTTTTTTATTATCGCTAAACACCAAATTTTTTTATATTATGAGACTTTAATAAATAATTTGCTTTATCGCAAAGATTTTTCATAAATTAATCATGTACAAATGTTGAAAATTAATTGTTTAATGCCTAAGATAATGAAAAATATCATTTTTCAGAAAAAGGACTCATTTATTAGAATCCCATCATTTGTAAAAAATTAGTGATTAGTAATAAGAAAAAAAATTATTTAAATGTGAAAATTTTCAAATAAATAATTTTTGTATGTTCAGTTAATGACAAATAATATTTTTTCTCTAAAACGATATTATCAACAATGATGCTGCATTTCTTAGAAGTGTAATTAAATATTTTTTCCCGAGAACTGTTTTTCTGAGAAGCAACTATTTTAATATCGTATTTTTTGAAAGGCCAGGGGAACCGGATTTAACATGCACGCATTTTGCTGAAACGCCAGAGATGCAAACAAGTCAACTTGCTTTCATCATATCAGATTTTGAAAGCTTATCTCCTACCACTGTCGTGAATGAAGTTGGCGGGCGTAAAGTAGAAATTAAAGTCTGGGGTAGAAAGGGAAACGTAGATTCATTAAAACAAGTGCCCGACAAAATCGTCAAAATAGTCAACTATTTGCAAGACTATTTCAATAGCACAATAGGACTACCGAAACTTGATGTAATCGCAATGCCCAAGTACGATGCAGCAAAAGCTTCTGACAATTGGGGATTAATGTTTTTCAAGTAAGTGTTAAGGACGATTAATTTTCTAATATCAAACATTTTGATTGCCTTATAAGGTAATTATTAAGGGTTAGTATCCGCACACGGAAAAAAAAGTTCTATGAATTTAAATGAACTGTTTCATGATCTTGAAAACAAGCTATTACTAAATAAAGTTATATATATATATATATATATATATATATATATATATATATATATTCTAAAACTTTTTTTAAAAATTACAGAACTTTATGTAAAAAAAAAAAAACATTGAAATGCTCCGGCATTATACGTAGATAGTAGGTTTCATATTTACCATCACTTTTCTTCAGAAAGTATACTTTATATGAAACTGGATCAAGATAATTTACCCTTGCAGAGAAAGCGAAATAAGCAGTCCCTTAATTTGGAACACGGCCTATGAAATAATCCATCAATGGATTGGACAATACGCCACTTCAGTTCGTTCCACCGATGCATTGATGGGTAAAGCCTTCAGTTCTTTCCTAGCATCTATGACAACGATGGACGTAAGTAACATATTATTTACTTAAAAATATAGAAATAATTACCCTCCTTGTCATCTAATTCAAGTTTGATTCACGCTGAGACGAACTGAAAGCCCGAGTCTAAATATAAGTTCTTTGTTGATCCTCCATAGTGCTAAATAAACCCTATGTTCAATTTTGGTGAGCTGTAAAACCCCATAAGTGATTAAAAGTCACGGGAGCGTTTAGTCCTGCGATGATTATGGAGAGAGGTAGGGCCCTCGACAAACCCTCGTGGGTCAAAAATGATCCACGTGGTACTTCTAGTGTTAAAACAAAATATGGGGCAAATTTACGCGCGTAAAAATTTGTTGTCTTCAATCTTCTTGAAACTCAACTGAATTTTAGTTTTAGTGGACCTCTTTTAATCCAGCCGAGCGCAAGGATCCTCTTATGAGTCCAATAGCAATTTCCGACCCATTTTCTACCTTGGATGATTTTTAAAGGAAAAAATGAAGCTTTTTATTAAAAAAATTTTGAACAAAATTTAAGGTAGTTTTCATCCACGAAAATTAGACCTCAGGCAAAAATAGATAATTTTGATTTCAAGAATAGCAATATTATTATTGAAAGGCTATTTTGAAAGAGAAAAGATTATTTCACATGAAAAAAATTTGAAAGACAGAAAAATAATTTTATTAATAAATTTTATTTTTGACCCAATTTTTTTTCTTATCGCTTCTTACAAAATAATGAAAACTTATACGATTCTAATAAATCATGAACCATTTTTTTAGAGAAAAGATTTCCCACAACTTCACCGTTTCTGATTTTTAAAAATAAATTCTTTAATGTCTGAATCCATTAAAAAAATTTTCCAAAACGAAATTTTGATAAACAAATTGCTGAATTTGATAATAATTTATTCATTTTTGAAAATTGGAAATGGTCAAGTTATGGGAAATCTTTTTCCTAAGAAAACGAACCGTGATTTATTAAAACCGCATAATTTTTAAAAATTTGGTAAGAAGTAAGAAGAAAAAAAGTTTGGGCAAAAATAAAATTTATTAATAAAATTATTTTTCGGTGTTTCGAATTTTTTTCATGGAAATTAATCTTTTTCTTCCAAAATAGCCTTTCAATAATAATATTGCTATTCTTCAAAGCAGAATTATTTATTTTTGCCTGAGGTCTAATTTTCGTGGATCAACTACCTTAAGGTAGTTGTCATGCCAAAAATCAGTCTCTGGAAAAACAAGTTTTTCTTTGATTTAAAGACTGGAAATTATATCATCAGCCGTATCATGTAAGGAAAGACACTCTTTTTAATGAAAAAATTTAAAAATTACGAAAAATAATTTTTTAATAATGTTTTTTATAATAGGATTTTTCCTTACTATCGCTTCTTACAAATTTTTTGAAAATGATTGAAGTTTCTTAAATCATAGCTTATTTTTTCGGGAAAAATATTCTCTTCAACTTAACCGTTTCCAGTTTTTGAAAATGAATCAATTATTATCAAATACAGCAATTTGTTTATAAAAATTTTGTTTTGGAAAATTGATTTTTAATGATTTCAGCCATTAAAGATTTTATTTTAAAAAATTGGAAACGGTTAACTTGTAGAGAATATTTGCCCGAAAAAATGAGCAATGATTTAAGAAACTTCAATCATTTTCAAAAAATTACAAAAAACATTATTAAAAAATTAATTTTCGTAATTTTTAAATTTTTTCATTAAAAAGAGTGTCTTTCCTTGCATATGACACGGCTGATGATATAATTTCCAGTCTCGAAATCATAGAAAAACTTCTTTTTCCAGAGACTGATTTTTGGCACGACAACTACCTTAAAGGATTGCATTTTGAAAAAAACTCTAAAATATCTTTAAAATGGAAAAATGAGCCTAAACTGTTTTTTTTATTACAAAATGATTATTTTTATCGGAAAGCTGATAAAAGACATTTAAAAAACACTTGTATGAAAATTAAATTTATCGACTTTAGCAAAAGTTATGATTGATTGAATAATGGCGCGCGTGTTAAAACATCGAAAACTTGAGTCCCTGTATGTTGACAACCAGTCGTACTAGAGCTGTCTGCCTTGGGGGATTAAAAGAGTTCCACTAGGACTACAATTCAGTGGAGTCTTAAAATGATTGGAGACATCCAGAGAGGGGATATGCTATTTCCTCAGAATGATGCTAGGTGTTTCTAGAACTTTTATTCTAGGTGTATTAAAAGTACATGTTCCGTTTATAAAAAATATTTCGAAATATGTCTACAGTAATTACGAGAGTAATTATTACTTATGATTTTTAGCTTAATCCGGATGAATTAGAGGGGAAATGGCCAATGACCGTATTGTATTCTTTATACTACGGTTATGGAAAAAGTGTTCGCAGTAATGGATTCGGCATAGTCCGAGATTCGAAGTGTGCCAAATGTAAATATCCACACTAAATTATTATTTCATATGTTTAATTATTATTTTATGCATATTTAACTAAAAAAATTGTATTGAGTTTTACTCTCCTTCCGAGCAATAATTGTTGAACAAGAAAAAAATCTGCCTTAGCCCGGATTCGAACCGGCATCCTCACTTTACATAAGTGGCATACTAACCAATTGTGCTCGTTCTTGTATTATTGTGTGGGGAAGGCCGTAAAATTGAATACAAAATCTGATAAAAATTCGCAGATGTTACAATTTATAACTAAAAGACTTTTTGCATAGATGAATTATTGTTCCGGATGTTCAACTACACTATAGGAAAAGAAAATTTCAGAGCTGGTATCCAGAATTTCATTCAAAAGTAAGATGAGTCCTTATGATCTACTCTTTAAATCTGAATCAGTCAAATTTTCACTGATTGAATCAGTGATCCGCCTTTTCACTGAATCATCAGTGGAAACAAGATTTTTCACTGTTAAATCAGTTAATTTTCACTGTTTAATTAGTGAAAACAATATTTTCCACTGTTAAATCAGTTACTTTTCACTGAAAAAATCAATGAAATTTGACTGATTCGCAGTAACCGCTTTTAAGCTAATTGAATCAGTCAAATTTCACTGATAATCAGTATATTTTGACTGATTCATATTTAGAGAGTATATAATTACTTATAACAGTAAAAGTAACTACCAAATTATCTTGCATTTCAGAATTCCTGACATGAATCCACATATAGGGCCAAGGACATATTTCTATTCAGATTTTTACAAAGCGATGAATGATGTAGCAAATAAAACTGGTTACCTTCCGGTTGGTACCACCCTAAGTCAAGTTGCAGACCCTTGGATGGATCACGATAGATTACCACTTGTCACGGTCGAACGCGATTATGATAACGGAACCATCAACATCACGCAAGTAAATTACAAGACATTTATGCACTAAGTATTATTTCTCTCGCACACAGATATTTCTCACGACTTGATTTTTGCAAGTATATCAAATATCACAAATAACTCGCGATTTTTTATGTTAACTATCGCAAATCAATTGTGTGTTTCACATTTATTAAAGCAAGCTTAAACAGCGAAGTATTTAAGGAAAAATAGATTATTGATACAGTTAGGAAAATTATGACTCTGGAACGCAATTTAAATTGTCTGTTTATTGCATTTTAAACTGATGCAAGACCTTGACATTATACATACGAATAAAGATAATTTATCGTGAAGATATTCGACAAAAGATTTAACTTATAAAACTTACACTGAAAAAAAAAGATATTTTATCCAATTAATTCAGTTTTCAAAGTATGGTACCGCTGATTTATTATCCGTGTTCACAAAAATACTTTTTTATTTTCCCGTAGCCGTATAGTGAGAGTTTGCTTCTCTGGGTGAGAAAATTCTTCCAGATTTTTTCAGAATTTAAAAAGAAATTTCAAAAGTGGGAAGCATTAAATTTATGCGAAAATTGGGATTTTCTCAATTTATAATTTTGTTAAAATATGAATATTAATCATAGAGGAATGCCCTCTAAATAGAAGTTTTACATTTGATTCTATAGTTAACTGAAAGAATAATTTGTTGGTTCCAATAGAAGTCATGAAAGGAACGCGAATTTCATATTTTTCGCATATAAAATATACATTTTGGTACATAAAATATTTTTAGAAAAGAATTGCTAAAATCATGTCTGTCTGCATGTTTGTCGTCGTTGCAAAGTCGAGTGGCTTCTAGAACATTCAATTCATATATACAAAATCGTAAAATTAAATTTAGTCACAGTATACTTCTATCATAACCAACAATTTTGTTTTTAGTCCGATATTAAGTCAGAGTTTTGTTCTCTCTAAATATGAATCAATCAAAATCTACTGATTATCAGTTAACTTTAACTGATTCAAATAGCTAAAAAGAGGTTACTGTAAATCAGTCAAATTCCACAGATTGCTTCAATGAAAATTAACTGATTTAACAGTGAAAATATTTTTTCCACTGATTCAATCAGTGATAATCAACTGATTTAGCAGTTGAAATATATTTTTTCAGTGGTGAATCAGTGAAAAGGCAAATCACTGATTCAATTTGTGAAAATTTGACTGATTCAGATTTAGATTCTATCATTTTAATTCAGAAGATGTTTCTCTACAATTAATTTTTATACTTTGAAAAAGTCCAAACTAATAAATATCCTCATTTTACATTAATTTAATGCTCACAACCTCAACAACAATTTTGAAAATTCTTAAAAATAAGACTATTCTCTTATCCAGAGAATCAAACTCCCGCAATGGAGCTGCAGACACATAAAAAGAGATTTTTGTGAACTACCCTAGAAGAAACACCCTAATTTTAGAAACGATACCATCGAGAGGGGCCATCCAAATACACGTCATATGAGAACGGACTTACATGGTACATCCCGTTGGTAATAATTTCACAAGAGCGATTAAATTTAAGTAATAGCAGACCTACTGTATGGCTACTGTCGGATGAAGCAGTAAAACGAAACAAAAAAGGAGTAAACGTAACCATAAATGATTTTGTTAGTAAAAATAGCTTCATCATCGCCAATCCAGAGGAAATTGGTATGATCATTTTTAATAATAGTTTAATAGTAAAACCTAAAAAGCCTAAAAACTTTTTGTCTCTGATTTCCTTGAAAGTCCGCGAAATTATTGTCCTAGTGAACCTCTTTTAATTCCCCTAAGAGAACGTCTCTAGTACGACGGGTTGTCAGTATACAGGGGCTCGAATTTTCAACTTTTTACCGCGCACGCTGATACTCAATTAACCATAACTTCTACCAAAGTTATCCAAATTAATTTTTTATGGAGGTCTTGGAAACGTTTTTTCATCAGCTTTACGATGGAAGCAATGGTTTTAGATGAAAAAAATTATTTGAACTTCATTTTTGAATTTTAAACATATTTTTGAGTTTTTCTCCAAGTGCGGCGGCTAATTTTGGAAACAAAATTATGTTTAAAAAAAGCTTGACTTTTTCCCTTTTAAATGAGCCATGGTCGAAAGTGGGGCGAAAGAAATTGGTGGAGATATGTATATTTCGACCATGGCTCATTTTAAAGCGAAAAAGTCAAGCTTTTTTTTTAAACATAATTTTGAAAAAAAAATTAACGGCCGCACTTGAAGAAAAACTCAAAAATATGTTTAA
Source organism: Diplolepis rosae (assembly GCA_030998225.1). Taxonomy (NCBI): domain Eukaryota; kingdom Metazoa; phylum Arthropoda; class Insecta; order Hymenoptera; family Diplolepididae; genus Diplolepis; species Diplolepis rosae. The sequence continues at coordinate 735,369 of JAPYXD010000754.1, read as the reverse complement.
AATTAAATAATGTATTTCAAATAATATTTGTTATCTAAAACCATTGCTTTCAGCGTAAAGATGATGAAAGAACGTTTCCAAGACCTCCATAAAAAAATTAATTTGGATAACTTTTGTAGAAATTATGGTTAATTGAGTATCAGCGTGCGCGGTAAATGGTAGAAAAGTCGAGCCCCTGTATACTGACAACCCGTCGTACTAGAGACGTTCTCTTAGGGGAATTAAAAGAGGTTTACTAGGACAATAATTTCGCGGACTTTCAAGGAAATCGGAGACAAAAAGTTTTTAGGCGGGTACACTTGACGAATTTTGCCCCATAAATTTTTTTATTAATATCCGCATAGAGTTTACTGAATGAAAATTGTGTATTTAAATTATTTTTCCATTTCAGGTCCTTTTCCAGTAAACTATGATTTCCAAAATTGGAGAAGGTTGATTGAGTTCCTTCAAGGACCTGGACGTGAAACAATTCCACCTTTAACCAGGGCTAAACTATTTCACGATTCCTGGAATCTTGCATATGCCAATGAGTTGTGTTTCGAGATTGCACTGAACATGACTTTGTTTTTAAAGAACGAGAGAAACCATGTGGTCTGGGAACCAGTATTTACCATGATTGATCACATTGGGAGGCGAATCCATGGATCAGAGATTTATATTAAATTTCAGGTGAATAACAATTTTTTTAATGTATCAATTTTTATTGATGTGTAATTAATTCATAAATTTTTCGATCAAATCCTTAAAATATTATGGCATGTTCTAGATGCTTTGTCTTGAGTATTTATTAATCCTATTTTAAGATGGATTTCATTTGTATAAATTATTTCAAAATTGATAGAATTTTCAAGAATTCAAGTAAGAAAGTCCTTCAAGTTTCAAAGCTTTCAAATTCTAGAAAATGTTTTCTTTAATAATGAAAAATAAATAAAAATCATTTTGAGGCAATAACTGAGGTTTTGAATTTGAATTTGGAGAATATTATTTATTTCCAGGCATACATTCGTAGCTTATTGAAACCTCTGTACATGGAATTATCAGAAAACATACAACCTGACGAACCTTCATGGAAAACACACATGAGGGGACTGTCAAAAATATTTTTGTGTCGCGCTGGATATGAACCTTGCATTATGGAAGCCAGAAAACAATTTAATAAATGGCTAACAGACGAAGAACCCGATAAAGGGAACCCGTTCGTATTACATTTTAAGAATACACTTCTGAGTTATATTCTCCAGCTATATTTAATGCAATAGTACAAAATAAAACCTTAAATGATTTTCTTTCTTTGCAGTGTAGCAAACGAGTTTCTTTGTCCAGTATTTAAGTGGGGCACGGAAGAAGAATGGGAATTTGGACTTCAACGAGTAATTAACTTCCCTCAAAACAATGAAAGAAAACAGAGTGAAAGGACTTACCTCTTAAAAACACTAGCTGGTTGTCCAAAAGATTACAACAAAATCAAAAGGTAATATTCTACAAAGTAGTATATCAAACAAATTTATTGAGATCAAAGGAATGTAAATAATAAAATTGGAAATTAATGTTTCTAGGTTGCTCAATGTGACAATCATTGAACAAAATCCCAAATTTTCTACCTCGGACATCCATTTAATAGCAAGTACGTTAACCGGAAGTGCAACCGGATACACCACATTGTTTAACTTTTTAGCCGAACATTGGGACATGGTGAAGAAAAAATTCGAAGATAAGCCAAACTTATGGACCCGAATTATCAATACGGCTATATCATCCTTTAACACTCAAGAAGGCTATGACAAAGTTTCTAAATTGTATACTAGTAGACAAGAGGAATTTAAAAATGCACAGACTATTATTGAAGAGGCTCTTGAAAACATTAAGAGAGAAACACAATGGAGTGAAAAGAACTTCCCAGTCATTAATTCTTGGCTGGACAAGAAACTAAAAGAACAGGATTTAGAACAGACTACCCAGAAAAGTACAAATAGTACTACAGAAATTCTCACATAGATGTATACAATGTCCTTATCTAATATGGAAAATATATATCAATTTTTATAATTTCACGAACAATATATTTGAATTTATAACTGAACAATTTTTTGGAAAAAATTTGCCGTCGTTGTAATCAAAATTCAGTTAAGAATTGTGAAATTAGACATCCCAAGAGCTTACAATTGATTTTGCATGGATTTGGAAGAAAAAAAAATTAAGTACTAGAAGGCAGTACTGGTACAGTAAGTAAAGAACTTCGGTGAAGTATAGGAATTTATACCATGGTTTTGTTTATCATTTTGCATAGTTATTTTGTTCACTTTAAGTAAAGCATATGGAAATTATACAATTATTCGCGAAAAACACTAAATGATTCGATCCAACCAATTATACGCATTTTATCATGCATATTTAGTTATTAAGCTGTGTAAAAAAATTTAACAAACTATACGATTCTATATTTTTTTGTAGCTAGATATGTAATCTCAAATAACGTCATATTTATAATTTATGAGTACAGTCTACCCATTTTTATTTATGGATGATAAAATTTTGTCAATTTTTTACATATTTAAAAACAAATGATAATCAAGTATTATCAAAATGGAAAAAGTGATTAATAATTGTTATTACTCTCTAAATCTGAATCATTCGAATTTTCACTGATTGAATCAGTAATTTGCCTTTTCACCGATTAATCAGTGCAAAAATATTTTTCACTGACAAATCAGTTAATTTTCACTGATTGAATTAATGAAAAAAATATTTTTCACTGTTAAATCAGTTGATTACCACTGAAGTAATCAGTGAAATTTGACTGATTTACAGTAACTTCTTTTTAGCTACTTGAATCAGTAAAATTTCACTGATAAAAAATATAGGTAAAATTTTATTTCCAACAGGTAAAATTTTTATTTTTGTGGTGGACTGTTTCTTAACCAATTTAAAATATCTTTATTTGAAAAACAAAAGTGATTGATATATTTATTTTACATCATATAAAGTATTCTTAACGTAATCATAATTTGTTTTTAATTCCATGAGACAAGTCAGATCTAATATATGTATGATATATGAAATGTAATTTCTGTTTCAATTATAGAAATACAAAGTAAAATAAGAGAATTGATTTTAATTAGCAGTAATATTTTTATTTTTCTGTCAATTATCGCGATGGTTACTAATTTACGTTACTTGTAATGTAATATTTACTTATAATTTCTGCAAATATACTATGTTTGTAATTTATTTTTTCACGTCGTTGTACCCTTCAAAAATTCTTTAACTAATAAAGCTGATTAGTATTGTAGACCAATCTTTAATTCACAATAACAAAAATACAGATTTTCACCATCTACTTGTCATCTGTTGATACATTAGAAAGTTTTTATCTCTTCTACTTGCTGCTGCTTAGACTGACTGTAACTAACTGTATTTATCTGTCGATATGTTAGAAAGTTCTTATTTCTACCAGTTATCAACTGTATTTATTTTCAAATGCTTGTTGAATAACAGGTATTTCGTATTAAAATTTTACACTCTATCAAGCCTCACATACACTGCCGGTCAAAATTGTGGGACCACCTGTTTTTCGATGATTGCTTAAATTATTTTAATTTTATTTCTGTGAGTGATAAAATTTGTTCTTTTGATGAATTGAATGCCATTAAAATTCTCCATAAAATGAATCCAGAATGAAGTAATTTCGTCAAGTTTTGAAGAAGGTATTGCAAAAATAGTCAAAACTTCAATGTTTTATTACATTTTAAATAACTTTGGAAATAATCAAAATTTTATAATATTCTTGGGCTCATTTTGAAGCTAAGATTCTACAAAATCGTAGTAAATTGTCATCATAAATGTATAATTTTTATCTTGCATAGTGCACAAGGCTAAAGTTCAAATAAAAAAGTTGGAAAAATTCCAATATTGCTTTTGCTGAGAAAAACATTTTTATAAGATATATAAAACATATAATCATGAATTTTCTATGGAATTCCCTTGAAACATATATTTATATGATTTTTATTATGATTGTTCTACAGATGAAATGTTTTAAAATTTTCCCTTCTTTTCTGTTACAATTTTAACTTTTTTCACTATGCAAGAAAAAAATTATACGTTTATGATGATAATTTACTGCGATTTTGAAGAATCTTAGCTTAAAAATAAGCCCAAGAACATTAAAAAATGTTGATTATTTCAAAAGTTATTTAAATTTAAGAAAACATTGAAATTTTGACTATTTTTGCAATACTTTCTTCAAAATTTAACAAAATTACTTCATTCTGGATTCATTTTATATAGAATTTTTATGGCATTCAATTCATTAAGAGAACAAATTTTATCACTCACAGAATTGAAATTAAGATAATTTAAGCAATCATCGGAAAACAGGTGGTCCCACAATTTTGACCGGTAGTGCATATTAAAAATTATTCTCTATCTGCTATCCTCTACACTGAGAAGAAAATGCTATTGAATCAATAGCATTCCTTTCCAAAAGCATGTATATCACGGATTCAAATCAATATGCTATAGAATTAGTAAAATATTTATTGGTTCTTGTAGTATATTTATATGAATTCATATTATACATGCTTTTGGAAAGAAATGCTTTTGATTCAGTAGCATTTTTTCCCAGTGTAGTCTACTAGAACCTGTTTCAAAAATTGAAATTGAAAACACTTTTTATAAGCTCTCAGGGGCCCTAAAACGGAATGCTAAAATTCTATAACTGGTTATTCGATGGACCCCTCAATTATTGACTATTTTTTTTGTAAGGAAATCCAACATTCCATGTTTCATTTATTTTTTCGACCGAAGAATAAAATTAAGGAATATGCAAGAAATTATTTGTAAATGAATCATATATTTCTGCCGAAAAATCTGACAAGTTATCATTTTTTAGGATCTACACTACAAGTAGTAAATTGTACAATTAAGAGATTTATAAAATAGAAAGGACAAATACAAAAATGAAATAAAGGTATTATATGAAACGATTTATGTCCACTGTTTGCCGAACTATTGGTTGAAGCTTCTCGGGCGTTAGTGATACACTTATGCATTCCACATGAACCCACTCAAGCATATTGAGTCGAGTAAAGTTTTTGGAACTATTTTTCTCCTTGTGGAAGCCTTGTGTAACCTTCGCTACGTAAAAGGAAGCGTGGAATTGTAGAAAAAAAATTTTTCTTCTCACCAAATTCTTGCGCATTAGATTTATGCAACGACTCATTGATTTTATTTGCGTACCGATTAATATTAATAAAAATAATATATTTATTATTCATGATTGCACCTTTCTCTCTACGTTGAACAACAATACCTGCAAGGTGTAAGTTCTGAAACAGAAGGTCACCAATGTATCCCTAGAAAATAGAAAAATTATTAATGAATTTCTGTCTTTGTACATCAGTACTTTCATCCAGCAGAAATAAACACAAAATGGAAGAGAATAATGGGTAAGGCCTTCCCAAGTGGGCCCCGATTTTGCGAAGGTTCGTATTTTTCGTTGATACTTAGCTTAAACCGAGTTTCAAGCGTACAAGGTACATCCTCTTAATTTTGTTGTAAAATTCCCGATTTTTTATTTTTTATAAACAATCAATGTCTTTTTTTAATGTTTCGGAATAGTATATTACGTGCCTGGGCGCACAATGAGGGTTATTGCGTGACGAACGACAATGCTCGCAAGAGATCGGAGCCAAGGCGTAATCGAGGCGTAGGTGAGGCGTAGTCGAGGTGTAGCCGAGACGCAGCTGAGGCAAAGCCGAGACGAAGCTGAGGCGCGATCAGTCCTGCGAGCATTGTCGCGACTCTCGTAATTTACCGAATTGTGTGCATTGGCACGTATTCTATTTTCCGTTGTAGCGCAATGCACTACATTGCGCTACTGTTAACTGTAGCGAAAAAACGAGTTTGCGCGCCGGTGGCACATAAATTAATTTTTTTCTCAGCAAGTAAGTACCCGAATTGAATAATTTTTCAATTGCAGGCCAATAAGACATTACTAAAATCTCAATTTCAATGTTTATTGAAACAATTGTTTATAAAAAAATAAAAATAAAATCTAGTTCTGCGCCTCTGGGATCTACATTAACGACGACAACTTATGTAATAAACATTTGTGCATTTATTCCTGAAAAAAAAACGTGTAGATCGAAGTGGTTTAGTCACAACAATAACATTTTTGTGTGCGCGCGCGCAACGTATACCGCCTATGTTACACACTTTAACGCGCTTTTTATTCTAAGGCCGTCCATATTGTTCTTTGAATGAAAAATAATGTTGCATGGGAGAGTGACTTTATTTTATTTCTTGATAAATATATAGTTACTTGATTATATTATATTATAATATTAGCATCAAACAGATCTTCACATTATTAAATATTTTTATGTGCCTCTGGCGCGTAAACTCGTTTTTACGTTACAGTTGAGAGTAGCGTAATGTTGTGTATTACGATACAGAGGAATGTCATATAAAAATTGAACTGCGCATGCGCCTATTACGATACAGCGGAGCGTGATCTTCTTCTTATTCTTCTTATACTTCTTCTTATTCGTACAGCGTTGGCACCGTACTGACAAAGCCTTGTACATTTGAACTGCGCATGCTCTATTACAATACGCTACTACTACACGAGATCGAGAAAATCAAAATGGCCGGAACTAGATGCGAAATATCAAGTGCAATAGAAGAGAATCATGATGAATACTAGATTAGATTCGAGTATACGCATAAAAACTCGTATAAGCACCGAAGTCACATAAAATAGAATATGTGCCAATGCACACAATTCGGGTAATTACGAGTAATTACTGATCGCGCCTCGGCTTCGATCCCCTGCGAGCATTGTCGCTCGTCTCGTAATAACCCTCATTATGCGCACATCATATACAAGGTGCGTTCCAAAATAAACGAGGCTTTTGTCATAAAATTTTTTTGGTGGCGCCATCTGTGAATGAGGTAGTGCGTTGGAAAGTTATATGCCTCCCTGACTTCCAGTAACAGTTTCATGACATTCGGTTCAGTGGAAGCGAAGTTATTGCGTCTAAAGCAGTGATCCCAGATCGGAAACCGACGCAGTGTCACACACTCTCAGCCTGCCTGTCGGTGTGAATCGAGTAGGGAGCGAAGACGGGGCACGTTGCCATTTTTTTTTCCTCGTCACTCTTGCATGCGAGAACGACTCGTCCCATTTCCCCTTATTCTCCTCGCTTCTCCGTTACAATGCATGCGTTTTCAACTGTTCCAAGTTTTAGATTTCAGGCTGTCGTATATCGAGTCGAAATTGAGAAATGTGTTTTTCTCGACTCCGTGCAAAAGAGGCGCGAAGCAGACGACAATTTTAAATTTACAGAATATGTAGTTATGGAAATAATACTTCTTTTTTCGATATTTTAATCAATTTTTCCCTAGAATAAACATCTATAAGTTTTTAAAAAATTGTGGAATCATTTTGAAAGTCTAAACATTATTTTTAAGTAGAAATTTGAAATTAATAAATATTTACAATTTGAATCTATATATAAATTGAAAATATTTGAAATTTTTAAAGGAAAGCTTAAATGATAAGTTTCGAATATCCATCATTTTTACCAATTTTGTACATTTAAGAAATTTTCAATTAGCGAATTATTTAGCATTAGGAAGAGATAAACATAAAATTTAAGATTGAATATTACATTCTCAATTTTATGTTAGACATATTTTCATCTCACTGTTTGCAGCCTAATCACAGTCTTTTCATTCAAAAAATGAATTGCTTTATGGAAAGGAAAAATTTTCTAATAGGAGATAAATTAAAAAGCTAAAAAATGTGTTCAGTGATTTTTGCATATGATCACATAAGTATATTTATTGATTTCAAATTTTACATGCAATTTTTTTTTTCAAGTTCGTGTTTAAATCTTGTCACGATTTTCCAAGATCTTATGGGCAGCTGCAATCTGTTCAATGAAATATTTTTTAATTCTTAATTTGCCTGTTCTTCTGAAATCGTAGGAAAAATTCAAAGTCGATAAATGGTTAAAATTTTATATCAAGATTTCAATTGCAAAATTTTAAAGCTTTGTGAATAAACTGATTCATATTTAGAAAATACTTCAACTCTGTGAAGCATTTTTATATTTTAAGTGTAAAATCTGTGCTTAGGTCACAAAAAAGTAAGATAAAAATACTTTCATTATAAAATTTAGAATGTAGATTTAGCACTCATTAGGTAAAATGTTTATTACTTCTTCATGTAAAATACTCTGCACATAATTCTCTGATTACATATTTTTTAAATGTTGGAACATTTAAGAAATTCATGAATATTTAACCTATTTATAAAAACTAAAAATTTACAAATAAAGCTTCGACTGACAAATCCAAGAATTTGTCAATTATTGATATATTTTCTTGTAAGTTTGAACATAGGAGAACTTAAAATTCCACAATGACTTTATTTTTCAAGTGATGCTTAAACCTTTCTTTAATCTTGAGAATTCTTCCAGAACTTCATTTCAGGCGAGTGACTTTTTTTAAATGAAAGATTTCGTTATTCTAAATTAGGCTCATCGCGTAAAATTGTAAAAAAATTCTAAAGCTTCAAAGTAAATTTTTCTGTCTAATTCAAAGTTAATAAGTATTCAATGTTTCAAATCAAAATATTAAATGAAAGATATTCAATCTCTAAATCTGAATCAGTCAAAACCTACTGATTATCAGTAAAATTTGACTGATGCAAATAGCCAAAAAGAGGTTACTGTGAATCAGTCAAATTTCACTGAATACTTTAGTGAAAATGAACTGATTCAGATTTAGAGAGTAAAAGGACTTAAAATTCCAAACTGATATTTTTTTTCAAGTGATGCTTAAACCTCTCTTTATTTTTATAAGGATTCTTCCGGAAGTTCATTTCAGGTGAGTGTCTTTTTTTTTAATGAAAGATTTTGTAATTCTAAATTAGGCTCATCTTGCAACATTGTAAAAAGATTTAAAAATTTAAAGTAAATTGTATAATACAAGTATTTTCATCCCAAGTTTTAGTGACCTATCCGAAGACTCAATTTGAAAATTGAGATTTTTTTATAAAGAGGAAAAAATTATGTTCTTAAAGCAGTTAATTTCCAGAGATTGAATATCTTTCATTTAATATTTTGATTTGAAACATTGAATACTTATTAGCTTTGAATTAGACAGAAAAATTTACTTTGAAGCTTTAGAATTTTTTACAAATTTACACGATGAGCCTAATTTAGAATAACGAAATCTTTCATTTAAAAAAAGTCACTCGCCTGAAATAAAGTTCTGGAAGAATTCTCAAGATTAAAGAAAGGTTTAAGCATCACTTGAAAAATAAAGTCATTGTGGAATTTTAAGTTCTCCTATGTTCAAACTTACAAGAAAATAGATCAATAATTGACGAATTCTTGGATTTGTCAGTCGAAGCTTTATTTGTAAATTTTTAGTTTTTATAAATAGATTAAATATTCATGAATTTCTTAAATGTTCCAACATTTAAAAAATATGTAATCAGAGAATTATGTGCAGAGTAGTTTACATGAATAAGTAATAAACATTTGAACTAATGAGTGCTAAATCTACATTCTAAATTTTATAATGAAAGTATTTTTATCTTACTTTTTTGTGACCTAAGCACAGATTTTACACCTAAAATATAAAAATGCTTCACAGAGTTGAAGTATTTTCTAAATATGAATCAGTTTATTCACAAAGCTTTAAAATTTTGCAATTGAAAACTTGATATAAAATTTTAACCATTTATCGACTGTGAATTTTTCCTACGATTTCAGAAGAACAGGCAAATTAAGAATTAAAAAATATTTCATTGAACAGATTGCAGCTGGCCATAAGATCTTGTAAAATCGTGACAAGATTTAAACACGAACTTGAAAAAAAAAATTGCATGTAAAATTTGAAATCAATAAATATACTTATGTGATCATATGCAAATATCACTGAACACATTTTTTAGCTTTTTAATTTATCTCCTATTAGAAAATTTTTCCTTTCCATAAAGCAATTCATTTTTTGAATGAAAAGTCTGTGATTAGGTTGCAAAAAGTGAGATGAAAATATGTCTGACATAAACTTGAGAATGTAATATTCAATCTTAAATTTTATGTTTTTCTCTTCTTAATGCTAAATAACTCGCTAATTGAAAATTTTTTAAATGTACAAAATTGGTAAAAAGTATGGAAATTCGAAACTTATCATTTAAGCTTTGCTTTAAAAATTTCAAATATTTCCAATTTATATATAGATTCAAATTGTAAATATTTATTAATTTCAAATTTCCACTTTAAAATAATGTTTAGACTTTCATAATGATTCCACAATTTTTTAAAATCTTATAGATGTATATTTTAGGGAAAAATTGATTAAAATATCGAAAAAAGAAGTATTATTTCCATAACTACATATTCTGTAAATTTGAAATTGTCGTCTGCTTCGCGCCTCTTTTGCACGGAGTCGAGAAAAACACATTTCTCAATTTCGACTCGATATACGACAGCCTGAAATCTAAAACTTGGAACAGTTGAAAACGCATGCATTGTAACGGAGAAGCGAGGAGAATAAGGGGAAATGGGACGAGTCGTTCTCGCATGCAAGAGTGACGAGGAAAGAAAAATGGCAACGTGCCCCGTCTTCGCTCCCTACCCGATTCACACCGACAGGCAGGCTGAGAGTGTGTGACACTGCGTCGGTTTCAGATCTGGGATCACTGGTCTAAAGAGTCAGTGTTTTTGTGTCATTGGTACATAAATGAGTTTCGAACAAAAAGCTAATATCAAATTTTGTTTTAAAGTCGGTAAAACGTTTACCGAAACATTTGAATTGATGAAAAAAGTTTATGGCGATGATTGTCTATCTCGTGCCAGAGTTCATGAGTGGTTTACACGTTTCAGAGATGGTCGTGAGGACATAAATGACGATGAACATACGGGCCGCCCAAAATCAGTGATCACCGAAAACTCCATCGAAATTGTGCGTGAATTTATCAAAAATGAGCCGAAATCATCTTTGAAATCCATGGAATCGGAGTTTAATATCTCTAAAACATCGATTTATCGCATTTTAACCGATCATTTGGGCTTACGTAAGGTCTGTGAACGTTTTATTCCCCACAAGTTAAATGCAACATCTCATCGATCCACTCTTGTGACTGATTTTTTGACTAGAAATCGCATTTTAACCATCAATCACTCACCGTATTCGCCTGATATGGCTCCCTGTGACTTCTACCTATTCGGAAAATTGCATTGGCCATGAAAGGAAAACGTTTTGCGTCCGTAGAGGCCATCCAAAAGGCTGGTACCGAGATCCTGAAGGACATTCCGGTCAATGACCTGAAACACTCTTTCCGAAAGCTTTGGATCGCGCAAAACAGTGTATGGAGGTCGGAGGGGACTATTTTGAATGAATGAACTCGAATTTATCAGAACAAAGCTCCTGTCGTTTCTATTTTATCTCAGTCTCGTTTATTTTGAGACGCACCTTGTATACTATTAATTGCTTTCGCAAAGAGTAACAATCACAACTTTTGTTGTGCAAAAAGAATATGAATTAATATACCTCTATACATTAATATTTGATTAGATAAATACTTCTTCTTGAACATAAGTTTTTGGAATATTTTATGTTGGAACTGGATGGTGTGAACGGGATATGTGAATTAATCAAAATCAGAATCAAGTGTAACCGTGTTTTATTTATTTGTACAATCTTTTGTAATTCGCCGCGAGGGTGCTCCCCTCACTCTCGAGTACACTGAAGTACTTAAAAATTAAGTTGGTTGCTGGCGCAACACGCTTCGGAGCCGAGAGCTGCCGAAGTTGCTCGAGAATCGCGCTCGACTCGAGTATAGTACAGTCCCGCAGTGAAGGTGTGCAGCTGTACACTCACCAAAAGAAATGCGCTGAACTCAGCTATTCTTAATACTACCGCCGTTCGAGCGTTTCTCGTAAATCGTTGTCATGTTTAGCTTGTAACATAGATCTCTAAAACGGTCTCGCGGCAGCGCCTTTCTGAATATGTCCGCGCGTTGATTCTCGGACGGAACGTACTCAACTGTAATCTGTTTCTCGGTTACTTTCTCGCGAATAAAGTGGAAATGGACATCTATATGCTTTGTCCTCTTGTGGAATACTGGATTCCTGACTAGTTGAATCGCGCTTTGGTTATCTACGTATAAAGTTGTTTCTTTATTGCAAGGACATCCGATGTCCGATAACAGCTTTCTTATCCAGACAACTTCTCGTGCTGCTGTCGATGCAGCCACGTATTCGGCTTCCGTCGTGCTCAACGTGACGAGCCGTTGCCGCTGCAACGATTGACGACCTCGTGACGACCCCGTTCGCAAGACAGAAGACATATCCTGTCGTGGATCTTCGTGCCTCGATATCTCCGGCGTAGTTAGCGTCCGAAAAGCCTATCAGCTCTGCCTTGCTACCGCTGTTTGCATACTCGATGCCGTAATTGCTCGTGCCTTTTAGATACGTGAATATTCGCTTTACTACTCGCCAATGTGTAGCATTATGATCACTCAGATATTTGCTTACTGAGTTTACCGCGTGCGCGATGTCAGGCCTCGATACTGCCGCTAGGGAGACTAGTGATCTGACTGCTTCACGGTACGGTGCATTATTTGTAGTTTCGTCGGTCTCCTCGGTTGGAGACAGTGCCGCGTGCGGATCTGCCGGCATATTTACAGTTTTTGCGTCCGCCATCCCGAACTTTTCGATTATCTTTCGCGTGTACGCGCTCTGATGAATCATTAACCTTTTTCGTTCTCTATCGCGTTGGATTTGCAGTCCGACAAAGACGTTCGAGTCCTCTTCTGTTATTTTAAACGTTTCGCTTAGTCGTCGAATAATTAAGTAAAACGTCTCTACATTATTCGAGGCTACTAGCCCATCATCAACGAACAACGCCAAATATACTTCGTTGTTTTTATATTTCCCGATAAACACGCACTTATCTGCGTCGCACTCTTCGAGATTAAACTCGCTCGAAACTTCGTGAATCTCAGGTTCCAGCATCTTGGAGCCTGCTTGAGCCCGTAGAGAGACCTCTCGAGCTTGCACGCGACGTTCCTTGGATCTTCTTCCACCTTCAGTCCTTCCGGAATTTCCATAAAGATCGTCTCTTCCAGTTTTCAATCTAGAAATGCCGTTTGAACGTCAAACTGCATTACCTCGAGATCTTTCGCAGCTATTGTCACTAGCAATATTCTTAGTGAGTCATACCTCACCACTGGAGAAAACCTTTCCTTGAAGTCGATCCCCTCTCGTTGCAGGAAGCCCCTCACACACAATCGTGCCTTGAATCGATGCGACTTCCCATCTGCATCCTTCTTCACCCGAAATACCCATTTTGAGTCGATTAGTCTCATTTGTGGCATCCTTTACACGTGTTTCCACGTACTATTTTCCTCGTGAGCTCTAAATTCGTTTTGAATAGCACCCGCCCACTGCGCGGCTTCAGTGCTATTCGTCGCCTCTTCGTACGTTAATGGTACGATATACTCGGCCACATTTACGTTGTGCCGGTACCTGCTCTGAGTTTGAATTCTCGAGCGATTTCGTAGAACTCTTTGACCTTCACAGTCAAGCTCGTTCTCTCGTCCGTTGACCTCTTCTTCTTCTCGTTCACCGATGTCGCCGATGTCTTCTTCGTCGTTGATCGCGTTCCCGTTTTCGTCTCTCGTTCCTTGTTCTTTTGCTCGCACTCAGCTTCCGGTAGCGGAAGAGTTATTTCGATTTCTTTTTCCTTCTCTTCTGTTTCCGCCGACGGCGCTCCGATTTTCTCGTTAAACACGACATTGCGAACAACACTGACCTTTTTGTTTTCAGGATCGTACACCTGGTAATTCGTCGATTCTTCCGTATATCCAACGAAAATCTTCTTGCTCGCTCGTGCATCAAATTTTCGCGTGAATTGTTTGGGAGTGTGCACGTACGCATCTGAGCTAAAGATTCGAACATGCTTCAGATTTGGAATTTTCCCAGTCCACGCTCCGTACGGCGTTACTGCGCCACTCGTACACGCGGATTGGTTGAGAACATATACCGCACCATTTACTGCTTCCGCCTATAGTCAGTGGTAGATTCTTCGCAATTATCATCGTGCGCGCACTTTCAACTATCGTCCGATTGTCGCGTTCGGCTTTGCCATTTTGCTCCGGATTGTACGCCGCCGTTGTTTCTTACTGGATTCCGCACTTCTCGAGATATTCGTCCATTTCCTTATTGCAGAATTCGCGGCCGTTATCCGAGCGAAGCGTCTTCATTTTCCGACCGAACTTGTTTTCGATCATCTTCTCGAAGATCTTGAATTTTTCGTAAACCTCGGATTTCTTCTTCATGAAGTATACGTGTCTGTATCCGGTCGCTTTGTCCTTGAAGGTTAAGAAGTACCTCGATCCTCCGACCGAGTTCGTTGACATCGGCCCGCACCCGAGAAAAAGGACTGAATTGAGAAGGATTGAAAAATTCGCTTTTTCATGTGAGTTTTTCTTTTGAGTAACGCTTTTCTAAATTTTCAGAATGGGTTTCAAGTTCATTTTTGTCATAATAATCAAAATCAATTGACTTAAAATTAACGTTAGCCTAATCATACAGACTTTTGGCTTCTGCAACTTTTATTTTTATTGATTGATTATTTTTATTTTTTAAACATTTACAAAATAAAAATCAGACAAAAGTTACAAGACCCAAAAATCCGTATGATTGTGCTGAACTTAATTTTCAATCAATTGATGACAAACGTAAAGTCATTCCTGTAATGTAAAATATTTAAAAAACTCGTGTTCAAGAAGTAAAGATTATGTATAACGTTGTATAAATGCTTTTTATGACATAAATTATCTATCCAATCATATATTATATGATATGACGTATATGACTTCATATTCTTTTTGAACAGCAAAAGTTGTGATTGTTACTGTTTGCCAAACAAATTAAAAATATTTAATTAATGGTGAGGATGGTAGCCTTTAATAACATAGACCGGTAACAACTGATATATAATATATGATATAATCAAGTAACTATATATTTATCAAGGAATAAAATAAAGTCACTCGCCCATGTAACATTATTCTTTCATTCAAAGAGCAATATGGACGGCCTTAGAATAAAAAGCGCGTTAAAGCGCGGAACTTAGGCGGTATACGTTGCGCGCGCGCACACAAAAATTTTATTGTTGTGACCAAGCCACTTCGATCTACAAGTTTTTTTTCAGGAATAAATGCACAAATGTTTATTACATAAGTTGTTGTCGTTAATATAAATCATACAGGCGCAGAAATAGATTTTATTTTTATTTGTTCATAAACAATTGTTTCAATAAACATTGAATTTGAGATTTTAGTAATGAAAAAAATACTGTTTTGTAGTAACATGTCTTATTGGCCTACAATTAAAAAATTATTCAATTCGGGTACTTACTTGCGGAGGAAAATATTAATTTCCAAAACACTATAAAAAACATTGATTGTTTATAAAAAATAAACAATCGTGAATTTCACACCAAAATTAAGAGGATGTACATTGTACGCTTGAAACTCGGTTTAAGCTAAGTACCAACGAAAAATACGAAGCTTCGCAAAATCGGGGCCCACTTGGGAAAGCCTTACCCAATATGATTTTCTTAAAGATGAAAAGGCAAATTTTCTCGTTTAGAATAAATAATCAGACAAACTTATCTGCAGTAAAGTTCGATTATGATTACATGAAACTCTCGTTTGAGATGATTACAACTAGGTAGTACCACAACTTCAACGCTAGATGTTACAATGTTGCGAATTCTGTAAATGCGCCTTGATTAAGCAGAAATCTCTAAATTGGTAAGAGGTTCAAAAAATGAAATTGATGCCTAATCAGACTAAATACATTGAATAATAATATTTATCACAAAAATTCTATCTTAGAAAAATTTATAATTAAATGGAAGTCTTGGTCGTGGTTCGCGCGTATAAAATTAACAAGTTAAAATTAGACTTAAAGAGATCAATAGAAAGCGAGTAACTGTCTCTAAAGAATCGGAAAAAGTGTCTGAATCTTTTCAGCGAGAAGACATAAAGTATCCCGACTCCATGAAAGAAATAACGACGAAAAACATGAAAAATGACGTCAAGAGACCTATACCTGGAAGTGAGAACGTTTTACAAGTACCTCCATTTTTTGCGCAATCCATGTGACATTCAAGATTTCAAAGGACCCTTAGACCGTTCTACTCAGACATTTATGACCATCACGGACAGTGCTAAAGGAACTCAAAGGATCCTCGAATACATTTAGTACTCTCAATGCAATAGACAATTTTTTATGCATCATTCCCCTCGAAGAAACTTACACTCTTCTAAGTATAACCCTACTTGAAACATACTTTGAAACGTTAAGTTAGGTTAGTTTCTTAAAATAATTTGAATGTTAAAAACTACTCTTCAAATTAGACACTATCTCTAATCAAATTCCAAGAATAAAAAATACAAGACAATTCTCATTTCTAGACTTAAGTAAAGTCAAAGTCGTATTTCAAAAACAAAATGTTTTTTCCAAATGAATTTTGAGAGTTGCCAGAAAATTATAGTCATTTGAAATATTCTTGTCTCCTTGCATCCTGCCCCGTGCTTATTCTGAGCTTTCTTTAGGTTTTATTTCATAAAATATTTATAGTTCCAAGCAGGGGCGAATTTACACAAGGGCAAATGAGGGTTTATGTGCATTTTTTTCAAAATCCTTAAATATAAATTTTCAATACGTAAAAACCAAAAAATCTAGATCTCTTATACTATGAATATTATTAGAACGTAATCACTGTTTTTATTTTTAAATCTCACGCCTTGATAATATTTATTGAACATATAATTCAAAATATTGCAACTCATTTTTGGGGTTTGTACACAGGATTTATTGTAAAATTTGGTGTTGCAATAATGGTACTACCTAGTTGTTATTTCGAAGAACGAGGATTAAAATATAATAATTTGGCATCTGAAGAAAAAATAATGTTTCGCTGTATAATTTTCAACTTTTCAAGATACTAGTAATGGTAATGGAATTCTATGATGGGTTTTGGTTTTTAAATTCTATGCAGGGTGATCTAATTCCTGTTCTGTCCGTATACAGTTCTAACTCCGGTTCGTTCCATATACAACACCAAGTTTTTTCTGTCCGTATATAGCTCTAAAGTTTTGAGTCACTTTTAACAAACTTTTTAAAATAGTAGTTTAAAGTTTAAAATGTTTCCGATATATTCTATAAGTTTTTCGTTTTCTTTCCCTGGGGTCATACACTTCGTACGAGCACAGATACCATACCAAGTCCAGGTCGTCCAAATGAGACAAGGATTTGTGCATGAGAAAACTTTGTGCAAGATCGGTGCCGCGATTGTTCACAATCAATCAAAAGCGCATTCGTGTGCCACAACAGTGAGTTAAACCTGGTAAAAGTGCACCAAAGCGGATCGATTGGTAGAAGAAATCAGGAAGAAACGGCCACATTTGAATAAGAAAAAAATCCTTTTTCATGATGATAATGCAGCATGTCACACATCGAACATTGCACAAGAAAAAAAGCATGAATTGGGTTTCGAATCGCTTCTGTATCCACTGTGTGCTCCAGATCTGGTCCCTAGACTATTATCTGTTCCTAAACCCTAAGAGATGGCTATGTGTTAGGCGTTTTGAGCGGAACGAAGAAATTGAATGGAAAAAAAAGGATATTTTGGAGGATTTGGCAAATGGTATTATTTGAAAGGCATAGAAAAGTTGAAAAATCGTTGGACTCGTTGTATCGAGCTAAAAGGAGAGTACATTGAAAGATAAGACCGTTTTTTGCCAAAAAAAAAGAATTAATACTTATTTATTTTATCACGTCAATATCAAACACCCTCGTAGATCTAGAAATGAGAAAGAAACTGATCAAAACATTCGTATGGAGCGTGGGACTCGATGGTTGCGAAGCATGAACTATAGGTAAAGGAGGAAGAAGATTAAAGGCTCTTGAAATGTGGTGCGATAGGAAACTATTACGAATGAGTTGGTTAAATAAGGTGACAAGTCAGGAAGTTTTAAACTTACTGAAAGAAAAGAGAAGCTTATACTCCAGTATGAAGAGACTCCGCGACAGATTGTTAGGACACACACATGGATATAAGGAACTGGAAGAAAAAATTCTAGAAGGTACAGTAGAGGAACGCAAAAGGAAAGGGAGACAAAGATTAGAGTATGTAAAATAAATTATAGATGACGTAGGTTGTAGCGAGAACTGCGAAATAAAAAAACTCGTTCAGTATAGGAACGGATGGAGTGCTGCATCCAACTAGTCTCAGGACTGCTAACTATAACCACAACAATGCATTGTTCTGAAAACTTCAATCTTCACACAGTTCTCGTAAATTATTTCGGACATGAAAGTTTGCAGCTCTGCTTTTAAATTTCTCGCCTCAGTGAGAGCATTGTTGCTGTGATGGCGAAAAAGTAAGCAATCTTGGTTCTTCATTACATTCTCTTTTAATACTGCACGGGATTGTAATAATATATTACGTGCCTAGGCGCATAATAACCGTAATACCGTAATAACGTAATAACGTGCATTGGCACATATTCTATTTTATGTTCAAATGTACAAGGCTTTGTCAGTACGGTGCCAACGCTGTACGAAGAAGAACAAGAAAAAAATTACGCTCCGCTGTATGGTTATAGGCGCATGCGGAGTTCAATTGTTACATTACATTCCTCTGTATCCTAATGCACTACATTACGCTACTCTCAACTGTAGCGTAAGAACGAGTTTACGCGCCGGAGGAACATAAAATATTTTGTGTCCAAACGGGCGGAAAAAGTCGCATTGCATGCTTGTGCGTAAAGCGGCATAAAGTCAATTGTGCCTCGGCGTCAAAATCGGGCGAAATATTCATACCGCCCGCTTCAAAGGGCAATAATGTTCATACCGCCCGCTTCAAAAGGCGATAATGTTCATACCGCACGAAACTTGACTGCTCGCGGCTAACTACGCACTCGCACGCAACGCAACTTTTTCCACCAATTTGGACACAAAACGTCGTGTGTACCTCGAGCGACATGGTAGCAATGTGACTCGTGTGAATACCGCCCTCGCTACGCTCGGGCGGGTACACTTCACACTCGTCACAATCGCCACCATGCCGCCCTTGGTACACAATCTACTTTTATCAGACAGTGCAAAATGATCTATTCATTCTTGTTATTATAAAAACCCAAAATCGAAAAAAATTACATAGAACTGTATACGGGCAAAAACAAAATTGGAGTTCTAAATATACTGTCAGAGTCAACTAATTACTGTGTAATTGTGCCAAAGGATTTGATTAAATTAATAATAACTTGATGGTAAAGAAGAATAAAGTTGATAATAAAACATTATTCTTAAAATATTACCAATCATCTGAGAAAATTATCTTTTAGAATGTTTTCAACTTAATGTACGCACGCTATGAACTAGTGAGCGACTGGTCAACGATCGATCATATACAGAAGAGACCTTATCATCGATTTGGACAATGCTGGTGGTAAACTGCACAGTGGGTTTTTTTGAGTTCTGCAACATATTACATATAAGCTTTTCACACTTTTAGAGAAAGCAACTAATTTAGGGCAAGTTTTATTTTAGAGGCATACTGTTGTGTTTTACTAGGAGTAAACTCAAGACTCATAATAGGGGAACTGAGTTTAGGAACTTCCTAGAATCAAGTTGGTGATGGTGCAGTGCGTGGGGTCGGAAAAGTGTCGATGTAAAAAACTTGGAGTCGTGAAGTGTCGTAAGAAGAAAAATTAGCAATGCCACTTTCTCGTGTTCACTTTAACTCTCTCGCATAAATGGAATAGTTCTTATGGACCTCATTTTTTTGATCTGAGGATTACTTGAGTTTAAGGGGGCAACACCCGAAATTGTCCCTATTATGTGTATTGAGTGTATCATCAATTTCATAAAGCTAGTCGAGTATAATTATAACGAGTAGGACATTCACCCGATACTGGTAGCCACTCCTAAAAATTTACCATTAGTATCAAGCTATCTTTCAAATTAATAGTATATTTCTACCTCATCCCATAGAACCACTGTCCCCCCTTGATGTTTATCAGGTTGACACTTTATCAAAGGCATATTTGGTATTTGATATGTTCCTTTGTCTTTTTCTGGTACTTTCAACTACAACAAAATTAAAATTATTTTTAAAAAAAATTTAATGCATTTAACTAATATCAAACAAAGTCAAGAAAATTGCGTTTCAAGTCTTGAATTTCATGTTAAACTACTCACCATTAATATAGATAATTTACTGTTCACTTTTTTGAATTTTTGAATCCCATAAGGTTCAACGTCGGGAATTAGAGTCACAGCGTAAATTTCTCGATGATATTCGAGAATTTTTATAAAACACTCTTCAATAGTTAGAGCTTGATCAACAGTCATTCGGACCCCGCCACAAACGTGAACTTGATTCTGCTGGAAAGACACATAGGAATTTTGGTGGTTCTCGCTAGCATGCGTTGCTATGTTTTCTACTAAGCTTTGAGAAGTACTCGTGCTTGCACCACGCCATGAACCCTGTGTGGCTAGAAAATTATTAAATCTGTTTAGAAAATAAGAATGGAAAACGGACTAAGGTAAATAGCCTCTGTGAGGTTGGGGAAGTAGAAGTTTATATTTCGAAAATTTCAGAGACAGGTTAATCGATTCAATGCACATGCGGGCTAGACCTTTTCGAAGCCTTTTTCAGTGTTTTACACACCTTGACATAATTTAATCTTACTAATCTGAAAATTATGTTTTTCAAGAAATTTCTTTACTTATGTGCATGTGCCAACAATACTGTTTTTATAATATGTGGAAGTCGTAAATAAGTTGAGATTGAAATAAGAAATTTACATCTCCAATACCAGATGGAATACAAAATTTATTGATTTAGAGCCGTATTGAATCAGGGATTTACTTGAAATTTATAAATTATTTTAACAAAACACATTCTTTTAGGTAAAAAGATTGAAATTCAACTATTAAACTTGATGGTGCAACAAAAAATAAATTTGAAAAATCAGGTTTAGAACTTTAAGCATATTTCACTCAAGAGCCCTAGCCATAATAATTTTTAGTTGTATTAAATAACCTCACTTACACCATCATGACAAGAGAAGTGAAAAGAGAGTAAAAATGACATTTTAATAGATTGTGTAGCTAGAGGCTGAGGCGCTGTTTTTGGGGCGAGGGCCGATGTTTTCATGCATGAATACACTTAAGTGTGAGAGAGAGAGGGATTACGTAGTCAACACGGTCGACACGTTTAAGTACGTTTGATCGATTAGCTTCCTCTCAGTACGGAAAGAGGAAGAAAATACAATTTGTGTACTTCTATTTTCGTCAGAAGATATAATCAATAATACACAATGGCATGTATTTTTTCATTGTTTCGATTTTTTATATGTTAATTACTGTAAGTTCTGTTTTGTTATTAAGATTGGTACATTTTCGTATTAATTTCCATACTTGCATAAATATAAACCATCTCAAAAACATTGTTCGCGTGTCAACGACGTGCATTGAAGAAATACATTTTGTCAAAAAAGTACCAGGAATTCATCATTCAAAACGCCCGCTTAAAAAGATTGTCAAAAACATTTTTGAGGCTAAGTTGACACCACTGTCCTCTATACTGACGTAGAGTTCGAGTGCAATCTGTCATTTAGTTTCTTCACAGTACTCGATGTTGACAGTTTATCTCAAGTGCGATTTTTCCAATGGATAAGAATATCGAACAAAGAATTTGTCTCAAATTTTGCATTGCAAATGGAATTTCGTGTGTGGAATCGCTGAAAATGTTACAAAAAGCTGATAGTGAATCGACTTTATAAAAAACACGTGCATATGAGTGGTACAATGGATTAAAAAGCTTTCGAGATGTGATGGAAGATTTGCCTCGCTCTGGTCGGCCATCAACGTCTTCGACTGAAGTTAATATCGCTAATGTGAAGAAAATAGTGACTGAAAATCGTCATTTGAGTTTAAAAGAGATAGCCGCTGAACTTTTTGTGTCTCACGAATCAATTTGTACCATTTTAAATGATTATTTGGGCATGATAACGCACCACGATAACGCACCATCTCACAAGGCTATCATTGTGAGCGAATTTCTGGCCGAAAACTCAATGAATATCATCGAAAAACCATCGTTTCACCTGATATGGCTCCGCACAAATTTTTTCTCCTTTCGAAACTCAAATTACCACTTCGAGACATCCGTTTTCAGTCGATAGAAGACATAAAAGAGAAATCGCGGAGAGAACTGGAGTCGATTCCGGAAAATGCGTTTAAAAAATGTTTTGATGATTGAATTATTCGGTGGCATAAGTGTATTATTTCGGGAGGGTCCTACTTTGAAGGCCATAATAGTATATTGTGCACCGAGAGCGAAAGCGGGCTCTAGCGCACTGCGTAAAAAACTGAGCCCCGAGGCGAAGCCGAGGAGTTTTCAACTTGATACAAGGCACAAACGTCCGTTTTCGCTCGATGTTCACATAGTATTTTGTTTGCTAGCGGAGCGAATGCGAGTTTTCGCGTTTGAAAATATACGAAACGGGTTTAAAGTAACTGGTGCTCTGTTGGTTGCTATGTGTGCAATAGTATATTATATTACAAGGGGCGAAACAGAGCGATTGCATGAGTGTGAAGTTTGCTCTGCCCGAGTGAAATGAGGGCTGCAATCACACGATAAAGCGAGACGAAACTGCGATTTTCAACCCTAGGGGCGAAACTTTAAAGGTAGGCTAGCAAACCGCACTTTCAACCCTCTCAACAGTTACAGCCAATCAGATTCTCAAAAGAGTTGCTATGAAAAATAGTATACATTACTCGAAACAAAACACAGCGAAAGCATTTCGTGTGATTGCAGCCCTCGTTTCACTCGGGCAGAGCAAACTTCACACTCATGCAATCGCTCTGTTTCGCCCCTTGTAATGTAATATACTATTTCATAGCAACTGTTTTCGAGAATTTGATTTTCAGTACCTGTGAAGCGGGACGAAAGTGCGGTTTGCTACCCTACCTTTAAAGTTTCGCCCCTAGGGTTGAAAATCGCAGTTTCGTCTCGCTTTATAGGTACCGAAAATCGAATTTCCAAAAGAGGCGCTATGAAAACCATATTGGCACTGCATTTACGCGAACTTGAGGAACAAAATCAGGGACTGAGAAACAAAAGTAGAGATTGAGGAACGAAACCAGGTACAATAATAAATCGCCGCTCGAAATAGGAAAATACTTTTCTGTTCACAAGTTTTACGTGAACGTAATATTCCATGATAATTTTTCCCAGCAAAATTGCCATTTCTAACAATGGCCGTTAATCAAGGGTTGAATACTCTCAGGGGCACGCTGAGCCGGCTCGCGCGCAAATCTGGTTACAGAATCCAGCCCTTCAATTATTGGTCTTAAATATAGATTTAGAAATAAGACAGAAACTTCATAAAATATTGGTATGGAACGTGGTACTCTATGGTTGCGAAGCATGAACTATAGTTAAAGCAGAAGAAAGTAGAACGGAGGCTTTCAAAATGTGGTGCTATGGGAAACTATTAAAAACAAGTTGGATAGATAAGGTGACACATGAGGAAGTTTTAAACTCAGTAAAGGAACAGAGAAGCTTGTATTCTAAAATAAAAGGGCACCGTAACAGATTAATAAAACACACACTTATACATGAGGAACTAGAAGGAACAATTTTAGAAGGTATCAGCTCAATGTGATTGAAAATAATATTATTCCAAATACAACATTATGATAAATATAATTGCTTCAAATCCAAGCTCGAGTAGAGTTTATAAAATGAATTTTTCGTAATAAGAAGGTCTAATTCTATGGAAAAAAACGTACATTACTCGCGTAATGAGAACGAAACAACAGTCATTAGGCAATCGACAAACATTAAGCAATTTAGACCTTCTGATTTCTAGCAGTACATAATAATAATTCATGATGTTAATGACGGTATTTTCCATTGAATTTTGCATTGTAAAAACGAATTTTTCAAGTGACGAAACTTATATAAATACCTTTAAAACAGGATAAACACCAGAATGAATAAATCATCACAGCAGTTAGGCCTTTCATCCTCGGTAGCATATGTATGCAAACTTGTTTCTATAAATTATGAAAGCAATAAAAAATAATTACAGTAAGGCTAGTAGATGTGCAAAATATCGAAAAACGAATTGATTAGCATCAAACTGAATAGAAATATGAAAATTTAAAGTATAGGACTGGCGCTCTCGACTATATTATTGTGACAAACAATAGTCATGTAAAAGAATCGCGCATATGATCTTCTACTTTACGTCAGGTGTGTGGCATCAACGTGGCATTTGGGAGTATCAGTGATAATGAGAAAAATCTTGAAAAGTAAATTTGCATTATAAATAGAGAAAACACGGAAAAGAGGTATCAAATAGGTGTCGCCTGTAAGCTGTCAAGCATAAGTAAACCGTTAGTCATGAAAAGTAAATTAACGTCATTTATCATTTATAATTCATTTCCTCCTCAACGGTTTAATTGATGCCGTGGACATTTTCTTCTTATTTTGTATCTTTGGGTCAAATGTCTAATATTCCAACATTTCTACTATTCGAACGTCCAGACTGTTCTAAAATCACGAAGGTTATATACCTGGCGATGTTTAATTTGTAAAAGCAATCTAGAAAATTCTGAAATTTGATTAATATATAAAGGCACCGTTACTTCAGTGATACCAACCATACCCGTGTAGAAATAGAATTTTCAAAATTACGTTATTCATACGATCGACTAAATGCTATATTTCAGCTTTAATAAAAAATTATAAGTTATTTACACTTTGTAATTATCGAAAGATTAGTCAATAATTGTTGATAAGAATTGACATTCTTCTGGGCTTGCAAATATTATTTGTTTTATTTATAATTCGGAACTGCTCATCAAATCTTCACGAATTCACAGGTTAATGAGGTCGATATGGTAGAGTTCGGTTATCATGGTGAGTGATACATTCTTCAAATTATCGACATAATCGACTGAAATGATTTGGAAAAATATGCACATAATAATTGAAAAACTGCTTTTTAAAATATTAAAAAATTTTAATCTCAGATTCTATCTTCTAATACTACTTAAGTTCTTAATCCGGCAAAAATGATATATTTTATTCAAAGTAATCTCCATTCCTATTTACACATTTTTCCCACCTCTCCGGAAGGTGATGAATGCCACTCCAATAAAACTGTTCATCTTTTAAATCAAACCAGTTATCCAGCCATTCTCGTACATTTTCGTACGAAGTGAAGCGTTGTTCAACCATAGCGTGGCCCAGTGATGCGAACAGATGGTAATCCGACGGAGCCAAGTCTGGAGAATAAGCGGCATGCGCCAGTATTTCCCAACTGAACATCTCGATCGTTTCCTTGACCCGTTTCGCTGTGCGTGATGGGGCATTATCGTGAAGAAAAATGACTTTGTATTGCCTTCTTCGATAATCCGGTCGTTTTTCTTGTAATTCTCGATTTCAATCGATCATTTACTGTTGGTAGTGATTCGTGTTGACAGTTCTTGTTGAGTTTGAGTATCGTCTTCATCCAGTAAGGCTTGCAATTCGTTGTCTTGGAACTTTTTCGGTGGTTTTCCACGATCTTCGTTTCTCACATCAAAATTGCCACTTTTGAATTTTTTAAACCACTCGAAGCACTGTATTTTGCCAAGAGCATGTTCACTGCAAGCTTCGACAATCATTCAATGCGATTCTGCAGCAGTTTTCTTCAAGTAATAACAGAAAACCAGTGCTGTCCGCAAATCGTAGTTCGTAGACACAAAAATCGACATGTTGATGCTTGTAGTAAATACACTGGTATATCAAACTTGGGTTATTGTCTACTGAAAATCTTTCTCAGCTGCTATAGGGAAAAGATGGCGCTGCAGAAGCGGTCGTACGGTCCCTAAACTGATGGCAAGCACCATCTATAGGGAAATTCCGGTTTCATACTTCTAGACCTGGTATAATGCAATGAATATGAATTTATGGGATAGTAATGTTTATTGAAACTGGAAAATATACATTGTTTAGATTTTTATGGAAGTAACAGCGTCCAAGATGAAGCCATATAATAAATAATAAGTCAAGTTGTCTTTTACTGACTTTTTAAGACTAGAATCGATAAAAAAATGTATTGACAATCGGAGAATCGTTAATTGACTGATAATGTACAGAATAAACATAAATACATGGATAAAACACGTTAGAATTGATTTTTCACATGACTGTCTACAAAAAGGTACATGCACATATTTTCTGTACCCGTTTGTAGACTGTTGTATTTAACCATAAATTAAGAAAAATTAAGACTTTTCAGCAGTGTTCGTGTAAAATATAAACATCCTCGATTGATTAAAACCGTTTTTCACTAACTTTCTTTGACTTTAGTGTGTTTTCCATGAGCAAACGTAAATATACTGTCAAAACAGTTTCTACTAAGATGGAGGTGATTTCATTGCTACCACTATGCTGACAGTGACACTCGCATAAAAAACAGCGGTTTATTTTCAAAATATTCAAATTAAACACCAACTCATATCATTCTTATTTCTTATTATTCCAGGATAATGTTTACAAAGATTATCCAAAGGTTTTTTTATCATTTGACATATTAATTGAGAAAAATATAAACAAGTGTCCATAAACTGGTAGGTGATCACAAACTGGTACGTTTACCTTACAATAACTAGTGTTTTAACCATGTTCACAGGGAATTTTAAAATTTCACGGGAATTCGCGTATGGGCTGCTCATGAAAAAAATTCTTGTACATCGCCTGTCCCCTTTTGGGCAGCAGGTATACTCATATCATGCAAGTGTTAAACCCAGTACGAAGCACGATTACCAGTTAAAAATTTTATCTTTATACCTGAATAATAGAAAAACCAACATCGATCAAAGCTTTTTTATATAATCGCTGAATATTATTCTTAAATTTAAATTTAAAGAATTTGAAATCTTTGAGTCGGAAGAAATTATAAATCAACTAAATAATTTGAAATTATTTATAAATACTCATTCAAGTTTTAGATTTTCTCCAACCTGAAGTTTTCTTCTTAAACATTTGTTTAATTACTGACTTATTAAATATTCGCTAAAAATGACTAATTATTAACTTTTTTTTTGATTCACTGAAGAAACTATATGGTTAGCATAACTATATTCTTGCCTTCACAAGCTTATTTTCTGGTCTGGGAATCAATACTAGTATTTGGACCCCACACCCACAGTGGTATAATTACACTCAGAAAAAAATGCTATTGAATCAAAAGCATTTCATTCAAAAAGCATGTACAAGTATATCACAGATTTAAATCAATATGCTATAGAATTTGTTACATATTCATTGGTCCTTGTAGAATATTTTTATGCATTCATAGTCAACATGCTTTTGGAAAGAAATGTTTTTGATTCAATAGCATTTTTTTCTCAGTGTAGTCTATTTGAACCTGTTTCAAAAATTGAAATTGGCAACATTTTTTATGAACTCTCAGGGGCCCTAAAACGGAGCGCTAAAATTCTAAAACTGGTTATTCGATGTACCCCTGAATTATTGACTATTTTTTTTGTAAGGAAATCCAACATTCCATGTTTCATTTATTTTTTCGACCCAAGAATAAAATTAAGGAATATGCAAGAAATTATTTGTAAATGAATTGTATATTTTTGACAAACAATCTGGCAAGTTATCATTTTTTAGGATCTACACTACAAGTAGTAAATTGTACAATTAAGAGATTTATAAAATAGAAAGGACAAATACAAAAATGAAATAAAGGTATTATATGCAACGATCCATGTCCACTGTTTGCCGAACTATTAGTTGAAGCTTCTCGGGCGTTAGTGATACACATATGCATTCCACGTGAACCCACTCACGCATATTGAGTGGAATAAAGTTTTTCGAACTATTTTTCTCCTTGTGGAAGCCTTGTGTAACTTTCGCTACGTGAAAGGAAGCGTGGCATTGTAGAAAAAAAATTTTTCTTCTCACCAAACTCTTGCGCATTAGATTTATGCAACGACACATTGATTTTATTTGCGTACCGATTAATGTTAATAAAATCAAGATAGTTATAATCTATGATTTCCCTTTTCTCTGTACGTTCAACAACAAAACCTGCAAGGTGTAAGTTCTGAAACAGAAGGTCACCAATGTATCCCTAAAAGATAGAAAAATTATTAATGAATATCCGTCTTCGTACATCAGTACTTTCATCCAGCAGAAATAAACACAAAATGGAAGAGAATAATGGGTAAGGCTTTTCCAAATGGGGCCCGATTTTGCGAAGGTTCGTATTTTTCGTTGATATTTAACTTAAACCGAGTTTCAAGCGTACAAAGTACGTCCTGTTAATTTTGTTGTGAAATGCCCGATTGTTCATTTTTTATAAACAATCAATGTTTTTTGTAGTGTTTCGGGAATTAATATTTTTCTCAGCAAGTAAGTACCCGAATTGAATTATTTTTCAATTGCAGGCCAATAAGACATGACACTACAAAACAGTATTTTTTCCATTACTAAAATCTCAATTACAATGTTTATAAACAAATGAAAATGAAATCTATTTCTGCGCCTCTAGAATCTACATTAGCGACAACAAGTTATGTAATAAACATTTGTGCATTTATTCCTGAAAAAAAAACGTTTAGATTGAAGTGACTTAGTCACAACAATAAAATCTTTTGTGTGCGCGCGCGCAACGTATACCGCCTAAGTTCCGCACTTTAACGCGCTTTTTATTCTGAGGCCGTCCATACTGTTCTTTGAATAAAATAATAATGCTACATGGGCGAGTGACTTTATTTTATTCCTTGATAAATATATAGTTACTTGATTATATCATATTCTAATATTAGCATCATGCAGATCTTCAGTTTTTAAATATTTTTTCAAAAAATTCTTTCAGTTGTTACCAGTCTATGTTATTAAAGGCTATCATCCTCACCATTAATTAAATATTTTTATTTGCCACCGGCGCGCAAACTCGTTTTTTCGCTACAGTTAACAGTAGCGCTATGTAGTATATTGCGCTACAGAGGAATGAAATGTAAAAATTGAACTGCGCATGCGCTTATAGCCATGCAACGAAGCACGATCTTCTTCTTATTCTTCTTCTTCTTCGTACAGCGTTAGCATCTTACTGGCAAAGCCTTGTACATTTGAACTGCGCATGCGTCTACTAAAATCCATTAGTATACTACACAAGATCGATAAAATCAAAATGGCCGGGACTAGTCGTGACATATCAAGTGTAATGACTAGCGCCGCAAACAACTACAATACTAGATTAGATTCGAGTGTACGCATAAAAACTCGTATACCATACGCACCGAAGTCACATAAAATAGAATACGTGCCAATGCACACAATTTGGGAAATTACGAGACTCGCGACAATGCTCGCAGGACTGATCGCGCCTCAGCTTCGTCTCGGCTTCGTCTCGGCTTTGCCTTAGCTACGTGTCGACTACGCATCGGCTACACCTCGACTACGCCTTGGCTCCGATCTCCTGCGAGTATTGTCGTTCGTCACGCAATAACCCTCATTGTGCGCCTAGGAACGTAATATACAGGAATGACTAGATTTGTCATCAATTGATTAAAAATTAACTCCAGCAGAATGATACGGATTTTTGGGTCTTGTAACATTTGTCTGATTTTTATTTTGTAAAAGTTTGAAAAATAATCAATCAATAAAAATAAAAATTGCAGGAGACAAAAGTCTGTATGATTAGGCCAACTTTAATTTTAAATCAATTGATTTTGATTATCATGACAAAAACGAACATAAAACCAATTTGAAAATTTAGAAAAGCGTTACTCAAAAGAAAAAACTCTAAGCAACACGCGTCCATACCACTGTTATGTTCCAAAAATTCGATTGAATGCAGAATATTGCCGGCTCCTGACAAATCTAAAATCATTTCTGTAATGCAAACTATTCTAAAAACTTATGTTCAAGAAGAAGTATTTATCTAATCAAATATTAATGTAAAGAGGTATAAGAATTCATATTCTTTTTGCACAACAAAAGTTGTGATTGTTACTGTTTGCGAAAGCAATCAAAAATATTTAATTAATGGTGAGGATGATAGCCTTTAATAACATAGACTGGTAACAACTGAAAGAATTTTTTGAAAAAATATTTAATAACTGAAGATCTGTATGATGCTAATATTATAATATAATATAATCATGTAACTATATATTTATCAAGGAATAAAATAAAGTCACTCGACCATGTAGCATTATTCTTTTATTCAAAGAACAATATGGACGCCCTTAGAATAAAAAGCGCGTTAAAGTGTGGAACATAGGCGGTATACGTTACGCGCGCGCACACAAAAATGTAATTGTTATGACTAAACCACTTCGATCTACACGTTTTTTTTCCAGGAATAAATGCACAAATGTTTATTACATAAGTTGTTGTCGTTAATGTAGATCCTAGTTTTTAAACAATTGTTTCAAAAAGTATTGAAATTGAGATTTTAGTAATGGAAAAAATACTGTTTTGTAGAGTCATGTCTTATTGGCCTGCAATTGAAAAATTATTCACTTCGGGTACTTACTTGCTGAGGAAAAAATTAATTCCCAAAACACGACAAAAAGCATTGATTGTTTATAAAAAATAAACAATCGGGAATGAAGTTTATGATAAATATTAACGAAAAATATGAACCTTCGCAAAATCGGGGACCACTTGGGAAAGCCTTACCCAATATGATATTCTCAAAGATAAAAAGGCAAATTTTCTCGATTATAATAAATAATCAAACAAACTTATCTGAAGTAATGTTCGATTATGATTATATGAAACTCTCGTTTGAGGTGATTACAACTAGGTAGTACCACTACTTCAACGGTAGATGTTACAATGTTGCGAATTCTGTAAATGGGCGTTAATCAAGCAGAAATCTCTAAATTGGTAAGAGGTTCAAAAAATACAATTGGTGCCAAATCTGACTAAATACATTGAATAATAATATTTATTACAAAAATTCTATCTCAGAAAAATTTATACTTCAATGGAAGTCATGGTTGTGGTTCGCGCGTATAAAATTAACAAATTAAAATTAGACTTAAAGAGATCAATAGAAAGCGAGTAACTGTCTCTAAAGAATCGAAAAATATGTCTGGATCCTTTTAGCGAGAAGACATAAAATATGCAGACTCCATGAAGGAAAAAAACGACGAAATACATCAAAAATGACGTTAAGAGACCCGTTTCTGCAGAAGAGAACGTTTTACAAGTACATCCATTTTTTGCGCGATCCATGTGACATTCAAGATTTCAAAGGACCCTTAGACCGTTCTACTCAGACATTTATGACCTTCACGGTCAGTGCTAAAGGAAGTCAAAGGATCCTCGAATACATTTAGTACTCTCAATGCAATAGACAAGTTTTTATGCATCATTCCCCTCGACAAAACTTACATTCTTCTAAGTATAACCCTACTTGAAACATACTTTGAAACGTTAAGTTAAGTTAGTTTCTTAAAATAATTTGAATGTTAAAAACTACTCTTCAAATTAGACACTATCTCTAATCAAATTCCAAGAATTAAAAATACAAGACAATTCTCATTTCTAGACTTAAGTTAAGTCAAAGTCGTATTTCAAAAACAAAATGTTTTTTCAAAATGCATTTTGAGAGTTGCAAGAAAGTTATAAAGTCATTTGAAATATTCTTGTCTCCTTGCATCCTGCCCGTGCTTATTCTGAGCATTATTTATGTGCATTTTTTTTCAAAATTCTTAAATATAAATTTTCAATTCTTAAAAACCTACTAATCTAGATCTCTTATATGGAACTATGAACATTATTAGAACGTAATCACTGTTTTTATTTTTAAAAACTCGTGCCTCGACAATATTTGTTGAAGTAATGGAGGGGCAGGGAGGGGGGGGGGGGGTATTCTAGTTTGCTCAGGGCGCTTTCGTCGGTAAATTCGACCCTGGTTCCAAGATTAGAAGTCAGATGACCTTTGAATCATTTTAATCTTACATATAATTCAAAATATTGCAACTCATTTTTGGGGTTTGTACAGAGGATTTATTGTACATTTTGGCGTTGCAATAATGGTACTACCTAGTTGTTATTTTGAAGAACGAGGATTGAAATATAATAATTTGTCATCTAAAGAAAAAATAATGTTTCTCTGTATAATTTTTAACTTTTCAAGATACTAGTGTAACGTTTATATTATTACTGCTATAATTGAATTCCATGATGAGTTTTCCTTATTAAATTCTATGCATCAGGGCAGTGTTCGCAGTACGTGGACGTAAACGGCCCCCACCATAGATGCTTCGAGCTCATTGTGTCTCCCTCATTCAACCAACCTATGGCAGTGGAGGAAGAAAGAAGCCATGAGCTGGTAGGGTCCATGGTGGGAGCCGTTTACGTCCACGTTCTGCAAACACTGCATCAGGGTGATCTAAATCCTGTTCTGTCCGTATACAGTTATAACTCCGGTTCGTTCCGTATACAACACTAAATTTTTTCTGTCCGTACACAGAACCGTACGAGCACATATACCATACCAAGTCCAGGTCGTCCAAATAAGATCACTATATCAGTGGTCAATATTTTGCATACAGATTTGTACATAAGAAAACTCTGAGCAAGATCGGTGCCGCGATTGTTCACAATTGACCAAAAACGCATTCGTGTGCCACAACAATTGGTTGAACCTGGTGAAAGAGCACTAAAGCGGATCGATTGTTTGACGAAATCAGGAAGAAACGGCCACATTTAAATAAGAAAGAAATCGTATTATTTGAAAGGCATAGAAAAGTTGAAAAATCGTCGGACTCGTTGTATCGAGCTAAAAGGAGAGTAAATTGAAAAATAAAACCGTTTTTTGACAACAACAAAAATTAATACTTATTTATTTTATGACGTCAATATCAAACACCCTAGTAGACCTAGAAATGAGAAAGAAACTGCTCAAAACATTCGTATAGAGCGCGGCACTCGATGGTTGCGAAGCATGAACTATAGGTAAAGGAGAAAGAAGATTAAAGGCTCTTGAAATGTGGTGCGATAGGAAACTATTACGAATGAGTTGGTTAAATAAGGTGACAAGTCAGGAAGTTTTAAACTTGGTGAAAGAAAGGAGAAGCTTATACTCTAGTATGAAGAGACCCAGTGACAGATTGATAGGACACACACATGGATATAAGGAACTGGAAGAAACAATTCTAGAAGGTACAGTAGAGGAACGCAAATGGAAAGGGGGACAAAGATTAGAGTATGTGAAATAAATTATAGATGACGTAAGTTGTAGCGGATACTGCGAAATAAAAAGACTCGTTTAGGATAGGAACGGATGGAATGCTGCATCCAACCAGTCTCAGGACTGCTAACTATAGCCACAACAATGCATTGTTCTAAAAACTTCAATCTTCACGCAGTTCTCGTAAATTATTTCGTACATGAATGTTTGCAGCCCTGCTTTTAAATTTCTCGCCTGAATGAGAGCATTGTTGCTCTAATGGCGAAAAAGTAAGCAATCTTGGTTCTTCATTACATTCTCTTTTAATATTGCACGGAAATGTGAAATATTTTACCAGACAGCGCAAAATGATCTATTCATTCGTTATTATAAAACTCAAAATCGAAAAAAATTACATAGAACTGTATACGGGCAAAAAGAAACTTTAGATTGTAAATATACTGTCAGAGTCAGCTAATTACTGACAAATTGTGTCAAAGGATTTTATCAAATTAATATTAACTTGATGGTAAAGAACAATAAAGTTGATAATAAAACATTATTCTTAGAATATTACCAATCATCTGAGAAAATTATCTTTTAGAATGTTTTCAACTTAATGTACTCACGCTATGAACTAGTGAGCGACTGTTCAACGATATATCATATACAGTAGAGATCTTATCATCGTTTTGGAAAATTCTGGTGGTAGACTGCACAGTGGGTTTTTTTGACATCTGCAACATATTACATATATGCTTTTAACACTTTTAGAAAAACCAACTAATTTAGGGCAAGTTTTATTTTAGAGGGATACTGTTGTGTTTTACTAGGAGTAAACTCAAGACTCATAATAGGGGAACTGAGTTTAGGAACTTCCTAGAATCAGGTTGGTGATGGTGCAGTGCGTGGGGCGGAAAAGTACAGAGGATTACCTGGTCAGTATTTCCTTATATCCGACGCTGCGTAGGATAAATCGCACACCGTCTAGCCTGAAGTTCGGGTCAGGTGTCGGGGCGGACCCGGCACTGCTTGGTCGATAGAAGTGACGTTAAACCTTTAGCATCACTATGGCGCGGGCCTATCCCGTAAACTTTTTACTAACTTCATCCAATGTGCCGATAGGATCGACCATCCGATAAGCCGCTTCTCGGTTTCGGCGCACATAACTAGGGATCTATACAGGCGGGGATAGTAGCCCTACTGCGGTAGGGCTCCCATGATGGGCGAACTCACACACTTCTCCAGAGGCTGAGGGATGGAAAGACGTCCTCCAGCTCCTGAAGGAGCAAAGTGTGAAAATGGAGAAGTTGGCCAGGGCTCTCAGCGTTATCCAGCAGGGTATGCTGAGAAACAACCCTGGCCATGTAAAGGATAGCGTCAGTGAGGCTACGGATGTATTGAGCGGAATGCTCAACACCCACAAGTGCCTACCAAAAAGCGGGGTGGAAATCCAGAAAAGGATGGAATCCCACCCCACCTCAAAAAAGGTGGGTATCTTCCGGAGACTGCGTTCCGCGTCTCTGGGAGATACTCCAAAAAATCTGACAAAGGGGGAGCAGAGGGTTGCTCCTTCTCCCCCGAAGATCGGCTTCCAAAGAAAGGCAAGGGCGACATATCGCCATCCTACGCTGTGGCCACCACAGGCCAGACCCCAAAAAAGGACGGGGAATGGCAGCTGGTGGAAAAGAAGAAAAAGAAAAAGAGAAGAAGAAGAAAGAGGTTCCTATGCCCTCTGCACAGGAAACTGGAACAAAGGTGAAGTTGCTGAGGCTTTCTTCGGCCGCCAGGTCGGGCGACGCCATCAGGGTGTCGGCGAAAGATGGAGATTCCTACGCCGATATCCTGAAAGCTATGAAGGCGAAGGTAAACCCCCAAAGTGCAGGAGCAGAGGTCCACTCCATTCGGAGAACCAGAAGGGAGGAGATCCTCCTGGTCCTCAGAAAGGGGGGTGACATCTCGTCCTTTGTAAAGGCGCTCGACCAGGTGGTCAGGGAGAAGGCCGAAGTTAAATCTTTGGTCTCGAAGAGGACCCTTAAAGTTAGGGACCTCGACGAGGCAGTCATAAGAAAAAAGGTTGTTGCCGCGCTGTGCATCGCACGGGGCAAGCCAGACCTCGGGGACCAGTGCTGGCTGTACAAACGCTTTGGCGATGTGCAGACTGCGGTGGTCCGTTTGACCGAGGCGGACGCCCGGAGCTTGATCAGGCTCGATAAGCTAAGGGTAGGGTGGGTGAGCTGCCGCATCCGAGAGCATGTCGAAGTAGCCCGGTGCTTCAGGTGCCAGGGATATGGCCATGCGTCACGCGGATGCACGCTTCCAGGCAGGAAGGATGCCTGCTGGAGGTGTGGGGGCGCGTCACACGTGGCCAAGGAGTGCAAGGCTCCCCCTAGGTGCCTGACTTGCGCTGATAGGGGCGAAAAAGATGTCGCCCATGCTTGGGGGAGCGGTTCTTGCCCAATATTCAGGGCGGAGCTCCGGAGGTTGAGGGGTGGAAAGTGAAATTTCTGCAGCTCAACCTCGGGAGAGGGAAGGGAACCCAGGACCTTCTGATGCAGACTGCCAGGGAGAGGGGGGCCGATGTGTTACTCATTAGTGAGCAACACAAATGGTCCGAAAACTCTGCTTGGTACCAGGATGCATCACGGAGGGGTGGGATCCTTGTTTGTAGCCCTGGTTTGAGCATCGGGGATTTCCTGGAGACCGATGCGCTGCTGACGACGTTGGAATTCTGGAGCTGAGGATCAATGATAGTCTGTGGCGGGCAAAGCGTTGGTTAGATAGCAGAGGCCTGAAAATGGCCCCTGAAAAGACCGAGGCTTTGCTGGTCACAGACAGGAGATCCTTCCAATATCCGAGGATCGTTCTCGGGGAACATGAAATAGAGTGGAAAAAGAGCATTAAGTACCTGGGAGTGCAGTTGGATCGAAGGCTTAGCTTCGGCGGACACCTGCAGATCGAGACTGCCAAAGCCATCCAATGTGGGGCCGCCCTGACTCGGCTCATGCCCAACATTGGTGGACCCAGGGAAGCTAAGAGAAGGCTGGTGGCGAGCGTGGTAATTTCGAAGCTGCTTTATGCAGCTCCGATCTGGACTAGTGCCCTTAACAACCATGCTATCCTAAAGAAGCTGTTATCGGCACAGAGAGGTGTGGTGATGAGAATTGTCTCAGCATACCGAACTGTGTCGAAAGAGACCTTTCAGCTCCGTAAGGAGCTCACCTGCTTAACCAACCTGCAGGAAATCGCTCGCGCGAAGGAGGCCATCCGCAAGGATGGAAGGCGCAGACTCGTCGAGAAATAGCAGACGAGATGGCATGGTGACAGATCCGGGAGATGGACACACCGTCTAATCCCGGAGCTCACCACCTGGATGGAAAGAAAGCACGGTCAAGTCGGCTTTAACCTGGCGCAAGCGCTTTCATGCCATGGCTGCTTTAATGCGTACCTGAAGCATTTCAAGAAAAGGGACGACGAGTCGTGTAGCTACTGCGGATACCTTGTGGACAATGCAGAGCAAACACTCTTTTTCTGTGCCAGGTGGGGCGTGGCAAGAGAGGCTGTCGGTCGGGAAGTGGGCCCACAACTCACCCCTGACACGATGGTCTCTCTCATGCTCCAGTCTGAACGGATATGGATGCTTATCGAGTCATTCGTCACCCTGGCGATGAAGACGAGGGAGCTCGATGGGCGTGCAGAGCGCGGCAACAACGATGGTCAGTAGAAATCTCATCGGGGCTTGCACGTGCGGTCCTGCACCCGGGGCGGACTTGGCTGTCCGCGTCGACCGGGGAAGGAATCTTCTTGTTCCTCCCCAGGTTGGCGCGGCTAGACAGTCTGCCTAACGGGCGTGTGGCCGCGGATGGGAGTTCCGGGCGAACGGATGACGGAAGAGTCGTACGCGACTTTAAGCTGGAACCAACCACCCGTGATGTTTAAAGCCGAAAGGCGGTTCCGCTGGTGGTGTTCTGGTTCGAGAGAGGTGGTTTTTGGTTTTAACAGGTATGCCTAGACCCGTCCAAGGAGAGTCCTGTACAACGTCTATAAAAGATTTCGCCATTTTTCTTCCTCACCAAAAAAAAAAAAAAAACAAAAAAGATATGAACTAATATAAATTTCCTAAAAATAATTACAACGTCATTTTTTGAAAGTTAAACGTGATTAATGCTAAGTTGAGATTACAAATAAAAAGCCATTTTTAAAATGAATGACTGAATTGGCATATAAAATAACAAGTTTTTCGCATGAAAATCAATTAGAATTTTAGAAATATTATTAAAGAACTATTAAACTCTGTATTCTTGCAATTATTTATAATCATATTCCAAAAGTTTTGCTTATATGTGCATAACATTTTTCTGAGTTCAATGAGAAGTGCTTCAAGATAGAATATACCAGGTCTAGAAGTATGAAACCGGAATTTTTTTGCAAAAGTTACACGTCTGTTGCATGGAAATGATCAAAAATATTTTATTCAAAGTAATCTCCATTGCTATTTACACATTTTTCCCACCTCTCCGGAAGGTGATGAATGCCATGCCAATAAAACTGTACGTCTTTTAAATCAAACCAGTTAC
Source organism: Diplolepis rosae (assembly GCA_030998225.1). Taxonomy (NCBI): domain Eukaryota; kingdom Metazoa; phylum Arthropoda; class Insecta; order Hymenoptera; family Diplolepididae; genus Diplolepis; species Diplolepis rosae. The sequence continues at coordinate 697,479 of JAPYXD010000754.1, read as the reverse complement.
CCAGCCATTCTCGTACATTTTCGTACGAAGGGAAGCGTTGTTCAGCGAGAGCGTGGCCCAGTGATGCGAAGAGATGGTAATCCGACGGAGCCAAGTCTGGAGAATAAGCGGCATGCGCCAGTATTTCCCAACTGAACGTCTCGATCGTTTCCTTGACCCGTTTCGCTGTGTGTGATGCACATATTTTCTGTACCCGTTTGCAGACTGTTGTATTTAACAATAAATTATGAGAAATTAAGACTTTCAGCAGTCGTCGTGTAAAATATAAACATCCTTGATTGATTAAAACAGTTTTTCACTAACTTATCTTGACTTAAGTGCGTTTTCCATAAATAAACGTATATATACTGTCAAAACAGTTTCTACTAAGATGAAGGTGATTTCATTGCTACCACTATATTGACAGTGACGTCGCATAAAAAAGAGCAGTTTATTTTCAAAATATTCGAATTTAACACGAACTCATATCAATCTTATTTCTTATTATTCCAGGATAATGTTTACACAGATTATCCTAAGGTTTTTTTACCATTTGACATATTAATTGAGAAAAATATAAACAAGTGTCCATAAACTGGTAGGTGATCACAAACTGGTACGTTTACCTTACAATAAGTATTGTTCCAACCATGTTCACAGGGAATTTCAAAATTTCACGGGAATTCGCGTATGGGCTGCTGATGAAAAAAATTCTTGTACATCGCCTGTCCCCTTTTGGGCAGCAGGTATACTCATATCATGCAAGTGTTAAACCCAGTACGAAGCATGATTACCAGTGAAAAATTTTGCCTTTATACCTGATTAATAGAAAAACCAACGTAGATTAAAGCTTTTTCATATAATCGCTGAATATTATTCTTAAATTTAAATTTAAAGAATTTAAATTTAAACATTTGTTCAATTACTGACTTATTAAATATTCGCTAAAAATGACTAATTATTAACTTCTTTTTTGATTCACTGAAGAAACTATATAGTATGGTTAGCATACCTATATTCTTGCCTTCACAAGCTTTTTTTCTGGTCTGTGAATCAAAACTAGTATTTGGTCCTCACACCCACAGTGGTATAGTTACACTGAGAAAAAAATGCTATTGAATCAAAAGCATTTCATTCAAAAAGCATGTATATCACAGATTCAAATCAATATACTATAGAATTAGTAACATATTTATTGGTTCTTGTAGTATATTTTTATGAATTCATAGTATACATGCTTTTGGAAAGAAATGCTTTTGATTCAATAGCATATTTTTCTGAGTGTAGTTAGCTCACTGTACATCATTGACGAGCATTATTCATATCTTGAATTCAGAAAATAGAAAATTTAAATTTCATATACGTATCATCAATTTTTTAGGCTTCGAGAAAAAGAAAATATGAATGTGTTTTTTTTCTTTTGACCAAACAATATTAACTACCCATTGAAGTTTTTAATCCATAAAGAAAAAAACAATTTTCCTTTACTTTTGTCAGAAAGACAATAATAATACAATTATTAAAATTAATAAAACAAGAGTTTTTTCATCATCTAATTTTATCGTTATGTGCGTCACTACACTGACAAAAAAATACTATTGAATCAATAGCATTCAAATCAATATGCTATAGAACTAGTAGCATATTTATTGGTTCTTGTTTTGCTTTTGATTCAATAGAATTTTTTCTGAGTGTAGTCTATTTGAACATGTTTCAAAAATTGAAATTGAAAACATTTTTTATGAGCTCTCAAGGGCCCTAAAACAGATCGGTAAAATTCTATAACTGGTTATTCGATTGACGCCCCAACTATTGACTATTTTTTTTGTAAGGAAATCCAACATTCCATGTTTCATTTATTTTTTCGACCGAAGAATGAAGTTAAGCAGTATGCAAGATATTATTTTAAATGAATCATATATTTTTGACAAACAATCTGGCAAGTTATCATTTCTTAGGATCTACACTACAAGTAGTAAATTGTACAATTAAGAGATTTATAAAACAGAAAGGACAAATACAAAAATGAAATAAAGGTATTATATGCAACGATCCATGTCCACTGTTTGCCGAACTATTAGTTGAAGCTTCTCGGGCGTTAGTGATACACTTATGCATTCCACGTGAACTCACTCACGCATATTGAGTCGAGTAAAGTTTTCCGAACTATTTTTCTCCTTGTGGAAGCCTTGTGTAACCTCCGCTACGAGTAAGGAAGCGTGGCATTGTAGAAAAAAAATTTTTCTTCTCACCAAATTCTTGCGCATTAGATTTATGCAACGACACATTGATTTTATTTGCGTACCGATTAATGTTAATAAAATCAAGATATTTATTATCTATGATTTCACCTTTCTCTCTACGTTCAACAACAATACCTGCAAGGTGTAAGTTCTGAAACAGAAGGTCACCAATGTATCCCTAAAAAATAGAAAAATTATTAATGAATTTCCGTCTTGGTACATCAGTACTTTCATCCAGCAGAAATAAACACAAAATGGAAGAGAATAATGGGTAAGGCTTTCCCAAATGGGGCCCGATTTTGCGAAGGTTCGTATTTTTCGTTGATATTTAGCTTAAACCGAGTTTCAAGCGTACAAAGTACGTCCTGTTAATTTTGTTGTGAAATGCTCGATTGTTTATTTTTTTAAACAATCAATGTTTTTTGTAGTGTTTCGGGAATTAATTTTTTCCTCAGCAAGTAAGTACCCGAATTTAATAATTTTTCAATTGCAGGCCAATAAGACATGACACTACAAAACAGTATTTTTTCCATTACTAAAATCTCAACTTCAATGTTTATTGAAACAATTATTTATAAACAAATAAAAATAAATTCTATTTCTGCGCCTCTAGAATCTACATTAGCGACAAAAACTTATGTAATAAAGATTTGTGCATTGATTCCTGAAAAAAAAGGTGTAGATCGAAGTGGCTTAGTCACAACAATAAAATTTTTGTGTGCGCACGCGCAACGTATACCGCCTAAGTTCCGCACTTTAACGCGCTTTTTATTCTAAGCCCGTCCATATTGTTCTTTAAATGAAAAATAATGCTACATGGGCGAGTGACTTTATTTTATACCTTCATAAATATATAATTACTTGATTATATTATATTTTAATATTAGCATCATACAGATCTTCAGTTATTAAATATTTTTTCAAAAAATTCTTTCAGTTGTTACCAGTCTATGTTATTAAAGGCTATCATCCTCACCATTAATTAAATATTTTTGATTGCTTTCGCAAAGAGTAACAAACACAACTTTTGTTGTGCAAAATGAATATGTAGTCATATACTTCTATACTTTAATATATGATTGGATAAATAATTTATGTCATAAAAAGCATTCATACAACGTTATACATAATCTTTACTTCTTGAACATGGGTTTTTTAAATATTTTACATTACAGGAATGACTTTAGATTTGTCATCAATTAATTGAAAATTAACTCCAGCACAATCATACGGATTTTCGGGTCTTGTAACTATTGTCTGATTCTTATTTTGTAAAAGTTTAAAAAATAAAAATAATCAATCAATAAAAATAAAAATTGCAGGAGCCAAAAGTCTGTACGATTAGGCCAACGTTAATTTTAAATCAATTGATTTCGATTATCATGACAAAAATGAACATAAAACCCATTCCTAATATTTAGAAAAGCGTTACTCAAAAGAAAAAAGTCTAAACAACACGCGTCCATACCACTGTTATGTTCGAAAAAATAAAAATTCGATTGAATGCAGAATATTGTCGGCTCACGACAAATCTAAAATCATTTCTGTAATGCAAACTATTCTAAAAACTTATGATCAAGAAGAAGTATTTATCTAATAAAATATTAATGTAAAGAGGTATAAGAATTCATATTCTTTTTGCACAACAAAAGTTGTGATTGTTACTGTTTGCGAAAGCAATTAAAAATATTTAATAACTGAAGATCTGTATGATGCTAATATTATAATATAATATAATCAAGTAACTATATATTTATCAAGGAATAAAGTAAAGTCACTCGTCCATGTAGCATTATTCTTTTATCCAAAGAACAATATGGACAGCCTTAGAATAAAAAGCGCGTTAAAGTGCGGAACTTAGGCGGTATATATTGCGCGCGCACACACAATAATTTTATTGTTGTGACTAAGCCACTTCGATCTACACCTTTTTTTCAGGAATAAATGCACAAATCTTTATTACATAAGTTGTTGTCGTTAATGTAGATCCTAGGGGCGCAGAAATAGATTTTGTTTTTATTTGTTCATAAACAATTGTTTCAATAAACATTGAAATTGAGATTTCAGTAATGAAAAAATACTGTTTTGTAGTGTCGTGTCTTATTGACCCTACAATTAAAAAATTATTCAATTTGGGTTCTTACTTGCTGAGGAAAAGATTAATTCCCAAAACACCATAAAAACATTGATTGTTTATAAAAAATAAACAATCGGGAATTAAGTTTATGCTAAATATCAACGAAAAATATGAACCTTCGCAAAATCGGGGCCCACTTGGGAAAGCCCTACCCAATATGATATTCTTAAAGATGAAAAGGCATATTTTATCGATTAGAATAAATAATCAAACAAACTGATCTGAAGTAAAGTTCGATTATGATTATATGAAACTTTCGTTTGAGGTGATTACAACTAGGTAGTACCACTACTTCAACGCTAGATGTTACAATGTTGCGAATTCTGTAAATGGGCGTTATTCAAGCAGAAATCTCTAAATTGGTAAGTCAAAGGATCCTCGAATACATTTAGTACTCGCAATGCAATAGACAATTTTTTATGCATCATTCCCCTCGAAAAAACTCACAGTCTTCTAAGTATAACCCTACTTGAAACATACTTTCAAACGTTAAGTTAAGTTAGATTCTTAAAATAATTTGAATGTTAAAAACTACTCTTCAAACTAGACACTATCTCTAATCTAATTCCAAGGTTTAAAAATACAAGACAATTCTCATTTCTAGACTTAAGTTAAGTCAAAGTCGTATTTCAAAAACAAAATGTTTTTTAAAAATGCATTTTGAGAGTTGCAAGAAAGTTATAAAGTCATTCGAAATATTCTTGTCTCCTTGCATCCTGCCCCGTGCTTATTCTGAGCTTTCTTTAGGATTTATTTCATAAAATATTTATAGTTCCAAGCAGGGGCGGATTTACTCAAGGGCAAATGAGGGTTTGTGTGCATTTTTTTCAAAATTCTTAAATATAAATTTTCAATACTTAAAAACCAACAAATCTAGATCTCTTGTACTATGAATATTATTAGAACGCAATCACTGTTTTTATTTTTAAAAACTCGTGCCTTGACAATATTTGTTGAAGTAATAGAGGGGTGGGGTGGTTATTCTAGTTTGCTCAGCGCGCCTTCGTCGGTAAATGCGACCCTGGTTCCAAGATTAGAAGACAGATGACCTTTGAATCATTTTAATCTTACATATAATTCAAAATATTGCAACTCATTTTTGGGGTTTCTACAGAGGATTTATTGTACATTTTGGCGTTGCAATAATGGTACTACCTAGTTGTTATTTCGAAGAACGAGGATTGAATTATAATAATTTGGTATCTAAAGAAAAAATAATGTTTCGCTGTATAATTTTCAACTTTTCAAGATACTAGTGTAACGTTTATATTATTACTACTATAGTTGAATTCTATGATGAGTTTTTCTTATTAAATTCTATGCATCAGGGTGATCTAATTCCTGTTCTGTGAGTATACAGTTCTAACTCCGGTTCGTTCCGTATACAACATCAAGTTTTATCTGTCCGTATACAGCTCGAAAGTTTTGAGTCACTTTTAGAAAATTTAAGAAAAAAATAGTTTAAAGTTTAAAATGTGTCCGATATATTTCATATGTTTTTCGTTTTTTCGTTTTATTTCGTTGTGGTCGTACACTTCGTACGAGCACAGATACCATACCAAGTCCAGGTCGTCCAAATAAGATCACTATACCAGAAATTATCAATAAAATCCATGATATTGTATTGAATAACTCGAAAGTGAAACTGCGTGAGATAACTGAGATCATATCCATCTTAACTGAGCTTGTGGTCAATATTTTGCATACAGATTTGTGCATATAAGAAAACTCTGAGCAAGATCGATGCCGCGATTGTTTACAATTGACCAAAAACGCATTCGTGTGCCATAACAATGGGTTGAACCTGGTGAAGGTGCACCAAAGCGGATCGATTGGCTGACGAAATCAGGAAGAAACGTCCACATTTAAATAAGAAAGAAATCGTATTATTTGAAAGGCATAGAAAAGTTGAAAAATCGATGGACTCGTTGTATCAAGCTAAAACAAGAATAAAACCGTTTTTAGCCAAAAAAAAAAAATTAATACTTATTCATTTTATCACGTCAATATCAAACACCCTAGTAGATCTAGAAATGAGAAAGAAACTGCTCAAAACATTCGTATGCTCTCTAAATTTGAATCAGTCAAAATCCACTGATTATCAGTGAAATTTGACTGATTCAAATAGCTAAAAAGAGGTTACTGTAAATCAGTCAAATTTCACTGATTATTTCAGTTAAAATTGACTGATTTGCCAGTGAAAAACATTTTTTCACTGATGAATCAGCGAAAAGGCAAATCACTGATTCAATCAGTGAAAATTTGACTGATTTAGATTTAGAGAGTGGGGCGTGGCACTTGATGGTTGCGAAGCATGAACTATAGGTAAAGGAGAAAGAAGATTAAAGGCTCTTGAAATGTGGTGCGATAGGAAACTATTACAAATGAGTTGGGTAAAAAAGGTGACAAGTGAGGAAGTTTTAAACTTACTGAAAGAAAAGAGAAGCTTATACTCTAGCATGAAGAGACCCCGCGACAGATTGATAGGACACACACTTGGATATAAGGAACTGGAAGAGACAATTCTAGAAGGTACAGTAGAGGGATGCAAAAGGAAAGAGGGACAACGATTAGAGTATGTAAAATAAATTATAGATGACGTAGGTTGTAGCGGATACTACGAAATGAAAAAACTCGTTAAGGATAGGAACGGATGGAGTGCTGCATCCAACCAGTCTCAGGACTGCTAACTATAACCACAACAATGCATTGTTCTAAAAACTTCAATCTTCACACAGTTTTCGTAAATTATTTCGTACATGAATGTTTGCAGCCCTGCTTTTAAATTTCTCGCCTGATTGAGAGCATTGTTGCTGTAATGGTGAAAAAGTAAGCAATTTTGATTCTTCATTATATTCTCTTTTAATACTGCTCGGAAATGTAATAGTATATTACGTGCCTAGGCGCACAATGAGAGTTATTGCGTGACGAGTGACAATGCTCGCACGAGATCGAAGCCAAGGCGTAGCCGATGCGTATTCGAGACGTAGCTGAGGCAAAGCCGAAACGAACCGAGGCGCGATCAGTCCTGCGAGCATTGTCGCGAGTCTCTTAATTTCTCGAATTGTGTGCATTGGCACATATTCTATTTTATGTGACTTCGGTGCGAATACGAGTTTTTATGCGTACACAGCGCAAAATGATCTATTCATTCATGTTATTATAAAAACCCAAAAACGAAAAAAATTACATAGAACTGTATACGGGCAGAAAAAAGCTTGGAGTTGTAAATATACTGTCATAGTCAGCTAATTACTGTCAGATTGTGTCGAAGGATTTGATTAAATTAATATTAACTTGATGGTAAAGAACAATAAAGTTGATAATAAAACATTATTCTTAAAATATTACCAATCATCTGAGAAAATTATATTTTAGAATGTTTTCAACTTAATGTACTCACGCTTTGAACTAGTGAGCGACTGGTCAAGAATTGATCATATACAGTAGAGATCTTATCGTTTTGGAAAATTCTGGTGGTAGACTGCACAGTGGGTTTTTTTGACTTCTGCAACATATTACATATATGCTTTTCACACTTTTAGAAAAAGCAACTAACTCAGGAGAAGTTTTATTTTAGAGGGATACTGTTGTGTTTTACTAGGAGTACACTCAAGATTCATAATAGGGGAACTGAGTTAAGGAACTTGCTAGAATCAGGTTGGTGATGGTGCAGTGCGTGGGGTCGGAAAAGTGGCGATGTAAAAAACTAAGAGTTGTGAAGTGCCGTAAGAAGAAAAGTTAGCAGCGCCACCTTGTCGTGTTTACTTTAACTCTCTCCAATAAATGGAATAGTTCTTATGGACCTCATTTTTTTTATCTGAGGATGACTTGAGTTCAAGGGGGCAACACCCGAAATTGTCCCTATTATGTATATTGAGTGTATCATCAATTTCATAAAGCTAGTCAAGTATAATTAGAATGAGTAGGACATTGAACCGATACTGGTAGCCACTACTAAAAATTAACCTTTAGTATCAAGCTATCTTTTAAATTAATAGTATATTTCTACCTCATCCCATAGAACCACTGTCCCCCCTTGATGTTCAGCCGGTTTACACTCTATCAAAGGCATATTTGGTATTTGATATGTTCCTTTGTCTTTTTCTGGTACTTTCAACTACAATAAAATTAAAATTATTTTTAAAAAAAATTTAATGCATTTAACTAATATCAAACAAGGTCAAAACAATTGCGTTTCAAGTCTTGAATTTCATGTTAAACTACTCACCATCAAGATAGATAATTCATTGTTCACTTTTTTAAATTTTTTAATCCGATAAGCTTCAACCTCGGGAATTAGAGTCACAGCGTAAATTTCTAGATGATATTCGCAAATTTTCATAAAACACTCTTCAATAGTTAGAGCTTGATCAACAGTCATTCGGACCCCGCCACAAACGTGAACTTGATTCTGCTGGAAAGAAACATAGGAATTTTTCTGGTTCTCGCTAGCATGCGTTGCTATGTTTTCTAATCTTTGAGAAGTACTCGTGCTTGCACCACGCCATGAACCCTGTGTGGCTAGAAAATTTTTAAATCTGTTTAGAAAATAAGAATGGAAAAAGGACTGAGGTAAATAGCCTCTGTGAGGTTGGGGAAATAGAAGTTTATAATTCGAAAAATTCAGAGACAGGTTATTTGATTCAATGCACATGCCGGCTAGACCTTTTCGAAGCCTTTTTTCATTGTTTTACACATCTTGACATAATTTAACCTTAGTGGTCTGAAAATTATGTTTGTCAAGAAATGACTTTACTTATGTGCATGTGTCGACAATACTCTTTTTATAATATGTGGAACTCGTAAATATGTTAAGATTGAAATAAGAAATCTAAATTTCCAATACCAGATGGAATACAAAATTTATTGATTTAGAGCCGGATTGAATTAGGAGTATTGATTTTAAATTTTTTCCAAAAATAATTTTAGCAGTTAACTTTTTAACATTTTAAATATGCTCAAGAAAATTGACTCGAAATTTATAAATTATTTTAGCGAAACACATCATTTTAAGTAAAAAGATTGAAATTCATCTATTAAACTTGGTGGTGCAACAAAAAATAAATTTGAAAAATCAGGTTTAGAACTTTAAGCATATTTCACTCAAGAGCCCTAGCCATAATTATTTTTAGTTGTATTAAATAATCTCACATTATCACGACAAGTGAAGTGAGAAGAGAGAAAAAATGACAAAATGATAGATTGTGTAGCTAGAGGCTGAGGCGCTGTTTTTGGGACGAGGGTCGATGTCATGCCGAGTCGTAACCGAAGGCGCGCCCAAGATGGAGATGAGGACTGAAATATGGGTTGAGTCCAGAAAACTGCCCAGCTCCTTAGCACACATAATTTTTCTTGAAAAGGTGCTTCTAGCGCCTAAAAGCAGCCTTAAGGGGGTACATTTGCGATACGGCGCACCACGCGCATATGACTGAATAGGCCCAAGGTAGTTTTCATCCACGAAAATTAGACCTCAGGCAAAAATAGATAATTTTGCTTTCAAGAATAGCAATATTATTATTGAAGGACTATTTTAAGAGAGAAAAGTTTATTTTACATGAAAAAAATTTGAAACACAGAAAAATAATTTTATTAATAAATTTTATTTTTGACCCAACTTTTTTCTTATTGCTTCTTACTAAATTTCAAAAAATTATGCGATTCTAATAAATCATAAATCATTTTTTCAGAAAAAAGATTCCCTACAAATTAACCATTTCCAATTTTCGAAAATGAATAAATTATTATTAATATTATTAATTAATATTAAATTAATATTAAATTAATATTAAATTTTATATGGATCATCTCTGATGTTAATCTTTTTCGATAGTAAGAGACATAATCAACAATCTGGGTATTTCCCCAATCAAATTTATAGTTGAATTCCAATTGATGTTCACAGACTACGGATTCACTGGTTTTTTTATTTTTGTGTTCATTAATACGAACTCTTAATGCTCTCTTAGATTCACCAATATAAGTCGTAGTGCAATTTTTACAATTAAATTTGTATACAATATTAGTTTGTTCTCATTTGTTTGTGGAGTCTTTACCTAATTTTATTATTGATTTCAAAGTTTTGTTGACGACTGGAATAGTTGAAATATTGTATTTTTTAAAAATATTAGACAATTTAGTGAAGTTTGTTACATTGTATGGCAAACATACCTTTGGTTGATGTCTGTATAAGTTTGAACGGTTTTTTTTATTTGGAGAATTTGGAGAGCTGTATTTAATTTTATTCATACGGATTTTTATATTTTTATCGATGAAGCTATTTGGATAATCATTGTTTAATAATATTTGTTTAACAATCTTCAAATTGGCGTTATGAAACGTTTTGTGAGATAAAGATATCGCTCGATCAACTAAGTTATAAACCAATTAGAAATAATTTTATTATCTTTTATAATTAATGACACGTCCAGAAAGTTAATTTGATTATTTTGTTGAACTTCAAAGGTGAATTGTAAGTTCTTATCTTGTGAATTAAAAATTTTTAAAACCAAGTCAATAAATTTCTTTTGTACACACAGAATAGTGTCGTCTACAAATCTGTAATAAAATAAAGGAGAGCAATTATGTTTGTCTTTTAAAATTCGTAGGCAATCATTTTCCAAATCATCCATGACAATGTCTGCGAATAGAGGTGAAATTGGTGATCCCATTGGAGTGCCAAAAATTTGCAAATAGATATTATTATTAAAGGTAAAATATGTATTTTCGAAAAGAAATTTAGTACAATTTATAATTTCATCAAATGGAATTCTACAGTTATTATGAATAAGTTTACATTCAAATGATAGTTTAGATCTTAAAAGAAAATTGGAAAATCTCGTTGTAGATGATAATCATGTTCTGCTTTCATTGGATGTCAGGTCATTATTCACAAATGTACCCTGTGATTTGGTCCTAAAGAGTTTAGACCGAAGATGTCAGCTTATTCATAATAACTGTAGAATTCCATTTGATGAAATTATAAATTGTACTAAATTTCTTTTCGAAAACACATACTTTACCTTTAATAATAATATTTATTTGCAAATTTTTGGCACTCCAATGGGCTCACCAATTTCACCTCTATTCGCAGACATTGTCATGGATGATTTGGAAAATGATTGCCTACGAATTTTAAAAGACAAACATAATTGCTCTCCTTTATTTTATTACAGATTTGTAGACGACACTATTCTGTGTGTACAAAAGAAATTTATTGACTTGGTTTTAAAAATTTTTAATTCACAAGATAAGAACTTACAATTCACCTTTGAAGTTCAACAAAATAATCAAATTAACTTTCTGGACGTGTCATTAATTATAAAAGATAATAAAATTATTTCTAATTGGTTTCAAAAACCTACCTCATCAAATAGAACAATTAATTACTTTTCCAATCATCCAATTTGTCAGAAAAAAAATATTGTTTATAACTTAGTTGATCGAGCGATATCTTTATCTCACAAAATGTTTCATAACGCCAATTTAAAGATTGTTAAACAAATATTATCAAACAACGATTATCCAAATAGCTTCATCGATAAAAATATGTAAATCCGTATGAATAAAATTAAATACAGCTCTCCAAATTCTCCAAATAAAAAAAACCGTTCAAACTTATACAGACATCAACCAAAGGTATGTTTGCCATACAACGTAACAAACTTCACTAAATTGTCTAATATTTTTAAAAAATACAATATTTCAACTATTCCAGTCGTCAACAAAACTTTGAAATCAATAATAAAATTAGGTAAAGACTCCACAAACAAATGGGAACAAACTAATATTGTATACAAATTTAATTGTAAAAATTGCACTGCGACTTATATTGGTGAATCTAAGAGAGCATTAAGAGTTCGTATTAATGAACACAAAAATAAAAAAAACAGTGAATCCGTAGTCTGTGAACATCAATTGGAATTCAACTATAAATTTTATTGGGAAAATACCAAGATTGTTGATTATGTATCTTACTATCGAAAAAGATTAACATCAGAGATGATCCATATAAAATTTAATAAATTGAGTATAAATAAAAAAGAAGACATATTTCCTTTGAATAGAATTTATTTTTCATTACTTAATAGATTAAATTCATGATAGCTTTCCAGTTGATGTCTGTTTACATTTCAAATTCTGTGTTTACAATAACTGATGTCAACATTTTAAGTTAACTGTTTGAATGTAATAATTTAGTAGACAACGTGTCGTCGACTCCATGACATCATGTCATTTTATTAAGTAAATCATGGCTTTTATTATAATTTTATTTTCTCGACATTACTCATCATGAGTTAAACTTCTTTTATAAAGGTAAAATTTTAACAATTTTGTGTATGTTCTGGATGTTAAGTTAATTTAATGTTTATTTTTCTTGTGTGTGACAATTTTAATATTTGGTGTTTTTTTAATTTAATAAAGCCTGATGAGGTTGGCAAACCCATAGCCAACGAAACGTCGCAACAATTTTGACACTATAAAGAGTTTTCTTGTTTATATTTGACCCTCATTGATTGTAAACCAGCATCTTTTATTATACAATTTGTATACTTCTATTTGCGTCAAAAGATATAAACAATAATACACAATGGCATGTATTTTTTCATTTTGTCGATTTTTTATATGTTAATTACTGTAAGTTCAGTTTTGTTATGAAGACCGGCACATTTTTATATTAATTTCCACACTTGCATAAGTATACACCATCTCAAAAACATTGGTCGCGTCTCAACGACGTGCATTAGGGAAATTCTGTCAAAAAAGTACCGGGAATTAATCATTCAAAAAGCCCGCTTAAAGAGATTGTCAAAAACCTTTTTGACGCTAAGTTGACACCACTGTCCTCTATACTGACGTAGAGTTCAAGTGCGATCTGTCATTTAGTTTCAACACAGTACTCGATGTTGTCAGTTTATTTCAAGTGCGTTTCGCGATTTTTCCAATCGATAAGAATATCGAACAAAGAATTTGTCTCAAATTTTGCATTGAAAATGGAATCTCGTGTGTGGAATCGATGAAAATATTACAGGAGGCATATGAGTGGTACAGTGGATTAAAAATCGGTCGAGATTTGGTAGAAGATTTGCCTCGCGCTGGTCGGCCATCAACGTCTTCAACTGAAGTTAACATCACTAAAGTAAAGGAAATGGTGATTACAAATCGTCATTTAAATTTAAAAGAGATAGCCGCTGAACTTTTTGTGTCTCACGAATCAGTTCGTACCATTTTAAACGATTATTTGGGCATGATAACGCACCATCTCACAAGGCTATCATTGTGAACGAATTTCTGTCCGAAAACTCAATGAATATCATCGAAAAACCATCGTATTCACCTGATATGGCTCCGGTCAACTTTTTGCTCTTTCCAAAACTCAAATTACCACTTCGAGGCATCCGTTTTCAGTCAATAGAAGACATAAAAGTGAATTCAAAGCGAGAACTGAAGTCGATTCCAGAAAATGTGTTCAAAAAATTTTTTGATGATTGGATTAATCGTTAGCATAAGTGCATTATTTCGGGAGGGGCCTACTTTAAAGGCGATAATAGTATATTGTGCACGGAGAGCGAAAGCGGGCTTTTGCGCGCCACGTAAAAAATTGAGCCTCCTAGCGAAGCCGAGGAGTTTTCAACTCGATACAAGGCACAAACGCCCGTTTTCGCTCGATCTTCACATACTATTTTGTTCGGCAGCGGAGCGAAAGCGAGTTTTCGCGTTTGAAAATATACGAAATGGGTTTGAAGTAACTGATGTTCTGCTGGTTGCTATGTGTGCAAACCATATTGGTACTGCATTTAAGCGAACTTGCGGAACAAAAGTAAGGATTAAGAAACAAAAGTAGAGATTGAGAAACGAAACTAGGTACTAGTAACACGTGGATCAATAAGTCCCGAGACTGACACATAGATGACGTTGCCAACAAAAGTTCTGTATGATTTGTCATGAGTACCAACCTTCAAAAGATACCTGTCAAAATTTCAAAACATTCTGATGTTTGGTCCACGAGTTACAATTTCGTGTGTTGATTTACCATTGCTTTTTGATGAAAAAAACACAGTGCAAGCTCAGCAATGGCTTGAAAAGTGCTACGGGGACTCTGCTCCATCAAAAACAACCATTTGCCGGCGGTATGCTGAGTTTAAGCGTGGTTGTACAGACACTGAGGATGCTGAACGCTCCGGCCGGCCAAATGAGGTAGTTACACCGGAAACCATCGAAACAGTCCACCAAATCGTTTTCGAAAACCGTAAATTAAAATTGCGTGAGGTAGCTGACGCTTTAAAGATATTGTACGGCAGTGTGTACGCTATTTTGCACGCTCATTTGTCTATGAGGAAGCTGTTGTCAAAGTGGGTGCCGCGTTTGTAAGGTAAGACGATCAATTGCGAACATTGAATTGGCCAATTGATGCGCTTGAAGAACGAAATCGGTGAGAAACGGCTCCAAATGAAGAAGGAAAAAGTGCTCTTTCACTAAGACAATGCGCTGTGTCACAAGTCGCTCGCTACCATGGCGAAATTGAATGAATTGAGCTTCAAACTGCTTCCGCACCCACCATTTTCACCGGATCTGGCCCCCAGCGACTACTGAATGTTTGCAGACCTCAAAAAAATGCTCCAAGGAAAGAGATTCTATTCCAACGAGGAAGTCATCACCGAAACGAACGCTTATTTCGAGGCCAAAGATAAATCGTTCTACAAGAAAGGTATTGAAATGTTAGAGAAGCGCTGGACTGATTGTGTTGCTTTTGAAGGAGACTATGGTGATGAATAAAGTCGAGTTTTGCCAAAAAAATGTGTTTTTCCTAGTTAGTCCCGGGAGTTATTGATCCACGTGTTATATTATGTGCCTAGGCGCATAATGAGGGTTATTACGCGGTGAGCGACAATGCTCGCAGGAGATCGAAGCCAAGGCGTAGTCAAGGCGTAGCTGAGGCAAAGCCGAGACGAAGCCGAGGCGCGATCAGTCCTGTGAGCATTTTAAGCGAGTCTCGTAATTACCCGAATTGTGTCCATTGGCACATATTCTATTTTATGTGACTTCGGTGCGTATACGAGTTATTATGGGTACACTCGAGTCTAATTTAGTATTGTAGTTGTTTGCGGCGCTAGTCATTACACTTGATATGTCACGACTAGTCCCGGCCATTTTGATTTTATCGATCTTGTGTAGTAGTAGCGTATTGTAATAGAGCATGCGCAGTTCAAATGTACAAGGCTTTGTCAGTACGGTGCCAACGCTGTACGAAGAAGAAGAAGAATGAGAAGAAGATTGTGCTCCGTTGCATGGCTATAGGCGCATGCGCAGTTCAAATTTTACATTTAATTCCTCTGTAGCGCAATATAATACATTGCGCTAATGTTAAATGTAGCATAAAAACGAGTTTACGCGACGGAGGCACATAAAATGATAAATCGACGCTTGGAAAAGAAAAACAATTTTCTGTTCACAAGTTTTACGTGAACGTAATATTTCATGGTAATTTTGTCCAGTAAAATTGCCTTTTTCAACAATGGACGTATTATCAACGGTTGCATACTCTCCGGGGCACGCTGAGCTGGCTCGCGCGCACATCTGGTTGTAGAATCCAGCCCTTCAATTATTGGTTTTAAATATACATTCAGAAATAAGACAGAAACTTCATAAAATTTTGGTATGTAACGTGGTACTCTATGGTTGCAAAGGAAGAACTATAGTTAAAGCAGAAAAAAGCAGAACAGAGGCTTTCAAAATTGGTGCTATGGGAAACTATTAAAAATAAGTTGGATAGATAAGGTGCCAAATGAGGAAGTTTTATACTCAGTAAAGGAAAAGAGAAGCTTATATTCTAATATAAAAGGGCGCCGCAACAGATTAATAAAACACACATATGAGGAACTAATAAGAACAATTTTAGAAGGTACACTAGAGGGACGCAAAAGGAAATGGAGATAAAGATTAGAGTACGTGAAAGAAATTATAGAGGATGTAGGTTGTAGCGAATACTGCGATATGAAGAGACTTGCTTAGGATAGGAACGGATGGAAAGGTGCATCAAACCAGTTTCAGGACTGCTGACCAAAGCAAAAACAAGATTAGTATAGTTCACTAATTTAAATCTGCATTAATTACAGCTTTCATTATTAGGTTTATATTCTGAAAAAATACACCCGGCACCTTGCTATAATTTTGTTTCTGTTTGAATTATTTTTAGTATACGGATTTCATAAGCTCAATATGATTGAATATAATATAATTTCAAATATAACTTTATGATAAATATAATTTCTTTAAGTCAAATCTCAAGTAGAGATTATAAAATGAATTTTTCGTAATAAGAAGGTCTAATTCCATGGAAAAAAACGTACATTACTCGCGTAATGAGAACGAAACAACAGTCATTAGGCAATCGACAAACATTAAGCAATTTAGACCTTCTGATTTCTAGCAGTACATAATAATAATTCATGATGTTAATGACGGTATTTTCCATTGAATTTTGCATTGTAAAAACGAATTTTTCAAGTGACGAAACTTATATAAATACCTTTAAAACAGGATAAACACCAGAATGAATAAATCATCACAGCAGTTTGGCCTTTCATCCTAGATAGCATATGTATGCAAACTTGTTTCTATAAATTATAAATGCAATATGAATAATTATAGTAAAACCAGTAGATGTGCAAAATATCGAAAAACGAATTGATTAGCATCAAACTGAATAGAAATATGAAAATTTAAAGTATAGGACTGGCGCTCTTGACTATATTATTGTCACAAACAA
The DNA here is from genome assembly GCA_030998225.1 of Diplolepis rosae. Classification (NCBI taxonomy): domain Eukaryota; kingdom Metazoa; phylum Arthropoda; class Insecta; order Hymenoptera; family Diplolepididae; genus Diplolepis; species Diplolepis rosae. The sequence continues at coordinate 680,351 of JAPYXD010000754.1, read as the reverse complement.
TAGTCATGTAAAAGATTAGCGCATATGTTCTTCTACTTTACGTCAGGTGTGTGGCATCAACGTGGCATTTGGGAGTATCAGTGATAATGGGAAAAATCTTGAAAAGTAAATTTGCATTATAAATAGAGAAAACACGGAAAAGCGGTATCAAATCGGTGTCGCCTGTAAGCTGTCAAGCATAATTAAACCGTTAGTCATGAAAAGTAAATTAACGTCATTTATCATTTATAATTCATTTTCTCCTCAACGATTTAATTAATGCCGTGCACATTTTCTTCTTGTTTTGTATCTTTGGGTCAAATTTCTAATATTCCAACATTTCTACTATTCGAACGTCCAGAACGTTAAAAAATCACAAAGATTATATACCTGGCGATGTTTAGTTAGTAAAAGCAATCTCGAAAAATCTGAAATTTGATTAATATATAAAGGCACCGTTACTTCAGTGATACCAACCATACCCGTGTAGAAATAGAATTTTCAAAATTACGTTATTCATACGATCGACTAAATGCTATATTTCAGCTTTAATAAAAAATTATAAGTTATTTACACTTTGTAATTATCGAAAGATTAGTCAATAAAGTTGATAAGAATTGACATTCTTCTGGGCTTGCAAATATTATTTGTTTTATTTATAATTCGGAACTGCTCATCAAATCTTTACGAATTCACAGGTTGATGAGGTCGATATGGTAGAGTTCGGTTATCATGGTGAGTGATACACTCTTCTAATTATCGACATAATCGACCGAAATGATTTGGAAAAATATGCATATAGTAATTGACTAACTGCTTTTTAAAATATTAAAAAATTTTAATCTCAGATTCTATCTTCTAATACTACTAAAGTTCTTAATCCGGCAAAAATTATATATTTTATTCAAAGAAATCTCCATTTCTATTTACACATTTTTCCCACCTCTCCGGAAGGTGATGAATGCCACTCCAATAAAACTGTTCATCATTTAAATCAAACCAGTTATCCAGCCATTCTCGTACATTTTCGTACGAAGGGAAGCGTTGTTCAGCGAGAGCGTGTCCCAGTGATGCGAACAGATGGTAATCCGACGGAGCCAAGTCTGGAAAATAAGCGGCATGCGCCAGTATTTCCCAACTGAACGTCTCGATCGTTTCCTTGACCCGTTTCGCTGTGTGTGATAGGGCATTATCGTGAAGAAAAATGACTTTGTATTGCCTTCTTCGATAATCCGGTCGTTTTTCTTGTAATGCTCGATTTAAATCGATCATTTACTGTTGGTAGCGATTCGTGTTGACAGTTCTTGTTGAGTTTGAGTATCGTCTTCATCCAGTAAGGCTTGCAATTCGTTGTCTTGGAACTTTTTCGGTGGTTTTCCACGATCTTCGTTTCTCACATCAAAATTGCCACTTTTGAATTTTTTAAACCACTCGAAACACTGTGTTTTGCCAAGAGCATGTTCACCGCAAGCTTCGACAAGCATTCGATGCGATTCTGCAGCAGTTTTCTTCAAGTTATAACAAAAAACCAGTGCTTTCCACAAATCGTAGTTCGTAGGCACAAAACTCGACATGTTGATGCTTGTAGTAAATACACTGGTATATCGAACTTGGGTTGTTGTCTACTGAAAATGTTTCTCAGCTGCTAGAGGGAAAAGATGGCGCTGCAGAAGCGGTCGTACGGTCCCTAAACTAATGGCAAGCACCATCTATAAGGAAATTCCGGTTTCAGACTTCTAGACCTGGTATAATGCAATGAATATGAATTTATGGGATAGTAATGTTTATTGAAACTAGAAAATATACATTATTTAGATTTGTATGGAAGTAACAGCGTCAAAGATGAAGCCATATGATAAATAATAAGTCAAGTTGTCTTTTATTGACTTTTTGAGACTAGAATCGATAAAAAAATTTATTGACAATCGGAGAATCGTTAATTGACTGATAATTTACAGAATAAACATAAATACAGAGATAAAACACGTTAGAATTGATTTTTTCACATGACTGTCTACAAACAGGTACATGCACATATTTTCTGTACCCATTTGTAGACTGTTGTATTTAACCATAAATTACAAGAAATTAAGACTTTTCAGCAGTGGTCGTGTAAAATATAAACATCCTTAAATGATTAAAACCGTTTTTCACTAACTTTGACTTTAGTGCGTTTTTCATAAGCAAACGTAAATATACTGTCAAAACAGTTTCTACTAAGATGGAGGTGGTTTAATTGCTACCACTATGCTGACAGTGACACTCGCATAAAAAGCAGCGGTTTATTTTCAAAATATTCAAATTTAACACCAACTCATATCATTCTTATTGCTTATTATTCCAGGATAATGTTCACAAAGATTACCCAAAGGGTTTATTATCATTTGACATATTAATTGAGAAAGATATAAACAAGTGTCCACAAACGGGTAGGTGATCACGAACTGGTACGTTCACCTTACAATAAGTATTGTTTTAACCATGTTCACAGGGAATTTTAAAATTTCACGGGAATTCGCGTATGGGCTGCGCATGAAAAAAAATTCTTGTACATCACCTGTCCCATTTTGGGCAGCAGGTATACTCATATCATGCAAGTGTTAAACCCAGTACGAAGCATGATTACCAGTGAACATTTTTGCCTTTATACCTGATCAATAGAAAAACCAACGTAGATTGCAGCTTTTTTATATAATCGCTGAATATTATTCTTAAATTTAAATTTAAAGAATTTGAAATCTTTGAGTCGGAAGAAATTCTAAATCAATTAAATAACTTGAAATTATTTATAAATACTCATTCAAGTTTTAGATTTTCTCCAACCTAAAGTTTTCTTCTTAAAAATTTGTTTAATTACTGACTTATTCAATATTCGCTAAAAATGACTAATTATTAACTTCTTTTTTGATTCACTGCAGAAACTATTTGGTTAGCATAACTATATTCTTGCCTTCACAAGCTTATTTTCTTGTCTGTGAATCAAAACTAGTATTTGGTCCCCACACCCACAGTGGTATAATTACACTCAGAAAAATTTGTAGGTCTTTATGTATTCAATAATATTGTATCATAACGTTTTATCGTATCTCGTATAATTTAACTGGAAAATGGAATTTTGATATTGACTTTTTTCGAATTTGAATATGCTGTAATATTTCTAATTTTGATTTAATCAAAAAATGTTATCAGGATAATTTGTAGAGATTTATGAGCACTATCAAAAACCAGTATTAAAATTTTTGATTTTTTCAAAAAATTATTTTCAAAAACACAATAGTAGTGCTCCATTCCTCAATTTTGATTGGATGTGGCTGGTTAACGAACTTGTCTTTACTTTTTCGGCTCCAATAAAGTGTATCAAAGCTCAATTCAATCTGATGATTCTATCGAGAGTTATGCCGCACACGACCTACAGACAGACAGACAGACAGACACTTTCGTAAAAACCGTTTTTTCTGACTCAGGGGATCTCAAAACGTAAAGATTTGATAAAAATTTCAGAAGTCATTTTTCACATAAAATCGATACCTTCTCATGCATGATGAGAATGTAAAAAAATGCTATTGAATCAAAAGCATTTCATTCAAAAAGCATGTATGTCACAGATTCAAATCAATATACTATAGAATTAGTAACATATTCATTGGTTCTTGTAGTATATTTTTATGAATTCATAGTAAACATGCTTTTGGAAAGAAATGTTTTTGATTCAATAGCAAATTTTTCTCAGTGTAGTCTACTTGAACATGTTTCAAAAATTAAAATTGAAAACATTTTTTATGAGCTCTCAAGGGCCCTAAAACAGATCGATAAAATTTTATAACTGGTTATTCGATGGACCCCTGAATTATTGACTATTTTGTTTGTAAGGAAATCCAACATTCCATGTTTCATTTAATTTTTCGACCGAAGAAGAAAACTAAGGAGTGTGCAAGAAATTATTTGTAAATGAATTATATATTTTTGACAAACAATCTGGCAAGTTATTATTTCTTAGGATCTACACTACAAGTAGTAAATTGTACAATTAAGAGATTTATAAAATAGAAAGGACAAATACAAAAATGAAATAAAGGTATTATATGCAACGATCCATGTCCACTGTTTGCCGAACTATTAGTTGAAGCTTCTCGGGCGTTAGTGATACACTTATGCATTCCACGTGAACTCACTCACGCATATTGAGTCGAGTAAAGTTTTCCGAACTATTTTTCTCCTTGTGGAAGCCTTGTGTAACCTCCGCTACGTGTAAGGAAGCGTGGCATTGTAGAAAAAAAATTTTTCTTCTCACCAAATTCTTGCGCATTAGATTTATGCAACGACACATTGATTTTATTTGCGTACCGATTAATGTTAATAAAATCAAGATATTTATTATCTATGATTTCACCTTTCTCTCTACGTTCAACAACAATACCTGCAAGGTGTAAGTTCTGAAACAGAAGGTCACCAATGTATCCCTAAAAAATAGAAAAATTATTAATGAATTTCCGTCTTGGTACATCAGTACTTTCATCCAGCAGAAATAAACACAAAATGGAAGAGAATAATGGGTAAGGCTTTCCCAAATGGGGCCCGATTTTGCGAAGGTTCGTATTTTTCGTTGATATTTAGCTTAAACCGAGTTTCAAGCGTACAAAGTACGTCCTGTTAATTTTGTTGTGAAATGCCCGATTGTTCATTTTTTATAAAATATCGGTGCCGCGATTGTTCACAATTGACCAAAAACGCATTCGTGTGCCACAACAATGGGTTGAACCTGGTGAAAGAGCACCAAAGCGGATCGATTGGTTGACGAAATCAGAAAGAAAATCGTTGGACTCGTTGTATCGAGCTAAAAGGAGAGTACATTGAAAAATAAAACCGTTTTTTGCCAAAAAAAAAAAAAATTAATACTTATTCATTTTATCAAGTCAATATCAAACACCATAGTAGATCTAGAAATGAGAAAGAAACTGCTCAAAACATTCGTATGGAGCGTGGCACTCGATGGTTGCGAAGCATGAACTATAGGTAAAGGAGAAAGAAGATTAAAGGCTCTTGATATGTGGTGCGATAGGAAACTATTACGAATGAGTTGGTTAAATAAGGTGACAAGTCAGAAAGTTTTAAACTTGGTGAAAGAAAGGAGAAGCTTATACTCTAGTATGAAGAGACCCTGCGACAGATTGATAGGACACACACATGGATATAAGAAACTGGAAGAAACAATTCTAGAAGGTACAATAGAGGAACGCAAAAAGAAAGGGAGACAAAGATTAGAGTATGTAAAATAAATTATAGATTACGTAGGTTGTAGCGAATACTGCGAAATAAAAAAACTCGTTCAGGATAGGAACGGATGGAGTGTTGTTACATCCAATCAGTGTCAGGACTGTTAACTATAGCCACAACAATGCATTGTTCTAAAAACTTCAATCTTCACACAGTTCTCGTAAATTATTTCGTACATGAATGTTTGAAGCCCTGCTTTTAAATTTCTCGCCTGAATGAGAGCATTGTTGCTCTAATGGCGAAAAAGTAAGCAATCTTGGTTCTTCATTACATTCTCTTTTAATATTGCACGGAATTGTGGAATATTTTACCAGACAGCGCAAAATGATCTATTCATTCATGTTATTATAAAAACTCAAAATCGAAAAAAATTACATAGAACTGTGTACGGGCAAACAGAAACTTTAGGTTGTAAATATACTGTCAGAGTCAGCTAATTACTGTCAAATTGTGTCAAAGGATTTTATTAAATTAATATTAACTTGATGGTAAAGAACAATAAAGTAGATAATGAAACATTATTCGTAAAATATTACCAATCATCTGAGAAAATTATCTTTTAGAATGTTTTGAACTTAATGTACTCACGCTATGAACTAGTGAGCGACTGTTCAACGATAGATCATATACAGTAGAGATCTTATCATCGATTTGGACAATTCTGTTGGTATACTGCACAGTGGGTTTTTTTGACATCTGCAACATATTACATATATGTCGTGACATGTTTCCGTACATGTTCATTGTTTTATTGACCCACAATAATAATTTTGTAATAGTTAATTTGGCATGGGGGCAGTTTTGATTCGGATTTTTCTTAAGTGATAGAACACATAAAAAATACAAAAAGCAAACGTTTCGGCCACAAATGGGGGCCCTCTTCAGTGCCAATTAGCTTAAGAGTAACCTTTAAATATTTATTATCTAAGACATGCAACTTAATAATTATTGTATTTTTTGTTTTTTTCTTTTTTTCTGTTGCTTATTGATATTAGAAAAAGATAGAGTAAACATGCGGAAAGACTTATGGGTAAGCGAGTTCCTAGGTGTGAAGGAACCAGACCGTTCCAAAAACTGTTCCAACGAGTAATCCTCTCCCACAGGAACCGTGAAAAATGCGACCGCGGAACGCACTCTCTCAAGGGCACATATATAAACACAATTATTTCACCAAAGAAAGAAACAACACGATGGAGAATATAACGTGGATCCTTGGTAAAGCACACACATATGCTCTGATTCTTAATAATTGGAACCCGGTAAAATAACATATTAAGTTTATATGTATGATGTCCGAGTTTTTTAGATTATAAGACTGTTATAAAGTGGCAAAATATTACGAGAGTTATTCGAACTCTGACTTAAATAGAGTGGCCAATTAATACAGTAGCACTCCGGATTCTAAGTCTGATAAAAAGTGGCCAAGTAATGCACGAGCACTTCGGACTCTGATTTTCAGTAAGGTGGCCAGGTAATGCGCAAGCTCTTCGGACTCAGACTTAAAGTTTTGTAGACAAGTAATGCACCATTTCTTATGGGTATAAGAATTTTTATAAAGTGGCCAAAAAATAATAATTAACACGTAGGCTCCTTAGACTCTGACCTGAATAAAGTGGCCAAGTAATGCCCGATTTCAATGGACGTCGGAACTGATATAAATACATGAATAGCCGCGTAATACGCGAGTTGAACGAATTCTGACCTGAAAAGAGTGGCCAAGTAATGCGCGAATTCTTAGGGGTATAGGAATTTTTATAAAGTGGCCAAAAAATATCAATTAACACGTAGGCTCCTTAGACTCTGACCTGAATAAAGCGGCCAAGTAATGCGCGAGCACTTCGGACTCTGATTTTCAGTAAGAAGGCCAAGTAATGCGCGAGTTCAATGGATGTCAGGACTGATATAAATGCAAAAATAATCTCGGAATACACGAGATCAAACGAAGTCTGACCTAACTAATGTGGCCAAGTAATGCTCGAATTCTTAGGAGTACAGTTTTTTTATATAAAGTGGCCAAGTAATGCGCGAGCTCTTCGGACTCTGATTTAAAATTATGCGGTCAAGTAATGCGCGAGTTTAATGGGTGTCAGGACTGCTATAAATACAAAACCAGCCGCGTAATATGTAGGTTCAACGAAATCTGACCTAAATAAGGTGGCCAAAAATGCGCGAGTTACAACGAAATCTGACCCAGACAAAGTGGCCAGATGTAAGAACATAAAAGGTGAAGGGATGACTGAAACACGGTGGGTCCCAATTTCTCAGGTCACATTTTTTATGACCCTTTTTTAAGTATAGGGTTGAAATTCTTAGAAAGGTTTTCTATGTCAGTTCTAAGATTCACCGCATCGTCCGTACCTGCAATGTGACACATTTCCAACAGCAATCTTTTTTTGTAGTTTTTTTCGTTAGCTAGGATTTTTGTTCTATCAAAATCGAAGAAGTGGTCTCTTTCAATCGTATGTTTTGTTAGCGCGTTTTGTTTATTGGGGCTTTCTCTAATGTTGTTTTTATGTTCTTTCAGTCTGTTTTTAAGGAATCGTTTCGTTTGACCTATATAGACAGCCTTGCAGTCATTCCCTTTGCAAGGAACGCTGTAGACGACGTTAGAAGATTGTTCTTTTGGTATTTTGTCCTTGGTTGGTATGAAGATCATTTTTAGGTTTTTTTGGTTTTTGTACGCAGTGTTTATGTTGTAGCTATGTAAGATTCCTGAAATTCTCTCTGACAGAACTTCAACGTAAGGGATACTAATGAAGGGTTTGTTTTCTGTGTTTATGTCGGCCTGATTGTTACCTAATCTTGTCTTATGTTCAAGGGTAAGAAGTCTTAGATTTTATAATCTCTTGCGTGAACTGTTGTGGATAGTCATTTTCTAGTAGTGTATCTATAATTATTTTAAGGTTCTTTTTTTGAAATTCTTTATCTGAAAGTAGAATTGCCCTGTCAACTAAGTTGTTTACAACACTTATAGTAATGGATGACCTAGAAAAAGACAGGCTCTCTAATCTTGATTTTGAAGTACCTGTTTACTTTCGATACGTAGACGATATTCTTATCGTGGTTCCTGACACACAAGTGAACCACATTTTGCAAATCTTCAACAACAATTCCCTCAATATTGAATTCACCCTAGAAAAAGAGATAAATGGTGCTATTAATTTTCTAGATGTCACTATGACTAGGAAACAGAATCAAAAACTTTCTTTTAATTCGTATAGGAAACCGACTTGGTCTGGAAGATACCTTAACTTTAATTCCCATCACCCCCTCAGATACAAGAAAAGTGTTGTAAACAACTTAGTTGACAGGGCAATTCTACTTTCAGATAAAGAATTTCAAAAAAACAACCTTAAACTAATTATAGATACACTACTAGAAAATGACTATCCACAACAGTTCACGCAAGAGATTATAAATCTAAGACTTCTTACCCTTGAACATAAGACAAGATTAGGTAAAAATCAGGCCGACATAAACATAGAAAACAAACCCTTCATTAGTATCCCTTACGTTGAAGTTCTGTCAGAGAGAATTTCAGGAATCTTACATAGCTACAACATAAACACTGCGTACAAAAACCAAAAAAACCTAAAAATGATCTTCATACCAACCAAGGACAAAATACCCAAAGAACAATCTTCTAACGTCGTCTACAGCGTTCCTTGCAAAGGGAATGACTGCAAGGCTGTCTATATAGGTCAAACGAAATGATTCCTTAAAAACAGACTGAAAGAACATAAAAACAACATTAGAGAAAGCCCCAATAAACAAAACGCGCTAACAAAACATACGATTGAAAGAGACCACTTCTTCGATTTTGATAGAACAAAAATCCTAGCTAACGAAAAAAACTACAAAAAAAGATTGCTGTTGGAAATGTGTCACATTGCAGGTACGGACGATGCGGTGAATCTTAGAACTGACATAGAAAACCTTTCTAAGAATTACAACCCTATACTTAAAAAAGGGTCATAAAAAATGTGACCTGAGAAATTGGGACCCACCGTGTTTCAGTCGTCCCTTCACGTTTTATGTTCTTACATCTGGCCACTTTGTCTGGGTCAGATTTCGTTGTAACTAGCGCATTTTTGGCCACCTTATTTAGGTCAGATTTCGTTGATCTTACATATAACGCGGCTGGTTTTATATTTATAGCAGTCCTGACGTCCATTAAACTCGCGCATTACTTGGCCGCATAATTTTAAATCAGAGTCCGAAGAGCTCGCGCATTACTTGGCCACCTTACTGAAAATCAGAGTCCGAAGTGCTTGCATTACTTGGCCGCTTTATTCAGGTCAGAGTCTAACGAGCCTACGTGTTAATTATTATTTTTTGGCCACTTTATAAAAATTCTTATAGCCCTAAGCATTCACGCATTACTTGGCCACTCTTTTCATGTCAGACTTCGTTCAACCCGCGTATTACGCGGCTATTTTTGTATTTATATCAGTTTTGACGTCCATTGAACTCGCGCATAACTTGGCCACATAACTTTAAGTCAGAGTCCGAAGAGCTCGAGCATTACTTGGCCACTTTATATACAAATTCTGTACTCCTAAGAATTCGCGCATTACTTGGCCACTCTTTTCAGGTCAGAATTCGTTCAACTCCCGTATTACGCGGCTATTTTTGTAAATATCAGTCCTGACGTCTATAGAACTCGCGCATTACTTGGCCACATAACCTTAAGTCAGAGTCCGAAGAGCTCGCGCATTACTTGGCCACCTTACTCAGAATCAGAGTCTGATGTGCTAGCGCATTACTTGGCCACCTTACTCAGAATCAGAGTCCGAGGTGCTCTTGCATTACTTGGCCGGAGTGCTACTGTATTAATTGGCCACTCTATTTAAGTCAGAGTTCGAATAACTCTCGTAATATTTTGCCACTTTATAACAGTCTTATAATCTAAAAAACTCGGACATTTTACATATAAACTTAATATGTTATTTTACCGGGTTCCAATTATTAGGAATCAGAGCATATGTGTCCCTTCGCTACTTCAAATAACCATGAAATTAATTTTTGATGAATTTCCACATTGTTGCATTTTACTTGCTATATCCACAAAAATGTGTATAATTTTTACGACGTCGGGACCGTATTGAGTGCCTTTCCTTACAGAGTTTTTCGAACATGTGGTGGGTCTTTGCTTTTCTCGGATGCTTGAGCACATAGAAATCTCAAGTGCCGGGGACATTAAAATAAGTTTTGACTGTGTATAACCCTTGGTGTTGGAACCTGACCTATCTTGAGAATGCTCTCTATACACGTCAAACTCTGAACACTAGTCTTCCTAAATTCGACTTCTTCCCAAATCAATTTTCTTTTAGCCATGTGGCAGAGTGGTGGACTTACTTTCGTCTGTCATCTCTGCGGCTTCGGAGAAAATACAAAATAAAAATTTTTCCTTACCAATTACATCGTTCTGATTGTTTAACTTCAGTGTCCTTTACTTCTGGTGCTCGTGCATATGTGTGGTTTGCTGTGCGTGCTTTACCAAGGATCCACGTTATATTCTCCATCGTGTTGTTTCTTTCTTTGGTGAAATAATTGTGTTTATATATGTGCCCTTGAGAGAGTGCGTTCCGCGGTCGCATTTTTCACGGTTCCTGTGGGATAGGATTACTCGTTGGAAGAGTTTTTGGAACGGTATGGTTCCTTCACACCTAGGAAATCGCTTACCCATAAGTCTTTCCGCATGTTTACTCTATCTTTTTCTAATATCAATAAGCAAAAGAAAAAAAGAAAAAAACAAAAAATACAATAATTATTAAGTTGCATGTCTTAGTTAATAATTATTTAAAGGTTACTATTAAGCTAATTGGCACTGAAGAGGGCCCCCATTTGTGGCCGAAACGTTTGCCTTTTGTATTTTTTATGTGTTCTATCACCTAAAAAAAATCCGCATCAAAACTGACCCCATGCTAAATTAACTATTACAAAATTACATATATGCTTTTAACACTTTTAGAAAAAGCAACTAATTTAGGGCAAGTTTTATTTTAGAGGGATACTGTTGTGTTTTACTAGGAGTAAACTCAAGACTCATAAAAGGGGAACTGAGTTTAGGAACTTCCTAGAATCAAGTTGGTGATGGTGCAGTGCGTGGTGTCGAAAAAGTGGCGATGTAAAAAACTTGGAGTCGTGAAGTGCCGTAAGAAGAAAAGTTAGCAGCGCCACTTTCTCGTGTTCGCTTTAACTCTCTCCCATAAATGGAATAGTTATCATGGACCTCATTTTTTTTATCTGAGGATTTCTTGAGTTCAAGGCGGCAACACCCGAAATTATCCCTATTATGAGTGTTGAGTGTATTATCAATTTTATAAAGCTAGTCGAGTATAATTAGAACGAGTAGGACATTCATCCGATACTGGCAGCCACTACTAAAAATTAACCTTTTGTATCAAGCTATCCTTCAAATTAATAGTATATTTCTACCTCATCCCATAGAACCACTGTTCCCCCTTGATATTTATCCGGTTTACATTCTATCAATGGCATATTTGGTATTTGATATGTTCCTTTGTCTTTTTCTGGTACTTTCAACTATAACAAAATTAAAATAATTTTTTTCAAAAATTTAATACATTTAACTAATATCAAACAAATTCAAGAAAATTGCGTTTCAAGTCTTGAATTTCATGTTAAACTACTCACCATTAATATAGATAATTTACTGTTCACTTTTTTAAATTTTTGAATCCCATAAGGTTCCACGTCGGGAATTAGAGTCACAGCGTAAATTTCTCGATGACATTCGAAAATTTTCATAAAACACTCTTCAATAGTTAGAGCTTGATCAACAGTCATTCGGACACCGCCACAAACGTGAACTTGATTCTGCTGGAAAGACACATAGGAATTTTGGTAGTTCTCGCTAGCATGCGTTGCTATGTTTTCTACTAAACTTTAAGAAGTACTCGTGCTTGCACCACGCCATGAACCCTGTGTGGCTAGAAAATTTTTAAATCTGTTTAGAAAATAAGAATGGAAAAAGGACTGAGGTAAATAGCTTCTGTGAGGTTGGGGAAATAGAAGTTTATACTTCGAAAAATTCAGAGACAGGTTATTTGATTCAATGCACATGCCGGCTAGACCTTTTCGAAGCCTTTTTTCATTGTTTTACACATCTTGACATAATTTAACCTTAGTGGTCTGAAAATTATGTTTTTCAAGACTTGTAAATAAGTTGAGATTGAAATAAGAAATTTAAATTTCCATCACCAGATGGAATACAAAATTTATTGATTTAGAGCCGGATTGAATCAGGGATTTACTTGAAATTTATAAATTATTTTAACAAAACACATTCTTTTAGGTAAAAAGATTGAAATTCATCTATTAAACTTGATGGTGCAACAAAAAATAAATTTGAAAAATCAGGTTTAGAACTTTAAGCATATTTCACTCAAGAGCCCTAGCCATAATAATTTTTAGTTGTATTAAATAACCTCACTCACATTATCACGACAAGTGACGTGAGATGAGAGAAAAAATGACAATATAATAGATTGTGTAGCTAGAGGCTGAGGCGCCCAAGATGGAGACAAGGACTCAAATACGGGTTGAGTCCCAAAAACGGCCCAGCTCCGTAGCACAGATAATATTTCTTGAAAAGGTGCTTCCAGCGCCTAAAAGCAGCCTCGATACATTTGCGATACGGCGTATCACGCGCATATGGCTGAATACACTTAAGGGGGTCTCCTTATCCAGAACCTTCAAAAAAGGCACTTTTTCCCAATTTTCTTTGAAGCAGAAAATAAAAACACTGGTCAAAGATTTTGCGCATGTATTTAGGTACATATTTGAACTTGTTAAAAAAAAATTTTCATTTGAAAACAAGAAAAAATCTCGGACTTATCAAAGAACCCGCGCAGCGTCTCACCACGGACAATTAATTTTGCGTGCATGATATTGTTCAAAGTTTTCATCTAAAACACATATATATTTGTTTTTTTATTCAGAAGGGTCTTCCGCTTATAGTGAACCTAAAAAATTGTAAAAAAATATTTTTTTATCGATCTTTTGAGTTACTTTCCAGAAAAATCAAATTTTTCACCGTTTTTTTTTGTTTAAAATGCGTTATTTATAATGAAAATAAATACTGTATCATGAAAACTAAAGGTTCACTATATGCGCATTTTAATTACCTACAAATGAAAAAAAGTTTATAATAATAACTTAATTGGTTCTCCTTTAATCGTGCACGCAATTTTGAAAAATGTGGTTTTGAGAAAACGCGCTTTAAAGTTTTCAGACGGGAAAAAAACCTTCCGCTCGCTCCGCGCAAGCCACTGCTCGGAACTCTACCATCAAAACTATTCCGATATGGACTGTAAAATTTTGCGACAATATTCTCTGATAATAGATCCATCGATTGAAACAAAAAAAACAAAAAATCGATTTTTTGAAAGTTCTGGATAAGGAGACCCCCTTAAGTGTGTGAGAAAGAGGGATTACGTTGTCAACACGGTCGAAATATTGGAACGATGGAATAATAATCAAGTTACGCCATCTCTTAGCAAACCGCACGAATTAAGTTATAGATCCAATTCAACTTTATGATAAATATAATTGCTTCAAATCAAAGCTCGAGAAGAGTTTATAAAATGAATTTTTCGTGTTAAGGTCTATTTCCATGGGAAAAACGTACAGTACTCGCGTAATGAGAACGAAACAACAGTCGTTAGGCAATCGACAAACATTAAGCAATTTAGACCTTCTGATTTCTAGCAGTACATAACAATAATTCATGATGTTAATGACGGTATTTTCCATTGAATTTTGCATTGTAAAAACGAATTTTTCAAGTGTAGAAACTTATATAAATACCTCTAAAACAGGACAAACACCAGAATGAATAAATCATCACAGCAGTTAGGCCTTTCATCCTAGATAGCATATGTATGCAAACTTGTTTCTATAAATTATGAATGCAATATGAATAATTATAGTAAAACCAGTAGATGTGCAAAATATCGAAAAACGAATTGATTAGCATCAAACTGAATAGAAATATGAAAATTTAAAGTATAGGACTGGCGCTCTTGACTATATTATTGTCACAAACAATAGTCATGTAAAAGAATCGCGCATATGATCTTCTACTTTACGTCAGGTGTGTGGCACCAACGTGGCATTTGGGAGTATCAGTGATAATGGGAAAAATCTTGAAAAGTAAATTTGCATTAAGAATAGAGAAAACACGGAAAAGCGGTATCAAATCGGTGTCGCCTGTAAGCTGTCAAGCATAATTAAACCGTTAGTCATGAAAAGTAAATTAACGTCATTTATCATTTATAATTCATTTTCTCCTCAACGATTTAATTAATGCCGTGCACATTTTCTTCTTGTTTTGTATCTTTGGGTCAAATTTCTAATATTCCAACATTTCTACTATTCGAACGTCCAGAACGTTAAAAAATCACAAAGATTATATACCTGGCGATGTTTAGTTAGTAAAAGCAATCTCGAAAAATCTGAAATTTGATTAATATATAAAGGCACCGTTACTTCAGTGATACCAACCATACCCGTGTAGAAATAGAAATTTCAAAATTACGTTATTTATACGATCGACTAAATGCTATATTTCAGCTTTAATAAAAAGTTATAAGTTATTTACACTTTGTAATTATCGAAAGATTAGTCAATAAAGTTGATAAGAATTGACATTCTTCTGGGCTTGCAAATGTTATTTGTTTTATTTATAATTCGGAACTGCTTATCAAATCTTCACGTTTTCACAGGTTGATAAGGTCGATATGGTAGAGTTCGGTTATCATGGTGAGTGATACACTCTTCTAATTATCTACATAATCGACTGAAATGATTTGGAAAAATTTATATATAATAATTGAAAAACTGCCTTTTAAAATATTAAAAGATTTTAATCTCAGATTTTATCTTCTAATACTACTTAAGTTCTTAATCCGACAAAAAAGATCAACTTTCTTCGCTCCAAGAACGAATCATTCAGATTTCTACATTCTCATCACATGTAAAAAAGTATTTTCCCAATTTTTAGTATATTTACTGAGAAAATTCTTTTTGTCCGCTATAGTAGTAATTAGCATGGCATCTTGACAAGAATTAAACACGATTCATTGAGTGCGCCATTGTAAATTATATATGAACTCTTAATATAAATTTCCTAAAAATAATTAAAACGTAATTGTTTGTAAGTTAAACATGATTAATGCTAAGTTGAGATTACAAATAAAAAGGCATTTTTAAGATGAATGACTGAATTGGCATATAAAATAACCTATTTACAATTATTATCAATATAATTCAAACATATATATTGCTATATAAAGTTTTTCTGTGAACAAAAAAAAACGCCAGAGTAAAAGTTTCTTCATCTAAAACTGATCTACAAATTTGAAAAAAATATTATTAATTGAATGGATAAGCGTATTTTTTCTATCAGCGGGTCAAAAAGTGCATTACTTTTCCTCTTTACGGGGTAAACAAATCCACTTCTTGAGCGCCAAGTTGAAAAAAAACGTATGAAACACGGCAAAAACATTTATTTTATTTATTTATTTATTTTGTCCTAAGAATAGTATATTGTGCAACTAGGGAAAAAAAGCTTATTTTGCGCGTATGAAGAAAGATGAGCGAGCAAAGCGAGGACAATAATCACACGAGTAAAATAAACTATTGTTTCCCTAGTTATTAAATTAAGGTAAACATACCAGTTTGTGGACGTGTAAGATATGCAGGAATGATAGATCGGAAATAAAATTAATTCAATGCGTGTTTGAGATGTAAAATGATTTTTCGTGTGATATGTGTTCATTGAAGTTGTAAAAAATACTTTTATATGCTCTTTTGAAGGATTTTATTATTTAATATGAATTTTTTTCTCAAGCAGTATCGCTGCACCAGTTTGTGGACACTCAATATTATTCCGAATTTCTTTGTAAACCACGATTCATATAAACTTGCATGATGTTTTAATGTAAAAAATCACTTCATTATTAATAATTTCGTCCTTTTTTAATAAATTAACATCTTATAATAAAGTTTAGAAGTATATCAAATTTTTTCTGTATTAGATGGTGCTAGATTTTTATGAAAAGCGACAAGTTTTTCGCATGAAAATCAATTAGAATTTTAGAAATATTATTAAAGAACTATTAAACTCTGTATTCTTGCAATTATTCATGATCATATTCCAAAAGTGTGAGATGAAAAGTTTTGCTTATAAGTACATAACATTTTTCTGAGTTTATTGAAAAGTTCTTCAAGATAGAATATATAATGCAATGAATATGAATTTATGGGATAATAATGTTTATTGAAATTATAAAATATACATTATTTAGATTTTTATGAAAGCAACAGCGCCAAACATGAAGCCATATGATAAATAATAAGTTAAGTTGACTTTTACTGACTTTTTGAGACTAGAATCGATAAAAAAATTGATTGACAATCGGAGAATCGTTAAATGACTGATAATTTACTAAATAAACATAAATACAGAGATAAAACACGTTAGAATTGATTTTTTCACATGACTATGTACAAACAGGTACATGCACATATTTTCTGTACCTGTTTGTAGACTGCTGTATTTAACCATAAATTACAAATAAATTAAGACTTTTCAGTAACGCTTGTGTAAAATGTGAACATCCTTGATTGATTACAACCTTTTTTCACTAACTTACCTTGACTTTAGTGCGTTTTCCATAAACAAACGTAAATCTACTGTCAAAACAGTTTCTACTAAGATGGAGGTCATTTCATTGCTACCACTACACGCAGAAAAAAGTTCCGTATAATATACTGAAAATCCAGTAAATTTCACTTAATTTCCAAGTACTTATATGGACAACTGGCCAGTTAACTGAATGTTACTAGGCTGAAAAATTAACTGTAATCAGATTTGGTAGTTACAAATACGAATACATAAGTGGTACTGACTTGCGGATCAGTAAATTTCACCGAGTCAATTGCTATCCTACACTGTTTCTAAATACTACAAATGCTTATTATTCTGTTACATTTCCATATCGTGTAAGAGAATGTATCTTACTGTAACGATATAGTTTACCAAAATGTTAGTGCTCTTTACGTTTGTCTAATGTCAGAATTACTTATAAGACAGTAGCTTTTACCGATCTTCCAAGTGAAAGTAGCATGATAAGCAGTAAATTCTTCTTACTAGAGTGGTATTTTACACGTTTGCAGAACGTCAAAAATACCCACACGACTGTGCTTTTAACGAATAATTTAAGTAGAAGGAACTTTATAAATAATATATTTTATCTATCCTAGTAGTGATTTTCGCGTATACCGAATGTTAAATTTACTTTCAAGTCTGTCACCATTATTGATTTTTCTGAATAAAAATAGCATGACATGCGGTACATTTTAATAATATCTCAAGTGAAAAAGAAGTTTACAATATAATGTTAATAATGCTGTCGTTCAAAATTTATTCGTCGTATCTATATGTATATATATATTCCAAATAAATCACCTGTAACTTTACCAAATGTTAGACCAAATTAAAAATGCCTTTCTTATTATATAGGTCTATAAATACAAGTCTGCTCCACGAGAAAAGGTACGCGTTTTCTCAAAAAGGTTCAAAGATTTCTATTCCTTTCTTTTATGTCCTGACTGTACGTTTGAAGGGCTACGGCGCAACCACCGATTCGTTTCAGTCTTGTTCGAAGTGTCAGATATTACACAACATTAAGCTATGAGTGCTATCTACGCTAAACGTTGCGGAGCGGTTTTATCAACAGGGGTTTTTGTCCCCTGAACAGACTTGACAGCTTTACCATCAATTATAATTGGTTCTGACATTTCTGGAAGCTGCAACACGTGTTGCTTGTATTTGTTGCAGAATTTACAGCGATCCCCTACTAGAGGTATTAATTCTTTGACCACAGAATCGGTCAAAGAAAGAAAAGCTTCCGTGTCTATTTTGTTCTCTGCACAGATGATTTAAATGGATTTGAACTGATGATTTAACTATAAGTTTTATTTGCAATTAAAAAAAATATATATGAAATAATATTGAGCATGAGCTTACAAAAAATGAAGGCAATACTTCTTCATACTCCATAACCTACAAATCTGAGGACCACTTATTCATGTTAAATATATATAAAATTTACTTACTTCAAAACATTCTCGTACATTTGTATCAAGGCTTCACTGGTTCGGAATATGTGAAACAAAGTCATCCATCTTTTTTAAACCAAATCAGCACACAAAAAGCGAAAAACTTCGAACGGTGTCCCTGAGCATCCACGAGGATCACGAATGAGTTCGCTTTCGAATAACACAATTCTTTTGTTTTGGCTACTTTCTTTGTAGTTGGCAATTCCTTTGCTCACACCCAGCGTTGCCAGCACACGTGATTTACACATGAAGGTTATGTTTTCGTGACATGTCCGCGAATTAAGTGAAACATCCAGATCGGTAAAATCTACTGATCTTTCGCTAATGTGCACTATACTAGTATTGTAATTCAATTCCAGTGAATGGTACTTATTATCCTGGATTAAATACATATGATAAAGGTATTTTTAACTCACAAGTGACAAAGTTAGATTTACTTTGATTTTACTATGAGATTTACAAAACGCTCTGTAATTCCGACATTTCTTTTCAGCTATGTTAACAGTTTTTACTGTTACATTTACTTAAAATCATTTACTGTTCCTGCTTAGTAAATTTCGCCTTTCTTTTTTCTGCGTGTATGCTGACAGTGACACTCGCATAAAAAACAGCAGTTTATTTTTGAAATATTTAAATTTAACACTAACAACTCATATTAATCTTATTTCTTATTATGCCAGGATAATGTTTACAAAGATTATCCTAAGGTTTTTTATCATTTGACATATTAATTGAGAAAAATATGAACAAGTGTCCACAAACTGGTACGTGTTCACAAACTGGTACATTTACCTTAGTATTGTTTTAACCATGTTCACGGGAATTTCAGAATTACACGGGAATTCGGGTATGGGCTGCTTCATGAAAAAAATTCTTGTACATCGCCTGTCCCCTTTTGGGCAGCAGGTATACTCATATCATTCAAGTGTTAAACCCAGTACGAAGCATGATTTTTGCCTTTATACCTGATCAATAGAAAAACCAATGTAGATTGCAGCTTTTTTATATAATCGCTGAATATTATTCTTAAATTTAAATTTAAAGAATTTGAAATTTTTCTGTGGAAAAAAATTCGAAATCAACTAAATAATTTGAAATTATTCATAAATACTCATTCAAGTTTTTAATTTTCTCCAACCTAAAGTTTTCTTCTTGAACATTTGTCCAATTACTGACTTATTAAATATTCGCTAAAAATGACTAATTATTAACTTCTTTTTTGATTCACTGAAGAAATTATATGGTTAATATAACTATATTCTCGCCTTCACAAGCTTATTTTCTGGTCTGTGAATCAAAACTAGTATTTGGTCCTCACACCCACAGTGGTATAGTTACACTGAGAAAAAAATGCTATTAAATCAACAGCATTTCATTCCAAAAGCATGTATATCACAGATTCAAATCAATATGCTATAGAATTAGTTACATATTCATTGGTTCTTGTAGAATATTTTTATGAATTCATAGTATACATGCTTTTGGAAAGAAATGCTTTTGATTCAATAGCATTTTTTTCTCAGTGTAATTTAATTTTGAAAAATATTATGGTTTATATAAAGCATTTTACTTTAGTGTAACACATATTAAAATGACAAATGAAGATAAATCTAAATCTTATTTGCTGAACAAAGACAACGCGTCAGTTAGTTTATAGAGCAGATTTCGCTACATTTCGACCAGCCTTGTGCTTTAGTAGAGAATGTTTTTTTTCTTGGCGAAGTTTTAATTTCTAATTCAACAAATTTTTCACTTTCTTAGTCTAAGTTTTGAGGTTTGTATACGGTACACCAAAATAGCGATAAGTGATTCATAAATCTCTAATTTTGAGAAAAATTCATGGCTCTGTCCGGCTATTGGTGCTTTTACCTTATGGAAACTCTAATGTTTATTCAGTGTAGAAAAATTCAAAGTTTCAGGTTTCATTGGTCTTTTTATTTTGGTTGGAGCATAAAATAAACAAACATACAAGGTAGAATTCTCAAATGAGTCATATATTTCTGACATAAAATGTAATAAGCAAACATTTTTCAGTTTCTATATTACTAAAATTAAGTTGATTAGTATTAAAAGATTTATATAATAAAAAGGTTAGTGATAAAATCAAGCGGGTACAAATAAAGAAATTTTAGATTATGAACAAAGGTCTTTTATGCTCCGATGCTAACGAAAAACTGGTGTTTTTTCTTTTTGAATTTTGATAGGGGCCATCCATATACCACGTGGACAATTTTTCACCACTTTTTGACCCCCTCCCCCTCCCACCCTCTTATAAATAGCCGTGAAACTTTGACGAATACCCCTCCCCCCCCCCTACTATGTCCACGTGGACAGATTTTATGAAAATATAGATATTATTGGTCTTCAAAAGCAAAGAGGCCAGAAGGAGCGATAAATTGGGTGAAAATTCGGATTTACTTGAGAACGTGAGATTAAACAAGAGTTGAAGTACAAACAAAAAGTCGTGAATTTCTTCTTACTTTATAATGCTCTCCTAAAAAAAGATCGCTGCAATAAAGATTTTACTGGAGAATATGGTAAGTAAATATTATTTTAAACATGCTTAAACATTTTTATTCTTTAAAGCTTGTTATAGCGATTTTCGCAGATTTAGGGGAACGTGTGCCCATGTGGTATATGGATGGTCCCATATCAGATTTCACTCATGTGCGCCTCCGCTACTTGAAGAGAAACATGAAAATGGTAACAAAGATTGCTCCGTACCAAATATTATCAGATTACTGCTTCTTAACTTTCCTTCTACTGACGCTGCGTTTTTATAAACTGGTACATACAAGGTATAATGATAACCAACTTGGGGACTTGTGTTCATATACTGCTCAGCAATTCCTATAAGCTCTTTGTTTTGGAACAAAAGGTTACCCTAAAACATAGAAAAATGATTTATGAATTTCGAAATAAAGAGCTTTTACAATACTTCTAAACTCATATTATCTTCGTATTGTATTTATTTTATGTTTGAATATTATTCGAATGTTTCTGTACATATTACACACTTCAATAAACATATTACATTTTTTATAAATAACATGTTTGTTGGAGTGCAATACATTTCTGTAACTTTCTTCATTTTGTTGTGAAAATAAACGCTCAAATTTTGGGAAAAACAACGACAGTATAAGCGAAAAACCTATTATATCCCGTGTGGAAATCGAACCCGGAAACTGATCGAGATCCGGACGGATAGCCCTAATTGTAACCGGGAACCTGACAGGCTATCCGACCAGGAGCCCGCCAGAAACATCACGCTGGTTTGGTTATGTTCCTGACATGAAGGCTGGTCGGGAACCGGTTGGGCTATCCGACCAGGAACCCGACAGAAACGTCACGCTGGTTTGGTTATGTTCCCGACATGAAGGCTGGTCAGGAACCGGCCGGGCTACCCGGCCCTTTTCTGGCTATTTTTTAGGGGGGTTCTTAGTAGCATTAAAATTAGTTTGAAAATTATTAGAGGATGGATAATAATTAGTGATTATTACAAATTATTCTGGAATAAAATCATTAATATACTTTTTAATCGCAGTAATAATTTTAAATTACAATTCATGGCCAGTTTCACTTTCTTCTTGACAATGTGGCCTTTTAATACGATTATTTGACAGAGCTCTTCCGACAATTCGCTTTCTTCGTTCACTCTGCCAATCTTTGTCATTGCTTAGGACAATGCTCAGAGCGCTGTCAAAACATCCCAAAACTCACTCAATCCGCTTCGAATATGCTTCGGACACTGAACACTGTTACCCACTTCGTACACAATCCACAGGGGCACACGCGTAATCGACAAGCCTTTGTTCAAGAAGAGAAAAGCAAGGGCACGTTTCACTGTCCTGCCGAGGATCCCTCTCGTTGCCAAGGATGAAATGTGACTAAATCTCCCCTATTTTAAACAAAAACCCAAAGGGAAGTCTCATAACTAAGCATCCCAACCGAACGTCGTGGAAGAGGGTAATTAATTTTGATACCTGCTCGACGTTAACCTTAAAGGTCAGCGCACGGCCTACTAAGATAAGTCATCGACATATAGAAATGGACTGCTAATCCAATAGGGGAAACGCCAATCTCAAATCAGACAGAGAAGGGAGAGAGCGGTAGGATCTCTTTCTCTTTCTATCCCAGGAGTGTCGCTTAAGAATTGCGGGCCTGAAGCATTATGAATATTTTGAAAAAACTATATTTCACAATCAGAATTGTTTATAAAAATCTTTCAGATACGGAAATATTAAGTTATAACATAAACATCACATGTTTGAAATATGATTCAATGTTATAAAAACAATTTCCTGTCATTTTGAATTCAAATATTCAAAAAAAATATGCATTCAAAAAGAATTAGTGAATTTCGATTCGTGATATGAATCTTTTATTTCGTAAATGTTCTTTATTTAAAATTTTGTATATTATTTTGGTAAGGGATCATTCATAAACTACGTTGCATGTAAGAATCATCTGTCAAATGCAAACTGCATATTCGCCAACTTTTTATTGCTTTTCCTAATGGCAAACCCATGCGACTGCACCATTCTTTCTTTCTGCTATCATTTTTCGGGAATCTAATAGAAAATTAGAAGATGCGATAATTATAAATTTTCTGTAATGAACATATATTTATTTCATTTCTTTAATTTTTAATTATAAAACGTAATCATTTTTATAATGTATAGAAATATTTGAGAAAGATTTTTTATAGTTTGAGGTTATAAGTTCTTAATTATTTTTTTACAGATATAACAGACTTTACTTACTTATGAAACATTAAATTTCTATTTAACTTTTGCACCCGGCAACAAACAATACATGTCACTGTCATTTTAAATATATATTTTTTATAATCACATGATTAGGGTAAAGCGGCAAAGTAATACTAGGGTTATAAGAGGTACAAGGTACAATCCTGAGCTCCATCGCGCCAATTCGTTTTCAACCAATCACTTTAGAGCAGAAAGAGAGAGAGATACTACCTCGATCTCCCTTCTCTGTCTGATTTGAGATTCGCGTTTCCCCTATTGGATTAGCAGTCCATTTCTATATGTCGATGAGATAAGTAAACGAACACAAAAGAAACCAAACGACAAAGACTGCGCTCTCGCTAAATGGTTCAAAGCACCCGAACACATGCCCTTAAGGAAAACTACTGCGTAACATCTTTGAAAATTTAAAAAAAATTCTAAACATCATATAGGTTCACCCTGGTGAAAGTTCTAGCTTGAAATTCATTCCGAATCAATCCGCACTATTCCGCGCCATTCCGGAATCTGATTCCGAACTAAACCAAGTTATTCCGAACGACTCCAAAGCAAATTTTCAATCTGAATCAACCCGAAGCCAATTCAAAATCAACCTTAAACTTCAATCCGAATAAACCCGGTCAATTTCGGATTCATTCGGATCCATGTGGATTGAAAATTTGGACTGATTCGAATTGGTCGGATTTATTGGGATTAAGAGTTCGGATTGATTTTAAATGGGCCTCTGATTAATACGAATTGCAACTGGCTTCGGGTTTTTTCGGAATAACTCGGATTGGTTCAGAAACAAATTTCTGAATAGGTCGGATTTATTTTGGAATAAATTCCCAATCTGAGACTTTCGCCAAGACACTTGACTAGTGCCCGACTAGTTCCCGGTCGGTTTCTGACAATGAACTTCATCTTGGGTTGATTCTGCCGGTTCCCAACTTGACCCGGTCCGGTCACGAGTCAACCCGGACGATTCCCACCCAGTTCCCGGCCATGCAATACAGCCCGAGTTTGCCCGACAGGGATCCGGCCAAAAACCTTTTTGTAATGGGGCTAACCGGGGCAATTTCCACACGGGATTAACAAATGTGTAATCTTATATTCAAAGTAACATGTCAAAATTTTTATCTTTCATAGATATTTCGTAATTTTTATTACCAAGTTGTCTGAATTTCCTAGATGAATATTTACACTTATTTTGATACATATGCATCAAAATTTTTGAATGTCACAAACCACGGAATAATTCCTAAAATATTTTTTACAGAGGTGACTCCATGAGTGAAAAGAAATTGATCAATTGTATAAATTCGATTATATAATTCCTAATTTTATAATATTCTAATTATTTCCACTTGTTCTTAACTTAGAATATACTTACAATTTTGAATTCTAAGATGGAGCTCATTCTTTGATTAAATACTGCAAAGCGCTTCTTGTCCCGCGTACTGAATTGTTCGACACTTGTATAAACAGGAGCTACTGAATTCTAAAAAATATGACGTTTATGTTTTTTCATATTACCAAAGTACGAGGTCATTAACATGTTCCATATCTTTGTAAATTAGGAAAAATTGATATGCATGCATCTGAAGTTTATACATTTAAACAACAATTAAATCAAGTTTATAAAAATTATTTCAAAAAATTCTGAATTAGCTTCAATTACACGTAAGTAATGGAAAATTTTCGAAATTAGGCGATCACACAGGTAGACCCCCTTCAAAGTATGAAACTGTGTATGAGACGCCCATCGGAAAAATATCCTATTTCATGTCAGGCTCGTGTAATTTTTCAAATTAAAAGTGTGTTTGTACCCAAACGTATCCAACTACTGCTCCTCCTGCTTCTCCATCTGATTTTGCCTTTGTCAAAGAAGTTACTGCTACATCATCTTGTCTGTCAGCTTCTGGTACGTCCAACTATAAAAGAATTATATTTTTTCTGTTCAAAAATGCAATATATTAAGCTTAGATTGGAAAAAGGTGCTTGTATCAAGTAAATTTTAATTGATTAAAGTAATTAAATCGTGAAATTGAAAACGGACAATTCAATTAATGCATTGAGTAGAGAAAATATTTAATTGGTGCTGAATAAAAGTAACATGAGCACATATTATTGAACCAAGAAAATATATAATCAATTTGAGTGTACGTTTTGCTTACACGCAATAAAGAAAATAGTATATTTCAGTATTTTCATACCTATTATTATTCTGATTGAATCAATTTCTAGGTAAAAGAAGACTGGTGTTTCATAATCAGAAAATATTAGCTTCTTTGAAGTACATTCAGTCAAGTCAATGCATTTAATTGACTTAATGAACGTTTTTTAGTGTATATAAAACAAGGTAAACCAAATTTTCGTTTGAAATTAAAAATTTCATGCAAGGCTACTCACGATTATGATAAATAATGTCTTTGACACTGTTTTATATCCGTGAACTCTGTAATGTACACCTTGGTAAGGTGCAGTCATAGCAGTGGTAGTTCTATAATGAGCGCGAATTTCTCCGAAACAAATTTCAATAGTTAAAACTTGGTCAACACCTAGTCGAGCCCCGCCACAAAGGAAAGATTGTTGATTGTAGAAAGACACATAGGAGTTTAAGTCGCTCCCACTGGCATGCATATCCACATTTTGAAAAGTACCCGTGCTTGCACGAGACATTGCACCCAGTGTGGCTAGAACAAATTATTATTTATATAAATTATTCTCATGAATAAGTGGATTTTGAGGTGAATAATTTGTACTTGGGTTTTTTTAATTACATAATTCAATTTTTCCAGCTAAAACAAGGCTTTTCACTGTGTGAATGGGTGAAATATTGTAAATAAAATTCAATAATGCAATTTTCATAATGAGTCGAAAACAATCTGGGCTAGAGTCACAAATTTTAGATAATTTTTAGTCCCTTCAGATGATATGCAACAGTAAAATTGTGTATTAAGGGCGAAGACCTGACGATCGACGAGACATGCGGTACCAATTGACTTTTCAGCCCATGGATGGTAAGATATTTTTTGTCCGCCGTACACCGAAAGTTAGCCTTGTCGGTATCATTTTGCGTGCGGAAAGTTAAATCCCCCGCACCAGTGAAGTAAAATTTCAAGTGTACAGAAAATTAAAACAAACTTAAAATTTTACCGCACTAGTGCGGGATAATCAACTTTCCGCACGAAAAACGACACCAGCTCGGCTAACCATCAATATACAACGGACAAAAAAGTCGTCCGTATCACGTGCGGAACGTATTTAACCGCGCTAGCGAGTCGGGACTAGGACCGAGGCAACATGAGGAAACTCGGCTTGCTTCCGGTGAGCCTCAGTTCCTTTGTGTCGTAACTCGCTCTTGCGCTAAAATACGCCTTTCGGCACTTGATACGAAATATACTACTTTGTCCACAGTGTGAACCGAACGTTCGCTTATGAGTGCATCAAAAATGACCGAAAATTAACTTGTGTACATCAACTTTATTTCCGCTGAGAGATATATTATTGATGCTGTTAATTTTTTGCAATTTTTAGCAAGATCATGAAAATCTGCTTTCAATTTGTAGACTTCAATGCCACACATTTTTTTTAATAAGAAAATATTGAATTTGACTTTCCAAAAATCGTGACACGACAAAAAGTACAATAAAATTTAAAAAATCGAAATGTTTAATAAACTTTGTCAAAGTTTTAGAAAAAATAACAGCCCTTATGAAATTGATTAAGACGCCTTTGTGTCAAACATAATGAGATATGTTGTTTACTTCATCGAACGCATTTTGTCGCTTTCTGTAAATAGTGTTTTCAGCTTTTTTTTTTTTTTAATTGAAATTTCGAGTTTGCGTGGTATTATTACACATGTGTCTTGTTTTTCTAGAGATTGGCACTATGATAACAAACTACTTACATTCAGTACAAATGTCAGCTTACAAATTTAAATGACTGATTTACAGTAACCTCTTCTTAGCTATTTGAATCAGTCAAATTTCACTGATAATCAGTAGATTTTGACTGATTCAAATTTAGAGAGTAGGCATCATCATCGAAGGCATCAATAATTCTGATCCTATTTTGCAAATCGGTAAATTTTATTTAAAGATTCATGTATTTTTTACCATTTGCGTGTTGAGATATTTTTAAAAGCAAATAATATTTGATATGACTTATTATTTAAACTTTGAGTAAATGATTTAATAGACATTCATTCTTCAATGTTATTAGTGATATTTTGTGATATAAACATCCCTTATCTATGTAATTAAAATGATATAAAATTCTTAAATTGAAGAAATCTGTGTTTAGAAATTCAAGAGTTTGAAATTGTCTACGATGACAAGTTGATCCTCTGATAAAGTAGACAGTGACGAAAATTTCAAACTTAACTATCTATCAATTTACATATAATTCAAAATATAATTTCCTTAAATCGAAGCTCGAGTAGAGTTTATAAAATGAATTCTTTGTATTAAGAAGGGCTAATTGCACGTATGTAAAAGTACAGTACTCGCGTAAGAAGAAATCAGCTTCTGAGGTAAAAATTTTATGAAGTCAATGACTATATTTTCTTAAATTTTTGATTGTAAAAACAAATTTTTTAAATGCAGAAACACACATGATTACCTTTAGAACAGGACAAAATCAAGAATAAGTAGATCATCACAGAAATTAGGTCTTTCATCCTTGATGGCATATGTATGGAAATACTCTTGACTAAACTATTGTGACACGTATGCTGTTTTACACAATACGAACAATAGCTATTCACACGAATCACGCATGCGATCTCGTAGTTTACGTTAGGTGCGTGGCATCCACCTTGACATTCGAGAATATCGGTAATGGCGGAAAAAATCTTGGAGAGTAAATTTGCATTATAAATAGGAGCAACAAGACAAAGCGATGTCGAGTGGTGCTGCCTGAAAGCCGTCAGGCATAATCAATCCTTTAGTGATAAAACAATTCTGAAATTTGATCATTATACAGAGGCACCATTACTTCAGTTATCCCAACCGCACAGCCTTGAGCTACTGCAATCGCTTTGGTTTGAAAAAGAGTTATACGCTAAAGTTTGCACGTAAATATGACGTTAATATGTCACTTCTTATCACACTGTTAGTAAAATAAAATAATTTAACTTTAAAAAATCTGCCCGCTTCGCGGGCACATTCTCATCGCGCGCTTCGCGCGCAGCTCACTTCGCTCGCAAGTTTGAGCGCGCCTAGGGCCCGCGATTTGATCGTCGCGCTTCGCGCTCCGTTCTTCCTGGACCTCGCGCTTCGCGCTCGGTCTTGTGCTCTTCGCATACGTTTAAGTTTATTTCGTATAATTTAATACTGAAGCTCAAACTAATTTAATGATATTAAAGATGATGTAATTAGTCATTTTCTCAAATTCACTAAGTTTCTTTTTCAGTTTAAGTGA
Organism: Diplolepis rosae; assembly: GCA_030998225.1. NCBI lineage: Eukaryota > Metazoa > Arthropoda > Insecta > Hymenoptera > Diplolepididae > Diplolepis > Diplolepis rosae. The sequence continues at coordinate 651,774 of JAPYXD010000754.1, read as the reverse complement.
AACAGGAAATTCAATTTACTTAAGGCTCTATCGGCCTTAAGGAACACATTCTCATCATGACACTCGCGCTTCGAGCTCGATTTTCTGTATGCATTTTTGTAACTTTTTAATAAATTACATGATTATTGATAAATTTATTTTCTTCCAAATATCTCAAAAAGGAAAAACAATCGTAGACTTTATTTAAGGAAACGATTTTGCAGAACAACGCTTATTTCGTATCTCACATATTTTGGTGAAAAAAATCGAATTTTTTCAATATTAAAAATCAAAAAATTAAAATATACATCCTGTCGAGAAATTTCTCGATAAGAATGTGTAGACCTTATTTAGCCAAACAATTTTTCATCTAAAAGTTTTTTTTGTATCTCACATATTTTGTCTAAAAAATGGAATTTTTGAATTTTAATCGTATTTTTCCGAATTAAAACGAAAAATATATCTTTTATCAGAAACTGTGTGAGACAAAATTTGTAGATCTTTTTGAAACGAACAACTTTGTATTCTTACGTTTTTTCGTATTTTACATATTATTGTTAAAAAATTGAATTTTGGATTTTCAATAGTTTTTTTTTTTTTAATTAAAAAGAAAAATATGCATCTTATGAAAAAATGTTACAATTCAAATTTGTAGGTCTTTATGCAGACAATAATATTGTAACATAACGTTTTTTCGTATCTCGTATAATTTAACTGGAAAATGGAATTTTGATATTGACTTTTTTCGAATTTGAATATGCAGTAACATTTCTAATTTTGATTTAATCAAAAAATGTTATCAGGATAATTTGTAGAGATTTATGAGCACTATCAAAAACCAGTATAAAAATTTTTTATTTTTTCAAAAAATTATTTTCAAAAACACAAAAGTAGTGCTCAATCCCTCAATTTCGATTGGATGTGGCTGGTTAACGAACTTGTCCTTACTTTTTCGGCTCCGATAAAGTGTACCAAAGCTCAATTCAATCTGTTAATTCTGTCGAGAGTTATGCCGCACACGACCTACAGACAGACAGACAGACGGACAGTCAGACAGACGGACAGTCAGACAGACAGACAGACACTTTCGTAAAAACCCTTTTTTCTGACTCAGGGGGTCTCGAAACGTAAAGATTTGATGAAAATTTCGAAAGTCATTTTTCACAAGAAAACCAATACCTTCTCATCCACGATGAGAATGTAAAAACTTCTCATCATATGATGGAAAAAATATAACTGTCTCACATTATGATAATCTGTGATAAAAAATTAGATCTAAAAACTACGACGTTTAAGGTAAATAGATTTTAATATTTTAATGACTCCGTTTTTTTATCAAATGATACTCATCCTTTGTATAACATTGTTTAAATATTTTTACAGAATGTAATATTTTTTGTAACCTGATAAAGGCCTAAAGGAGGTGCCAAAACGTCGGTTTATTTCATTTTGACTATTTGAATAAATGAAAATTGGAACGTATGACCGAAATAGTGTATTATGTGCCTAGGCACACAATGAGGGTGATTGCGTGACGAGCGACAATGTTCGCAGGAGATCGAAGCCAAGGCGTAGTCGAGACGTAGCTGAGGCAAAGCCGAGACAAAGCCGAGACGAATCCGAGGCGCGATCAGTCCTGCGAGCATTGTCGCGAGTCTCGCAATGTCCCGAATTGTGTGCATTGGCATATATTCTATTTTATGTGACTGTGGTGCGGATACGAGTTTTTATGCGTACATTGGAATCTAATCTAGTACTTTTTGTAGTTGTTTGCTGCGCTAGTTGTATACGAAGCGGGCGCAAATTGGCGACTAGTCCCGGCCATTTTGATTTTATCGGTCTTGTGTAGTAGTCAGTGCTAACGCTGTACGAAGAAGAAGTGAGAAGAAGAAGAATAAGAAATAGATTGCGTTCCACTGTAAGACTATAATGCATATGCGTAGTTCAATTTCTACATTGTATTCCTCTGTAACGGAATATACACAATTGCTTTACTCTCAGCTGTAACGAAAAATCGAGTTTCCGCTGCTGAGGCACATAATATTCTTTTCTCCATTTGGAGATATTTCCACAAGAAATGCGAAATACAAAAGACGTTATAATATAAAGTTGTTTACTATAAAATTATTACAATTAATTTTTTTACCCTTACTAAATTATCATCGAGAAATTAATTAATTTAATAATGAAAATCTATTTTTTTACATTCTCACCATATGAGAAGGTATTAGTCTTTTTGTAAAAAATGACTTGAAATTTTCATCAAATCTTTACGTGTTGAGATATCCTGAGACAGAAAAAACGATTTTTACGAAAGTGTCTGTATGTCTGTATGTCTGTCTGTAGTTCGTATACTCGATAATTCTCGATAGAATTATCGGATTGACTTAAGGTAGTTGATCCACAAAAATTAGACCTCAGGCAAAAATAGATAATTTTGCTTTCAATAATAGCAATATTATTATTGAAGGGCTATTTTGGAAAAGAAAAGATTAATTTCGTTGAAAAAAAATTTAAATACAGAAAAATAATTTTATTAATAAATTTTATTTATGCCCCAACTATTTTTCTTATCGCTTCTTATGAAAATTTAAAAAATTATGCGGTTTTATTAAATTACGAATCACTTTTTCAAGAAAAAGATCCCCTACAACTTATCCATTTCCAATTTTGGAAAATGAATAAATTATTATCAAATTGAGCAATTTTTTTAGAAAAATTTCGTTTTGGGAAATGTTTTTTTAATGGTTTCAGCCATTATAGAATTTATTTTTTTTTACTTACTATATAGAGGGACCGTTACTTCAGTGTAATACCAACCATACCCGTGTAGAAATCTAGCCACTTTAGCCTAGTTTATGTCTGGGCTCCAACTTGTGCCCAGATGGCTGCCCCGTTGACAAGAAAATGAATTATTTCAAAATTACGTTATTTATACGATCCCAAATGCGATATTTCAGCTTTAATAAAATATTATAAGTTATTTACACTTTGTAATTATCGAAAGATTAGTCAATAAAGTTGATTAGAATTGACATTCTTCTGGGCTTGCACTTGGTAACGCACACAGAACGCACAAAGTCTCTAGTGTTGATGGTACGTATGTCATTTCAAAGTTTTAGATTAAAGCTTTGACCTGAAAAGTCAACAGTTTTATATAACTTGATGTATATACATCAGAATGTTCCTTTCGAATAAGTAGAAAAAATTGACATTTGCGTATTTTGTTCATCAGAAAAGTTAATCTGAAATGAAGAGTGCTTAAAAATTCCATCGCAATTAAGCGTTTTAACCCAGACATCAGGCCAGAATATAAAGGGTTTCCCAATAAGGGTGATATGTTTTGAAATTGAAAAAAAAACACTGAATATTCATTCGGAATTGATCGAAATCTTTTTTATTATATTGGATATTCTATGCAATTTATGATTTAAACAATATATCGGCCAAATGTCCCCCGAGACTTGAGCCAAAAATGCGCCTCATCAGAAAAGATGATTTTTTGATGAAAATTGGGATCATTTTCAATTGATTCCAGAGCCCAATCCGCGAACTTCCGACGCAAACGATGGTCATTAGGCTTCAGTTCTTGGGCCAGAATGATCTTATAGGGATGCAGGCCAAGATCCAATCGCAAAATACGCCAGGTAGTCATCCTGGACAGGCCCAATTCCTGAGATCGGCGATTTTCCTCGATACTGGCCTGTACGGCGGCTATATTCTGTGTAGAACGTGCGGTACGCATACGATTTTTAGGCTTAGTATCCAATAGAGTAAATTCACTCTCCAACTTATCGATTATTCGACGAATTGAGAGCGCGGATGGAGCAGAATGACGACCATATTTTGCACGATATGCTCTTTGAACACCGACAAAACTTCTCGAATTTTGATAAAATAATTGGACAATTTCCAAACGTTGTGGAAGCGTGAAACTACTCATGATTAAATGGCAAACCTTACTGATGACAACTCACAGCAGACGTCAAAAATTTCAGTTCAAATGAGCCCGATAGGGACATTCAAAATCATATCACCCCTATTGGGAAATCCTGTACTTCCCAATTGGGTTCCATCTAAAGTCTGGGCTATTTATTTGGAGACCAGTATCGCATAAGTCACTTTAGCCACGCAGGTACAGCCTTGAGCTACTGCACTTGGTCCGGTTTGTAAAAGAGTTATACGCTACCCTATCAAAAAACAATTCCAAATATAGGAATCCATCCGAAAACGCCATGTAGACCCGAGTCGAACTATTGATTCTCTAAGATGCTCCATTTTCGAGGACTTGAGAGAATCAAAAGAGGCGTATTAGCTGTTTAAATCAATGTAATTTTGATCCTCTATTGGTGCTCTTATCCTGCAGATATTTCCGTTTCTGCACCTTGGAGGATCTTAAAGAGTAGCAACGAAGATTCTCCTTACCTCCTCTATGATTCTCCATTTCTAAAAGTATATAATTCCTAATGACGTCAGCAATTAGCAACGGTTTATTATTATTTATATTTATCGTGTTGATTAAGAGAGAAACGAAAATATAGTACCAGACTTGGATGTTTCGGGTCGTTATTTTCTTGTAAGATCCAATCGGCCGTATCGGCTCCAAACATCTTTGTAGCAGACCTTAGAAGACCACGTTCATATATGTGGAGCATTTTCTGAGCATTCAAGTTCTCGGTGAAGAGCTCTAAATACCCAAAACCGCGCTGTGAGAAGCATCCCAAAACATGAACCTTCACGGGGTGTTTTTTATTGACTTTATAACGCTCAACCCACTTCTTCACGAACGATTTCGACTTTTTGACGTATTTAACAGCGACTGTATAGGACATAAGTGGTCCCTTTGGATGGGTACACAAGAAGACCGCTTTAAAACGTTTCGCGTACACAGAACTCATTAATACTCACGTGTGCTCTCTCTGACGATTCGAACGCTACTGAATCGCCTTGGTAATTGCGCCGTAGTCCTTTAAATGTACTTTCATTAAATCAAGAGAAGTATCAAGAGAAGCAAAAGAGAATCAATAGTTCGACTCGGGTCTGTTAGTAAACTGCGTTAATAGAGTATGCACTATTGAAAATGTTATTGATGTTTTAATGCCCTTAAATTTAATATACATGATTGTAAAACTTCGTTACTTTTAATAGAGGTTTGATACAAAAATTTCTAACTGTTTTTTTTTTGCCATTCTTATATCTGCTAATTCAAAATGTATAGTATTTATGAATGAATTAAGTCGTTAAAAGATTAAGATTAACCAAGATGTTCCATCTGTTTTTGGATAAAATAAATTCCTGAAATGAATTGATCTCGTGCGAAGACGCATTTTCTGATTACTCCTTTGTATAATAACTGAAATAAATGTAAGGATGTCTGATGTATCTCTTCTACATTCCAAAAGGGCACTTTAGGTGGGGTACTTTGAATAAGTGGTAATAACCTGAAGGGTATTTTATTACCTTTAGTCCACTTTAGAATTAATCTATCTGAAATCAATTCTTGCCAAGCTTTGACAGAATAATTCAATTTTCGAATCAAGAGACGTACGTATTTTAACGCATGGTTCCTTTCCCGAGGTCTTTCTAAAAGTCGAATGACGTCTTCGGCCGTTGATGTAATGAGGATTCAATTTCTGTTTCCGGGCGCTGGCAAAGTGGGCCCTTGATCTTTGCATTTCGAATTGTCTAGGATGGGGGTTTTAAATCCTTAGTGGAATTTTTTAGTAATTTCGCGACTTTTATGTTGTCTGTAAATTCATTCCCGAATAAACACTCATTTATAGCTGCTGCGCATAAAACATCTTCAAAAGAAGCACTGATGTTTGTTAAGATTAAGGATTTTTTTGTTGGTGATTCTTCTCTCCGAAGATGTACCAAGATTCTGATCCCATCGCTGAGACTTTCTAATAAATATAAATTTAGGTTATCAAACTCTTCTTAAAAGGAGAGAGTTGGTATCAAGGGGCTCAATGCTGCTAGGTATGCTAAAATTTATTCTTGTTTAACTATCAGTCGAGCATCTCTTTTTTAAACTGGTTATGGACGAGACTTTTTAACTTACTGTTTCAATTTAGGGGCTTCTACTAATACATAATTTTCTAATAATAATAATAACGTAACACATGATTTTCTGGCCAGCAAAGCAAACAGTTTCAAACATTTTTTTTTTCGACCAGGATCTAAGGTGATCGGTCAGTCCAAGACACTAACGGGAAGTATAATAGAGTTTTTAAAAAATTCGTTTGTCTGTATACTTTCAATCTTAAGTTATTAATTTGGTATTATTTTTACTATGTTCTTGATATTACATCTGACTCTAGAAAATTTGTTCTGTAGTCAATAGTATATTCAATTGAACACGAGCAGTTGTTCTATAACAATGTCTACTTACCTGATTAATAGAAAAACCAAAGTAGATTGCAGTTTTTTCTATATAACCGCTGAATATGATTCTTAATTACTTATTCAAGTTTTAAACTTTCTCTAACCTAAAGCTCTCTTCTTGAACATTTGTTCAATTACTGACTTATTGAATATTCGCTAAGAATGACTAATTATTGACTTCTTTTTTGATTCACTGAAGAAACTATATGGTTAACATAAGTATATTCTTGCCCTCACAAGCTTATTTTCTGGTCTGTGAATCAAAACTAGTATTTGGTCCTCACACATACAGTAGTATAGTTACACTGAGAAAAAAATGCTTTCGAATCAAAAGCATTTCTTTTCAAAAGCATGTATATCATTGATTCAAATCAATATGCTATAGAATTAGTTACATATTTATTGGTTCTTGTAGTATATTTTTATGAATTAATAGTATACATGCTTTTGGAAAGAAATTCTTTTGATTCAATAGCATTTTTTTCTCAGTGTATAATAAATATTTAAATGTAAATAAAACCAAATATTATTTTTCTACTTTCGGCTCATGAAGTGCATTCTATTGCCTCCTGCGAGGCCAAAAAAACCATATTTTGACCCTCTAGTAGAAAAAAAAATCGTGTGCAATATGGGAAAAACATTTATTTTACCCATGTGAGTGTTTCCCTCGTTTTTACCAAGCATTAAACTTCACACTCGCAAAATAATAGTATATTGCGCAACCAGGGAAAAAAAAAAATTATTTTTGCGGATGTAAAGTTTTATGCCCAAGCAAAGCGAGGGTAAGATCTACACAAGTAAAATTAATGTTTTTCTCGCATCGCATACAATATTTTTTCTGCCATGGTGTCAAAAAATGTATTTTTCTACTAGCGGGCCATAAAGTGGACTTTATTGCCCCGTGCGGGGCAAACAAATCCACTTTCTGACCCTATAGTAGAAAAAAAATCGTGTGCAACACGGGAAAAACATTTATTTTACTCGTGTGGTTGTTACCCTTGCTTTGCTCGGGCATCAAACTTCACACTCGCAAAATAAATTTTTTTTTCTCTAATTGACAATGTACTATTGTCTGCCCGCACGGGGAAATAAAATGTACTTTATGACCCCAAAGTAGAAAAACTTTTTTCCCTAGTGGCAGAATACACTATTATCATCGAGTTCATTATGAATGCTTTCTATTATCTTTAAAGGATCAAATAATCCAGATGTAATTATTAGATAACTCAATAAATAACAAGAAAATCCAGACGTGTAGGGGTAATACTGAGTTCAGATTCGTTTTCAGTCGGTGAAATAACAGCTTTTAATGATAAATTCATTGCTGATCTTCAATTTCGTATTAGGCTAACGGTTAGCGTTACCGACTCCGCTACGTTAGATTTAAATGAGAATAGTTTCGAAACTCCTTAGCTTCAGTAATTTTATTTGAAATATAAACGTTAAAACGATAATGTTAAAAATTGTGTGTGTTTGTGTAAATCTAATTACCTTATGATTAATACGGGCTGTCTAGGAGCTGTGCAGAACCTTACCAGTACCTAGAATTCAACCAAAAATACTGATAAGTCCATATCCAGAAATTCTGTCCAGTAGCTCTGCAAACACAACCTTACATTAATATTTAGGCACTCATCAGAGTTTCTTGAAAGCCACTAGCTAGTATCTAGAAAAACTTATCAGAACCTTCCCAGAATCGGGTCTCATTTTCTACCCAGGTAAACAGTTACGTATCCACTATTGCACTGAGAAAAATATATCTTAGTTTCTTCTTTTTTTAGGCGAGATTCTCCTATAATTTATGGCATTTTAACCCCAGAAAATCCTTATAGAACATTTTCCTATTTTTTATCGGACTTTACTCACCATCGGAAATTGTGCTATAAAATACGGGGCTTTTTTCCGAAAAAACATCATATAATTTCCTACTCAAATCTCTAATTAATGCTTTTTCAATACAGTAAAATATCACTGTTTTGATTCCGGAAATTTTACTGTTTTTTATCGGACTTTTTCCCGTGATTGGAACACTAAAAAGTTCACATAAATTTGTCAGAATTTTTCCTCTTTTTTATCGGACTTTTTCGACGCAAAAAAAAGCAAAAATTTATTTTTCCTATTATTGATCCTTTTCTCCTTCTTCCCTCTTTTCTCTTTACAAGGTTTCTACCTTCATTTTTCTACTTATCATTGACAACCTGTGTCAAAGGAGAAATTATTCAGACTTTTATTATCATGCACAATTATGAAACAATGTTAGTAATTATATTAGGAAATTTGAACATTTATTTAGTAAAGCTGAAGAAATCTGAAAATGATTCTGCTCCAAGCTGGGTTCGAACTCGCGTACTCGTGGTCCGTAGGCTATAACGTAGACCGCTGACCTGTGAAACCATTTCAAAGGCATTTCGATTATTAGTTACATGACCCACAGCCTGAGATGCCCCATTTTCTTACGAGTTTTACTTTGAAAAACCCTTCTGTTGTAGGTGAAATCGTTTCCCAACCGTAAAAAAACAAATTTGTTTTTCTAAATGTAGATTCTACATAGCGATGTACAGATGATCCGTAGTAATTAAAAACTTTATAAAGCCACTTTTTTAAAATAAAAATTTTATAAAATTAGTGACATTTTATGAAGTCAAATTTATGAAAATTTTTATAAAAATTGTCTTTATGAAATGCGGTTTTTTTATAAAAATACAAAACTTTATAAAATTACTGACTTTTATAAAGTTTTGTCTTTTTATAAAGGTACGATTCTTTATTATTATTATTATTATTTATTCTCAACTTTGTAAAATTTTCATATAGTTTTTTTATAAAGTGAACATTATAAAAAAATATATACATTATGAGTATTAATAATGTAATTTTATGAAAACCGAATAAATGTACCAATTTTGTATATAGTAAACCTTATGAAAGTTTTATAAAGATTTCTATTTTTATAAAGAACTTTTTGTTATTAAAAGACTAAAGTTTATCAAATTTTTGTATAGTTGACTTTATGAAAAGTCAATATTTTTATGGGGATTGGTTTTTTCATAAAAAGACCGGACACTATAAAAAAAATTTAAAGTTGACTTCATAAAAAGTCATTAATTTTATGGATTTTTGTGTTTTCATATAAAGTAGCGTTTTATAAAAAAAAGCAAAAATTTATAAATATTTTTTCAAGTTCACTTTCTCAAATAGGTACGCGTACACATGTACGCTAAGTCACTGTGTGTGCCAAAAATACATTACTACATTCGAGCTTGACGCACGTCTGTATACACACGCACACAAGTACACTGCTCACGTGAACACGCCGTACACTAATGCACAGAGTCGTGTATAGTTGACGCCATCAGTCCGAAAAAAACCAGTAAAATCTGCCTTGAACTTGAATTTTTTATTCCGATGATTTATCGGAAATCTGACAGACCATAGAAAGTCCCATAATTTATCGGACTTTTTACATTCTCATCATGGATGAGAAGGTATTGGTTTTATGTGAAAAATGACTTTCGAAATTTTCATCAAATCTTTACGTTTTGAGACCCCCTGAGTCAGAAAAAATGGTTTTTACGAAAGTGTCTGTCTGTCTGTCTGTCTGTAGGTCGTGTGCGGCATAACTCTCGATAGAATTATCAGATTGAATTGAGCTTTGGCACACTTTATCAGAGCCGAAAAAGTAAGGACAAGTTCGTTAACCAGCCACATCCAATCAAAATTGAGGGATTGAGCACTACTTTTGTGTTTTTGAAAATAAATTTTTGAAAAAATCAAAAATTTCAACACTGGTTTTTGATAGAGCTCATAAATCTATACAAATTCTTCTGATAACATTTTTTGATTAAATCAAAATTAGAAATGTTACAGCATATTCAAATTCGAAAAAAGTCAATATCAAAATTCCATTTTCCAGTTAAATTATACGAGATACGAAAAAACGTTATGATACAATATTATTGAATAAATAAAGACCTACAAATTTGAATTGTAACATTTTTTCATAAGATGCATATTTTTCTTTTTCATTAAAAAAAAAACTATTGAAAATCCAAAATTCAATTTTTTAACAATAATATGTAAAATAAGAAAAAAACGTAAGAATACAAAATTGTTAGTTTTAAAAATATCTACAAGTTTTGTCTCACACAGTTTCTCATAAAACATATATTTTTCGTTTCAATTCCAAAAAATACGATTAAAATTCAATACTTCCATTTTTTAGACAAAATATGTGAGATACAAAAAAAACATTTAGATGGAAAATGGTTTGCCTAAATAAAGTCTACAAACTCTCATTAAGACATTTCGAGACAGGATGTATATTTTATGTTTTGATTTTTAATATTAAAAAAATTCGATTTTTTTCACCAAAATATGTGAGATACGAAATAAGCGTTGTTCTGTAAAATCGTTTTCTTAAATAAGATCTACGTTTGTTTGTTTCTTTTTGAGAGATTTGGAAGAAAATAAATTGATTTAATCATGTAATTTATTAAAAAGTTATAGAAATGTATACAGAAAATCGAGCGCGAAGCGCGAGCGTCATGATGAGAATGTGTTCCTTAAGGCTGATAGAGCCTTAAGTAAATTGAATTTCCTGTTTCACTTAAATTCAAAAAGAAATTGAGTGACTTTGAGAAAATGTGTAATTCACATCATCTGTAATATTATTATAAAATTGGTTTGAGCTTCAGTATCAAATTATAAGAAATAAACTTAAATGTATGCGAGAAGCACAAGACCGAGCGCGAAGCGCGAGGTCCAGAAAGAACGGAGGGCGAAGCGCGACGATCGAATCGCGCGCCCTAAGCGCGCTCAAACTTGCAAGCGAAGCGAGCTGCGCGCGAATCGCGCAATTCAGTTACTGTACATATTTTCTTTATGTAAGGTACTATTTCCGTCAAAATTTGAATAACAACTTTCCTATAAAAAAATGTAAATACTTTCATTTTTTATCCTCTTATTTCACTTTCGCAATAGTATATACTTCATTTCAAATAGCAAATTTTCCTATTGTCTAGCCCCTGAGGTAGAATTCCGATAAAAAACAGGAAAAATTCAGATATATTTTCCTCAGTGTACATTTAACTAAACGAATCGGTATCATTGCAACAACTATATCAGTCACAGCTTTTGCATCGATACAGCTGTTTGGTTCACTACGAGTAGCTTAAACCTTTCTTACCGAGGCAATACCTTTTTTTTGTCATAGATCAAAATTTTTTTATCTATGGAAACTGTAATGTTTATTCAGTGAAGAGAAATTCAAAGTTTCAGATTTCATTGGTCTTTTTATTTTGGTTGGAGAATAAAGTAAACAAGCATACAAGGTAGAATTCTCAAATAAGTCGTATATTTCTGACATAAAATGTAATAAGCAAACATTTTTTAGTGTTTATATTATAACAATTAAGTTGGTTAGTATTAAAAGATTTATATAATAAAAAGGTTAAGTTTAATGATAAAATAAAGCGGGCACAAATAGAGAAATTTTATATTGTGAACAAAGGTATTTTATACTTCGGTGCTAACCAAAAAGTAGTCTTTTTTTTTAATCTTGATAGGGGCCATCCGATACTACGTGGAAAATTTATTTTATGAAAATGTAGATATTATTGGTCTTCAAAAGCAAAGAGGCCAAAAGCAGCGATAAATTCGGATTTACTTGAGAACGTAAGATTAAACAAGCTTTGAAGTCCAAACAAAAAGTCGTAAAAATCTTCTTACTTTATAATGATCTCCTAAAAAAAGTTGGCCGGAACGAAGATTTCACAGAAGAATATGGTAAGTTAATATTATTTTACACGTGCTTAAAAATTTTTATTCTTTAAAGATTGTTATAGAGATTTTCGCAGATTTAGGGGAATGTGTGTCCACGTGGATTGTAGCCTGACACCTCCCCACTTCCCCAAAATTTCCACGTGGTATATAGATGGCCCCATACCAGATTTCACTCATGTGCATCTCCGCTTCTGGGAGAGAAACATAGGAATGATAACCGAGATCGCTGCACACCAAATATTTTCAGTTCATTGCTTCTTAACGCATTATCTACTTTTGCTGCTTCTTCATAAAATTGTACAAACAAATTCAAATTACAACGATCACCGATTTCTGACACAATACACCTCTTAGCAATTCCTACAAGGTATTGGCTTTGAAATAGAAGATTACCCTAAAACGTAGAAAAATGATTCTTGAATTTCGAAATAAAGAGCTTTTGCAATACTTTCAAACTTATATCATCTTTGTATTGTCTTCATTTTATGTTTAAATATCGTTCAAATGCTTCTTTACATATTACACATTTCAATAAACAGTATTTCACTGATTATTTCAGTGAAAATTGACTGATTTGACAGTGAAAAATATTTTTTTCACTGATTCATCAGTGAAAATTAACTGATTTAACAGTGAAAAATATTTTTCACTGATGAATCAGTGAAAAGGCAAATCACTGATTCAATCAGTGAAAATTTGACTGATTCAGATTTAGAGAGCGACTAAAACGAAATCGATCAATTGTATAAACTCCATTATATAGCTTCTATTTTTATAATATTCTAATTATTTTCACTTGTTCTCAACTTAAAGCATGTACTTACAACATTAAATGGTAAGCCGTCGCTCATTCTATAATTGAATAGTGCAATAAAGGGCTTCCAACTCTCCGTACTGAATTGCCTGACATCTCTATCAACAGGATTTATTGAACCCTAAAAAAAATGACGTTTATGTTTTTTTATATTACCAAAATACGAAGCTATTAACATGTTCCATATTGTTTTAAATTCGGAAAAATTGATAAGCATCCATCTAAATTTTAATCATTCTAACAGCAATTAAATAAAGTTTCTAAACATCATTTCAAAAAATTCTGAATAAGCTTCAATTACACATAAGTAATGGAAAATTTTGCTTTTAGGTTTCAAACGACTGCCGCGGGCTAAATAGTGACAGCCGTTTGTACTGCCATTTTGAGGGGGGTCCATTCAAAAGCCCGCTGAAGAGGTCCACAAAGAATTACGATCTTAAAAAAACTACTGTGTAATATTAAATCAAAAACGAACGAGATAGTGTAAAATTTGCAGAAGAATCTTAATTATTTCTCTCACAAAATTTCACGATAAATGACTCGAAACTAGGCGATCACACAGGTAGACACCCTTTAAAGTTTGAAACTAAATATGAGACACCTGTCGGAAAAGTATCCTATTACATGTCAGAATTGTGTTATTTTATAAATTAAAAGTGTGTTTCTACCTCAACATATCCAACTACTACTCCTCCGCTTCTTCCATCTGATTCTGCCGTTGCCAAAAAAGTTATTGCTATATCACCTTGTGTGTCAGCTTCTGGTACGTTTAACTATAAAAGAATTATATTTTTCTGTTAATAGAATGCAATAGATGAAGCTTAGATTTAAACAAGGTGCTTGTATCAAGTAAATTTCAATTGATTAAAGTAATCAAATCGTAGAATTGAATACGGACGAGTCAATTAATGCATTGTACGCAGAAAAAGGATCAGTAAAATTTACAGGAAGTTCGGTACTTATTTGGACAACATGACTTTTTAGTAAATTTTACAAGAAGTTGAGTTCAATCAACAGATTTTCTGTACAATTCACTTAGTGTACAGTACAATCAACTTAACTCGGATTTTTTCGAATTCAGTAGATTTTACTGGACGCTGAGTGAAACGTACAAAAAATCTGTTAATTGAACTCAACTTCTGGTAAAATTTACTGAAAAGTCATGTTGTCCAAATAAGTACCGAACTTCTTGTAAATTTTACTGATCTTTTCTCTGCGTGTGAGTCGAGAAAATATTTACTTATTGATGAATGATAGTAACAAGAGCACATATTATTGATTCAAGAAAATATATAATCAATTCGGGTGTACGCTTTGCTTACAGGCAATAAAGGAAATAGTGAATAGAAGAATTTTCATAATTCTTATCAGAATCTGAATTGCTGCATTTGCACGTTGGGTGGAAAAAGTACACGCAGAAAAAAGTTCCGTATAATATACTGAAAATCCGGTAAATTTTACTTAATTTCCAAGTACTTATATGAACAACTGGCCAGTTAACTGAATTTTACTAGGCTGAACAAGTAACTGTAATCAGATTTGGTAGTTACAAATACGAATACATAAGTGGTACTGACTTGCAGATCAGTAAATTGCACTGAGCCAATTGCTATCCTACACTGTTTCTAAATGCTACAAATGCTTATTATTCTATTACATTTCCATAGCGTGTAAGAGAATGTTACTTACTGTAAGGGTATAGTTTACCAAAATGTTAGTGCTCTTTACGTTTGTCGAATGTCAGAATTACTTATAAGACAGTAGCTTTACCGATTTTTCTTAGTGAAATTAGCATATTCGTTTCGGATAACACAGTTCTTTTGTTTTGGCTACTTTCTTTGCACACTGAGAAAAATGGATTGTAAACGGTAATGAAAAATATGTTACCGGGTATAATCTTGGACTATTAACTATGGGACCGCGATCTAGATTATTAAAACCATAATCTGTAGATGTTTTAAAAAAAAGATAGTATCGGATAATATCTTGGATTATAAACTGAAATATACCAGATTTAACGCGTGCAAAACAAAAGAAAGATAGAGGGGTGAACTTTGGCACTCAGAAGAGGGGAGGTTTCGGTGGGAACACATACACAAATATTATCATACCTCATTTATGTTCACATATTTAAGTACACAATGCTACACTATTTATAATCACACACGCTTGAAATTAAATTTCAGAATCGCTTTTGGGTTCGAACCCTCTAACTTTACCTATATCTACATTAACTAAACGCATTCCTAACGCCTAAAGCGTCTCGGCTATTCTCGCTTGCCATATTCCGAAATAAATGTCGCCTATAAGCCACTACTGAGTTGGCCATACTTGGATTCGAGTCTACGAAGTTATTCGAATAACGTCGGAAGCACTCGGACGACATTCTGAAACGAATTATATGAAAAACCGAGAATGAATGTTTTTATTTTACCGAATACTATCCCTACTTTTAATATCCAGGTTTTATGATCCGTTTTTCTCACTGCAGTTGGAAATTCCTTTGTTTACACCCAACGTTGCCGGCACACGTGATTTACACATGAAGGTTATGTTTTCGTTACATGTGCGCGAGTTAAGCGAAACATCCAGATCGGTAAAATCTACTGATCTTTCGTTAATGTGTACTATACTAGTATTGTAATTCAGTTCCAGTGAATGGTACTTATCATCCTGTATTTAATACATATGATAAAGGTATTTTTAACTCACAAGTGACCGAGTTAGATTTACTTTGATATTACTATGAGATTTACGAAACGCTCAGTAATTCAGACATTTCTTTTCAGCTATGTTAACAGTTTTTACTGTTACATTTACTTAAAATCTTTTACTGTTCCCGATTAGTAAATTTTGCCTTCTGACAATCAGAATTGCCGATTCTGCGTTACATACTGAATGTCCTTAGCATCAGAATTTTACATCTGACACGCATTATTAGCGATGCCGCTGCGCATAATACTGGTACAACGCGCGCGCCAATTTTGAACTTGAGTAGAGAAATACTGATCATTAGAATTTTTTCATGACGGTGGGAAAACATTCTGATCATCAGTATGAAAATAACGATATTCATTATTTTTTTTTACCTGCAGCTTGAAATCAATAGCAGAATGAATTTGTTTTAAATACAGACGTCCATGCAATGAGTACTTTCTCTGATTGATTCAATTTCTTGGTAGAATAAGACTTGTGTTTCATAATCAGAAAATATTAGCTTCCTTGGTGTGCTTTCAGTCAAGTTAATACATTTAATTGACTTATTGAACGTTTTTTTAGTTTATATAAAACAAGGCAAACCAAATTTTCGCTTAAAATTAAAAATTTCATGCAAGGCTACTCACGATTATGATAAATAATGTCTTTGTCACTATTTTATATCCGTGAACTGTATAATCTACACCCTGGTAAGGTGCAGTCTTAGCGTAGACATTTCTGTAATGATCGCGAATTTGTACAAAACAATTTTCAATAGTTAAAACTTGGGCAACCCTTAGTCGAGCCCCACCACAAATGAAAGCTTGTTCATTGTGGAAAGATACATAGGAGTTTATGTTGTTTACGGTGGCATGCATATTCGCATTTTGAGAATTAGTCGTGCTTGCATGAGGCAATGCACCCAGTGTGGCTAGAAAAAATTATTACTTATATAGATTATTCTTATGAAAAAGTGGTTTTTGAGGTAAATAATTTGTCCTTGGGTTCTTTTAATTTCAGAATTCAATGTTTCCAGAGAAAACAAGGCTTTTCACTGCGAGCATGGGTGAAATATTGTTAATAAAATTAAATAATGCAATTCTAATAATGATTCGAAAACAAGCTGGGCTAGAGTCACGAATTTCAGATAATTTTTAGTCGCTTTAGATGATATGCAACATATTTTTTGTACGCCGTATATCCATAGTTAGCCGAGTTGGTGTCGTTTTGCGTGCGGGATAATCAACTTTCCGCACGCAAAACGACACCAACTCGGCTAACTATCGGTATAAAGCGAACAAAAATATCGTCCGTATCACGTGCGGGACGTATTTAACCGCGCTAGCGAGTCGCGACTAGGGCCGAGGCGACATGAGGAAACTCGGCTTGCCTTTGGTGAGCCTCAGTTCCTTTATGTCGTGACTCGCTCTTGCGCTAAAATACGCCTTTCGTACTTAATACGATATATACTACTTTTCCACAGTACGAACCAAAAGTTCGCTTTTGAGTGCATCAAAAACGACCAAAAATAGCCTGTGTACATCAATTTTATTCCCACTGAAAGACATACTAATGGTGCTGTTTTAGAAGAAATAATAGCCCTAATGGACTTGATTAAGACGCCTTTGTGTCAAAAATGATGAGATATTTTGTTTAATTTATCGAACGCATTTTGTTGCTTTCAGCAAATAGTGTTTTTAGCTTATTTTTTTAATTGAAATCTCGAGCTTTCGTAGTATTATTACATATACGTTTTGTTTTCCTAGAGATTGGCAGTATGATAACAATCTACACTCGAGATTCCCTATAACGAGATTGCCTGTAACAAGGCTTCCCTTTTACGAGCGCGTCACGGTTCCCCATAACGAGCAGACGATCGACACCTCTTCCCCCACAACTACGGAATGAAGCGCGCTCGAATTTGAAACAGTAATCAATGAGTTTGATGGCTTTTATCACAAATTAATGAGAAAATAATGGTCAATTATTCAGAAATTACTTAATTGTGTAATTTTACAGTATTTAAAATGAAAAATTTAATATTTAATTTTTCCAATCTGGAGTTTTCAATATTTTGGAGTAAAGTCGGTTATCGAACATAAAAATTGCATACGTTTTTTTTTTGAAAAAATTTCCATTTAGTCTTACGAGACGTTAAAATTATTTCTAAATTGCAGGTTGGTAAGGTCGATATGGTAGAGAGCTATTATCACGTAGAGTGATACACACTCTTCTAATGATCGACATAATCGACTGAAATGATTTAGAAAAATTAATTAATTGTTTATTACATTTATCATCAAGACTTTTCTTTTTTTCTGGAAATATTCAAAAATATACCTGATAAGCATGAATATTTTTATTAGTATATTATTATATTTTTAGTATTTTCAGTACATACCGTCAAACAAGTCAATTAATTCTATGTTGAATACTCGCAAAAATCGTTTTCATACGCTTTTGTACTATGTACATACAATTATTCACATGGCGTCACTGACAGACTGACTGCACGCATCATATAATGCGCATAACAGTGCATAGCAATAAGTAGGATATGGAGGGGATCCCTCTTGCGCTCGATGCAGAGAGGTCTCCGATGCTCGAGCTTCTCGTTATACGGAATCTCGAGTGTGCTTACATTCAGTACAAACGTCAGCTAACAAATTCAGATGATTTCAATTTTAAAAGTTTACCTAGATTCTGCATCAGTGCTTGAGAATAGATTAATTTGAACGTTAGGTCGAATTTAAAATTGAGAATATTAATTTTGATTAAATGAGTAAAAGTTTTTGTAGTGAATAAGAGAAAAAAGTATTTGATTCCAACTAAAATGTCGATTTTAAAGAAAAGTTATGATATATCTTCAGAATATCATTTATCATCGAATTTATGGTAATTTTTTATCATCGTCGAAGGCATCAATAATTCACATGTAATTATCAGATAACCCCATGAATAATTTCTCCACCTGTAACGTAAGAAGATACTATTTTGCAAATCGGTAAATTTGTGTTAAGAATTCATGTATTTTTTACCATTTGCGCGTTGAAACACTTTTAAAAGAAAATATAATTTGATATAACTTATTCTTTAAACTTTGAGTAAATGATTTAGTAGACATTCATTCTTTAATATTATTAACAATATTTTGTGATATAAACATCCCTCATCTATGTAATTAAAATAATATTTAATGAAATTCTTAAATTTAATAAATCTGTGTTTAGGAATACAAGAGTTTGCAATTGTCTACGATGACAAGTTGATCCTCTGATAAAGTTGACAGTGACGAAAATTTCAAACTTAACTATCTATCAATTTACATATAATTCAAAATATAATTTTCTCAAATAGAAGTTCGAGTAAAGTTTATAAAATGAATTTTTTGTATTAAGAAGAGCTACTTCCACATATGAAAAAGTACAGTTCTTGCTTAAGAAAAAGTTAGCTTCTGTGGTAGAAATTTCATCGAGTCCAATGTCTGCATTGTCTCACATTTTTTATTGTGAAATCAAATTTTCTAAGTGCAAAAATATTCATAATTACCTTTAACACAGGACAAAATCAAGAATAAGTAGATCATCACAGAAGTTAGGTCTTTCATCCTTGATGGCATATGTATGGAAATACTCTTGACTAAACTATTGTGATACGTATGCTGTCTTACACAACACGAACAATAGCTATTTACATGAATCACGCATACGATCTCGTAGTTAACGTTTGGTGCGTGGCATCCACCTTGGCATCCACCTTGGCATTCGAGAATATCGGTAATGGCGGAAAAAATCTTGGAGAGTAAATTTGCATTATAAATAGGAGAAACAAGGAAAAGCGATGTCGAAGGGTACTGCTTGAAATTCGTCAGGCATAATTACACCTTTAGTGATAAAACAATTCTGAAATTTGATCACAATACAGAGGCACCGTTACTTCAGTTATACCAACCGCACAACCTTGAGCTACTGCACCCGCTTTGGTTTGAAAAATAGTTATACGCTGAAGTTTGGACGTAAATATGACGTTAAATATGTCACTTCTTATCACACTGTTAGTAAAATAAAATAATTTATGTTTAAAAAGACTTCTCATCGTATGGTCGTAAAAATATAAGTTCCTCGCAATATGATAATCCGAGATAAAAAATTATATTATATATTATTATTATATATTATATCATTTAATTGAATTACACCCATCGTTTTCATATAATTGTTTAAATATTTTTTGTACCTAATAAAGGCCCAAACTAGGTAGCATTTTTAGTGTTTTTGAAATAAACTTTATGAAAAAATCCAAAATGCCAAAATTATAAGTTATTTACACTTTGTAATTATAAAAACATTAGTCAATAAAGTTGATTAGAATTGACATTCTTCTGGGCTTGCACTTGGTAACCCACACAGAACGCACAAAGTGAGCGCTGCCAGAGTAAACACGATGAACTCTATAAAGCAGCCCTAACTATTTGTAGTTGTTTCTTTCCCTTAAGGTAGTTTTCAATTTAGTTGATTATTTATGCCACTAATTATAATTGATGTGGATGAATCCGCTGAAAAACAAAGGGGAACTTGTAAATTACGCGTGCGAATAAGAAAACATCGAGCCAAGGAAGAAGTTAGACAAAGATTTGAAGAAAACTCTAGTGATGATGGTACGTATGTCATTTCAAAGCTTTTAGATTGAAGCTTTGACCTGAAGAGTCGACATTTTTATATAACTTTATATATATATCATAGTATTCTTTTCGAATAAGTAGAAAAATTGACATTTGCGTATTTTGTTCATCAGAAAAGTTAGTCTGAAATGAAGAGTGCTTAAAAATTCCATTGTATTCAAGCGTTTTAACCCAGACTAGTGATGGGACATCGATGTCAAAACATCGAAAACATCGATGTTTTGCTTTCGATTATCGATGTTTTTAACATCGATCTTGCCTTATCGATGTCGATGTGTAAATATCAATATAAAGTTTCGATGTCGATATTTTTTAGATGTTTTTAGGGTACCTTTTACACCTTCTGTTTGCTGGCGAGCTGCAGAACTTTATTGGTCAATTCCATTAGAGATATTGATTTTTCGTCGGAAACCGTTGGAATTAACCAATCAAGTGAAATTACAGTTTTTTTTATGGATCACGTTTTCCACGATTTCGCATTATCCCATTATATACAGGAAATCCTTATCCTGCTGTGGTTTTCGGTATTCAATTTATGCGAACTGTGACGATTAAGGTAGTTGTCGTGCCAAAAATCAGTCTCTGGAAAAAGAAGTTTTTCTATGATTTCAAGACTAGTAATTATATCATCAGCCGTGTCATATGTAAGGAAAGACACTCTTTTTAATAAAAAAAATTCAAAAATTACACGAAAAATAATATTTTAATAATGTTTTTTGTAATAGGATATTTCCTTACTATCGCTCTTTACCAATTTTTTGAAAATGATTGAAGTTTCTTAAATCATAGCTTATTTTTTCGATGAAAATATTCTCTACAACTTAACCGTTGCCAATTTTTGAAAATGAATCAATTATTATCAAATTCAGCAATTTGTTTATAAAAATTTCGTTTTGGAAAATTGTTTTTTAATGATTTCAACCATTAAACAAGTTTGAATTGCATTAAGGAAAAAACTTTTGCTATAAAAAATCCCAGTTTTAAATTATTATATAACCATATCAAGAAATTTCAGCAGATTTTTTAGAAAGGCCACAACTGGTACAATTCGAAGAACCTTCAAAAGAAGTCACATACACTGTGGAAGAGTACCAATGGTTTTTTCGAAGGCAGAAAGATGAATGGTTTTTAATATTTAAGTTTTAATTAACAAATACACAAAACTGTGCTTTTAAATAATTTTAAAGAAACATGAATGTTACGCAAGCAATAGGAGCATCCTTAAGGCTGTTCAAGCGTGATTCTAACTTCAAAATTCAATTTCTTCTTTCGACTTAACAAAAATTAGAATTAGAATGTTTTTGGCTTCATGGTGGTGTTCCTCTTCTAGATCAAAATGGTAGTGCGGGTAAAAAGAATTTGTGAATTGAATACTTTTTGTGCAAAACTGTATTAACCCTGACTTTCAAAAACATAATTTTTTGTAAAAAGCATTCAATTTAGAAGTTTTTTTACCTGCAGTCTCACTTTTATTTAGAAACGAGACACCGCCAAAAAGCCAAAAACTTTCTTATTCTAATATTTGTTGAGTAAAAAAAAAACCAATTGAATTTTGAGGTTAGAGTCTCTCTCCAAGTTTAATATCATATAAATAATGGTGGGTTAAACTTTTTTATCAACAAAACTATACAGAATATAAAAACTATATAATATAATATATAATATATATTCTATATATAGAATATAAAAACTAGACAGAATATACTTTCCAATTGGGTCCTATCTTATGTCTGAGCGATTTATTTTTTTTTTCCATTTTTATATCTTCTAATTCAAAATGTATAGTATTTATGAATTAATAAAGTCGTTTAAAGATTAAGATTAACTAAGATGTTCCATCTGTTTTTGGATAAAATAAGTTCCTGAAATGAATTGATCTCGTGCCAAGACGAATTTTCTGATTACTCTTTTGTATAATAACTAAAATAAGTGTAAGGATGTCTGACGTATCTCTTCTACAGTCCAAGAGGGCTCTCGAGGTCAGAAAAATATCCAGTTTTCTTAGGAAAACTTGATATATATCATAATTTAAGTGGAAAAGGATCCGAGAAAGGCGAACAAATTTCCGTTTTTGTGGAATAATTTCTGCTTTTCATGGAAAAAATGTCCTACAACTTAGGAGATTTTGTGAAATGTTCTCACCTTCTTGATATATTTCCTAATAGTTCCGAAACAAGTCCGAAAATTCGGTCAATTTTCCTCAAATCTATGAAATATTTCCACATTCTGTAGAAAAATCTATGCTTCCTAAAGATTTAGGAAAAATTTCCAAATAGATAGTAGGAAAATTTACTGATATTTTTTACAGTGTACTTTGAATAGGTGGTAACCTGAAGGGTATATTATCACCTTTAATCCACTTCAGAATTACTTTATCTGTAATCAATTCTTGCCAAGCTTTGACTGAATAATTTTTTTTGTTGGTGATTCTTTTTCTCCGAAGACCTACCAAGATTCTAATCCCATCGCTGAGACTTTCTAATAAATTTAGGTTATCAAACTCTTCTTAATAGGAGAGAGTTGGTATCAAGGGGCTCAATGCTGCTAGGTAAGCTAAAATTTATATCACGTAGACAATTTTTCAGCATTTTTACCCCCCCCCCCCCCGCCCACTTCCATATATTTTATGGAAATATAGATATTATTGGTCTTAAAAATCAAAGAGGCCAAAAGCAGCGATATATTGGCTGAAAATTCGAATTTCCTTGAAAACGTGAGATTAAACAAGCTTTGAAGTCCAAACAAAAAGTCGTAAATATCTTCTTACTTTTCAATCAATGCTCTCCTAAAAAACGATCGCTGGAATAAAGATTTCACAGGAGAATATGTTAAGTAAATATTATTATAAACGTGCTTGAACATTTATATTCTTTAAAGATTGTTATAGAGATTTTCGCAGATTTAGGGGAATGTGTGTCCACGTGGATTCTAGCCTGACACCTCCCCTCTTCCCCCAAATTTCCACGTGTTATATAGATGGCCCCATACCAGATTTCACTCATGTGCATCTCCGCTTCTGGGAGAGAAACATAGGAATGATAACCGAGATCGCTGCACACCAAATATTTTCATTTTATCGCTTCTTAACGCCTCAGCTACTTTCGCTTCTTGGTCATAAACTTGTAGAAACAAAGAAAACTGATAACGCACATCGGGATATTCCCATACATACCTCTCAGCAATTCCTATAAGCTTTTGGTTTTGGAACAACAGGTTACCCTAAAACATAGAAAAATGATTCATGAATTTTGAAATAAAGAGATTTTACAATTCTTCTAAACTTATATTATATTTGTATTGTATTTATTTAATGTTTAAATATCATTCAAACGTTGTTGTACATATTACACATTTTAATAAACATATTACTTTTTTGAAAAATTACATGTTTATTGACGCACAATACATTTCTGTAATTTTCTTCATTTTTTATAGTAATAAACGCTCAAATTTGGCGAAAAAACGACAGTATTAGCGAAAAACCTATTATATTAACAAATATATAATTTTATATTCAAAGTAACATGTCAAAATTTTTATCTTTCATATATATTTCGTTATTTTTATTACACAAGTTTTATCAATTTCCCTGTTAAATATTTTCACTTATTCTGATACACTTTCAAAAAAATTTTGAATGTTACAAACCACGGAATAATTCCTAAAATATTTTTTACAGGGGCGAATCCGTGAGTAAAACGAAATCGATCAATTGTATAAACTCAATTATATAACTCCTAATTTTATAATATTCTAATTATTTTCACTTGTTCTTAACTTAGAATTTACTTACAACATTAAATGGTAAGCCGGCTCTCATTATATAATCAAATAGTTCAATATGGGTCTTCCCAATCTCCGTACAAAACTTTGCGATTTCTCTATCAACAGGCTTTATTGAACCCTAAAAAATATGACTTTTATGTTTTTTCATATTACCAAAATACGAGACTATTAATATGTTCCATATTGTTTTAAATTAGGAAAAATTGATAAGCATCCATCTAAATTTTAATCATTTTAACAGCAATTAAATAAAGTTTCTAAACATCATTTCAAAAAATTCTGAATAAGCTGCAATTACGCGTAAGCAATGGAAAATTTTGCTCTTAGGTTTCAAACGACTGCCGCGGGCTAAATCATCGCAGCAGTTTGTAACACATCGTTCAATAAGTCCCGGGACTAACTAAGAAAACAACATTTGCTTTGCATATTCATAGTCACCTTCAAGTGCGATGCAATCATTCCAGCGCTTTCCTAACTTTTCGTTACCATGCTTGTAATATGATTTGTCCTTGGCCTTAAAATAAGCTTCAGTTTCAGCGATTACTTCTTCATTCGAGCCAAATCTATTTTCCCTGGAGCATCTTTTAGAGATCAGCAAAGAGCCAGTAGTCGCTGGGGGCTAGATCTGGAGAGTATGGTGGGTGAGGAAGCAATTCGTAGCCTAATTCAGACAATTTTGCCATCGTTTTCAGTGACTTGTGGCACGGTGCATTGTCTTGATGAAAGATGGTTTTTTTCTTCTTCATGTGCGGTCGTTTTTTTGCGATTTCGTCCTTCAAACGCACCAATAACTCAATGTAATAGTCGCTGTTGATATATTTTCACTTTTTAAGGTAGTCGATGTAAATTATACCGTGCGAATCCCAAAAAACTGACGCCATGACTTTGCCAGCTGACTGTTGCGTTTTCAGACGCTTCGGACGGCTTTCACTGGCTGCACGCGACTCAGCTGACTGCCGCTTCGACTCCGGAGTAAAATGATGAATCCATGTTTCGACCATTGTCACATACCGACGCAAGAAGTCCTGTTTATTGCGAGTAAACAGTGACAAACAGCTCTCTGTATCGTCGACTTGTTGTTGCTTTTGTTCCATTGTGAGCAAACGCGGCACCAGGCCATGCCCGCGTAATGCTTTAGTGGTGGCCCAACATAGATTTCGTCAGAGCCATCTGGCGTAAGCTCAAAAGCCTAAACGAAGATAATAGATGACTGTTCAGATCATGTACAGATCATATTCAGATCATGTTCAGATAATTCAGGAAATAATGAAATCGGAATAAACTTTGAGGTTAAATAAAATTATTTAAGTAATTATTATCGAGTAATTATTGGAATCGTATTAATAATCTTGCTTTTTGTGATTGCAGTTTCCTGATGAGTGCATCCTCACATACATGGAGTTTTAATTGTGTATCGTAGAGTACTGTCAGGCTAAACACAAATAGAGATGATCACCCAAGCGTCCCAAAATTACAAATATATACATTGAAATAATAATACTCCATGTATGCAAGGATGCACTTATCAGAAAACTGCAATCACAAAAAGCAAGTTTATCAATGCGATTCGAATACTTACTCAAAAATAATTACTTAAATAGTTTTATTAAACCTCCAAGTTTATTCCTATTCGTTAGCATTTTAGCACATTTTAGTGACCATTAGCAGCCATTAGTGATGCAACAACGGTGCGGTTGCCAGCGGGGTGAGGTTTAAGAAATTATACTTCGGCGCCATCTGGCGTAAGCTCAAAACAGGATCAAAGTATAGTGGCCGTTATCGCCTATGCTCGCGAACACGGCCTGCGCGGCACCCATTTGGAAAACACCTTTTTCATGCCCAAGTTTTTGATGAAAATCGTAGACGCACTTCCAGTTGATATGTTCACCATATTAGCAATCTCACGAACTTTCAGTTTGCGGTCGTACATTATGATTTTCGAAATTTGCTTAATATTTTCCGGAGCTACTGCTTCATTTGGCCTACCCGAGCGTTCCGCATCATTTGTATTAGTACGACTGCGATTGAAATCAGCATACCACCGGCAAATCGTTGTTTTCGACGGAGCACAGTCCGGATAACATTTTTTAAGCCATTGTTGAGCTTGCACGGTATTTTTCCACAACAAATAGCTATGTTTTATCAACACACGAAATTCGTTTTTGTCCATTTCGTACACAAATGCAAAAGTAGCGTCACTTTCACCGCAGTAGCTTTTCCGTTTATAGTCTGATTGACGTGAGAGTCAGACACCTGTCATTTAAAGGTTAGTTCTTTTGAAAAACGAAGTGGATTTGATATTACTAACGCCATCTGTGGGTTAGTCCCGGGACTTATTGAACGATGTGTTACTGCTATTTTTAGGAGTGGGGGGGGCCCTTCAAAAGCCCGCTGAAGAGGCCCACAATGAATTACGATTCTAAAAAAACTACTGTGTAATATTAAATCAAAAACGAACGAGATAGTGTAAAACGTGCTGAAAAATCTTCATTATTTCTCTCACAAAATTTCACGAAAAATGTCTCGAAACTAGGCTATCACACAGGTAGACACCCTTCAAAGTTTGAAACTGCATATGAGACACCGGTTGGAAAAGTATCCTGTTACATGTCAGGATTGCGTTATTTTGTCAATTAAAAGTGTGTTTTTACCTCAACATATCCAACTACTACTCCTCCTCTTTTTCCAACTGATTCTTCCGTTGCCAAAGAAGTTACTGCTACATCATCTTGTCTTTCAGCTTCTGGTACGTTCAACTACAAAAGAATTTAATTTTACTGTTGAATAAAATGCAATAGATTAAGCTTAAATTGAAAAAAGTGCTTGTATCAAGTAAATTTTATTTGATTAAATTAATTAAATCGTGGAATTGAATACGGACAAGTCAATTAATGCATTGAGTCGAAAAAAGATTTACTTGGTGATGAATGATAGTAACAAAAGCACATATTCATCCAAGAAAATATATAATCAATTCTGGTGTACGTTTCGCTTACAGGTATTAAAGAAAATAGTGAATATCAGTAATTTCATACTTCTTATCAGAATCTGAACTGCTGCATTTGCGCATTGGGCGGAAAAAATATGATAATTAGTTAGTTTGAATAATTAGGCTTCGCAGTTCGCAAGATTGGAGGCAATGTTCAAACTTCTGGTAATCAGAATTGCCGATTCTGCGTTCCATACTGAAAATCCTTATTATAAGAATTTTACGTCTGACACGGCATTATTATCGATGCCGTTGCGCGCAAAACTGGTATAACATGCGCGCCAATTTTGAGCTTAAGTAGAGAAATACTGATCATAAGAATTTTTTCATGCCTGTGGGAAAACATTAAGATCATCAGTATGAGAATAACGATAATCATTATTTTTTTTTAATTGCAGTTTAAAATAAATTGCAGGATGCATTTTCTTTAAATACAGACGTCCTTATAATGAGTACTTTTCCTGATTGAATCAATTTTGTGGTATAAGAAGACTTGTATTTCATAATCAGAAAATATCAGCTTCTTCGAAGTACATTCAGTAAAGTCAATACATTTAATTGACTTAATGAACGTTTTTTTAGTGTATATAAAACAAGGTAAACCAAATTTCCGTTTAAAATTAAAAATTTCATGCAAGGCTACTCACGATTATGATAAATAATGTCTTTGACACTGTTTTATATCCATGAACTGTATAATGTTCACCTGGGTAAGGTGCAGTCCTAGCAGAGATATTTCTATAATTATCGCGAATTTCTCCGAAACAAATTTCAATAGTTAAAACTTGGTCAACACTTAGTCGAGCCCCGCCACAAAGGAAATCTAGTTGATTGTAGAAAGACACATAAGAGTTCAAGTTGTTCCCGTTGACATGCATATTCGAATTTTGAGAAGTACTTGTGCTTGCACTTGGCAATGCACCCAGTGTGGCTAGAACAAATTATTACTTATATAGATTATTCTTATGAATAAGTGGATTTTGAGGTAAATAATTTGTACTTGGGTTCTTTTAATTACACAATTAAATTTTTCCAGCTAAAACAAGGCGTTTCACTGTGAGAATGAGTGAAATATTGTTAATAAAATTCAATAATGCAATTTTCATAAAGATTCGAAAACAAGCTGGGCTAGAGTCACGAAATTTAGATAATTTTTAGTCCCTTCAGATGGTATGCAACAGTAAAATTGTGTATTAAGCGCGAAAACCTGACGATCGACGAGGCATGTGGCACTAATTCACTTTTCAGCCCATGGGTGGCAAGATATTTTTTGTTCGCCGTACACCGGAAGTTAGCCTGATCGTTACCAATTTGCGTGCGGAAACTTAATTTTACCGCACTATCGTGGGGTAATAAACTATCTGCACGCAAAACGACAGCCACTTGGCTAACTATCGATATACAACGGACAAAAAATTCGTCCGTATCACGTGCGGAACGTATTTAACCGCGCTAGCAAGTCGCGACAAGGGCCGAGACGACATGAGGAAACTCGGCTTGCTTTCGTGACTTGCTCTTGCGCTTAAATACACCTTTCGTACTTAATACGATATATACTACTTTTCCACAGTATGAACCGAAAGTTCGCTTTTGAGTGTATCTAAAACGACCAAAAATTAACTTGTGTACATGAACTTTGTTCCCGCTGAGAGACATACTATTGGTGCTGTTAATTTTTGCAATTTTAAGCAAGATCATGACAATCTTCTTTCAATTCGTAGACTTTAATGCAACACATCTTTTTTAATAAAAAATATTGAGTATGACTTTTCAAAATTCGTAACATGACAAAAAGTAAAATTTAAAGATCAAAATTTTGAATAAACTTTGTCAAAGTTTTAGAAAAAATAGCAGCCCTTATGAACTTGATTAAGACGCCTTTGTGTCAAAAATTATAAGATATGTTGTTTACTTTACCAAACGCATTTTGTCTCTTTCTGCAAATGGTGTTTTTAGCTTCTTTTTTTTTAATTGAAATTTCGAGTTTTCGTGGTATTATTACACATATGTGTTATTTTTCTAGAGATTGCACGGAGAAAAACGGAGGGTCAAAGTTAGAGGTTTAAAATGTTGAGAGTCAGACCGACCCTCTAGATTATCAAATAGTCCTTCCATAATTTTATGGACATAATCAGAGAGACTCTCGATTTATGATCAGCTTGATTACCGCAGAGAAACAGTCACACTATAAAGATAATCAAATCGATCCTCTGGGATGATCAAAATGAATATTTTGTTTTAAATTTTCATTTCGACCCTCAAGGATGATCAAATCGACCTTCTACAATGACCAAATCGATTATTTTTTTCTGACCTTCTACAGATTACCAGTTTGATTATCTAGAAGGCTGTCCTATAGTCGATCATCATATTTGGTCGACCTGACCCTCTAGATATTCAGGCTGACCCTCCATTTTTCTCCGTGTGGCAGTATGATAACAAACTACTTACATTCAGTACAAATGTCAGCAAACAAATTTAGATGATTTCATTTCAAAAAGTTTACCTAGATTCTGCATCAGTACTTGAGAATAGATTAATTTGAATGTTAGGTTGAATTTAAAATTGAGAATATTAATTTTGATTGAATGAGTAAAAGTATTTGTAATGAATAAGAGAAAAAAGTATTTGATTCCAACTAAAATGTCGAATTTAAACAAAAGTTATGATATATCTTCAAAATATCATTTATCATCGAGTTTATGGTAATTTTTCATCATCGTCGAAGGCATCATTAATTCACATGTAATTATCAGATGACCCGATAAATAATTTTTCCACCTAGAATGTAAGAAGATCCTATTTTGTAACTCGGTAAATTTTTTTTAAGGATTCATGTATTTCTTACCATTTGCGAGTTGAAATACTTTTGTAAGCAAATAATATTTGATATCTTATCTTATTTTTGGTAAATAAAAGAATAACAGTAAAGAACGTTTATCTGGTCTAAAATTCGTATAATTATAAAATATATATGGTTGGAAATTTTTTTCTTTGAAAATATAAATATTCAGAAGCAGATAAACGTTTCTCAGTACTTTTTACTTAATTACTTATAGTTTCAACTTGATATCTCAATTAATGTAGAAATTCAAAGGACGAAAAAAAAAGTGTCAATAAGGTAAGGATCAGATAAGTGAGACATGGCCTTAATTTGGAAGCCATAATGCATTTTCTCAGACTTAATATATCATTGAGATGGCTGATTCTCATACGACCTTGCTAGAAGTAATGAGAACTTTATCAATAAAGCTATATTTCAACAACAACAAAAAAAACTGAGAAGTGCCCAGCCAGAAATCCTGTTCAGTAGCTCTGTAAACACATTGCTACATTTCTTTTTAGGCACTTGCCAAAGTTCTTGTCACTGGTCAGAATTTATGAAAGCTTATCAGTACCTTTTAAGAATCGTGTCTTAATTTCTAACTTTCTACCGGGGTAAAGTCTCAAGAATGGTATAGGACAACCAACTTTTCTTCTCAGTGCAGTATTCATCTTATGAAATTTATATTAACTTTAGTAATGACTAATTACGTATTTATATATCTTATTCCTCAAACTTTGAGTGAATGATTTAATAGAAATTCATTAATGTTGTCACGTCCCGCGACGTATTTGAATGTATATAATACACACAGGCTGGTTTGAGTTAGAAATCTATGAGAGAATCGATAAAGGGGAATAGGGAGTAGGGGAAGTAGGGAGCAGTATAGGGCCCCTTCTCCTCTAAGAAGATATGACTACGTCACGATTTTCGCTGACCGTCAATTTGTATAGAAAAATATAAAAGAGGCCCACACCAAGAGAAAGCAGTCAGTAAATTCTTCGTCTAGTTCGACACTTAAATTTTCCTTCGGATTTATAACCGGTCTCGCGACAATAGTCCAGTGCGGTATTTCAATTTAACTTCGGAAATCTCTGAGTTTGAGATTAATAAAATTCGATTGGGACAATTTAAAATCCAAGTTCGGGAGTCGTAAAAGTCATCGTAGACTTGAATAGATCTTGTAAAGATCTTCGAACAGTGTCGTAAATTTGAATCGCCGCCCTTTACGGAATATACCTGTGCGGCCTATAACTCCGTCTCTCTCACACACTTGGAATACACCTGTGGGGATCCAGTACTTACAACTCACCGCCGTGTGGATTAAACCTCAACACAACTTACGAATCATAAAGGTACCGAACCTCTCTCTCTCTCTATCTTTATTCTTTGTCTCTTTCTCACCTACGTACCAACCAGCCTGTGCCTACATTATATAAGAATTGTCTTAACGAATGTATATCCGGAAATTTTAACCAGTAAAATAAATTCAATTTGTATTATTTTCATAATCATTGTGTCTTTCATTGACTTATCCTCATCCCTAAGCGAGGATCATTCGATCCTAACTTAAAACGAGGAATCTTCGATCAAAGTAAGTATTTACGTATTTGTGACGTAACAATGTTATTAACGATATTTTGTGATATAAACATCCCTTATCTGTATAATTACCTTCAAAAATATTTAATGCTGAAATTTATGATCTTTCTGTGGAAAAATAGACGCTTTTAACTGTTCAAAATGATTTTAAATTTTTAAATCTAATAAATCTGTATTTAGAAATTCAAGAGTGAAATTTTCTACAATGATAAACTGATCCTCTGATAAAGTAGAAAGTAGCGAAAATTTCAAACTCAACCATCTATCAATTTACATATAATTCAAAATATAATTTTCTCAAATAGAAGTTTGAGTAGAGTTTATGAAATGACTTTTTTACATTCTCATCATGGATGAGAAGGTATTGGGTTTTTTGTATTAAGAAGAGCTACTTCCCCGTATGAAAAAGTACAGTTCCTGCCTAAGAAAAAATTAGCTTCTGTAGTAGAGATTTCATTGAGTCCAATATCTGCATTTTCTCGAATTTTTTATTGTGAAATCAAATTTTCTAAGTGCAGAAATATTCATAATTACCTTTAGAATAGGACAAAATCAAAAATAAATAGATCATCACAGAAGTTAGGTCTTTCATCCTTGATGGCATATGTATGGAAATACTCTTGACTAAACTATTGTGACACGTATGCTGTCTTACACAACACGAACAATAGCTATTTACATGAATCACGCATACGATCTCGTAGTTAACATTTGGTGCGTGGCATCTCCCTTGGCATCCACCTTGGCATTCGAGAATATCGGTAATGGTGGAAATAATCTTGGAGAGTAAATTTGCATTATAAATAGGAGAAACAAGGAAAAGCGATGACGAGTGGTGATGCCTGAAAGCCGTCAGGCATAATCAAACCTTTAGTGATAAAGCAATTCTGAAATTTGATCACTATACAGAGGCACCGTTACTTCAGTTATACCAACCGCACAACCTTGAGCTACTGCACTCGCTTTAGTTTGAAAAATAGTTATACGCTGAAGTTTGGACGTAAATATGACGTTAATATGTCACTGCTTATCACACTATTAGTAAAATAAAATAATTTAAGTTTAAAAAGACTTCTCACTATATGATCGAAAAAATATAAGTTCCTCGCAATATGATAATCTGTGATAATAGTATATTACGTGCCTAGGCGCACAATGAGTGTTATTGCGTGACGAGCGACAATGCGCGCAGGAGATCGAAGCCAAGGCGTAGTGGAGACGTAGTAGTCCTGCGAGCATTGTCGCGAGTCTCGTAATTTCCCGAATTGTGTGCATTGGCACGTATTCTATTTTATGTGGTTTTGACGCGGATGCGAGTTTTTATGCGTAAACCTGAATCTAATCTAGTATTGTAGTTGTTTGCGGCGCTAGTTGTACGAAGCGTGCGCCATTACACTTGATAATTGGCGACTAGTCCCGGCCATTTTGATTTTATCGGTCTTGTGTAGTAGTCAGTGCTAACGCTGTACCGTGTACGAAGAAGAAGTGAGAAGAAGAAGAATAAGAAAAAGATTGTGTTCCGCTGTAAGACTATATGCGCATGCGCAGTTCAATTTTTACATTGTATTTCTCTGTAACGGAATACACAACATTGCGTTACTCTCAGCTGTTGATTGTACTGTACGCTAAGTGAATATTACAGAAAATCTGTTGATTGAACTCATCTTCTGGTAAAATTTACTGAAAAGTCATGTTGTCCAAATAAGTACCGAACTTCCTGTAAATTTTACTGATCTTTTTTCTGCGTGTACGATTTTAAGGTAAATAGATTTTAATGACTTCGTTTTTTTTAATTAAATCCCACTCATTGTTTAAATATTTTTACAGAATGTAATATTTTTTACACCTGATAAAGGCCCAAAGTAGGTGCCAAAACGTCGGTTTATTTCATTTTGACTATTTGAATAAATGAAAATTGGAACGTATGACCGAAAAATTCTTTTCTCCATTCGGAGATTTTTCCACAATAATGCGAGATACGAAAGACGTTATAATATAAAGTTGTTTACTAATGAAAATCTATGTTTTTACATTCTCACCATATTAGAAGGTATTGGTTTTCTTGTGAAAAATGACTTTCCAAATGTTCATCAAATCTTTACGTGTTGAGACTCCCTGAGTCAGAAATAACGTTTTTTACGAAAGTGTCTGTATGTCTATACGTCTGTCTGTAGGTCGTATACTCGATAACTCTCGATAGAATTATCGAATTAAATTAAGCTCGGGCATACTTTATCGCAGCCGAAAAAGTAAGGAAAAGTTCGTTAACCAGCCACATTCGACAAAAATTGTCAAAATAGGAGCATTTTTAGTGTTTTTGAAATAAAATTTATGAAAAAATCGAAAATGCCAAAATTATAAGTTATTTACACTTTGTAATTGTCGAAACATTAGTCAATAAAGTTGATTAGAATTGACATTCTTCTGGGCTTGCACTTGGTAACCCGCACAGAACGCACAAAGTGAGCGCTGCCAGAATAAACACGATGAACTCTATAAAGCAGCCCTAACTATTTGTAGTTGTTTCTTTCCCTTAATGTAGTTTACAATTTTGTTGATTATTTATGCCACTAATTATAATTGATATGGATGAATCCGCTAAAAAACAAAGGGGAACTTATAAATTACGCGTGCGAATAAGAAAACATCGAGCCAAGGAAGAAGTTAAACAAAGATTTGAAGAAAACTCTAGTGATGATGGAACGTATGTCATTTCAAACATTTTAGATTGAAGCTTTGACCTGAAAAATCGACATTTTTATATAACTTTATATATATATATATATATATATATATATATATATATATATATATATATATATAAAGTTATATAAAAATGTTATAAAAAAAGTTATATAAAAAAATATATATATTTATATATATATATATCATAGTATTCCTTTCGAATAAGTAGAAAAAATTGACATTTGCGTATTTTGTTCATCAGAAAAGTTAGTCTGAAATGAAGAGTGCTTAAAAATTCCATCGCAATTAAGCGTTTTAACCCAGACATCAGGCCAGAATATACTTCCCAATTGGGTTCCATCTAAAGTCTGGGCTATTTATTTGGAGCCCAATATGGCCTTACTTACGTTTGCCACGCAGGTACAGCTTTGAGCTACTGCACTTGCTCCGGTTTGTAAAGGAGTAATACGCTAAGGCTTGTACGCAAATATGACGTAAATAAATCACTTCTCGATACTCTGTTAGAAAACTGCGGTTATTGAGTATGTACTGTTGTAAATGTTATTAATTTTAATGCCCTTAAAAATACAAGTGGTGAATTGAAGTTAATATTATTGTAAATTAAATGGTTGCAAAACTTCCATTACTTTTAATAGAAGTTTGATACTAAAATTTTTAACAGTTTTTTTTGCCATTCTTATATCTTCTAATTCAAAATGTATAGTATTTATGAAATAATAAAGTCATTAATAGATTGAGATTAACCAAGATGTTCCATCTGTTTTTGGATAAAATAAATTCCTGAAATGAAATGATCTCGTGCCGAGACGCATTTTCTGATTACTCCTTTGTATAATAACTCAGATAAGTGTAAGGATGTCTGACGTATCTCTTCTACAGTCCAAGAGGGCTCTCGAGGTCAGAAAAATATCCAGTTTTCTTAGGAAAACTTGATATATTTCATAATTTAAGTGGAAAAAGATCCGAAAAAAAGCGAACGAATTTCCGTTTTTGTGGAATAATTTCCGCTTTTCATGGGAAAAATAGTCCTACAACTTAGGAGATTTGTGAAATGTTCTCACCTTTTTTATATATTTCCTAATAGTTCCGAAACAAGTCCGAAAATTCGGTCAATTTTCCTCAAATCTATGAAATATTTCCACTTTCTGTAGGAATATCTATGCTTCCTAAGGATTTAGGAAAAATGTCCTAATAGATATTAGGAAAATTTACCGATATTTTTTACAGTGTACTTTGAATAAGTGGTAACCTGAAGGGTATTTTATCACCTTTAATCCGCTTCAGAATTACTTTATCTTAAATCAATTCTTGCCAAGCTTTGACTGAATAATTTTTTTTGTTGGTGATTCTTTTTCTCCGAAGATCTACCAAGATTCTGATCCCATCGCTGAGACTTTCTAATAAATTTAGGTTATCAAACTCTTCTTAAAAGGAGAGATTTGGTATCAAGGTGCTCAATGCTGCTAGGTAAGCTAAAATTTATACCACGTAGACAATTTTTCACCGTTTTTACCCCCCCCCCCCCATATGTTTCATGAAAATATAGATATTATTGGTCTTAAAAATCAAAGAGGCCAAAAGCAGCGATATATTGGCTGAAAATTCGAATTTCCTTGAAAACGTGAGATTAAACAAGCTTTGAAGTCCAAACAAAAAGTCGTAAATATCTTCCTACTTTTCAATCAAATCTCTCCTAAAAAACGATCGCTGGAATAAAGATTTCACAGGAGAATATGTTAAGTAAATATTATTATAAACGTGCTTGAACATTTATATTCTTAAAAGATTGTTATAGAAATTTTCGCAGATTTAGGGGAATGTGTGTCCATGTGGATTGTAGCCTGACACCTCCCCTCTGCCCCCAAATTTCCATGTGGTATATAGATGGCCCCATACCAGATTTCACTCATATGCATCTCCGCTTCTGGGAGAGAAACATAGGAATGATAACCGAGATCGCTGCATACCAAATATTTTCAGTTCATTGCTTCTTAACGCCTCAGCTACTTTCGCTTCTTGGTCATAAACTTGTAGAAACAAAGTAAACTGATAACGCACATCGGGATATGTCCCTGCATAACTCTCAGCAATTCCTATAAGCTTTTGGTTTTGGAACAAAAGGTTACCCTAAAACATAGAAAAATGATTCATGAATTTTGAAATAAAGAGATTTTACAATTCTTCTGAACTTATATTATGTTTTTATTGTATTTATTTCATGTTTAAATATCATTCAAACGTTGTTGTACATATTACACATTTTAATAAAGATATTACTTTTTAAAAAAAATTACATGTTTGTTAAAGCACAATACATTTCTGTAATTTTCTTAATTTTTTATATTAATAAACGCTCAAATTTGGCGAAAAAAATGACAGTATTAGCGAAAAACCTATTATATTAACAAATGTATAATTTTGTTTTCAAAGTAACACGTCAAAATTTTTATCTTTCATATATATTTCGTTATTTTTATTACACAAGTTGTATGAATTTCTTAGTTGATTATTTTCACTTATTCTGATACACTTTCAAAAAAATTTTGAATGTTACAAACCACGGAATAATTCCTAAAATATTTTTTACAGGGGCGAATCCGTGAGTAAAACGAAATCGATCAATTGTATAAACTCAATTACAAGGTGCGTTCCAAAATAAACGAGACTGAGCTGAAATAGAAACGACAGGAGCTTTGTTCTGATAAATTCGAGTTTACTTATTCAAAATAGTCCCCTCCGACCTCGATACACTGTTTTGCGCGATCCAAAAGCTTTTCGAAAAAGTGTTTCAGGTCATTAACCGGAATGTCCTTCAGGATGTCGGTACAAGCCTTTTGGATGGCCTCTACGGACGCAAAACGTTTTCCTTTCATGGCCAAATGCAATTTTCCGAATAGGTAGAAGTCACAGGGAGCCATATCAGACGAATACGGTGAGTGGTTGACGGATAAAATGTGATTTTTGGTCAAACAATCAGTGATAAGCGTTGAACGATGGGCCGGCGCATTATCGTGCAAAAAGCGCCAAATGCCATTTTCACGGTATTGCGGCCTTACACGGCGAATTTTCGGTCAAAATGCGATGAATTGAATCTTTTGACATGTTTAATTCCATTGCCATGTGTCGCAAAGAAGATTTTGGCTCATTTTTTATAAATTCACGCACAATTTCCATATTACTTGGTGTAATCACGAAACTTTCCTGACCAGGATGTTCGTCGTCCTTGATGTCTTCACGACCTTCTTTGAATCGTTTAAACCACTCATGGACTCTGTCACGGAATAAACAATTGTCACCATACACTTGTTTCATTAATTCAAACCTTTCAGTAAAAGTTGTACCAAGTTTCAAACAAAACTTAATATTCGCTCTTTGCCCGAAGTTCATTTTTCGACCGATGCTATAAACACACTGTCCCTTATAAAACAATAACTCGGCTTCTAATTGTCCGTTGGTCATGAAATTTCGACAGAACGTCAGTAAAGGATGTACCTTTCCAACTCCTACTCCCATCAGAAGATAGTGCCAATATAAATAGCTATTTTGAAAAAGACTCGTTTATTTTGGAACGCACCTTGTATATAACTCTTAATTGTATAATATTCTAATTATTTCCACTTGTTCTTAATTTAGAATGTACTTACAACTTTAAATGGTAGGCTGTCGCTCATTTCAATATTAAATATTTCAATATGGGTCTTCCAAATTTTCGTACGAAACTCTGCGACACGTCTATCAACAGGACCTGTTGAATCCTAAAAAATATGAGGTTTATGTTTTTTCATATTACCAAAGTACGAGGTTATTAATATGTTCCATATTTTTATGAATTGGGAAAAATTAATATGCATGCATCTAAATTTCATTCATTTTAACAGCAATGAAATCAAGTTTATAAACATCATTTCAAAAAATTCTGAATAAGCTGCAATTACGCGTAAGTAATGGAAAATTTTGCTCTTAGGTTTCAAACGACTGCCGCCGGCTAAATCGTCGCAGCCGTTTGTAACACATCGTTCAATAAGTCCCAGGACTAACAAAGAAAACAACATTTGTTTTGCAAAACAGGCACTAAAGTAGTACTTCGAGCCCCTGTAGAGCGGCTGTAAAGTTGTCCATTTACGACCAGCATGTTCATATTGTATCTGTTTTCTTCCTTAAGTCCTACTTTCGTTCCTTATGTCCTACTTTTGTTCCTTACGCCCTCTGCACAGTTTCGAGAAATGGATTACATTTCCCCCCCAACCAACTGCAGCATTTTTATGATTGTTAAAATATTCTCACTATTTGAAACTGTACAATTTCTTCTGGAACTAATTTTGCCTCTGCGTTAAGCATACGAGAAAATTGATTTATTTACAAAATACCATAATAATCGATTATTTTTCTGATAAAAAATGTAAAAAGGTTGTTGTCAAAAAATTCTGACATTTGGTCAATCAATAAATAAAAAAGATAATTTAGAATTACCTAAAAAGAAGTTTTTTAATGACAAATTACTAAATATCGCAAAAATTGTACCTAAAATTTTTTAAACTTGAAGAAAAAACATTTTATGTGCCACCGGCGCGCAAACTCGTTTTTTCGCTACAGTTAACAGTAGCGCAATGTAGTACATTTCGCCAGAAAGGAATGAAATGTAAAAATTGAACTGCGCATGCGCCCATAGCCATGAAACGAAGCTCAATCCTTCTTATTCTTCTTCTTCTTCGTACAGCATTAGCATCTTACTGGCAAAGCCTTGTACATTTGAACTGCGCATGCGTCCACTAAAATCCATTACTACTACACAAGATCGATAAAATCAAAATGGCCGGGACTAGTCGTGACATATCAAGTGTAATGACTAGCGCCGCAAACAACTACAATACTAGTTTAGATTCCAGTGTACGCATAAAAACTCGTATACGCACCGAAGTCACATAAAATAGAATACGTGCCAGTGCACACAATTCGGGTAATTCCGAGACTCGCGACAATGCTCGCAGGACTGATCGCGCTTCGGCTTCGTCTCGGTTTTGCCTCGACTACGCCTTAGCTTCGATCTCCTGCGAGCATTGTCGCTCGTCCCGCAATGATCCTCATTCTGCGCCTGGGCACGTAATGTACTACTACATTCCAGAAAAATATTTAATTAATCTAATCAAAGTTTATACTTTTCCATACATTATTAAATTCAATCAAATTTGTTTCATACAATTCGGGGGGCTCAGCCCCGAACTCCCACCGGGGCTCTGCCCTTGGGCCCCACCCCCCTACGGCCCTTCCCATCACCTTCGTATCATATTTATCAATATTATTGTTACAACATGTTCCTATTCCAGCACCGAGTCATAATTGGACACTCTCAATACCATTCTACAGACACTCGAAATACTTCTTTAGGACGTATTTTGCAAAAAATATCGTGTGTACCACGGAGGTCGGCCATTTTGGGATTCGACCAATGTATTCAGTCCTCGTCTCCTCCTCGCACGCGCCTTCGGCGCACGCTCGGCTACGACTCGGCCTGAATACATTGGTCCTCGCCCCACAAGACCTACTTTACCTCCTAGATACACAATATACTATTTTATTCATCAATATAATCACCTTCAAGTGCGATACAATCATTCCAACGCTTTCCTAACTTTTCGATACCATGCTTGTAATATGATTTGTCCTTGGCCTCAAAATAAGTTTCAGTTTCGGCGATCACTTCCTCATTCGAGCCAAATCTATTTTCTCTGGAGCATCTTTTAAAGATCAGCAAAGAGCCAGTAGTCGCTGGGGGCTAGATCTGGAGAGTATGGTGGGTGAGGAAGCAATTCGTAGCCTAATTCAGACAATTTTGCCATCGTTTTCAGTGACTTGTGGCACGGTGCATTGTCTTGATGAAAGATGACTTTTTTCTTCTTCATTTGCGGTCGTTTTTTTGCGATTTCGTCCTTCAAATGCACCAATAACTCAATGTAATAGTCGCTGTTGATATATTTTCACTTTTTAAGGTAGTCGATGTAAATTATACCGTGCGAATCCCAAAAAACTGACGCCATGACTTTGCCAGCTGACTTGCGTTTTCAGACGCTTCGGATGGCTTTCACCAGCTGCACGCGACTCAGCTGACTGCCGCTTCGACTCCGGAGTGAAATGATGAATCCATGTTTCGACAATGGTCACATACCGACGCAAGAAGTCCTGTTTATTGCGAGTAAACAGTGACAAACAGCTCTCTGTATCGTCGACTCGTTGTTGCTTTTGTTCCATTGTGAGCAAACGCGGCACCCATTTGGAAAACACCTTTTTCATGCCCAAGTTTTCGATGAAAATCGTAGACGCACTTCCAGTTGATATCTTCACCATCTTAGCAATCTCACGAACTTTCAGTTTGCGGTCGTCCATCAGGATTTTCAAAACTTGCTTAATATTTTGCGGAGCTACTGCTTCATTTGGCCTACCCGAGCGTTCCACATCATTTGTGTTAGTGCGACCGCGTTTGAAAACAGCATACCACCGACAGATCGTTGTTTTCGACGGAGCACAGTCCGAATAACATTTTTAAGCCATTGTTGAGCTTGCACGGTATTTTTCCCCAACAAATAGCTATGTTTTATCAACACACGAAATTCGTTTTTGTCCATTTCGTACACAAATGCAAAAGCAGCGTCCCTTTCACCACAGTAGCTTTGCTGTTTATGGTCTGATTGACGTGACAGTCAGGCGCGTGTCATTTAAAGGTTAGTTTTTTTGAAAAACGAAGTGGAGTCGATATTACTTACGCCATCTGTGGGTTAGTCCCGGGACTTATTGAACGATGTGTTACTGCTATTTTGAGGGGGGGGGGCATTCAAAAGCCCGCTGAAGAGGCCCACAATGAATTACGATCCTAAAAAAACTACTGTGTAATATTAAATCAAAAACGAACGAGATAGTGTAAAACGTGCTGAAAAATCTTCATTATTTCTCTCACAAAATTTCACGAAAAATAACTAGAAATTAGGCGATTATACACGTAGACACTCTTCAAAGTTTGAAACTGAATATGAGACACCTGTCGGAAAAGTATCCTATTACATGTCAGGATTGTGTTATTTTTAAAATAAAAGTGTGATTTTACCTCAACATATCCAACTACTGTTCCTCCTCTTTCTGCAACTGATTCTTCCGTTGCCAAAGAACTTACTGCTACATCATCTTGTCTGTCAGCTTCTGGTACGTTCAACTACAAAAGAATTTAATTTTACTGTTGAATAAAATGCAATAGATTAAGCTTAAATTGAAAAAAGTGCTTGTATCAAGTAAATTTTATTTGATTAAATTAATTAAATCGTGGAATTGAATACGGACAAGTCAAGTAATGCATTGAGTAGAGAAAATATTTAATTGGTGCTGAATAAATGTAACAAGAGCACATATTATTGATCCCAGAAAATATATAATCAGTTCGGGTGTACGTTTTGCTTACACGTAATAAAGGAAATAGTGAATAGCAGTATTTCAATACTTCTTACCAGAATCTGAACTGCTGCTTTTGCGCGTTGGGCAAAAAAGTATGATAATTAGTTAGTTTGAATTATTAGGCTTCGCAGTTTGCAATATTGGAGGCAATATTCAAACTTCTGGCAAACAGAATTGCCGATTCTGCGTTCCATACTGAAAGTCCTTGGCATCAGAATTTTACATCTGAAACGCATTATTAGCGATGCCGTTGCGCATAATACTGGTACAACGCGCGCGCCAATTTTTGAGCTTAAGTAGAGAAATACTGATCATTAGAATTTTTTCATGCCTGCAAGAAAACATTAAGATCATCAGTATAAGAATAACGATATTCATTTTTTTTTTACGTGCAGTTTAAAATAAATTGCAGGATGCATTTTATTTAAATACAGACTTCCTTATAATGAGTACTTTTCCTGATTGAATCAATTTTGTGGTATAAGAAGACTTGTATTTCATAATCAGAAAATATCAGCTTCTTCGAAGTACATTCAGTAAAGTCAATAAATTCAATTGACTTAATGAACGTTTCCTTAGTGTATATAAAAAAAGGTAAACCAAATTTTCGTTTCAAATAAAAATTTCATGCAAGGCTACTCACGATTATGATAAATAATGTCTTTGACACTGTTTTATATCCATGAACTGTATAATGTTCACCTTGGTAAGGTGCAGTCTTAGCAGAGGTAGTTCTATAATGATCGCGAATTTTTCCGAAACAAATTTCAATAGTTAAAACTTGGTCAACATCTAGTCGAGCCCCGCCACAAAGGAAATCTAGTTGATTGTAGAAAGACACATAAGAGTTCAAGTTGTTCCCGTTGACATGCATATCCTCATTTTGAAAAGTACTCGTGCTTGCACTTGGAAATGCACCCAGTGTGGCTAGAACAAATTATTACTTACATAGATTATTCTTATTAATAAGTGGATTTTGAGGTAAATAATTTGTACTTGGGTTCTTTTAATTACACAATTGAATGTTTCCAGTTAAAACAAGGCATTTCACTGTGAGAATGAGTGAAATATTGTTAATAAAATTCAATAATGCAATTTTCATAATGATTCGAAAACAAGCTGGGCTAGAGTCATGAAGTTTAGATAATTT
The DNA here is from genome assembly GCA_030998225.1 of Diplolepis rosae. Lineage (NCBI taxonomy): Eukaryota > Metazoa > Arthropoda > Insecta > Hymenoptera > Diplolepididae > Diplolepis > Diplolepis rosae. The sequence goes on along the minus strand of JAPYXD010000754.1, from coordinate 608,944 downwards.
TTGGTCCCTTCAGATGGTATGCAACAGTAAAATTGTGTATTAAGCGCGAAGACCTGACGATCGACGAGGCATGTGGCACTAATTCACTTTTCAGCCCATGGGTGGCAAGATATTTTTTGTTCGACCTTACACCGAAAGTTAGCCTTTATCATTACCATTTTGCATGCGGAAAGTTGATTTTACAGCACTATCGCGAGATAATCAACTTTCCACACGCAAAACGACACCCACTTGGCTAACTATCGGTATACAACGGACAAAAAAATCGTCCGTATCACGTGCGGGACTTATTTAACCGCGCTAGCGAGTCGCGATTAGTGCCGAGGCGACATGAGGAAACTTGTCTTTCTTCCGGCAAGCCTCAGTTCCTTTGTGTCGCCTCAGCCCTCGTCGTGACTCGCTCTTGCGCTGAAATACGCCTTTCGTACTTCATACGGAATATACTACTTTGCCCACAATATGAACCGAAAGTTCGCTTTTGAGTGCATTAAAAACGACCGAAAATTAACTTGCGTACATTAATTTTATTCCCGCTGAGAGACATACTATTGGTGCTCTTAATTTTTTGCAATTTTAAACAAGATCATGAAAATCTGCTTTCACTTTGTAGACTTCAATGCAACACATCTTTTTTAATAAAAAATATTGAGTCTGACTTTTCAAAAATCGTGACATGACAAAAAGTAAAATTTAAAGTTCGAAATTTTGAATAAACTTTGTCAAAGTTTTAGAAAAAATAGAAGCCCTTATGAACTTGATAAAGACGCCTTTGTGTCAAAAATCATGAGATATGTTGTTTACTTTACCGAACGCATTCTGTCTCTGCAAATAGTGTTTTCAGCTTTTTTTTAAATTAAAATTTCGAGTTTTCGTGGTATTATTACACATATGTCTTGTTTTTCTAGAGATTGGCAGTGTATCATAACAAACTACTTACATTCAGTACAAATGTCAGCTAACAAATTTAGATGATTTCAATTTTAAAAGTTTACCTAGATTCTGCATCAGTGCTTGAGAATAGATTTCTTAGTACTTTTTACTTAATTACTCATAGTTTCAACTTGATATCTCAATTAATGTAGAAATTCGAAGGACGAGAAAAAAGTGTCAGTAAGGTAAGGATCAGATAAGTAAGACATGGCCTTAATTTGGAAAGCATAATGCATTTTCTCAGACTTAATATATCATTGACACGGCTGAATCCCTTACGGACTTGCTAGAAGTAGTGGTCAACTTTATCAGTAAACCAATATTTCAATAAAAAAAACTGAGAAGTGCCCAGCCAGAAATCCTGTTCAGTAGCTCTGTAAACACATTGCTACATTTATTTTTAGGCACTGGCCAAAGTTTTTTAACAAGCACTGGGTAGTATTTAGAAAAGCTTATCAGTACCTTTTTAGAACCGTGTCTTAAATTTCTAACTTTCTACCGGGGTAAAGTCTCACGAATGGTATAGGACAACCAACTTTTTTTCTCAGTGCAGTATTTATCTTATGAAAGGGCATAGCCGGGTTTCCATGTGAAATCGGCCTTAAAACCAAATCAAATTTTGCATCAACCATATGGAAGGGATTGGGCAAGAGATTATTTTGTTAAATTTTCAGATCATTATCTGCCATTTTAAATGAGTAATGGCAGATTTTACCATTTTCGTTTTTTTTTTTTTTAGCTAAACTAATCATAGGAAAATTTTGAAAAAAATCACGGTTGTTTTTTCCCAATAGAAGACACATTTGTAAATTTTTGCAGATTTTTTCATGCATAATTCGCGATGCAAAAAATTGCGAAAATTTTTGTACGCAATTTTGTTCATGTTTGAATTGCGCGACCACTCTTTTGAATTATTCTATTCATTAATTACCTATCGATAATTAGAACAGAATTTTTGCAGATTTTTGCAAGGTGTGGACGGGGGAAAAAAATTTAAAAACCGTCAAAATACGCATTCTTCCAGCATCCTACCATTAAAGCACATTTTATAATAACAGTAGACAAATGAAAAAAAATTATTTGGTAATCAATCTCTAACACGGTTTACTGCTGAAAATTTTGCAAAAATTTTTCAAAATATTTTGCGAATTTTTTTTGTTGCGAAAAATCGAAATTTCCACATGCATTGTGAACAAATGGTTGATTGTGATTATTCGCAAGTCGAAAGAGTGTTGCGAAAATTATTTATTTATATTCTTGAATATTTTTCGAATATACAGACTTTGCCCGTTAAAAATTGAGTCCTTTAAAAAAATTTTGGTTATAAACAAGTGGTATACAAAAAGTAAAATTGGGTTTCCTATAAGCTTACAGTTATAAACGAAGACAGCGATGATGACTAATTTATAATTGAAAAGAAATTTTATGCTTGGCAAATGTTCAGCCACTTATGTAGTATGAAGTGCTATGAAAGTACAATTAACCGTCTATATGTTCACAATGCATGTAAAAATTTCGATTTTTCAAACAAAAAAAATTTGGTGTTAGAGATTGATTACCAAATAAATTTTTTTTATTTATCTACAGTTATTATAAAATGTGTTTTAATAGTAAAATGTTGAAAGAATGCGTATTTTGACGGTTATTATTTTTTTTTACCCCCGTCCACACCTTGCAAAAATCTGCAAAAATTCTGTTTTAATCATCGATAGATAACTAATGAATAGAATAATTCAAAATAGTGGTCGCGCAATTCGAACATGAACAAAATTGCGTGCAAAAATTTTCGCAATTTTTTGCATCGCGAATTATGCATGAAAAAATCTGCAAAAATTTACAAATGTGTCTTCTATTGGGAAAAAACAACTGTGATTTTTTTTAAATTTTCCTATGATTAGTTTAGCTAAAAAAATAAAAAAACGAATATGGTAAAATCCGCCATTACTCATTTAAAATCGCAGATAATGATCTGAAAATTTAACAAAATAATCTCTTGTCGAATCCCTTCCATATGGTTGATGCAAAATTTGATTTGGTTTTAAGGCCGATTTCACATGGAAACCCGGCTATGCCCTTTATAAAAACTTTTAGTAATGACTAATAACGTATTTATATATTTTATTCTTCAAACTTTGAGTGAATGATTTAATAGACGTTCATTCTTTAATGTTATTAACGATATTTTGAGATATAAACATCCCTTATCTGTATAATTAACTTCAAAAATATTTAAATCTAGAATTTATAATCTTTCTGTGGAAAAAGAGACGCTTTTAACTGTTCAAAATGATTTGAAACTTTAAAACTAATTAATCTATATTTAGAAATTCAAGAGTGAAATTTTCTACGATGATAAGCTGGACCTCTGATAAAGTAGACAGTAGCGAAAATTTCAAACTCAACCATCTATCAATTCACATATAATTCAAAATATAATTTTCTCAAATAGAAGTTCGAGTAGAATTTACAAAATGAATTTTTTGTATTAAGAAGAGCTATTTCCACGTATGAAAAAGTACAGTTCTTGCTTAAGAAAAAATTAGCTTCTGCGGTAAAAATTTCATCGAGTCCAATATCTGCATTTTTTCACATTTTTTATTGTGAAATCAAATTTTCTAAGTGCAGAAATATTCATAATTACCTTTAAAACAGGACAAAATCAAGAATAAATAGATCATCACAGCAGTTAGGTCTTTCATCCTTGATGGCACTTGTATGGAAATACTCTTGACTAAATTATTGTGACACGTCTGCTGTCTTACATAACATGAACAATAGCTATTAAAACGAATCACGCATACGGTCTCGTAGTTTACATTAGGTGTGTGGCACAAACGTAGAATTTGGGAGTATCAGTGATAATGGGAAAAATCTTGGAAAGTAAATTTGCATTATAAATAGAGAAACGGTTTAATTGATGCTGTGGAAATTCCCTTCTTGTTTTGTATTTTTGAGTCAAATTCCTAATACTGCAATATTTCTACTATTCTAACGTCCAGAATGTTCAAAAATCGCAAAGGTTATATACGTGCCAATGTTTAATTAGAAAAAGCAATCTAAAAAATTCTGAAATTTGATTAATATATAGAGGCACTGTTACTTCACTGATACCAACCTTACCCGTGTAAAAATAGAAATTTCAGAATTAAATTATCTATACGTTCGAATATATGCGATATTTCAGTTTTAATAAAAAATTACAAGTTTGCGGCCATAGTAGAGACTTTCTAATAAATTTAGGTTATCAAACTCTTCTTAAAAGGAGAGAGTTGGTATCAAGGGACTCAATGCTGCTAGGTATGCTAAAATTTATTCTTGCTTAGCGGTCAGTCGAGCTTCTCTTTTTTAAACTGGTTCTGGACGAGATTTGTTAACTTACTGGTTCAATTTAGGGGCTTCTACTAATACACGGAGAAAGCCCTACACTACTGGTTACTTCTTTCTACACGACTCAGTCGTGTAGCTGAAAAAAATGCCACCTACACGACTGAGTAGTGTAGTGGCAGAAATCAATTGTTTTTCGGCAGTAACTATTCGTGCCACTACACCACTCAGTCGTGTAGGTGATATTGTTTTTTAGCTACATGACTGAGTCGTGTATACTTTTAATCTTGAGTTATTAAATTGTTATTGTTTTTACCATGTTCTTGATATTACATCTGACTCTAGAACATTTGTTCTGTAGTCAATAATATATTCATTTGAACACGAGCAGTTGTTCAATAACAATGCCTACTTACCTGATTAATAGAAAAACCAAAGCAGATTGCAGGTTCTTCTATGTAATCGCTGAATATTATTCTTTTCATAGCGACTCTTTTGATAATCCGATTTTCGCTACCTGCGAAGCGGGTTGAAACTGCGATTTTCAACCCTAGGGGCGAAACTTTAAAGGTATGGTTGCATACAGCAGTTTCGACTCGCTCTACAGGTACTGAAAATCAAATTCTCAAAACAGTTGCTATGAAATAGTATGCATTACTCGAAACCAAACACAGCGAATGCAACTCGTGTGACTGCAGCCCTCGCTTCGCTTGGGCAGCAAACTTCACACTCGTTTGCAATCGCTGTTTTTCGTCCCTTGTAATGCAATATACTATAAATACTTATTCAAGTTATAAATTTTCTCAAACCTAAAGCTTTCTTCTTGAACATTTGCCCAATTACTGACTTATTAAATATTCGTTAAAAATGGTTAATTATTAACTTCTTTATTGATTCACTGAAGAAACTATATGGTTAACATAACTATATTTTTGCCCTCACAAGCTTCTTTTCTGGTCTGTGAATCAAAACTAGTATTTGGTCCTGACACCTACAGTGGTATAGTTACAGCAACTATAATAAATATTTGGATTTAAATAAAACCGAATATTATTTTTCTACTAACGGCTCATACAGTGTCTATTGCCTCCTGCGTTGCCAACAAATCCATTTTTAGACCCTCTAGTAGAAAAAAAATCGTGTACAATATGGAAAAAACAAAACATCTATTTTACTCATGTGAGTGTTTCCCTCGTTTTGATCAAGCATTAAACTGTACACTCGCAAAATAATATTATATTGCACAACTAGGGAAAACAAATTTATTTTGCGGGTATGATGTTTTATGCCCAAGCAAAGAGAGGATAACAACCACACAAGTAAAATTAATGTTTTTGTCCGGCCTACACGGGAAAATGAAATGTAATTTATGACCCCGAAGTGGAAAAACTTTTTTCGCTAGTGGCACAATACACTATTATCATCGAGTTAATTATGAATGCTTTCTATCATCTTTGAAGGCACAAATAATCCAGATGTTCTTATCAGATAACCCAATTAATAACAAGAAAGTCCAGACGTGTAGGGGTTATACAGAGTTCAGATTCGTTTTCATTCGGGGAAAATACATAGAAATATCACGGTCCTATCCATTGTGCAGACCACTGTTTTATTTTTATTGATCTGTGTAATTTTTAGATCTAGAATGGAAGAAGATCCTATTTTGGAAACCATCAGATGCCTTTTTGAGGTTTTGCGTATTTCTTACAGTTAATATTTTTCAATAGTTTTGAAATCAAATTTCATTTATTCTCTTATTTACTCTTTAATAAATATAGGAATAGAAATTCCGCTGTGGAATTGGAATCAATATATTATTTTCTTAGTTCACGCGATTCAACTACATCATTTAACGATGAATTCATTGCTGATCTTCAATTGTGTATTAGGCTAACGTTTACCGTTACCGACTCCGGTACGTTAAATTTAAATGGAAATAGTTCCAAAACTCCTTAGGTTTAGTAATTTTATTTAAAATATAAACGTTTAAACTATAATGTAAACATTTTTTGAAATTTAATGTTTTAGGTTCCATTGGTCTTTTTGTTTTGGTTGAAGAATAAAGTAAACGAACATACAAGGTAGAATCCTCAAATGAGTCATATATTTCTGACATAAAATGTAATAAGCAAACATTTTTTAGTGACCATATAACAAAAATTAAGTTGACAAATATCAAAAGATTTTTATAACAGAGATAACAAGTGCAATGATAAAATAAAGCGGGCACAAATAGAGAAATATTATGTGGTGCTCTGTCTTTTTGAATCTTGATGCCAAATTTCACTCATGTGTATCTCTGCTTCTTGGAGAGAAAAATGATAATGGAGACCTAGAATGCTGCGTACCAAATATTTTCAGTTCATTGCTTCTTAACTCATGACCTACTTTCGATGAATATTTATAAACTTGTTCATACAAATTATAATGCAAACCATCTGTGGCAGCTGTCGCTATATACTGCTCAGCAATTCCTATAAGGTTTCTGCTTTGGAACAGAAGGTTACCCTGAAACATAGAAAAACGATTCTTGAATTTTGTAGGAATTCTACTATAGTTTTAAGTTAATGTTCAAAATATTATATCTCAAAATTGTGCGTTCGGTACAAATACTCGCGCCACTGTCAGAACCAGCCCTCCCTAGCGGGCAAAATGTGAAAAAGAAACAAGACAGAGGAAGTCAGTCTAAGACGCACCAGTATTGAAAAAAGACGTATTCAGTACATCATGTAATTTTACTTCACATATCTTTTGAAATATAGTTCTTTTATGAATATACTTCTGATAGACCTACGAAATTATTAAGTATCATATCCCACAATTTGGGGGCTTGTCCGGGATATAACTGAGAAGGGACAAAGAAAATTACAGAAATTTGAAGTAACTAAAGACGAAGCCAAGCAGTCGCAGAAACGACGAAGTAAGTCTCTTTTTGGAAAGACGAATTTTGAAGACGAAGGACGCTGAAAAGAGAACAAATAAGTATTTTCTGTGATAAGACGAACATCAAGACGAAAAAGGGGTTTTCAGTCTTGCTAAGCGTGAAGACTGCATATTACGAGGAAAAGACGACATATTTTTCAACATCTAGACGCTACCCAAGCTGAAATCTGTTGGTTAAGAAGACAATAGTCGCTGTAAGAAAGAAAGACGAACTGCTTACTGACTGATAACACAGGTGCGCTGCTGTCGCGATAATGTAGAACCACGAGGTGACGGGTACAGGTTATGTTTTTAGTAAACAAGCAATAAAGGAAACTTTAGTCGATTTAAGATTAAATATCTGTTAAAGAAAGTGATGTAATGCCGCTTATATTTAATTAAAAAGTACGAATATATAATTTAAGAGCGATTAAAATGGAAAATTTAGCGCAAATCGAGACGATTAGACAACGGATAAAGACGGCGTCACGTAAGTCAATATGTGTCTTATACAATCTAATTTTTGAAGAAGAGGGAGATAGAAGGAATAGGAGTAAATTACGTGAATTCTCAGGATTTGAATTTGAAGCTGATTCTGATGAATTTCGAGCCAAGATGGAATATGCTGGTAGGTTTTCGGTAGGAGATTTGATATCAATGTGTAACGTTTTGGGCTTAGATTATAATGGTGACAAAGAAGGACTCAGACAAAAAATTATACGTTCGTTGACAGATATCACTTCACTGATACCACAACAAAATGACAGTGACACAGCAGACGATGACGTTGACCACAGACAGGAGACTGAAAATATCGAAGCAAATAATATTGATAATATGAATGATGACATAGAAGATGCAGAAAGTCGTGTAGATGAAGACGAAGCTGCAAGTCAAGCAAACGATTTAATTAACTCGCGAAATACAAGAAAAGTCCAATTCACTCTAGGGTTTCGAGACGTTGAAGAAACTATAAGAGAGTTCAATGGTAATGATGATTTTCCGATTGAAAGATGGGTCGCGGATTTTGAGGATGCCGCAAGACTCTTTGGCTGGGAAGATATACAAAAGGTTATTTTTGCCAAAAGGTCATTAAAGGGACTTGCTAGACTATTCGTCCAAAGTGAATCAAGGTTAGTTTCGTGGAATAAATTAAAGGAAGCACTTCTTAAAGAATTTTCAACAAAAGTAACGAGTGCGCGATTGCACACCATGCTTTCGCAGCGTAAAATGAAGGAATCTGAGAGCGTTCAAGAATATCTTATAGTTATGCGCGAACTAGCATCACGGGGTATGATTGAGATGGAAGCCGTGTTCGAATACGTGATCAATGGCATTAATGATAGTCCAAGTAATAAAGCAATTCTTTACGGTGCAAAGTCGGTAAGTGAATTTAAGGAGAAATTAAAAAATTATGAAAAAATGCGAGGATATGTTAATAAGAGTCAACCCTTTTCTAAAGATAAACATAACAGAAAAGAAGTTACTGACAAGACAGCAAAGACAAACAAGACTACAGATCCGCGTTGCTTTAACTGTGGGACTAAAGGGCATAAGTCTAAAGAATGCAAGCATAAAAATCTTGGTTCGAAGTGTTTTAAATGTAATGAATTTGGTCACATTGCTACTAACTGTAAGAAAGCAAACCAGAACAGTGCGTCCCAAGCTAATGTAAATTTTGTTAGTGCTGGAAAGATATCTGAGCCACTTAAAGTGGTTGAAATAGAAAATGTAAAAGTTTTAGCGTTTATAGATATGGGCAGTCCCATTAGTTTAATGAGAGAAGATGAATTTGTTAATTTTCAAGAATATAGTTTGCAAGAGAGCTGTTTAGAGTTAGGAGGCTTTGGTAAGGGACAATCGACTACGAGAGGTTATTTTGAAGCGACAGTAAATATGGATGATCACAAATTTGTATTGAATTTTCATGTTGTTCCTGTTGATGCTATGAATTACAAGGTTATGATCGGTCGGGATGTTTTGAATCAAGTGCCTTTGAATTTTGATAAAGACGGTGTTAAAGTTGTCGAGTCTGATGAAATTAATTTCATAGCAGCAATAGAAATAACACCTGAAATTCAAAATACTGTTGACGCGATTTCTGATGAGAATATTAGACAACAGGTCAAAACTTTAATTGAAGAATATGAGCCTGTAATAACTAAAGAGACTAATATTGAATTGAACATTATTCTAAAGAACGACAAGCCTGTTTACTCGCGACCACGTCGATTGCCGTTTTATGAGCGTGATGTAGTTGATAAACAGGTTCAACAATGGATAAGCGAAGGTATAGTCAGACCAAGTTCTTCTGAATATGCAAGTTCGGTGCTAGTAACAAAGAAAAAAGACGGCTCTCATCGTGTATGTATAGATTACCGTCAGTTAAATGCGAAAATTGAAAAGGATCGTTATCCTATACCCGTAATCGAAGAACAAATTGATAAACTTAAAGATTCAAATTTATTTAGCACGATTGATTTGAGAAATGGATTCTTTCATGTTAATGTTAATGAGTCAAGTCGAAAATATACTTCATTCGTAACAAACAGCGGTCAGTATGAATTTTTAAAAGCTCCTTTTGGTTTGTGTAACTCTCCTCCTGTTTTTCAACGATTCGTAAATTGTATTTTCAGAAACCTTGTTAATGAAGGAATTGTAGTTGTATATTTTGATGATGTTATAGTAATGGCCACTAATCCGAAGGAGGCACTCGACAGATTGAAGGTTGTCTTCGATCTCTGTAGTAACTACGGGTTGGAAATAAATTTTAAGAAATGCCAGTTCATGAAAGAAAGGATCGAATATTTGGGACAGACTATTGAGAAGGGTAAGGTGTATCCATCAGAAGAAAAAGTGCGTGCGGTTGTCAACTATCCGGAACCCCGATCATTGAAGGCGGTCCAAAGCTTTTTGGGATTAACCGGATATTTTCGTAAATTTATCAAATCATATGCAATTATCGCTAAACCTTTAAGCGACTTGCTTCAGAAGGATCAGACGTTTTGTTTCGAAGAACTGCAGAAAAACGCATTTAATAGTTTAAAGGCTGCACTCACCAGTGACCCAGTATTGATGATTTTCGACCGAAAAAGGGAAACAGAAGTGCATACTGATGCCAGTAAGGAAGGATTTGGAGCCGTTTTGTTACAAAGATGTTCAGAAGATGGTCAGCTTCACCCAGTTCATTTTATGAGCCGCAAAACGAGTCCTGAACAAAAAAATCTTCACAGTTATGAATTGGAAGTCTTAGCCGTAATCGAAGCTCTTAGGAAGTTCCGAACCTATTTGCTAGGGATCAGGTTTAAACTGATAACTGATTGTTTGGCATTTAATCAAACTATGAAAAAGAAAGAAATTTCACCAAAGATATGGAGATGGGCCGAAGAAATTGAGACGTATGATTATAAAATTGAGCATAGGTCAGGATCGAGAATGTGTCACGTAGATGCTTTAAGTAGGCACACCGTTCTATCGATAGAAGTCGATGATATAACCGCCAGAATAGTTAAGTTGCAAGAAGAAGATGATGAACTGAGTCTGATAAAACGTACTATCCTAGATAATAACAATGGTGAATATAGTCTGCGGGGCGGGGTGTTGTACAAGTTTGTTGATGGCGTCGATTTACTCATGGTTCCAGCTTCAATGGAAGTTGATGTAATAAAAAATGCCCATGAGAAAGGTCACAGTTCTATTAAGAAAACGCAGGACATTATTAAACAGGAATATTACATTCCTCAACTGAAAACTAAGGTTGAGAAATGTATTTTAAACTGTGTTCGGTGTATCATTGCCAATAAGAAAGAAGGAAAGCAGGAAGGGTTTCTACAACCACTTCAAAAGCCGGATATTCCTCTACACACTTTTCACATGGATCATCTGGGTCCTCTTCAGTCAACATGTAAAAGATATAATCATATATTGGCTGTAATCGACAGTTTTACAAAGTTTACCTGGCTTTATCCTACACGATCCACGACGACATCGGAAGTAGTCGAGAAGCTAAATAAACAAAAATCTATTTTTGGCAATCCTCATTGTATAATTACGGACAGAGGCACAGCTTTTTCATCAGATGAATTCCGACAGTATTGTGAGGACGAGGGCATCAAACACTCTATGATAACGACCGGCCTCCCACGTGCTAATGGACAGATTGAGCGAATCAATCGATCTATTATACCTATACTTACCAAGCTATCCGTCGATGATCCAAGCAAGTGGTATAAGCATGTGGAAAAGTTACAGTGCATTCTCAATTCAACGTATCAGCGAAGTGTTGGTTCGACACCCTTCGAATTGTTAATCGGAATTCCTATGAAGTGCAAGGAAGATTTACATCTTAAGGATCTACTAGAGGAAGAACTCCGTAAGCAGTTTAGTGAGAATCGTCAAATACAGCGAGTAAAAGCCAAAGCTCAAATCTTTAAAACACAACAAGAGAATCAGAAGACCTATAACCTACGACGAAAAGCACCAAAGAAATATGAGATAGGCGACCTGATTGCCATTAAACGGGTTCAAATGATACCTGGACGAAAGTTGCGAGCGAAATACTTAGGACCCTATAAAATTATTAAAATGAAGCCAAACGACACATATGATGTGGAACGAGCAATACCAGGAGAAGGTCCTTTTCATACAAGTACGTGTGCTGAGTTTATTAAACCATGGGTTGATACGCGTTAACATTCATTCGGGTCGAATGGTTCCTTCAAGATGGCCGAATTGTAGGAATTCTACTATAGTTTTAAGTTAATGTTCAAAATATTATATCTCAAAATTGTGCGTTCGGTACAAATACTCGCGCCACTGTCAGAACCAGCCCTCCCTAGCGGGCAAAATGTGAAAGAGAAACAAGACAGAGGAAGTCAGTCTAAGACGCACCAGTATTGAAAAAAGACGTATTCAGTACATCATGTAATTTTACTTCACATATCTTTTGAAATATAGTTCTTTTATGAATATACTTCTGATAGACCTACGAAATTATTAAGTATCATATCCCACAATTTTGAAATAAAGAGCTTTTACAATACTTCTAAACTTTAATATATTTGTATTGTATTCATTTTATGTTTAAATATCATTCAAATGTTTTTGTACATATTACATATTTTAATAAACATATTACTTTCTTTTTAAATTACATGTTTGTTGGAACGCAATACATTTGTGTAATTTTCTTTATTTTGTTAGAGAAATAACCCTGAAATTTGGCGAAAAAAACGACAGTATTAGCGAAAAACATATTATATTGACAAACGTATAACATTATATTCAATGTAACAAGTCAAAATTTTTATTTTTCCCAGATCCAGGAGCAACACAAAATCGATCAATGTATAAATTCTAATTGTTTTCAGTTGTTCTTAACATAGAATGTACTTACAACATAAAATGGTGAGCGGTCGATTATTCTCCAATTATATACTGCAATGAAGGGCTTAGAACTGTTCGTACGAAAGTTTAAGACACGTCTATCAGCTGGATCGTATGAATTCTAAAAAATGTAACGTTTATGTTTTTAAATATCACCAAACTACGAGGTTATTAACATGTTCCATATTTTTGTAAATTAGGAAAAATTAATATGCATGCATCTTCATTATTTCTCTCACAAAATTTCACGAAAAATGACTCGAAACTAGGCGATCACACAGGTAGACACCCTTCAAAGTTTGAAACTGAATATGAGACACCGGTCGGAAAAGTATCCTATTATATGTCAGGATTATGTTATTTTATAAATTAAAAGTGTGTTTTACCTCAACATATCCAACTACTACTCCTCCTCTTTTTCCATCAGATTCTGCCGTGTTGCCAAAGAAGTAAGTGCTACATCATCTTGTGTATCAGCTTCTGGCACGTTCAACTATAAAAGAATTATATTTTTCTGTTAAAAAAATGCAATATATTAAGTTTAGATTGAAAAAAGGTCTTGTATCAAGTAAATTTTAATTAATTAAAGTAATTAAATCGTGGGATTGAATACGGCTAAGTCAATTAATGCATTGAGTCGAGAAAATATTTACATGGTGATGAATGATAGTAACAAGAGCACATATTATTGATCCCAGAAAATATATAATCAGTTCGGGTGTACGTTTTGCTTACACGTAATAAAGGAAATAGTGAATAGCAGTATTTCAATACTTCTTACCAGAATCTGAACTGCTGCTTTTGCGCGTTGGGCAAAAAAGTATGATAATTAGTTAGTTTGAATTCTTAGGCTTCGCAGTTTGCAAGATTGGAGGCAATATTCAAACTTCTGGCAAACAGAATTGCTGATTCTGCGTTCCATACTGAAAGTCCTTAGCATCAGAATTTTACATCTGACACGCATTATTATTGATACCGTTGCGCATAATACTGGTATAACGCGCGCGCCAATTTTTGTGATTGAATCAATTTTTTGGTATGAGAAGACTTGTATTTAATAATCAGAAAATATTCGATTCTTTGATGTACATTCAGTCTAGTGAATACATTTAATTGAGTCAATAAACGTAATTTTAGTGTATATAAAACAAGGTGAACCAAATTTTCGTTTAAAATTAAAAATTTCACGCAAGGCTACTCACGATTATGATAAATAATGTCTTTGACACTGGTTTATATCCATGAACTGTATAATGTTCACCTTGGTAAGGTGCAGTCACAGCAGAGATATTTTCATAATGATCGCGAATTTGTACAAAACAAATTTCTATAGTTAAAACTTGGTCAACACCTAGTTGAGCCCCGCCACAAAGGAAAGATTGTTGATTGTAGAAAGATACATAGGAGTTTATGTTGCTCCCGTAGGCATGAATATCCTCATTTTGACAAGTACTCCTGCTTGCATAAGGCATTCCACCCAGTGTGGCTAGAACAAATTATTACTTATATAGATTATTTTGATGAATTAGTCAATTTTCAGGTAAATAATTTGTCCTTAGGTTCTTTTAATTGCAGAAGTCCATGTTTCCAGCTAAAACAAGGCTTTTCACTGTGAGAATAGGTGAAATATTGTTAATAAACTTCAATAATGCAGTTTTCATAATGATTCGAAAACAAGTTGGGCTAGAGTCACGAAGTTTAGATAATTTTTAGTCCCTTCAGATGATATGCAACAGTAAAATTGTGTATTAAGCGCGAAGACCTGACGATCGACGAGACATGCGGCACTAATTTACTTTTCTCAGCCCATGGGTGGCAAGATATTTTTTGTTCGCCCTTACACCGAAAGTTAGCCTTTATCATTACTATTTTGCGTGCGGAAAGTTAATTTTCCCGCACTTGTACGGTAAAATTTTAAGTGTGCGGAAAATTAAAACAAACTTAAAATTTTACCGCACTAGTGAGGGATAATCCAGTTCCCGCACGCAAAACGATACCAACTGGGCTAACTATCGGTATACAGCGAACAGAAAAATCGTCCGTATCACGTGCGGAACGTATTTAACGGCGCTAGCGAGTCGCCAAAAGGGCCGAGGCGACATGAGGAAACTCGGCTTGCTTTCGGCGAGCCTCAGTTTCTTTGTTTCTTTGTGTACATCAACTTTATTCCCGCTGAAAGACATACTATTGGTGCAGTTAATCTTTTACAATTTTAAGCATGATCATGAAAATCTACTTTCAATTCGTAGACTTTAATGCAACACATATTTTTTAATAAAAAATATTGAGTCTGACTTTTCAAAAATCGTGACATGACAAAAAGTAAAATTTAAAAAATCGAAATTTGGAATGAACTATATCAAAGTTTTAGAAAAAATAGCAGCCCTTATGAACTTGATTAAGACGCCTTTTTGTCAAAAATGATGAGATATGTTGTTTACTTTACCGAACGCATTTTGTCGCTTTCTGTAAGTAGTGTTTTCAGCTTTCTTTTTTTTTTATTGAAATTTTGAATATTCGTGGTATTTAGATGATTTCAATTTTAAAAGTTTACCTACATTCTGTATCAGTGCTTGAGAATAGATTAATTTGAATGTTAGGTCAAATTTAAAACTGAGAATATTTATTTTGATTAAATCAGTAAAAGTATTTGTAGTGAATAAGTGAAAAAAGTATTTGATTCCAACTAAAATGTCGAATATAAAGAAAAGTTATGATATATCTTCAAAATATCATTTATCATCAAGTTTATGGTAATTTTTTATCATCGTCGAACGCATCATTAATTGACATGTAAATATCAGATAACCCGATAAATAATTTTTCCACCTGGATCAACGATATTTTGTGATGTAAACATCCCTTATTTGTATAATTAATATGATTTGAAATTCTTAAATTTAATAAATCTGTGTTTAGAAATTCAAGAGTTTGAAATTGTACAGTACTCGTGTAAAGCTAAATTAGCTTCTGTGGTAAAAGTTTCATGAAGTCAGTGTCTGCATTTTCTTAAATTTTTGATTGTGAAAACAAATTTTTTAAGTGCAAGAACACACATAATTATCTTTAGAACAGGAAAAAATCAAGAGTAAGTAGATAATCGCAGCAGTTAGGTACACGAACAATATGTTAGCTATCTACACGAATCACGCATGCGATCCTCGTAGTTTACGTTAAGTGCGTCGCACCAATGTGGCATCAACTTTCCGCACGCAAAACGACACCAACTCGGCTAACTATCGGTATACAGCGAACAAAATAATCATCCGTATCACGTGCGGAACGTATTCAACCGTGCTAGCGAGTCGCGACTAGGGCCGAGGCGACATGAGGATCTCGGCTTGACTTCGGTGAGCATCAGTCTCGGCACTTAATACGAAATATACGATTTTGTCCATAATATGAACCGAAAGTTCGCTTTTGAGTTGAACCTCTGATAAAGTAGACAGTGGCGAAAATTTCAAACTCAAGCATGTAGTATGTAGGATTATTTTATTTGAATTCACAATCTAGTTTAAGTTTGAACTCCGCGGTAGAATAGGTGGCGCTAGGGTAAGGGCTAGTGAGGTGATGCAAGCAAGAAGCAGTGGGTTGCGTCGTAAAAGTGAGGAACGAACACCTTTTTCTGTAAGAAAACACTGTAAGCATCTTTATCAATTAAAGTATCTGTTTCTCATGATTCGAGCTCTTTCCTTGTGCATGAACTTCCCTATAAATTTGGGGGCTCATCAGGGATACATTTGCCCGAAGAAAGAGTGAATCTGTGAAGTGGTGTTCGACGAAAAAGACGCAGAAGTTGCAACTCCAAGAATGCTCTGTGAATCGAGATGAGATAAAGGGGATTTATCGAATACCTATAGCTGAAACTGAAGAGTGACCAATAGATCGATTCTCATTGACTGACTTTGACAGGAATAGCAGGCGGTTATTCTGTTCATTAATACTGGGTTTGGCAGCCGACTATTCTCGAGGTCAGAAAGAAGGAAAAAGCGGCAGACGGCCATTTTTATGATCAAAGAGGACGAGAATAGCAGGCGAAAATTCTGCTAGGGTAAGGACTAGTGAGGTGGTGCAAGCAAGAAGCAGTGGGTTGCGTCGTGAAAGTGAGGAACGAACACCTTTTTCTGTAAGAAAACACTGTAAGCATCTTTATCAATTAAAGTATCTGTTTCTCATGATTCGAGCTCTTTCCTTGTGCATGAACTTCCCTATATTTATATATAATTAAAAATATATTTTTACTTACATAAAAGCTCGAGTAGAGTTTATAAAATGAATTTTTTGTACTAAGAAGAGCTACTGCCGCGTATGAAAGAGTACAGTACTCGCTTAAGAAAAAATTAGCTTCGGTGGTAGAAATTTCATCGAGTCCAATGTCTGCATTTTCTCACATTTTTTATTGTGAAATCAAATTTTCTAAGTGCAGAAATATTCATAATTACCTTTAGAACAGGACAAAATCAAGAATAAGTAGATCATCACAGAAGTTAGGTCTTTCATCCTTGATGGCATATGTATAGAAATACTCTTGACTAAACTATTGTGACACGTATACTGTCTTACACAACACGAACAATAGCTATTTACACGAATCACGCATGCGATCTCGTAGTTTACGTTAGGTGCGTGGCATCCACCTTGACATTCGAGAATATCGGCAATGGCGAAAAAAATCTTGGAGAGTAAATTTGCATTATAAATAGGAAAAACAAAGAAAAGCGATGTCGAGTGGTGCTGCCTGAAAGCCGTCAGGCATAATCAAACCTTTAGTAAAAAAGCAATTCTGAAATTTAATCACTATACAGAAGCACCATTACTTGAGTTATCCCAACCGCACAGCCTTGAGCTACTGCAATCGCTTTGGTTCGAAAAAGAGTTATACGTTAAAGTTTGCACTTAAATATGACGTTAATATGTCACTTCTTATCACACTGTTAGTAAAATAAAATAATTTAAGTTTAAAAAGACTTCTCATCATATGATGGAAAAAATATAACTGTCTTACAATATGATAATCTGTGATAAAAAATTAGATCTAAAAACTACGACGTTTAAGGCAAATAGATTTTAATACAATATTTTAATGACTCCCTTTTTTTATCAAATGATACTCATCCTTTGTATAACATTGTTTAAATATTTTTTTGACACAGTGTGCGTGAAATGCGTTTTTACACACCCATATGAGTGCGTAAAAAGGCTGATTACGATACAGTTTGCGTAAAATAAAAAAAAATTTATATATATTTATATATATTTTATAATTCATGAAATGCAATAGTTTATTTCAACAACTAATTCATTAATTAATTAATTTTTTTTTCCGTTATTATGAACTGTGCTTAACTTGCGAATTAAATTAAGTTGTATAAAGTTAAAAAACGCCTTATAAACATTTATTGTGTATTTCATTTTGAAAATAATACATAATTAAATATAATAATTTTCACAAATAATTTCAATTAATTTATTCCAATCATCCTTCTACAGAATTATGTAATTAATTACCCTTCTAATTATCCCTATATGGGGGGGGGCTCCGCCCCCTCACACCCACCAGGGCCTGCAGCCCTGTAACCGCTCTTCCGCCCACGTTACCCCCTTTAGTCTCCATCAACCTTACTTTCGTCATATTGTCTCATATCATTGAAACGCATTTTACGCACACCGTGTCAAAAAGTATCGTATGCAACTCGTGCGTGCGATTTACCCACTTGTGGTTATCGCGTGGAACTCGTGCCCACGCGTGTGTAAAACCGCATTTTACGCACATGTTGCATAATATACTATTACAGAATGTAATATTTTTTGTAACCTGATAAAGACCTAACGGAGGTGCCAAAACGTCGGTTTATTTCATTTTGACTATTTGAATAAATTAAAATTGGAACGTATGACCGCAAAATTCTTCTCTCCATTTAGAGATTTTTCCACAAAAATTGCGAGATACGAAAGACGTTATAATATAAAGTTTTTTACTATAAAATTATTACAATAAATTTTTCTACCCTTACTAAATTATTATCGACAAATTAATTAATTTAATAATAAAAATCTGTCTTTACATTCTCACCATATGAGAAAGTATTGGCTTTTTGTGAAAAATGACTCAAAATTTTCATCAAATCTTTACGTTTTGAGATCCCCTGAGTCAGAAAAAACGGTTTTTACGAAAGGGTCTGTATGTCTATACATCTGTCTGTAGGTCGTATACTCGATAACTCTCGTTCGTTAACCTGTCACATTCGACGAAAAATTGTCAAAATAGAAGCATTTTTAGTGTTTTTGAAATAAACTTTAGGAAAAAATCAAAAATGCCAAAATTATAAGTTATTTATACTTTGTAATTATGGAAAGATTAGTCAATAAAATTAATTAGAATTGACATTCTTCTGGGCTTGCACTTGGTAACCCACACAGAACGCACAAAGTGAGTGCTGCCAGAGTAAACACGATGAATTCTATGAAGATTTAGTTGATTATTTATGCCACTAATTATAATTGATATGGATGAATCCCCTGAAAAACAAAGGGGAACTTATAAATTACGCGTGCGAAGAAGAAAACATCGAGCCAAGGAAGAAGTTAGACAAAGATTTGAAGAAAACTCTAGTGTTGATGGTACGTATGTCATTTCAAAGTTTTAGATTAAAGCTTTGACCAGAAAAATCAACATTCTTACATAACTTTATATAATATATATATATATATATATATATATATATATATATATCGCAGTATTCCTTTCGAATAAGTAGAAAAATTGACATGTGCGTATTGTGTTCACCAAAAAAGTTAATCTGAAATTAAGAGTGCTTAAAAATTCCATCGCTCTTAAGCGTTTCAACTCAGACATCAGCCCAGAATATACCTCCCAATTGGGTTTCATCTAAACTCTGGGCTATTTTGTACAGCCTTGAGCTAGTGCACTTGGTCCGATTTGTAAAAGAGCTGTACGCTAAGGCTTGTACGCAAATATGACGTAAATAAATCACTTCTCGACACTCTGTTAGTAAACTGCGTTAATTGAGTATGCATTGTTGAAAATTTTATTGATATTTTAATGCCCTTAAATATACAAGTGGTAAATTAACACATATTCATCAAAAGAAGGTTATGGTGTGAGTTTGGTGGGATTTCGAAGGTATTGTTCATTTTGAGCTGCTCCCAAGGAACCAAACTATCAATTCGAATGTCTACTGTCGCCAGCTAATGAAACTGGACAAAGAAATAAAGGAAAATTGGACAGAACTGGCAACTCGTAAAGGCGTCATCTTCCATCAAGATACCGCCAGACCACATACATCTTTGGTCACTCGCAAAAAATTATTGGAGTTAGGCTGGGAAGTGATGCCTCATCCACTGTATAGTCCTGACCTTGCACTATCCGATTATCATTTATCCCGTTCACTTCAAAACCATTTAAACGGAAAAACATTTGATTCAAATGAGGCTGTCAAAAATGAGTTGATTCGGTTTGTTGCCACTAAGAACCAAACTTTCTTCGAAAGCGGAATTATGAAGCTGACTGAAAGATGGCAAAACGTCATCGAACAAACTAATGAATACATAATTGATTAATGTTTGTTATTTGTATTAATAAACTTGCTTTGAAAATCATGAAAATAAACAAAATTACTTTGTTGCTAACCCAATATAATGTAAAAATTGTTTGAAATTTAATGTTTTATGTTCCATTAGTCTTTTTGTTTTGGTTGAAGAATAAAGTAAACGAACATACAAGGTAGAATCCTCAAATTAGTCATATATTTCTGAAATAAAATGTGATAAGCAAACATTTTTCAGTGTCCATATTACAAAAATGAAGGTGATCAGTATGGAAAGATTTTTATAATAGAGAGAACAAGTGCAATGATAAAATAAAGCGGGCAGAAATAGAGAAATTTCAGATTGTAAACAAAGGTCTTTTATGTTCCGGTGCTAACCAAAAACTGGTGTTTTGTCTTTTTGAATCCTGATACTGAATTTCACTCATGTGTGTCTCCGCTTCTTGGAGAGAAACATGATAATGAAGACCTAGATTGCTGCATACCCAATATTATCAGTTTATTGCTTCTTAACGCATTAGCTACTTTCGATGCATCTTTATAAACTTGTACAAACAAAGTATAATGCAAACTAACCGCATCATGTATCGCTATATACTGCTCAGCAATTCCTATAAGATTTTGGCTTTGGAACAAAAGGTTACCCTAAAACATAGAAAAATGATTCATGAATTTCGAAATAAAGAGCTTTTACAATAATTCTAAACTTAGATTATCTTTGTATTGTATTCATTTTATGTTTAAATATCATTCAAAAGTTTTTGTACATATTACACATTTTAATAAACATATTACTTTTTGAAAAAAATAACATGTTTGTTGGAGCGAAATACATTTCTGTAATTTTCTTCATTTTTTTGTGAAAATAAACGCTCAAATTTTGGGAAAAACAACGACAGTATTAGCGAAAAATCTATTATATTAACAAATGTATAATTTTATATTCAAGGTAACATGTCAAAATTTTTATCTTTCATAGATATTTCGTAATTTTTATTACACAAGTTGTATGAATTTACTAGTTTAATATTTCCACTTATTATGATATATTGCCAACAAAACTTTTGAATATTACAAACCACGGAATTATTCCTAAAATATTTTTTTCATAGGTGAATCCGTGAGTAAATCGAAATTGATCGATGTATAAACTCAATTATATAACTCCTAATTGTATAATACTTTAGTTATTTGCAGTTGTTCTTAACGTAGAATCTACTTACAACATGAAATGGTAAGCTGTCGCTCATTTTAAAATTAAATATTGTAATAAAGGGCTTCCGATTCTCTGTACTGAATTTTGTGACACTTCTATCAACAGGAATTCTTGAATGCTAAAAAATATGACGTTTATGTTTTCTCATATTACCAAAGTACGAGGTTATTAACATGTTGCATCTTTTTGTAAATTAGGAAAAATTGATATGTATGCATTTAAATTTTATTTATTTCAATAGCAATTGAATCAAGTTTATAAACATCATTTCATAAAATTCTAAATGAGCTTCAATTGCACGTAAGTAATCGAAAATTTTCCTTTTGTGTTTCAAATGACTTACGCGAGCTAAATCGTGGCAGCCGTTTGTACTGTCATTTTGAGGGGGGTCCATTCAAAAGCCCGCTAAAGAGACCCACAATGAATTACGATTTTAAAAAAACTACTGCGTAATATTAAATCAAAAACGAACGAGATAGTTTGAAATTTGCTGCAAAATCTTTATTACTTCTCTTAAAAAATTTCACGATTAATGACTCAAAATCAGGCGATCACACTGGTAGACCCCCTTCAGAGTTTGAAACTGTGTATGAGACACCTTTTGGAAAAGTCTCCTATTTCATGTGAAGATTGTGTTATGTTCTAAATTAAAAGTGTTTTTGTACCCAAACCCATCCAACTACTGCTCCTCCTCTTTCTCCAACTGGTTTTTTCGTTGCCAAAGCAGTCATTGCTACATCATCTTGTCTGTCAGCTTCTGGTACGTTCAACTACAAAAGAATTAAATTTTTCTGTTAAAAAAATGCAATGGATTAAGCTTAGATTGGAAAAAGGCGCTTGAATCAAGTAACTTTTAATCAGCCTGATCCGACTCCTGTGCATTTTAGCCATCAACCTTTGGAAGCTCAGTGTCATGAGTTTCTGTTGCGAATTTCCACCACGCGCTGCGCTCCTCGCACGTTGTTGTAACGAGCGACTATAAAGTCTCGCTCGAAGTCGATTATGTAATCGACCTATCGAATCAAACTCGCGGGATTATGAATTTCGTAATAAATAAAAATATGTTTAAATTAAGGAAATTCATGTCTTATCTGAAGAAATGAATTTCCCACGAAAAGGAGCTGAAAATCATAAAAGACCTTGGGAAAAACGTACAAATTCTTTAGCTAGATTTACTATCTTTAAATAATGAACCTAAGATTATTCTGCGAGTGTTTAACATATGTACTCGTCGAGAAACTCGACATTGTAAATTAGTTTTAAGATTTCTCTGTAAGTTATATATCACTTCTATGTATAATAGTTTTAAGGATAAAAAAGGGTTAAGTCGGGACGGTAGGATTTAAATAAATTAAGTTAAGATAGAACTAGGGATTTATAGAGGTAAATATGCATTTCTATTTTAGATAGGAAAAAACGAAACAAAACTGCTAGGGCAAATAAGCATAAAAACTATATAAGTCACGTAGACCTTAAAAGATTTAAAATAGCATGTCTGGTCGCCAGAAGGGAGTAAAAAGTAATCCTTTAAGATTTACTGTTTTACTGCCTTCTCTTGCACTTTCACTGCAAGCGCCATAAAAAACTTGCAGCTGAGAAGAGAGAGACTGGGACTGGGGTCTTCCGAATCGGGCTTCTCCGGACTCGGTTTTCTCTTGTCGAGCTTCTCCGGGAAGTTGGGCTGAGCCCAGCGAGGGTCAGCGTGTGAAATTGAGAGAGAGGGGATGCGTGGGGGAGAGTTGTGAAAGGGGATACGTGATTTGGTGGAGTGAAAGAAAAGTTAGAATATACCGAACTTCTGACGAGAATCGATCCTTTCAGTTTTGACTCTGTAAACTTTCGCGTAGGCCGGTATAATATTTTGTTGAAGTCCAGACTTAACGTTTATAATTACGAACGTTAATATAATAAATACCAGTTTTACCCGAACTTTGTGTTTTTCATTATTTTCTAAAATTCGTATTTTCCCGGTTCTTTTTAAAGATTAACGCCGAGTAAGAACCGACCAATTACACGCGTCAATAACTGTCAACCCACGTGCGGTAGAATATAAACATTAGTGGCAGAAGTTTGAAACTCAACTTATACATTAAAATAACTTGTATAAAATTTCCGCGAGTGAAAGACTATTCGAACCTTGACAAATCAACTTGGATACTGTGTTTCTATCTGATTAATGAGTGTTAATAAATTATTTATGTGCTGGCAATTCGATCCAGTGTTGAAGACTTGTTCCTGCCACTCCAATTTGTTCCTGAGTTCACGATTTGTTCCTGATTTCTCGACTGTTGCTGACTGTTGTTGATTGTTCCTGATTTTTCCTGTGCTGTGCTTCAACGACTTCCAATTCAACTTAAAATCGACTTGGAGTAATTTTCTGATATTGGTGGATCGAGTAGCCAATTGAGGGAAATTAAGAAAAGCGATTTTTCTTATTTTATGTTCATCGAGGGATTCGCATGCGGAGCGGCTTCAACCCATCATCGGAGGATTCAACGGATTCTGCTGCAACATCTCCAAGGATTACCTTCAAAGATTATCTCCAAGGATCATCTTCGAGGAAACCCTGCAAGTTTGTGTTAAGTGCGGGAGTGAACCTTTAATAAAAGGAAAAAGGTCATTGTTTTCTCGAATTATAGTGTTATACCAACGAATTTGGATTATCAGTGCATATCAATAACTATACAGGACTGATGGTTAATGGACTTCAAACGGTTTGGTCGAAGGTCCATGATTCTGCTTGATACTCTGTATTCTCCGTTAAAAAAATTTCCAATTCAAATTTCCACTAAATCTAGTAAAAGTCTCCATAATAACGTACATTAAATTTCATCACATTTTAGTAAATACTGACTTTGACTCGGATTTTGATGCATATATATGTGTATCATTTTAGATATAAAGTTTACTAATATTAATATACTACCACTAATAGTAGTATAATATTGATTTATTTTTTGTTATTTCGTTAAAAATTGATTGAGTTAATGATGGTCTACACGGTTGGAAGTTTCTACCGTAAATAATTTTCCGAAACAGATGACTGAAATCTATCTAGTTACAGCTTCGTGAAATTGGGATTAAGTTTCAAGAGATCCAGTTGCCTTTGTAAATTTATAGAAACAATTTTCTAATTTGCTGTTATAAAATGTTGAATATTCTGACACTTGTATCCGGAAATTCTGAAATTTGTTACAGAATAATTTAACGTTTTAGGTAACTGAGGTTTTATGCAGTTACATGTAGCTGAAACTTTTTACAGTTTCGTAATTTTATGATAAATTTGATAAAAAATTCTGTTACAGTTTGATAGGTTCAGGATACATTTTATGAAAATTCAGTCAAAATTCATAATATTGGGAAAAATTTCAAAAATATTTGTACACTTTCCACAATTTTAAGATACCTTCACTCAAAAACATAAATATCGTGAAATTTTATGTTACCTTTGTAAAATAAAACTTTTGTAAACCCTCGAACATTTCTAGCAGTATATTTTTCTTTTTCATAAAATGCAGAATAGTAAATTTAATTTACTCTCCATATGATGAAGAGTATCGGAAATAATATCTTCCTTTAAATTTTGAAGATTTCTATTGTTTAATACAGATTAATCTTCCATATCTCCCCAGAGATAACATTCGAATTAAGTCTTATATCCACAAATTTCTGCAACTCATTTATTAATTTCCTTAAGCTCATAAGTTAGCTTAATATATTTTCATGTTCTTTGATTAAATTAAATTCTATATTATGGAAAATTCGAAGAAGACTGGAGAGTATAATAATCGATTCCTAATTGTAAATGATGAAACAGAATCATTGCGAACAATAGACGATATCCACAACTCGAATGAAGTTGATGATTCTGACCTAGAGAGTTTTGATAATCTTAATAATTCAATAGCCAGTAATGATAGAGCAGGGTCCCAAGGTCTTAACTAGACACCCTTCAAAATTAGAATGAGCAATCTAGGCGATCTCAACGAAATTATCCGCCGTCAAATAGAAATTCGCGAAACGGAAAAAAAAAATCTCGTGAAATAACTAATTTATCCGCGAGAGTTCCGGAAAAGTCCACTGTCCCTTCCGGAGCTTCGTCTTCAGAGACCTAGAAGGGAAGTAACATACATGCGTGATTTGGTGGAGTGAAAGAAAAGTTAGAATATACCGAACTTCTGACGAGAATCGATCCTTTCAGTTTTGACTCTGTAAACTTTCGCGTAGGCCGGTATAATACTTTTTTGAAGTCCAGACTTAACGTTTATAATTACGAACGTTAATATAATAAATACCAGTTTTACCCGAGCTTTGTGTTTTTAATTATTTTCCAAAATTCGTATTTTCCCGGTTCTTTTTAAAGATTAACGCCGAGTGAGAACCGACCAATTACACGCGTCGCGTAGTTAGACGTTCCGTCGCTCGTAACATTGTCCTGTGTTCATATGCAATTCAAAAGGGAAAAAGTAATTCATTCAAGTAAAACAATAAAAATCTAAACTTTTCCGAATCTAAAAGATGACTTTCGTTCAGAAAGCACTATTTTTAATTGTTTAATTATTCCTAGAGTTCAAGTTGAGACGTATCAAGTAGATGGATAGAAAACAAAACAAAAATCAATGGGAACGATCAGAGATGAAGAAAGATAAAGAAACATTTAAAAATAGCCAACTTTTGATCTAGGTTACAATTTGAATATTATAAATTTAATTCTCTTACATTTCCTACTTGACTCTAATCCACATATTATATTTATATTATTATTTATATATGTACAAACCGATGCTATAACCTTCCCAGCAGCATCCTTCACTTCACGCTTCCAGAGTATATCTTTGGAAAGATAATGTTTATGGCATAAAAAGTGGGTACTTTTCGCAACAAAACATTTTCTTTTAATTGCTCTTTGGTATTCGTCAACTGAACCTTTAGGCACTTTAAAAAAATGAATTTTTTCTTTACCGTGCTACGAGTCATAACCTGACAGTTCGGTACTATATACCGCACCATTTTTATTTCACTAATTCAATCGATATGGATCCATGAAATTGCTACAAACATTATTCAATTCAGTTTTCGTAATTGTCACACTTGTAATCAAATTCAAATGACATAGGATAAGGTGCGAGAAGCGCCACGCGCGGCGGAGAAACGCAACAGAAACTCTTAGCACTAAGGTCAGGCCATCTTGTTTAGGAGTCGGATAGGGCTGCTTTTATTTGATTAAAGTGATCGAATCATGGGATTGAATACGGACAGGTCAATTAATGCATTGAATCGAGAAAATATCTACTTGATGATGAATGATAGTAAAAAGAGCACATATTATTGATCCAAGAAAATATATAATCAATTCGGGTGTACGTTTTGCTTACACGCAAAAAAGGAAATAGTGAATATCATTTTTTTCATACTTCTTATATCAGAATCTGAAGTGTTGCATTTGAACATTGGGCGCAAACAGTATCATAATTTGTAACTTTTAATTCTTAGGCTACCCACCCGAGTCGAAATCCTAAGACTCGCCTCAGTCTCTACTGTCGAGATTGAGGTGAATGTGTGATGATGACTATAAGAATTTGAGAAGAGAATCTATAGATGTTCAGAATTCATAGTCAACTCTCTTCTAGTCATCGAAAACTGCAGATATTACCGTTATTCCATTTTTCGAGGGTGAGGCGATGGCCAACTCTATAGAAACTTACCTCATTAAACACTCGCTTCGGTCTCCTTATGCCCTCTTTTTACCTTCATCCAGTTCTCTTTTCGCTCTCGCTTCATGGGGAGAAAGCCTACTATTTATATTATTAGATTTCATAATTTATTATTACTTACCCAAATTGACAAATTAACATTGACTACGAAATTTCCGTTGGCATAAAGGTCAAAACTAATGAACTTGAGTAGAACTCAATGATTGTATTTGAATTATAATTGCTGTTACTCTTTAAATCTGCATCGGTCAGATTTTCACTAATTGAATCAGTGATTTGCTTTTTCACTTGTTCACCAGTGAACAAGATATATTTCACTGTTAAATCAGTTAATTTTCACTGAAATAATCACTGTTATGTGACTGATTCACAGTAACCTCTTTTTAGATATTGCCGATTCTGTGTTCCATACTGAAAGTCCTTACCATCAGAATTTTACATCTGATACGCATTATTTTTTTTTTTTTTTTTTTTTTTTTTTGAGGAAGGGAGAAATGCTTTATGCACCGTCAAGGGGAATTTGTACCCGCCCTGGTGTGTAGGACTCTGCTGCTCACGCAGCCCTACCCACTAAAACTCCCTTCCTGTCTCCAGGCCGTGGAATCCCACCCCGGAACCGCTGTTAGCCATTACTTCAGGGTGGGGGCCATCTTAGGGCGATGTTAGCCTCTCCTCCTTGCTTCTTCTTCTGTTTCCTATTCGAGACTGCCTCCCGAAAGGCCGCACAGCACATAATCCCCGGTATGTGGTCATTCCGGTTTCCTCTATAGGGTGTCTTACTTAAAGACACCCTTAGCTCCAGTTCCAGTCCTTGGTCGAAGTAGCTCCTGACGGCAACCTGGACGTCCTCCGCTTCAATGGTTGGATCCAGGTCGGCGATCTCGACCGCGATCCTAGGGATGAGATGGCGGACCGTCCTCCTGGCTCCAACCACCTCTCTAAAGACAGTGTCGAGCCTCTCTCTGTTTTTTGTGGAACATTTCAATTCCACTAGCAAATCCTTGGAGAGCGTCTCCCTGACTCCCTGGACTGTTTTGCCCAGTTCGTCAGGGTTGACGCGCTTCTTAAGTTCACGCAGGATGGTAGCTGGTCTTGTTCCTGGATAAGCTCTCCATCTTCTCCAGGGCCGATTCTACCTTCTTGAGGATCTCCAACCACTTCTCGTTCCGCTCGTGAAGCCAGTCCCGGTACTGCCGTATCTGGGACTTATCGGTCTCAAACGGATCCGGCGTCTCCTCCGTCATGTCTAACTCCCCTCCAAACAACTCTTCACACATCGTTTCATTTAAATAGTAATTCTCCATGATTGGTCCCACGATTAGCTAGGGAAGTATTCGGTCCGCCCCTGTAGAGCTCCGCATGCAGGGGTAAGGCCTCAATATTCTAGGAGGTGGCCTGTTTTCCTAGAGACACCGTGTGAGACACCACTCCCTGGTGCCATGTAGCCCTCGGCACGGTAGTTAACACCTTGGCTTAGGGGTTATTCTTTCGAGACCATCCCTGGAACATTGTCCGCGACTGCTTATTTAGTTTTGTATCCGTATTCAGCAGTAACCCTGGGTATAGGGCCCCTCTATCCTCAACCTGATGACGCGCCCAGTGGCCTATTCTAGGGCCCCCTGATCGATTTTGGAAGAAACCAATGCAGGACCGGTGACACGCATTATTTGCGATAGCGTTGAGAATAATAATGGTATAAGGCGCACGCCAATTTTGAGCTTCGATAGAGAAATACTGATCATTAGAATTTTTTCATGCCGGCGGGAAAACATTAAGATCATCAGTATGAAAATAACGATATTCATTATTTTTTTTACCTGCAGCTTGAAATCAATAGCCGAATGCATTTGTTTTAAATACATACGTCCTTATAATGAGTAATTTTTCTGATTGATTAAATTTCTTGGTATAAGAAAACTTGTGTTTCATAATCAGAAAATATTAGCTTCTTTGAAGTCCATTCAGTCAAGTCAATACATTTAATTGACTTAATGAACGTTTTCTTAGTGTATATAAAAAAAGGTAAACCAAATTTTCGTTTCAAATAAAAATTTCATGCAAGGCTACTCACGATTATGATAAATAATGTCTTTGACACTGTTTTATATCCATGAACTGTATAATGTTCACCTGGGTAAGGTGCAGTCCTAGCGGAGATATTTCTATAATGATCGCGAATTTGTTCAAAACAAATTCCAATAGTTAAAACTTGGTCAACACCTAGTCGAGCCCCGCCACAAATGAAAGATTGTTGATTGTATAAAGATACATAGGAGTTTATGTTGCTCCCGCTGGCATGCATATCCTCATTTTGAGAAGTGCTTGTGCTTGGACGAGGCAAAGCACCCAGTGTGGCTAGAACAAATTATTACTTATATACTCTCTAAATCTAAATCTAAAACAAGGATTTTCACTGTGAGAATGGATGAAATATTGTTAATAAAATTTAATAATGCAATTCTCATAGTGATTCGAAAACAAGCTGGGCTCGAGTCACGAATTTCAGATAACTTTTAGTCCCTTCAGATGATATGCAACAGTAAAATTTTGTATTGATTCGCTTTTGTGCTGAAATATGCCTTTCACCACTTAATACGAAATATACTATTTTTTCCATAATATAAACCGTAAGTTCGCTTTTGAGTGCATCAAAAGCGAGCGAAAAATAACTTGTGTACATCGACTTTGTTCCTGCTGAGAGACATACTATTGGTACTGTTAATCTTTTGCAATTTTAAGCAAGATCCTGAAAATCTACTTTCAATTCGTAGACTTCAATGCAACACATCTTTTTTAATAAAAAATATTGAGTCTCACTTTTCAAAAATTGTGACATGACAAAAAGTAAAATTTAAAAAATTGAAAATTTGAATTAACTTTATCGAAGTTTTAGAAAAAATAACAGCCTTTATGAGCTTGATCAAGACGCCTCTGTGTCAAAAATGATGAGATATGTT
Source organism: Diplolepis rosae (assembly GCA_030998225.1). Classification (NCBI taxonomy): domain Eukaryota; kingdom Metazoa; phylum Arthropoda; class Insecta; order Hymenoptera; family Diplolepididae; genus Diplolepis; species Diplolepis rosae. Next base: position 578,928 of record JAPYXD010000754.1, on the reverse strand, counting down.
GTTTACTTTACCGAACGCATTTTGTCGCTTTCTGCAAATAGTGTTTCAAGTTTTTTTTTTTTTTATCGAATTTTTGAATGTTCATGGTATTATTACACATACGTTTTGTTTTTCTAGAGATTGGCAGTATGATAACAAACTACTTACATTCAGTAAATATGTGAGCTAACAAATTTAGATGATTTTAATTTAAAAAGTTTACCTAGATTTTGCATCAGTGCTTGAGAATAGATGAATTTGAACGTTAAGTCGAATTTAAAATTGAGAATATTAAATTTGATTAATTGAGTAAAAGTATTTGTAGTGAATAAGAGAAAAACTTATTTGATTCCAACTAAGTGTTCGAGTTTAAAGAAAAGTTATGATATATCTTTAAAATATTATTTATCATCGAATTTAAGGTAATTTATGCATCATCGTCGAAGGCATCAATAATTTACATGTAATTTTTAGATGACCTGAAAAATAATTTCTCTGCCTGGAAAGTGAGAAGATCCTATTTTGCAACTCGGTAATTTTTTTTAAGGATTCATGTAATTCTTACCATTTGTGCGTTGAAATACTTACAAATGCAAATAATATTTGATATTGTAACTTTTTACTTTTTATAATTATTGCAAGTACGGTTCTTCAGCACGAGAGGAATAGCAAAGATTCCGTTTATTCCTTTAAAACTGTATATTTTGTTTAGAGCCTACGTCTTACATTAAATTTCACCTATCGTTAAATCGTCGATGAATCGAATTGGTTGTACGTAGTACCGCTTTCTAATTAATCCTATCTAAATATTCATTAAAATTATTATCCTTTTTTTTCTACTTAATTTCTTATCTATTGTGTCCTTTATTTTACCACATAATAGTATATAATAATAAGTTATAATAATGTTCGATCGTCTAGTAATTTCCCGAATTGTGTGCATTGGCACGTATTCTATTTTATGTGACTTCGGTGCGTATACGAGTTTTTATGCGTACACTCGAATCTAATCTAGTATTGTAGTTTTTTGCGGCGCTAGTCATTACACTTGATATTTCGCGACTAGTCGCGGCCATTTTGATTTTATCAATCTTGTGTAGTAGTAGCGCGTTGTAATAGAGCATGCACAGTTCAAATGTACAAAGCCTTGTCAGTAGGGTGCTAACGCTGTACGAAGAAGAAGAAGAATAAGAAGAAGATTACGCTTCACTGTATGGTTATAGGCACATGCGCAGTTCAATTTTCACATTACATGCCTTTGTAGCGCAATACACAACATTGCGCTACTCTCAACTGTAGCGAAAAAACGAGTTTACGCGCCGAAGGCACATAATGAGGGTTATTACGCGACGAGCGACAATGCTCGCCGGAGATCGCAGCCGAGACGAAACCGAGGCGCGATCAGTCCTGCGAGCAGTTTAGACGAGTCTCGTAATTACCCGAATTGTGTGCATTGGCACATATTCTATTTTATGTGACTTCGGTGCCTATGCGAGTTTTTATGCGTAGACTCGAATCTAATCTAGTATTCATTATGATTCTCGTCTATTGCACTTGATATTTCGTGACTAGTTCCGGTCATTTTGATTTTCGATTTAGAGAGTTAACCCTCGAACCAGTCGAACGGATCCAAAGCACTCTCCTGATGCTCACGGATCCTCCACGAGCCTTCGACTTCCATCTTCCATTCTTTCGCTCAGCATCCTACCCTATCGCCTTCGGTCCATTATCTGTCCCCACTCACATAGTCTTGCGCGGGTGGGAGATGCGGAGTCTGCGCGATACATGCTGTCGGATGCTGGAGGCCTGCTGCATCCTTGTATGGATGATAGTCATACTACAGGGGTCTATATGTGTACCTTACAATATCTTATCTTATTTTTGGTAAATAAAAGAATAGCAGTAAAAAACGTTTATCTGGTCTAAAATATGTTTAATTATCAAAAAAATATTGTTAGAAATTATTTTCTTTAAAAATTATAAATATTTAGAAGCAGATAAACGTTTCTTAGTGCTTTTTACTTAATTACTTGAAGTTTCAACTTGATATCTCAATTAGTGTACAAATTCGAAGGACGAAAAAAAAGTGTCAATAAAGTAATGATCAGATAAGTAAGACATATGGCCCTAATCTATAAACCAAAATGCATTTTCTCAGACTTAATGTATGTATCATCCTTCGTTTTTAAATAAGTTGCAAATTATTTAAGGACGTGGAAATTGAAGATTGATATCCAACAATACCTAGGCTTGGATTTTTAATTTAAGGTTAATTAATTTTACAAAATTAAATTTTAATATTTTTATTTTGAAACTAAAATTTTATCTGCTTTGCCTGGGGATTCCTTTGAAAAATGCATTAATATGTATCATAGTTTACTTTTATACATATATTTTACTTAATTAATTTAACAGTTATATTGTACTTAATTGATTTTATTTAAATTTCAAATATTTTAAATAGAATTCGTGCGTGGTGCAGTGCGTGAATTTTCAGTCAAACTCGTGATACATACTCAACGGGTGTCAAGAGGACAGCGGGTAAGTCGACGGGTGTCGGACCTTTTAGGGCCATAACCGTCGATTTGCGTTGCCCTCATGGTCGATTGGGCGTGGGCCCTGCTGGGCCACGACCATCGATTTAGCACTCGTTCGCCGCGCTCCTTCCCCCAACGCGCTTCGAATTCCTGGCGAATCGACGGGCGTCGGACTCTGCGAGGTCACGACCGTCGATTCAGCGCTTGGATCCCGCGCTACGCCACCTCGGAGGCCCAGAAACAGGGAAAACGCCGCCGCAAACCCCAGAAGCACCTGAGTAAGAAGCGTAGGAAGAAGAAACGACGCCAGGCTACCGCCCAGGCACCCCAGCGTGACGTGTCCGTCGTCCCTCGCCCCCATCCACGTCAGGCAGCGCCAGGTATTTCAAACTTCCGCCTTTAGCTCCCCCTAAGGTCCGTTCTTGGACCTCGTCTATTCCGGTCCTGAACGAGCCACCGGTAAAGGAACTGCCTACAGCCATCGAACTTTTTCGTCGACAATTGCTGAGCCCTCTGACGGGGATACAATTTTTATTCCGGTCGACGAATCGCCCGAAAAATTCTCGCCACCCCCACGGAAGGTCCTACATAAGGTTAAACGTACACTCTTCCCTCTCAATCCTGGCTCTTCCTCGGCCGCGTAATCTAATCCGAAAGCCGAGTTCACACCGCTAACCCCAGAGTGAACAAACCCCTAAGCTCAGGGTTAACAACTGGTCAGTATTTAGAAAATCTTTTCAGTACCTTTTTAGAATCGTGTCTTAATTTCTAACATTGTACCAGGGTAAAGTCTCACGAATGGTATAGGACAATCAACTTTTTTTCTCAGTGCAGTATTTATCTTATAAAATTTATATCAACTTTTAGTAATGACTGATAACGTATTTATGTATTTTATTCTTCAAACTTTGAGTATAATTTCCTTCAAAAATATTTAAATTTCGAATTTATCATCTTTCTGTGAAAAAAGAGATGCTTTCAACTGTTTAAAATGATTAAAAAATCCTTAAATTTTCTTAAATTTTTGATTGTAAAAACAAATTTTTTAAATGCAGAAACACACATGATTACCTTTAGAACAGGTCAAAATCAAGAATAAATAGATCATTACAGCAGTTAGTTCTTTCATCCTTGATGGCATTTGTATGGAAATACACTTGACTAAATTATTGTGACACGTATGCTGCCTTACTCAACACGAACAATAGCTATCTACACGAATCACGCATACGGTCTCGTAGTTTATGTTAGGTGTGTGGCACCAACGTGGCATTTAGGAGTATCAGTGATAATGCGAAAAATCCTGGAGAGTAAATTTTTATTATAAATAGAGAAACGGTTTAATTGATGCCGTGGACATTCTCTTCTTGTTTTGTATCTTTGAGTCGAATGTCTAATATTGCAACATTTCTACTATTCGCACGCCCAAAATGTTTAAAAATTGCGAAGATTATATACCTGGCAATGTTTAATTAGTAAAAGCAATCTAAAAAATTCTGAAATTTGATTAATATATAGAGGCACCGTTACTTCAGTGATACCAACCATATCCGTGTAGAAATATAAATTTCAAAATCACGTTATTTATATTATCGACTGAATGCGATATTTCACCTTTAATAAAAAATTATATGTTAGTTATACTTTACCGATATTTTTTACAGTGTACTTTGAATAAGTGGTAACCTGAAGGGTATTTTATCACCTTTAATCCACTTTAGAGTTACTTTATCTGAAATCAATTCATGCCAAGCTTTGATACAATAATTTAATCTTTGAATCAAGAGACGTACTTATTTTAACGCTTCCTTTTCCGAGGTCTTTCTAAAAGACTAATGAAGTCTTCAACCGTTGGTGTAACGAGGATTCGATTTCTGTTTCCGGGCGCTGGCAGAGCGGGCCCTTGAAGTTTTTTCCATTTTTAACGATCAGTCGAGCATCTCTTTTTTAAACTGGTTATGGACGAGACTTTTTAACTTACTGTTTCAATTTAGGGGCTTCTACTAATACATAAATTTCTAGCCAGCAAAGCCTCTTGTCATCGTTGTTAAGAGTACAAATTCCATCACTCACAGAATTGAAATTAAGATAATTCAAGCAATCATCGAAAAATAGGTGGTCCCACAATTTTGACCGGTAGTGTATATCTTGGTCATGATTTCCTTTGCGTTTCCTCGCCAGAACGCAATAACTTTCGTAGGGAACATTTTTTTCTCGCACCTGAAGTTTTCAAGATATTGGCTTAAGATTATTAAAATTTACTCACTTCAGGTATTGGGCTAACGGTTAGCGTTACCGATTCCGCAACGTTAGATTTAAATGGGAATAGTTTCGAAACTCCTTAAGATCAGTAATTTTATTTGGAATGTAAACGTTGAAACTATAGTGTAAGAAATTGTGTGTGTTTGTGTAAATCTAATTACCTTATAAGTAATACGGGCTGTCTAGGAACTGTGCAGAACCTTTCCAGTACCCACATTTCGACCAAAAATACTGATAAGTCCATATTCAGAAATTGATGTTTAGTAATAATAATAATAATATCAATTTTTAGGCATTTATCATAGTTTCTTGACAGGCACTAGTTAGTATCTAGAAAACCTTTCCAGAATCGAGTCTCAATTTCTACCCGGGTAAGCAGTTAGGTATCCACTATTACATTTAACTACACGAATCGGTATCGTTGCAACAACTATATCAGTCACAGCTTTTGCATCTATACAGCTGTTTGGTGCAGTACGAGTAGCTTTAACCTTTCTTAACGAGGCAATACTATTCTTCTGCCATAGAGCAAAATGTTTGCAGCTATGGAAACTATAATGTTTATTCAGCGTAGAGAAATTCAAAGTTTCAGATTTCATTGGTCTTTTTATTTTGGTTGAAGAATAAGCTTAACAAACATACAAGCTAGAATTCTCAAAAGAGTCATATATTTCCGACATAAAATGTGATACACAAACATTTTTTAGTGTCTATATTACAAAAATTAAGTTCATTACTATTAAAATATTTATAAAATAAAGAAGACAAGTTTAATGATAAAATCAAGCGGGCACAAATAGAGAAATTTTAGATTGTGAACAAAGGCCTTTTATGTACCTCCAGCGCGTAAACTTTACGCTACAGTTGAGAGAAGCGTAATGTTGCGTATTACGATACAGAGGAATGTAATGTGAAAATTTAACTGCGCATGTGTCTATAACTATACAGCGGAGCGTAATATTCTTCTTCTTATTCTTCGTACAGTGTTGGTACCGTACTGACAAAGCCTTGTACATTTGAACTGTGCATGCTCTATTACAATACGCTACTACTACACATGATCGAGAAAATCAAAATGGCCGGAACTAGTCGTGAAATATCAAGTGCAATGGACGAGAATCATGATGAATACTAGATTAGATTCGAGTGTATGCATAAAAACTCGTATACGCACCGAAGTCACATAAAATAGAATATGCGCCAAAGCACACAATTCGGGTAATTACGAGACTCGCGTAAAATTCTCGCAGGACTGATCGCGCCTCGGCTTCGATCTCCTGCGAGCATTCTCGCTCGTCGCGTAATAACCCTCATTATGCACCTAGGCACATAATGTACTATTATGCTCCGGTGCCATCCAAAAACTAGTGTTTTTTCTTTTTGAATCTTGATAGAGGCCATGCATATACCACGTGGACAATTTTACACCATTTTTTACCCCCCCCCCCCCCCGCCAAGTATTTGATAAAAATATAGATATTATTGGTCTTCAAAAGCGAGGAGGCCAAAAGCCGCGATACATTTTTGCAGATTTAGGGGAATGTGTGTCCACGTGGATTGTAGCCTGACACCTCCGCTCTCCCCCCAAGTTTCCACGTAGTATATAGATGGCCCCATACCAGATTTCACTCATGTGCATCTCCGCTTCTGGGAGAGAAACATAGGAATGATAACCGAGATTGCTCCATACCAAATCTTTTCAGTTTACCGCTTCTTAACGCCCGAGCTACTTTCGCTTCTTCTTCATAAATTTGTAGAAACAAAGTAAACTGATAACGCACATCTGGATATGTCCCTATATACCTCTCAGCAATTCCTATAAGGTTTTGGCTTTGGAACAAAAGGTTACCCTAAAACATACAAATGAGATGATTCATGAATTTCGAAATAAAGAGATTTTACAATACTTCTATATTTATTCTATCTTTGTATTGTATTTATTTCATGTTTAAATATCATTCAAACGTTTTTGTACATATTACACATTTCATTAAACATATTACATTTTACAAAAATTACATGTTTGTTGGAACGCAATACATTTCTGTAATTTCCTTCATTTTTTAATAGTAATAAACGCTTAAATTTGGCGAAGAAAACGACAATACTAGCGAAAATCCTATTATATTAACAAATGTGTAATTTTATATCCAAAATAACATTCAATATTCAACATTTTGATTTTTCCCAGATATTTCGTAATTTTTCATTACACAAGTTTGATCAATTTCCCTGTTAAATATTTTCACTTATTCTGATACATTTTCAAAAAAAATTTAAATGTTACAAACCACGGAATAATTCCTAAAATATTTTTTACAGAGGTGAATACGTGAGTAAAACGAAATCGATCAATTGTATAAACTCGATTATATAACTCCTAATACTATAATATTCTAGTTATTTTCACTTGCTCTTAACTTAGAATGTACTTACAACATAAAATGGTAAGCTGTCGCTCATTTTATAACTATATAGTTCAATATAGGGCTTCCAATTCTCCGTACTGAATCGCTCGACATTTCTATTAACAGGACCTGTTGAACCCTAAACAATATGACGTTTATGATTTTTCATATTACCAAAGTACGAGGTTATTAATATGTTCCATATTGTTTTAAATTCGGAAAAATCGATATGCATGCATCTAAATTTTAATCATTTTAACAGCAATTAAATAAAGTTTATGAAACATCATTTTAAAAAATTCTGAATAAGCTTCAATTACACATAAGTAATGAAAAATTTTGCTTTTAGGTTTCAAACGACTACCGCGGGCTAAATCGTGGCAGCCGTTTGTACTGCCATTTTAAGAAGGGTCCATTCAAAAGCCCGCTAAAGAGACCCACAATGAATTACGATTCTAAAAAACTACTGCGTAATATTAAATCAGAAACGAACGAGATAGTGTAAAATTTGCTGAAAAATCTTCATTATTTCTCTCACAAAATTTCACGATAAATGACTCGAAACTAGGCGATCACACAGGTAGAGACCCTTCAAATTTTGAAACTGAATATGAGACACCTGTCGGAAAAGTATCCTATTACATATCAGGATTGTGTTATTTTATAAATTAAAAGCGTATTTTTACCTCAACATATCCAACTACTACTCCTCCTCTGGTTCGAACTGATTTTTCCGTTGCCAAAGAAGTTAGTGCTACATCATCTTGTCTGTCAGCTTCTGGTACGTTTAACTATAAAAGAATAATATTTTTCTGTTAAAAAAATGCATTAGATTAAGCTTACATTGAAAAAAGGTGCTTGTATCAGGTAAATTTCAATTGATTGAAGCAATTAAATCGTGAAATTGAATACGGACGAATCAATTAATGCATTGAGTCAATAAAAGATTTACTTGGTGATGAATGATAGTAACAAGAGCACATATTATTTATCCAAGAAAATATGTAATCAATTCGGGTGTACATTTTTCTTACAGGCAATAAAGAAAATAGTGAATATCAGAATTTTCATAACTCTTATCAGAATCTGAACTGCTGCATTTGCGCGGAAAAAGTATGATAATTAGTAACTTTGAATTCTTTGGCATCGCAGTTTGCAATATTGGAGGCAATATTCAAACTTCTGACAATCACAATTGCCGATTCTGCGTTCCATACTGAAAATCCTTAGTATAAGAATTTTACATCTGACACGCATTATTATCGATGCCGTTACGCATAATACTGGTATAACGTACGCGCCAATTTTGAGCTTCAGTAGAGAAATACTGATCATTAGAATTTTTTCATGACGGTGGGGAAACATTCAGATCATCAGTATGAAAATAACGATATTCATTATTTTTTTTTACCTGCAGCTTGAAATCAATAGCCGAATGCATTTGTTTTAAATACAGACGTCCTTACAATGAGTACTTTTTCTGATTGATTTAATTTCTTGGTAAAAGAAGACTTTTGTTTCGTAATCAGAAAATATTAGCTTCTTTGAAGTACATTCAGTTAAGTCAATACATTTAATTGACTTAATGAACGTTTTTTTAGTTTATATAAAACAAGGTAAACCAAATTTTCGTTCAAAATTAAAAATTTAATGCAGGGCTACTCACGATTATGATAAATAATTCCTTTGTCACTGTTTTATATCCGTGAACTGTATAATGTTCACCTGAGTAAGGTGCAGTCCTAGCGGAGATATTTCTATAATGATCGCGAATTTCTCCGAAACAAATTTCAATAGTTAAAACTTGGTCAACACCTAGTCGAGCCCCGCCACAAATAAAAGATTGTTGATTGTGGAAAGATACATAGGAGTTTATGTTGTTCCCGGTGGCATGCATAACCTGATTTTGAGAAATTCTCGTGCTTGCATCTGGCAATGCACCCAGTGTGGCTAGAACAAATTATTACTTATATAAATTATTCTTATGAATAAGTGGATTTTGAGGTAAATAATTCGTCCTTGGGTTCTTTTAATTACATAATTCAATGTTTCAAGCTAAAACAAGGCTTTTCAATGTGAGAATGGGTGAAATATTGTTAATAAAATTCAATAATGCAATTCTCATAATGATTCGAAAACAATCTGGGCTAAAGTCACGAATTTAGATAATTTTTAGTCCCTTCAGATGATATGCAACAGTGAAATTGTGTATTAAGGGCGAAGACCTGACGTTCGACGAGACATGCGGCACTAATTTACTTTTCAGCCCATGGGTGGCAAGATATTTTTTGTTTGCCGTATGCCGATATACTCGAGATTCCCCACAACGAGATTCCCTGTAACAAGGCCTCCCTTATACGAGCGCGTCACGGTTCCCCACAACGAGCAGACGATCGACCCCTCTTCCCCCGCTACTAGGAAATGAAGCACGCTCGAATTTGGAACAGTAATCAATGAGTTTGATGGCTTTAATTACAAATTAATGTTTCAATAATTGGTCAATTATTGAAACATTACTTAATTGTGTAATTTTACAGTATTCGAATTGAAAAATTTCTTGAAATATTTGAAAAATTTAATATTTAATTTTCCCAATCTGGAGCTTTCAATATTTTGGTGTAAAGTCGGTTATCGAACATTAAAATTGCATAAGTTTTTTTGGAAATTTTGATATTTCACATATTACTGTAGATAAGTAAAATTCTCCATTTTTTAAACAATATGTATGAAAATTTTATATAATTACAATTAATCAGTATGTATAATTTTGCGCAATTTATTATTGCAATCAATACTAAATGTGTAGTACTATATTTCGAAACGCATTTTTTATAAATCAAAACCAACAGCAACATTTTAACATTTATATTACTGTTTATTACATTTATCATCAAGACTTTTCTTTTTTTTCTGGAAATATTCAAAAATACACCTGATAAGCATAGATATTTTTATTATTATATTATTATATTTTTAGTATTATGAGTACATGATAATGAGGTTATCCTTTAATAAGGTAGACAGTGGCGAAAATTTCAAACTCAACCATCTATCAATTTACATATAATTAAAAATATAATTTTCTCAAATAGAAGTTCGAGTAGACTTTATAAAATGAATTTTTTGTATTAAGAAGAGCTACTTCCACGTATGAAAAAGTACAGTACTTGCTTAAGAAAAAATTATCTTCTGTGGTAGAAATTTCATCGAGCTCAATGTCTGAATTTTCTCAAATTTTTTATTGTGAAATCAAATTTCCTAAGTGCAGAAATATTCATAATTACCTTTAAAACAGGGAAAAATCAAGAATAAATAGATCATCACAGTAGGTAGGTCTTTCATCCTTCATGGCATATGTATGGAAATACTCAAGACTAAATTATTGTGACACGTGTGCACTGTCTTAGACAACACGAAGAATAACTATCTACACGAATCACACAAACGAGCTCGTAGTTTACATTGGGTGTGTGGCACCAACGTGGCATCTGGGAGTATCAGTGATAATGGGAAAAATCTTGGAGAGTAAATTTGCATTATAAATAGGATAAACAAGAGAAAGCGATGACGAGTGGTGATGCCTAAAAGCCGTCAGGCATAATCAAACCTTTAGTGATAAAGCAATTCTGAAATGTGATCACTATACAGAAGCACCATTACTTGAGTTATCCCAACCGCACAGCCTTGAGCTACTGCAATCGCTTTGGTTTGAAAAAGAGTTATACGGTAAAGTTTGCACGTAAATATGGGGTTAATATGTCCCTTCTTATCACACTGTTAGTAAAATAATATATTTTAAGTTGAAAAGACTTCTCATCATATGATGGAAAAAATATAAGTTTCTCGCAATATGATAATCTGTGATAAAAAATTAGATCTAAAAACTACAACGTTTAAGGTAAATAGACTTTAATATTGAATCTATAACTTAATTCATCCGGTTTTTTTTTTAAATTTGAACGTTTATTTAAGAAAAACATATACAATAGTATTATTAAAAGTATTGCCCATCTGAAGCTATGACTTTTTCCCATCTTTCTGGCAATTTGTGGATTCCATCCCAAAAAAACCGCGCCGGCTTGGCGGCCAAGAATAAATCAAGACAATTTTTGATACCCTGTTCTGGTGTGAACCGTATTCCAGTGAGGGCGTTCTGCATCGACCGGAACAAATGGTAGTCAGGAGGGGCAAGGTCTAGGCTATAAGGCGGGTGGGGTAAAACTTCCCATTTACTATTTTCCAAATAGTTCTTAACCGGAATAGCACCATGGGGCCGAGCGTTGTCATGATGGAAAATTATTGCCTCGTGTCTGGTCACATATTCCGGGCGTTTTTCGGCTATTGCTCTCTTCAAACGGATTAATTCTGTTCGGTAGCGTTTTCCATTGATGATTTCACCCGGTTTTAGCAGCTCATAATACAGCACACCCTTCTGATCCCACCAATTACAGAGCATTACCTTCGCGCCATGAGTATTCAGCATTGCAGTTGATTTGGCTCGTTGGCCCGGTTTAAGATACGATTTTTTGCGCTTGGGGTTGTCGTAATGGATCAATTCTTCATAGCCAGTAACAATCCGATGCAAAAATGACTTGTGTTTGTGGCGTTCCAGCAGCATTTCGGACATGCGAAACCGCCTTTCAACGTCTCTCGGCTTGAGTTCATGTGGAACCCGATTTCCTTGCTTTTGAATGTATCCAGCTGCTTTTAAAGGTTTTGAAATGGCTGCTTGAGTGACTCCCAAAGATTCTTCGAGCTCTTCTTGTATTTAGCAACAATCTCCATCGAGTAAGGCTTCCAGTTCTTCATCTTCAATTGTTTTTTCTGCCCAGGACGTTCTTCGTATTCCAAGCCAAAATCAACACTTTTAAATCGTGCAAACCACTTTTGGCACGTTCGCTCAGCTAGAGCATGTTCACCATAAACTTCCACCAAACTACGATGACTTTGGGCAGCAGTTTTCTTCATATTAAAGTAATGAAGAAGAACTCCCCGCAAAAACACTTCTTCAGGCACAAAGTTCGACATATTTGAGTGAAAAAAAATTATTTTTGTTCACGATTCAAATGAATGACATATACTGAAAAAGACGCACAATGACAGTAGCTTTCCAACGCATGTTCGGAATATTGGAACTATGGAATAATAATCAAGTTACGCCATCTCTTAGCAAACCGCACGAATTGAGTTATATATCCAATATTTTAATGAGTCCGTTTTCTTTTCAAATGACACTCATTCTTTGTATAACATTGTTTAAATATTTTTGCAGAATGTAATATTTTTTGTACCCTGATAAAGGCCTAAAGAAGGTGCCAAAACGTCGGTTTATTTCATTTTGACTATTTAAATAATTGAAAATTAGAACGTATGGTCGAAAAATTCTTTTCTGCATTTGGAGATTTATCCACAATAATGCGAGATATGAAAGACGTTATAATATAAAGTTGTTCACTATAAAATTATCACAATGAATTTTTCTACCCTTACTAAATTATTATCGAGAAATTAATTAATATAATAATGAAAATCTATGTTTTTACATTCTCACCATATGAGAAGGTATTGGTTTTTTGTGAAAAATGACTTTCCAAATGTTCATCAAATCTTTACGTGTTGAGACCCCCTGAGTCAGAAAAAACGGTTTTTACGAAAGTGTCTCCATGTCTATACGGCTGTCTGTAGGTTGTCTACTCGATAACTCCCGATGGAATTATCGAAATGAATTAAGCTTTGGTATACTTTATCGGAGCCTAAAAAGTAAGGACAAATTCAATTTTTTTAACAATAATATACGAAATATGAAAGAAACGTAAGGTTGCAAAATTGTTTATTTTAATAAGATCTATAAATTTTGTCTTACATAGTTTTTCATAAAACGCAAATTTTTCATTTTAATTTAAAAAAATGCGATACAAATTCTCAGTAGGGAATTTTTTGGCAAGATATATATTTTATGTTTTGGCTCCAATACAACACCGTAATTCAAAAATAAATGAAATCAGTAGGTTCTTTTGGGAATAGTGTGCATAGCGGGACATTTGGGTCTTCTTTTCTTTCATCAAATCAAATCAAACTGTGGTAGCAGATATTGAATCTCGAGTTTTTTCCCGGAAAATAAATGGGAACTAAACATGTAAGCCTTCAAAGTGATTACTGAAAAACTCAGACACTTTGCTATTGACCTCTTCGCTTCAAGCATGAATACAGAGTGTGAGAAATTGTTATCTTAAAACACAGATCCGAAGTCGTGCTCAATTCATGTTATAAAAATCTATTAAACAGATTGCTAATTTGATGTGTCATTAACAGAGTCTATACATTAAAGAATTTGAAAAACCTCTACGAACGTGGTGGCAATATTGCCTTAATAAGAACATTTTCTCATTCGATGATGACAATGGATACGTAATAGCTTACATTACAAGCATTATTAACCTATTGGCTTATTATTTTTCTGTGGAAAAACTTTTTCATAACGCCTCGTTTGAAAATCCGATTTTCGGTACCTGTAGAGCGGGTTGAACAAACCGCGATCTTTGAATGAGCGAGCTACACTCGTCATACCACGTAGTGGCCATCTTTTAAATGGCGAGTGCAATTCGTCAAAATAGGCCAATGAGTTAAAATAATTTGGACCTACTGAACAATTTCATTAACACATACAGTCCAACGTCGTATTTGGTCCTGTCACACGATAAAGGCAATAATGCAGCAATTGAGTGCTTGCTCAAAGGAATATCTGTTTCAAAACCACTAAGACCTGAGTACAATTATACTTGGGATCCTTCAATATAATATTAAATAAGATTTTCCTGGAAAAGTTAACGCTTAAACTAGTCATCTTAATTGCGTTGTCAACAGGACAATGCATACAGACCATATGTTATATAACGTTGAAAAATACAGTCAAGACTCGTTTATTGCAAGACGAGAGGGACTCCCACCATCGTAACTATCGATAAGGTTGGTTTTCAGAGCAAGCCAGTGGATTGGCTGTCGCCACAACCAGGGTTGTATATACGGCAAAGGTGGGGTTTAGGGGAACGCTCGGGCCTTGCAATAGATGAGTCTTGACTGTATTACATTTACATCAGAAGATTCGATAAAATGATATCAATGCTGCAATTATGCCTTATTATTAGACTCAAATTTCAGACCGACAGCGACTAATGATTGACATAATAAACTTTACCATTATGATGGAACTTTTTCCCAAGGTCTGGTTTACTCTCTAAAATGGTACTTCTTCTCAAGAAATGTAATACATTTAGCCATCAAATTTCTTTCCCTGTATTAGATACATCATCGCTGAATATCATTCAAAAATACTTATTCATGTTTGAAAATTCGCATGAAAAAAAGCTTTCTCTATGACAATTTGCACAATTATTAATGGAACATACACGTTTCAATTTTTAAATGAGTCCAATATTTCTGGCATAAAAATCTAGTAAGTAAACATTTTTTAAGGTCTACACTACACTGTAAACAATTTTTCGAAAATATTTTCGAAAATAGTCGGACAGCTAAAAATACAAATGGGTCGTAAAAATTTCCAAAGATATAGTCGGAAATATTTCTAACATATAACTAGAAATAGTTCCTACTGTTTGGTCGGAGAAATATCCAGTTTATTAAGAAAAATTTATATACTTCATAATTTAATTGGAAAAATATCCAAAAAAAGTGAACAAATTTTCGTTTTTGTGGAATAATTTCCGCTTTTCATGGGAAAAATTTCCTAAAACTTGAGAGATTTGTGAAATGTTCTCACCTTTTTGATATATTTCCTAATGATTCGGAAATAAATCTTAAAATTCGGTCAATTTCCCTCAAATCTATGAAATATTTCCACTTTCTGTAGGAAAATCTATGCTCCCTAAGGATTCAGGAAAATTTTCCTAATGCATAATAGGAAAATTTACCGCTACTTTTTTTACAGTGTAGCTGAAGTAAACTGTGAAAAAATTAGAGTTAGAAAATAGAAAGAACAAATGTAAAAACGACATAAAGGTATTATATGCTACGATGCTGAGCAATAACTGTCGTTGAATCTTTTTGAATCTCCATACCAAATTTCACTCATGAAAGCCTTCACTGTAAACAATTTTTCGGAAATTTTTCCGAAAAAAGTCGGACAGCTTAAAATACAAATAGGTCGTAAATTTTTCCAAAAATATAGTCGGAAATAGTTCCGACATATAACTGGAAACTACTATTTGGTCGGAGAAATATCCAGTTTATTTGGAAAAATTGATATATATTTCATAATTTAAGTGGAAAAATATCCAAAAAATGTGAACAAATTTCCGTTTTTTGTGGAATAATTACCGCTTTTCATGGGAAAAATTTCCTATGCCTTAGGAGATTTGTGAAATGTTCTCACCTTTTTGTTATATTTTCAAATAGTCCGGAAATAAATCCGAAAATTTGGTCAATTTTCCTCAAATCTATAAAATATTTCCACTTTTTGTAGGAAAATCTATGCTCCCTAAGGATTAAGAAAAATTTCCTAATACATAGTAGGAAAATTTACCGATATCTTTTACAGTGTTGTGTCGCCTTTTCTAGAACTAGAAGCTATGTTACATATGGCTTGAAACAAAGAATGCTTTACTTTAAATTCTTGTTTATGAGCATTATTTAACGCATTCTGGATTTCATTTGCACTTGTATAAATATTCCGATAATCAGTAAATATTAGTGTTTTGGCGATGGCGTCGGTAGGATACTCTGTACGTTCCACAGCCATTCCTGCAAGTTGTGAGCATTGGAACAGAAGGTCACCAACGTATCCCTAGAACATAGAAAAATGATTGATGAATTTCTTTCTTTGTCCATCACTATTTTTACCTAGCAGAAATGAACACACAAAAAATGATTTCAATTATTTTGGAAATGACAAGGGAGTAAAAAGTGTCGGTAAGGTAGGGATCGGATAAGTTAGACGTGGCTGAAGGGCATGTAATAGTTAAAAAAAAGTAGCAAGTTCATGTTAACACAACTTGATCCAGTTTCTATATGTTTGTGTCGTAGATAGACTACTTTGTGTTTTAATAGTGGAAAAAAGTTTTCCGATATATTTTGCTTGAATTGAACTTTTTTTCATTTTCGAAACCAAAAGTAGTCTATCTACATCCATTTTTATTTTCCCTACTATTACCCAAATTTTGAAAACAAAATTTTATGTACGTTGGACACAAACATGTAAAAACCTAGTATAAATAAAATTTGCTAATATCTTTAGTATCACGTGCCCTTAACAAAAAATAATGTTCAATTATATAATTTTCAACTTTAAAATATACTAGCGTAACGTCGATATTATTAATGTTGTAATTAAATTCTACGACATTACTAACAATAAGTAGCTAACTCTCATACAGTTGCTTTTTTTAAAAATTATTTAAAAAAAATATAATATCAGAGAAAATAAAAAACATGATAATAAAAAACCATTCTCAAAAGTTCAGTTATAATCTACGAAAAATATATTTTTCATTGTTCATGACTAAATGCACTTACACTAGGAGCATTTTTGCCGTTTGAAAAATTCTCAAATACAGTAGAAATTTTATCACCGTCTTGGGAAAGGCTTTCGGGAAAACGCTGACACCAATTTTCTGAATTCTGCAACACATCATATACGAGTATATGTTTACATACTGTTAGAAAAACTTTAACTAATTTAGTGTAAGTTTTATGCAACTATCGTGTTTCAATGAATTTTTAACCAAAGATATATTGGATCTATAACTTAATTCGTGCGGTTTTTTTTTCAAAATTTGAACGTTTATTTAAGAAAAACATGTACAATAGTATAATTCAAATACCCTGTTCAGATACCCTATTCTGATGTGAACCGTATTCCAGTGAGGGCGTTCTGCATCGACCGGAACAAATGGTAGTCAGAAGGGGCAAGGTCTGGGCTATAAGGCGGGTGGGGTAAAACTTCCCATCCACTGTTTCCCAAATAGTTCTTAAACGGAATAGCAACATGGGGCCGAGCGTTGTCATGATGGAAAATTATTGCCTCGTGTCTGGTCGCATATTCCGGGCGTTTTTCGGCTATTGCTCTCTTCAAACGGATTAATTGTGTTCGGTAGCGTTCTCCATTGATGTTTTCACCCGGTTTTAGCAGCTCATAATACAGTACACCCTTCTGATCCCACCAATTACAGAGCTTTACCTTCGCGCTATGGATATTCGGCTTTGCCGTTGATTTGGCTGGTTGGCCGGATTTCACATATAAATTTTTGCACTTGGGTTGTCGTAATGGATCCATTTCTCATCACCAGTAACAATCCGATGCAAAAATGACTTCTTTTTGTGGCATTCCAGAAGCATTTCGGACATGCAAAACCGCCTTTCAATGTCTCTCGGCTTGAGTTCATGTGGAACCCAATTTCCTTGCTTTTAAATGTATCCGGCTGCTTTTAAACGTTTTGAAATAGCTGCTTGACTGACTCCCAAAGATTCTGCGAGCTCTTCTAGTGTTTGGCAACAATCTTCATCGAGTAATGCTTCCAGTTCTTCATCTTCAAACTTTTTTGGCTGCCCAGGATGTTCTTCATCTTCCTAACCAAAATCACCACTTTTAGATCGTGCAAACCACTTTTGGCACGTTCGTTTTAAAGTATAATTTTCTCTTAGTTACTCTTTCAAAACAAGGTAATTATTGTTACTTTCTTCGTTACTTTCATATTTTAGAAATATGAGTAATGTGTACTAAGCAAAATAATAATCAACGCTTATTTATATCTGTATTCCTTGTTTGTTTTTAACATTAGTAATTGTTCGAAAGTATTGTTGGTGAATCTGCCCCTTCTGCCGCCACCATCTGAATAGTCAAAAAAATCGCTGCAAAAGCAATAAACTGTTTAATGTCGTAATAAAAAAATTCTAGAAGTAACGATTTCTATTATTACCGTTACTGAAAAAATGTAACCTCGAGCAATAGTGTTTTTCACACTGATTATCTGCAGCTGTGTATTGAAATTGATTATAGATTCTAGTTGATTTACTATTTTCTGTGATAAATATATAAAAGAATAATTGAAAAATTGACAGCAAGTTGAAAGCGCTGGAGCACAGAGCTTAAAATCTTGTTTGTGTTTTTTGTACTACCTAATCTGTATGGTTTCTGAACCATACAATTATATCATTTTTTCTAAGAACTTATCCAATGTGTTTTCTTTTTTTTTACGGAAAATCTTGTAAGTATACATAATATTGGCATTTTTTATTTTGAAAGGGGCGCCATGAAAAATTTTTCTCGAGGGCGTCACAGAGGCTAAAGCTGGCACTAAGCAAATTGATCCTATTTCAGTAAGAGTTCTCTTACGACCGAGAGAACACGCTAGGCGCTACGTTCATAGGTAGACGTGGCCTAATATCTCGATTGTAAGAGAATTCTTGCTGAAATAGGATGAGTTTCTTGCAACTGTAGCAAGGTGAAAGTCTAGCTATTTTCGTAACGAACATTGCTCTGACAGCATATGACACTAGGAATAATGGCATGTGCTTGGTTCTTTTATAGTATAAGACATTCCATACTAAATTTCCTAAGCCAACATTGGTAGAAGCTCATATCAATTGGGCACATTAAGATCGATGATTTTTTAGCATGAAGCATGACCAGTGTTCTTGCTATTATAGTCAGATTTTTTCTTGTTTAACAAATTTTCAATAGGGCAATATCATTATAGTAAAAGGTTAACCAAGTTTGCGAAAGTTCACTGCTGGTTATACTACTGTGGGCAAAAACTAAGGTGAATTTTTAATGTAAACTTCGCGGGCTAACCGATTCGGACAAAGTCTTTTATTTTTATGCTGGTCCTACTGTTACTGACATCTATGCCAAGTTTCATGTCAATGTCATCATTTTTCTAGACGACTACAGGTGATTTTTTTTATTTTTACAATGTCTGAATTTGTTGAACAAAGAAGTGCCATTAAATTTTGTTTGCGGAATGAAATTTCAGTTGCGGAATTGCAATTCCGGAAATCGAATTTAATAAGTGTTTCGACGATTGGAAAAAATGTTGGCATAAGTGCAGTATATCGGGAGGGGATTACTTTGAAGGGGATGAAGTATTGATTTGGATGAATAAATAAAGATTTTTCATTTTATAACAAAATTCTCCTTAATTTTTGCCTACAGTAGTATACTGTACTAGTTCAATATTATTTTTACTACCGGCATTGAGTACATGGTCAAAATGAATTTTTTTTCAATCCCGTAATTTATCATCAGTATTTTGAATGATCAAAGATTTCAGTAGACTACAACGTACTATTAGCAGAATATTTTGAATACGATATATTCATCTACTATTTAATTTGAAATGAAGCATGATCAATTTAATAAATGCTTTTTTCAAATTTGGGATCTGCATTATTATAGAAAAAAATATAAAAAACTTCTATTATCTTGAGAGGAATGTTGTTGTGTTTTGCGAAAAGTTTTGTCAATCTCAAGAAGCTAGTTGCATATAAATTAGAACCAGTTTAACATTGGCCCAATACTGGCAACCAGTACTAAAAGTTAATCGTTAGTATTATACAATTATTGTTCCCCCTATATATCATTGTTATATCATATTTTTGCCTGTCCTCGTGTGGTATTTCCAACTACAACAAAATTAAACTTTTTTTTTAGAGAATTCAATACATTAAAGTAATATACCACAAGTTTAAAGAATTTTGCGTTCCAAGCCTTCAATTTCGTGTAAGATTACTCACCATTATAATAAAAAATTTCTTGTTCACTTTTTAAAATTTTCTAATCTCATAAGGTTCAACATTGAGAGATGGAATCACAGCGTAGGTTTTCGAATAAAATTTGGAAATTTCATAAAAACAAGGTTTAATAGTTAAAGCTTGATCAACCGTCATTCGGGCCCCGCCACAAACGTGACCTTTATCCCTCTCGAAAGACACATAGGAGTTTTTGTCGTGCTCACTAGTATGCTTTTCTTGAGGGGTACCTGTCATTGCTCCTTCCCATGCTCCAAGTGTAGCTAAAAAAAGAT
The DNA here is from genome assembly GCA_030998225.1 of Diplolepis rosae. Classification (NCBI taxonomy): domain Eukaryota; kingdom Metazoa; phylum Arthropoda; class Insecta; order Hymenoptera; family Diplolepididae; genus Diplolepis; species Diplolepis rosae. The sequence goes on along the minus strand of JAPYXD010000754.1, from coordinate 558,705 downwards.
TAAATTATTTAGGGATTGTTATTATTACGTTTCATTTCCTTGTACTTTGTAAACACTTTGCAGAGCAAACTTCACACTCATGCAATCCCTCTGTTTCGCCCCTTGTAATGTAATATACTATACAAGGGGCGAAATAGAGCGATTGCATGAGTGTGAAGTTTGCTGCCCGAGTGAAACGAGGGCTGCAATCACACGAAATGCTTTCGCTGTGTTTTGTTTCGAGTAATGTACACTATTTTTCATAGCAACTCTTTTGAGAATCTGATTGGCTGTAACTGTGGAGCGGGTTGAAACAGCGACTTTCAGCCCTAGGGTTGAAAATCGTAGTTTCAACCCGCTCTACAGGCACCGCAAATTGGATTTTCAAAGGAGGCGCTATGAAAAAACCATTTTTCCACAGGTCATTTTTGACGTGAAATTTCCCGCTCTTTTCGTATCCAGAGTCAAAAATAGTGGTTCTTATTTAAGAAAAGGGTCTTACCTCCATCTGACCTTGAAAATTGATGGTACAGTCGAATGCCCCCCTCAATTCTGGGCTATCTTTGTCCGAACCATTTTTTCGTAGATAATAGTATATTACGTGCCTAGGCGCATAATGAGGGTTATTGCGCGACGAGCGACAATGCTTGCAGGAGATCGAAGCCATGACGTAGTCGAGGCTTAGGTGAGGCATAGTCGAGACAAAGCCGAGACGAAGCCGAGACAAAGCCGAGACGAAGCTGAGGCGCCATCAGTCCTGCGAGCATTGTCGCGAGTCTCGTAATTTCTCGAATTGTGTGCATTGGCACGTATTCTATTTTAAGTGACTTCGGTGCGTATATGAGTTTTTGTGCGTACACTCGAATCTAATCTAGTATTGTAGTTGTTTGCGGCGCTAGTCATTACACTTGATATTTCGCGACTAGTCCCGGTCATTCTGATTTCATCGATCTTGTGTAATAGTCGCGTGTTATAATAGAGCATGCGCAGTTCAAATGTACAAGGCTTTGTCAGTGGGGTGCTAAAGCTGTACGAAGAAGAAGAAGAAGAATAAGAAGAAGATTGTGCTCCGCTGTATGGCTATAGGCGCATGCGCAGTTCAATTTTTACATAAAGTATTTTATGTGCCTCAGCCGCGGAAACTCGCTTTTCCGTTACAGCTGAGAAAAAAGGAATGTTGTATATTCCGTTACAGAGGAATACAATGTAGAAATTGAACTGCGCATGCGCATATAGTCGTGCAGTGGAACGCAATCTTTTTCTTATTCTTCATCTTCTCACTTCTTCTTCGTACAGCGTTAGCACCTTACTGGCAAAGCCTTGTACATTTGAACTGCCCATGCGTCTATTAGAATCCATTACTACTACACAAGATCGATAAAATCAAAATGGCCGGAACTAGTCGTGACATATCAAGTGTAATGTCTAGCGCCGCAAACAACTAAAATATTAGATTAGATTCGAGTGTACGCATAAAAACTCGTATCCGCACCAAAGACACATAAAATAGAATACGTGCCAATGCACACAATTTGGGAAATTGCGAGACTCGCGACAATGCTCGCAGGACTGATCGCACCTCGGCTTCGTCTCGGCTTTGTCTCGGCTTCGTCTCAGCTTTGCCTCAGCTACGACTCGAATATGCCTTGGCTTCGATCTCCTGCGAGCATTGTCGCTCGTCACGCAATAACCCTCATTGTGTGCCTAGGCACGTAATATACTATTAGAAGATATTTGGGATTATAGATTAAAATGGGTCACCGCGTATATAAAATGTACATACCTTTATAAAAAGAAAGAACCAAAAATAAATGGAGTTTTACAGCTGTCCAGCCGTTTATCATCGTTGACCTACAGAATCTTGTTTTGATGAAAGATGAATTGTATATTTAATTATTATAATTATATAGCGAAACCAGTTGTAATACAAAGTAGTGGAAAATGAATTCATTGGTGACAAACCGAATTCGAATCCAATAATTTGAGATAAAGCACTGGCGCTGTTGACGCTTGTTATGTGACACGTACGCTATCTTATTAGCTTAGTTCTGATATGATTCTTCAGGCTATGTCATATACGAGACACTGAGGACAATGTAATATTCTTGTTTGCGGAAAAAGTAAAAATATACAGCACTATGTGGATATTTCTTTGGGGAGAGGGCATTCGTGAATAAAATACATCTGTTTGGAAAAAACGCCGTCGTTCAAATTGTCCCCTGGAAGGTTTCTTTTCCACATCAAATTTCAATGATTTTAATTACAGATCCTAATGCAAAATTTAAACGCGCACATTTCAAATCTTATGAAAAAATTGGTTGATTCAGTTAGCTTTCATGATAATTAAGAAGAGATGACTTTCTTTCTTATTAAGAAAATAATTATTTTTCCGTACTTAACTCGTCATAGATTCTGAACAAAAATGGATTCGTTGGAACTATTCTGAGAAAGAAAACACTATAATGTAAATAAACTAACAACACTCTCATAACTACGAATAATCGTTTCTGAAATTGTATCAAAATTCGTTATCATGCCACGGCAAAAATAATGTAATGAAATTTTCAAGTAAAAAGTCGTCTTTTAGAAATTGCAGAACTGAAATTGACCACTTCATCCATCAGAGCTTAAAGGTATACCTATTTAAATACATTTAATTATTTTTTTGTTTTTTGAGGAATAGTATAAACGAACACACAAGGTATATTTTGAAATAACTTATTTATATTCCCAACATGAAGTGTGACACATGCCAATATCGTACGTTCTATACATTACAGGAACTAGATCATGCAATTACAAGATTCATACTAAAAAGGAAGAGAGCGCAAACGGAATAAGGTAACTAAAAACAAGCAACTCTAAAATTGTGAGTCAAAATTTCCCATTCTCCGATACTCATTATTATTATAACTTTTTGAGTATCCATACTAGACTCCACTTATTAGATTTACGGTCCTCTGTATTAAATCAAAATTGATAAGATGCGCTGAATGACAAAATCGGATTTTCACGTTGGGATTATTCTGCTACTACTTATCTGAGAACGTGATAACTTTTGAAAGCATGATCCCCACGTGAAAAAATTTCCTGGAAAGTATTTCAGGAAATTCTTGTTGCAAATTCTGCTGACTGTTCATGGAAATTCCACTCATTTTCCGATTGATTGATTCCCAGGAATATTGGCCGTCACCTCAACATATTCTGTTTGCACTAAGTATCTAAAGTACATTTTCTTCTGGGAATATGGATTCTGCATAAATAACACATCACTCAATAAGTTTCCGATCTGACATACAGATGGCACCACTGTGGTCAAACAAACATTGCTTTTTAATGGGAAAAAATTTTGTTAAAGCAAAGCAGTGGCTTGATAAGTGTTATGGGGACTCTACACCAGGGAAATCAACAATCATCAACTAGTATGCTCAATTTAAACGCGGTCGTACAAACACCGATGACACTAAACGTTCTGGTCGCCCAAAGGTTATGGCATCCGTATTTTGGAACGCGCATGGTATTTTGTTCACCGACTAGCATAAGAAAGGTGAAACCATTAACTGCGGCTATTACATGGTATTACTGGATCGATTGAGCGTATATTTATTATATTTATTATGGAGAGGAAAAGACATATGAGTAAAAACAGAAGTAAAAACTATCCAGAGAAGAAAAAACTTCGAGAAGAACAGGCAAAGACTTACGATGCGATGAAATTGAGGTTATAGATGATGTTTCCGATGATTATTCTGCAAGTAATTAATTAAAAATATTTATTTAAAGAGAAAAATAATGTTGGATACATGTCCTATACTCAAAACTTAATTTTTTAATCTTCGTTAATGTTAAAATGAGATATTTTTAACTGAGCAGCTATATTCCTACTTCAAAAATTATATCAAAGTCTTCATTTTTCGAAACTGGCGATAATTGAAGTGGTTACAGCAAACGTCACAATGGAGGGTGAGACCAGGGTTGTTGTTTTGGAGGTTTTTTCGAAACAGACGATGTCTACTCCTGCGTTAGTAGGTAGGGATGAGCTGAGGCTTTTTGGTTTCGAACTAACGAAGAATCTCGCGTATGACAGTAGGGTCGCGTCCGGAATCATGAATATCAATATCGAACAAGAGGACGCCAATTATAAGCTTAAAAACAATCAGAATATATCACAGTCAGACCGTGTTAAGCTGGTTGAAGCTTTTGATGAACTCACGGTAATTAATTTCGATCAATTAAGGAGAGTATACCAAGTAAATGATTAAAAAAATTGGTTCTTTTTTTTGTTAACATGATTTTACTGTAGAACTATTCAAGAATATTTCTGTGAAATTTAGAGCTGAAATTCCTAAAATTGGAGGAGGTATGCATAATTTTATCTAACGCTGCGCCCGGCCCTTGTCACCCGACGCGCTCGGTCTCCATAGACCCATCACCGCGTTATAAAAACAATGCCAAAAGGCAGGTGTTCTTTGGAGTCAAGGCTATTAAAAAGAAAAATAGATTGTTCTAGAATGTGATAATGCCTTTTTTAGTTGTGTACGGATCAGGCATCGCTGATTGACTTTTTTAATCGAAAGTTAAAATAAAAAACCTTTTTTCCCATAGCAAAACTTTAAGCGCGTTTTCCCAAAAAAACATGTTTTTAAAACGGTGTTCCTAGTTGCAAAAAAACCGCTTAAACGATTGACCTAAAATTTTTACCAGATATGTAAAACACTTTGGTCTAGTCCCTAACGTTTTTCTTTTTTCCAAAAAAAATTTCTATCGACAATTTTTAGTAAAAAATAACTTGCAAAAAATTGATTTTTTTAGTTTTTAAGCTATTGTAAGTAAACAAATTTTTTTTTCAAGAAACAAAAAACGTCAGGGACGAGTAAACTCAATAACGAAATAAATTTAGGTTATCAAACTCTTCTTAAAAGGAGAGAGTTGGTATCAAGGGGCTCAATGCTGCTAGGTATGCTAAAATTTATTCTTGTTTAACGATCAGTCGAGCATCTCTTTTTTAAACTGGTTATGGACGAGACTTTTTAAATTAATGTTTCAATTTAGGGGCTTCTACTAATACATAATTTTCTAGCCAGCAAAGCCTCTTGTCTTCGTTGTATTTTCAAACAATTTTCTTCTCCACAAGGATCTAAGGTGATCGCTCAATGCAAGACTCTAGCGGGAAATAAAATAGTTTCAAAAAATTTAGTTTGTCTGTATACTTTTAATCTTAAGTTATTAAGTTGTTATTGTTTCTACCATATTTTTTATATTAGATCTGACTCTAGAACATTTGTTCGGTAGTCAATAATATATTCATTTGAACACGAGCACTCATGCAATAACAATGCCTACTTACCTGATTAATAGAAAAACCAAAGCAGATTGCAGTTTTTTCTATATAATCGCTGGATATTATTCTTAAATACTTATTCAAGTTCTAAATTTTCTCAAACCTAAAGCTTTCTTCTTGAACATTTTCCCAATTACTGAGTTTTTAAATGTTCGCTAAAAATTGCTAATTATTAATATAATTTTTGATTCACTGAAGAAACTATATGGTTGACAACTATATTCTTGCCCTCACAAGCTTATTTTCTGGTCTGTGAATCAAAACTAGTATTTGGTCCTCACATCCACAGTGGTATAGTTACAGCAACTATAATAAATATTTGGGTTTAAATAAAACCGAATATTATTTTTCTACTAACGGCTCATAAAGTGCATTCTATTGCCTCCTGCGAGGCCAACAAATCCATTTTTAGACCCTCTAGTAGAAAAAAAATCGTTTACAATATGGGAAAAACAAAACATCTATTTTACTCATGTGAGTGTTTCCCTCATTTTGATCAAGCATTAAACTTCATACTCGCAAAATAATAGTATATTGCGCAACTAGGTGAAAAAAAATTATTTTGCTGGTGTGAAGTTTTATGCCCAAGCAAAGCGATGGTAACAACCACACAAGTGAAATTAATGTTTCTCCCGTGTCATACACAATTCTTTTTCTACCATGGGGTCAAAAAATGTATTTGTCTGCCCCACACGAGGAAATGAAATGTACTTTATGACCCCGATGTAGAAAAACTTTTTTTTCCTAGTGGCACAATACACTATTATCATCGAGTTCATTATGAATACTTTCTATTATGTTTGAAAGAACAAATAATGCAGATGTAATTATCAGATAACCCAATAAATAAGAAGAAAATCCAGGTGTGAAGGGGTTATACTGAGTTGAGATTCGTTTTCAGTCGGTAAAAATACATAGGAATAGCACGGTCCTACATAATTGCGCAGATCACTTTTTTTTCATGGGCCTGTGTAATTTTTACATCTAGAATATAAGATCCTATTATGAAAACCATTAGATGCTTTTTGACGTTTTGTGTATTTATAACGGTTAACATCTTCAAATATTTTTGAAGTCAAAGGACCCCGAACAAAATGTACACAAAATGGCTTTCAGTCGATTTCGGTTAAACTTTGTGAAATTCTAGTTCTCATGGTCCCGATCAAATGTGTCAATCTGCACAAAGTCCAAAAATGGAGAGTTTTCGGGTTACAGAGAGTTAAACATCCAACCATTTTAACAATCTTAGACCAATATCTTGAAAACTGCAGGTCCAAGAAAAAAATGTTCCCTACGAAAATGATTGCGTTCTGGCGAGGAAACGTAAAAGACACAGGTAATTTGTCAAGGTCACTCAAGGTGAAGTTGTCATTTGTTGCTAATGTTCTGCCAATAAAGGCAAGATATGGACAGGAAATGAATATATAGCCAATGAAGGCAAGACATGAACAGCACTTAGACAATATCCAGCCAATTAAGGCAAGACATGAGCAGGACTTAGTTAAGATCCAGAAAATAAAAGCAAGACATGAATAGAGTCTTGTCAATATCTAGCCAAAGAAGGCAAGTAATGTACAGCACTTATTCAATATCCAGCCAATAAATGCAAGACTTAAGCATGACTTAGTCAATATACAGTACCGGTCAGAATTGGGGGAAGACCTGTTTTTTGATAATTGCTTAAATTATCCTAATTTGAATTATGTGAGTGAAAAAATTTGTTCTCTTAATTAAATTCCAAACTATCAAAATTCTTCATAAAATGAGCCTAGCATGAATTCATTTTGTTAATTTTTGACGAAGTTATTACAGAAAAAGTCAAAATTTCAATTCTTTCTTAAATTCTAAATAAATTTTGAAATAATCAACATTTTTTAATGTTCTTCGACTAATTTTAAAGCTACATTTCTACAAAATCCAACAAAATTCTTGGAATTGATGTGTGATTTTTTTCTCACATACTGCTCAAGGTTAAAGTTCAAATAAAAAAGTTTGAAAAATCTCAGCTTTTGCTGAGAAAAACATTTTTATAAGAAATATAAAACATATAATCATGAATTATGTATCGAATCCGCTTAAAATATATATTCATATGATCTTAATTATGATTAACCTACAGGTCAAATGTTATCGAAATTTCCCTACTTTTTTGTTACAATTTCAACTCTTTGCATTATGCAAGAAAAAAATTATAGATTTATAATGACAATTTACTGCGATTTTGTAGAATCTTAGCTTTGAAATGAGCCTAAGAATATTAAAAAATGTTGATTGTTTCAAAAGTTATTTAAAATTTAAGAAAACATTGAAATTTGGACTTTTTTTGCAATAACTTCTTCAAAATTTCACGAGTCGATTTCATTCCAGACTAATTTTAAAGATAACTTTGATGACTTTCACATTATAAAGAGTACAAATTTCATCATTCACAGAATTTAAATTAAGATAATTTAAGCAATCATCGAAAAACAGGTGGTCCCACAATTCTGACAGGTACTGTATATCTTGGTCATGATTTCCTTTGCGTTTCCTTGCCAGAACGCAATAACTTTCGTAGGGAACATTTTTTTCTCGCACCTGCAATTTTCAAGATATTGGCATAAGATTATTAAAATTTACCTACTTCACGTATTAGGCTAACGGTTAGCGTTACCGATTCCGCAACGTTAGATTTAAATGGGAATAGTTTCGAAACTCCTTAGGATCAGTAATTTTATTTGAAATGTAAACGTTAAAACTATAGTGTAACAAATTGTGTGTTTGTGTAAATCTAATTACCTTATAAGTAATACAGGCTGTCTAGGAGCTGTGCAGAACCTTTCCAGTACCTAGATTTCGACCAAAAATACTGATAAGTCCATATTCAGAAATTGATATTTAGTTATAATAATATTAATTTTTAGGAATTCATCATAGTTTCTTGACAGGCACTAGTTAGTATCTAGAAAAACTTGTTAGAACCTTTCCAAAATCTAATCTCAATTTCTACCCGGGTAAGCAGTTAGGTATCCACTATTACATGTAACTACACGAATCGGTATTGTTGCAACAACTTTATCAGTCACAGTTTTTGCATCTATGCAGCTGTTTAGTGCAGTTTCAGGTTTCATTGGTCTTTTTATTTTGGTTGAAGAATAAGCTAAACAAACATACAAGCTAGAATTCTCAAAGAAGTCATATATTTCCGACATAAAATGTGATATACAAACATTTTTTAGTGTCTATATTACAAAAATTAAGTTCATTACTATTGAAATATTTATATAATAAAAAAGACAAGTTTAATGATAAAATCAAGCGGGCACAAATAGAGAAATTTTAGATTGTGAACACAGGTCTTTTATGTGCCTCCGGCGCGTAAACTTTACGCTACAGTTGAGAGTAGCGTAATATTACAATACGCTGCTACTACACAAGATCGAGAAAATCAAAATGGCCGAAACGAGTCGCGAAATATCAAGTGCAATGGACGAGAATCATGATGAATACTAGATTAGACTCGAGTGTACCCATAAAAACTCGTATACGCACCGAAGTCACATAAAATAGAATATGCGCCAATGCACACAATTCGGGTGATTACGAGACTCGCTTAAAATGGTCGCAGTACTGATTGCGCCTCGGCTTCGATCTCCTGCGAGCATTGTCGCTCGTCGCGTTATAACCCTCATTATGCGCCTAGGCACATAATGTACTATTATGCTCCGGTGCCAACCATAAACTAGTGTTTTTTCTTTTTGAATCTTGATAGAGGCCATCCATATACCACGTGGACAATTTTACCCCATTTTTCCCCCCCCCCCCCCCCCCCGCCGTTCACATATTTTATAAAAATATAAATATTATTGGGCTTCAAAAGCGAGGAGGCCAAAAGCAGCGATACATTTTTGCAGATTTAGGGGAATGTGTGTCCACGTGGATTCTAGCCTGACACCTCCCCTTTGCCCCCAAATTTCCACGTCCATACCAGATTTCACTCATGTGCATCTCCGCTTCTGGGAGAGAAACATAGGAATGATAACCGAGATCGCTGCATACCAAATATTTTCTGTTCATTGCTTCTTAACGCCTCAGCTACTTTCGCTTCTTGGTCATAAACTTGTAGAAACAAAGTAAACTGATAACGCACATCTGGATATGTCCCTATATACCTATCAGCAATTCCTATAAGCTTTTGGTTTTGGAACAAAAGGTTACCCTAAAACATAGAAAAATGATTTATGAATTTCAAAATAAAGAGATTTTACAATACTTCTAAACTTATATTATCTTTGTATTGTATTTATTTCATGTTTAAATATCATTCAAACGTTTTTGTACATATTACACATTTCATTAAACATATTACATCTTACAAAAATTACATGTTTGTTGGAGCACAATACATTTCTGTAATTTCCTTCATTTTTTTATAGTAATAAACACTCAAATTTGGCGAAGAAAACGACAGTATTAGCGAAAATCCTACTATATTAACAAATGTATAATTTTATATTCAAAATAACACGTGAAAATTTTTATTTTTCCCAGATAGTTCGTAATTTTTCATTACACAAGTTCTATAAATTTCCTTGTTAAATATTTTCTCTTATTCTGATACATTTTCAAAAAATTTTTAAATGTTACAAACCACGGAATAATTTCTAAAATATTTTTTACAGAGGTGAATTCGTGAGTAAAACGAAATCGATCAATTGTATAAACTCGATTGTATAGCTCCTAATATCATAATATTCTAGTTACTTTCACTTGCTCTTAACTTAGAATGTACTTACAACATGAAATGGTAAGCCGTCGCTCATTTTATAATTATATAGTTCAATATAGGGCTGCCAAATCTCCGTACCAAACTCTAGGACACCTTCATTAACAGGACCTATTGAATCCTAAAAAATATGGCGTTTATGTTTTTTCATATTACCAATCTTTAAGTAAGTTTAAGTTCAAGTAATGGAAAATTTTGCTCTTAGGTTTCAAACGACTGCCGCGGGCTAAATCGTTGCAGCCGTTTGTACTGCTATTTTGAGGGGGGTCCATTCAAAAGTCCGCTGAAGAGGCACACAATGAATTACGATCTTAAAAAAAAACTACTGTGTAATGTTAAATCAAAAACGAAGGAGATAGTGTAAAATTTGCTGAAAAATCTTCATTATTTCTCTCACAAAATTTCACGATAAATGACTCGAAACTAGGCGATCACACAGTAGACACCCTTCAAAGTTTGAAACTGAATATGAGACATCTGTCGGAAAAGTATCCTATTTCGTGTCAGGATTGTGTTATTTTATAAATTAAAAGTGTGTTTTTACCTCAACATATCCAACTACTACTCCTCCTCTTGTTCCATCTGATTTTGCTGTTGCCAAAAAAGTTAGTGGTACATCATCTTGTCTGTCAGCTTCTGGTACGTTTAACTACAAAAGAATAATACTTTTCTTTCAAAAGAATGCAATAGATTAAGCTTAGATCGGGAAAAGGTGCTTGTATCAAGTAAATTTTAACTGATTAAAGTAGTTAAATAGTGAAATTGAATACGGACGAGTCAATTAATGCATTCACTCGAGAAAATATTTACTTGGTGATAAATGATAGTAACAAGAGCACATATTATTGATCCAAGGAAATATATAATCAGTTCAGGTGTACATTTTGCTTACACGCAATAATGGAAATAGTGAATATCAGTATTTTCATACTTCTCATCAGAATCTGATCTTCGGCATTTGCGCGTTGGGCGGAAAAAGCATGATAATAAGTTAGTTTGAATTCTTAGGCTTGGCAGTTTGCAAGATTGGAGGCAATATTCAAACTTCTCACAATCAAAACTACCGATTCTGCGTTCCATACTGAAAATCCTTAGTATAAGAATTTTACATCTGACACGCATTATTAGCGATGCCGTTGCGCATAATACTGGTACAACGCGCGCGCCAATTTTGAGCTTAAGGGGGAACACTACAGTAGCTGTAGGAAAATGAGGCTCGACTTTGAATTTTTATTTTAGAAAGACAAAATAAGTTACAACATTTTGGTTTTTTACATTCTCATCATGGATGAGAAGGTATTGGTTTCATGTGAAAAATGACTTTCGAAATTTTCATCAAATCTTTACGTTTTGAGACCCCCTGAGTCAGAAAAAACGGTTTTTACGAAAGTGTCTGTCTGTCTGTCTGTCTGCACGGAAAAAAATAATTAGCTGCATTAGCTAAATATTTGCTACCACAGCTAAGAAAGTTACTTGATATACGGACAGCGAATGTCTTGGCTGCTAATACTAACGTCTATTCGCTACAGTACTTTAGCGATGCCAGCTAATTTACGTTAGCACTGGTAACAACGATTGTGAGCAGTAGCCTATCGGTCGTGTTATCTTCATGTTCTAACAGCGTTTGAAGTACTAGTTAATTTTATTAGCAATTGCTGCAAATAGAGGTAGCACTCAAAATCATTGATTTTGAACTTCCAAACCTACATTTAAATACAGTTACACCTGGGTGCTTAAGAAAAAAATGATCTCGTAACCCTTCTATACTCACAAAAGTCTGATGGCAAGTTATATCAAAACAACTAATTTCTTGCGACATATCGTAACCTGCAAAATTAAAAACGAAAAAAAACTGATTCAGTTCTAACCTTAATCACAGCATAATTTTTCAAGAATAAGAATAAAACGTGAGCTGCTTTGATAACCAAACTTATAGCTACAAGTAGAAACATTACCGGGAACAGTAGCGACATACTTGCCAGTCCAGCCTCTCAATTGTACAAGTATACAACACTTAGAATTAACATAACCTCAGTAAGAAGATAATAAATAGCACAATAAAGAACCTATTATAAAACCTACAATACAATCTTCAGAGATCAGTTACAAATCAGTCATTTGCATTATAAATTAACCTGTGCCTGTCATGCGCAGACAGGGGCGACAAAGATGTCGCCCATGTGTCGGGGAGCGGCTCCTGCCCGGTCTTCCGGGAAGAGCTCCGGAGGTTGAGAGGCAGAAATTGAAGTTCCTGCAGCTCAACCTCGGAAGGGGGAAGGATGCCCAGGACCTCCTGATGCAGACTGCCAGGGAGAGGGGGGCTGATGTGCTGCTCATTAGTGAGCAGTACAAGTGGTCCGATAACTCTGCTTGGTATCAGGATGCATCAAGGAGGGCCGGCATCCTTGTTTGTAACCCTGATTTGGGCGTTGGGGACTTCCTGGAGACCGACGCAGGGTTCGTCTGGGTGGAGGTGGCGGATGTGCGTGTGTACAGCTGCTACTTCTCCCCCGGCGATCCCTTCGATGTCTTTGAGACCCAGATCCTCCTCCTTGAGGAAAGCCTCCGTGAGGCCATCGGGCGATCCCTCATAGGGGGTGACTTCAACAGTAAGTCGCCCGAGTGGGGTGAAGCCCGCCTAGATAGGAGGGGAATCTTGGTTGGCGAGATGGTCGCTAGGAACGAACTGATCGTCTTGAATCAGGGCGGGGAATTTACGTTCAGACGAGGAGCGGGGGGGTCAATAATTGATCTCACAATTGCCGCACCTCGCCTCGCTTCAAGGATAAGCGACTGGTCGGTCCTCGAGTTAATAACCTTGAGTGACCACCGTTGCATCGAATTCACACTAGAACAACGGTGTCAGGCGGTAGATAAGGGTAGGGGCGGCGAAGGAAGGAGCCCCTCCTGGAACACGAAACGACTCAGCAGGGAAAGACTTCGCGAACACCTCGAAGAAACCAGGCTCATCGATGAGCTTGGTTGGGTCTGCCCTGCTGGGTCGTTTGAAGCTGCTGTGCGCTCGGTGAGGCAGAAGGTGGTCGCGGCTTGCGACTACTCGATGCCTCGCCGTGAGCGCAGGCAAGCCAAGGGTTCGATGTACTGGTGGAACGACCAGTTGGCAGCCCTACGTCGAGAATTCCTCGCAGCGCGGCGAAAATTCACCCGTTCAAAGGGGGATGCTACGCTGCACGAGGCATGGAAAGGGGCAAAAACAGCTTTGAGGCGAGGCATAAAGAAAAGCCGACTTCAATGCTGGAAAGACTTGATCGGTGAGGTCGAGAAGAACCCATGGGGTCTCGCCTTCAAAATAGTCACCAAGAGATTGGTGGCTAGAAGAAAGACCCCGGGCCTGGATAATCCCGATCGGGTCCAGTACATTGTGCGTAGCTTGTTTCCACACGTGGAGCCGTTCCAAAGACAGGACCGAAGTTCCTGCGTGGTCCGGCGCGAAGAACTCTTCACTCTCGAAGAACTAAAGAGAGCGGGTGGAAGGCTTAAGGCAAATACAGCGCCGGGTATCGACGGGGTGCCGAACGAGATCCTCAAAGAGGTGATCGGGGCGTACCCAGAGATCCTCCTAGAAGCCTTTAACTCCTGTCTTCGGGAGGGCAGGTTCTTCGCAGATTGGAAGAAGCAGAGGTTGGTCCTGCTGAGGAAGGCCAACAAACCTCTAGGGGTTGCCTTGTCGTATAGACCAATATGCTTATTGGATACGATGGGGAAGCTTCTGGAGGAGTTGATTCTACAACGGCTTCAGGCTCTCTTGGTCGGGGAGAACGGGCTCTCGGAAAACCAGTTCGGATTCAGGAAAGGCAGGTCCACTGTGGACGCCATCCAAGCTGTGGTTAACATCGCCACAAATGCAAGAAGAGGAACTGGTAAGCGTAAGGGATTGTGTGCGTTGCTTAGCATTGACATACGCAATGCGTTCAATACCGCGAGATGGAACATCTGCATCGAGGCGATGGTGCGGAAAAAGGTTCCAGACTACCTGTTGCGAATGATAGATGACTATCTGAGCGACAGGTGGGTGATATATGAGGGCGACAAATGGTCTCTCAAGGAGGAGATGACATGTGGCGCCCCTCAAGGGTCGCGGGTGGGTCCACTCGTTTGGAACGTCATGTACGACGATTTCCTGCGCATGGACCCGCCTGCTGGAACGAGCATCGTCGGCTTCGCGGATGACGCACTTGTCGTGTGCGCCGCTGACGACGTCGGAATCCTAGAGCTGAGGATTAATGAAAGTCTGTGGCGAGCGAAGCGCTGGTTGGATGGCAGAGGTCTTAAAATGGTCCCTGAGAAAACCGAGGCTTTGCTCGTTACGGACAGAAGATCCTTCCAATACCCGAGGATCGTTCTCGGAGAGCATGAAGTCGAGTGGAAAACAAGCATTAAGTACCTGGGGGTGCAGCTGGATCGTAGGCTTAGCTTTGGCGAACACCTAAAGATCGCAGCCGCCAAAGCCATCCAATGTGGAGCAAACTTGGCCCGGCTTATGCCAAACATTGGTGGACCCAGGGAAGCGAAAAGAAGATTGGTGGCGAGCGTGGTCCATTCGAAGCTGCTTTATGCAGCTCCGGTCTGGGCCAATGCCTTGCAAAACCATGCTATCCAGAAGAAGCTGTTCTCGGCGCAGAGACTTGTCGCGCTGAGAATAGTTTCGGCATATAGAACTATCTCGACGAGCGCTGTGCTGGTCCTGGCGAGCGTCCCGCCAATAGATTTATTGGCGGAGGAAAGGCAGGAAACCTTTCAGCTTCGCAAGGAGCTTACCTGCGCCGACCTGCAGGAAATCGCTCGCGCGAAGGAGGCCATCCGCAAGGATGGAAGGCGCAGACTCGTCGAGAAATGGCAGATGAGATGGCATGGTGAGCAGACAGGGAGATGGACCTACCGCCTGATCCCGGAGCTCGCCACCTGGCTGAACAGAAAGCACGGGGAAGTTGGATTTTACCTGGCGCAAGCGCTTTCGGGCCATGGTTGCTTTAATGCGTACCTGAAGCGCTTCAAGAAAAGAGACGATGAGTCGTGCTGCTACTGCGGTTCCCTTGTGGATAATGCAGAGCACGCACTCTTCGTCTGCGCAAAGTGGGGCGCGGCAAGAGAGGCCCTCGGTCAGGCAGTGGGTGCCGAGCTCACTCCTGACACGATGGTCTCTCTCATGCTCCAGTCTGAACAGATTTGGATGTTTATCGAGTCATTCGTCACCCTGGTGATGAAGGCGAGGGAGCTCGATGAGCGTGCAGAGCGCGGCAACAATGGGGGCCAGTAGAAATCGCATCGGGGCCTACACCCGCGGTCCTGCGTCTTGGGCGGACTTGGCTGTTCGCGTCGACCGGGGGAGGAATCTTCTTATTCCTTTCCTGGTTGGCGCGGTTGGCCGGCCTGCCTAACGGGCGTGTGCCCGCGGATGGGAGTCCCGGGCGAACGGACGACGGAAGAGTCGTACGCGAATTTAAGCTGGAACCAACTGCCCGCGAAGTTTAAAGCCGAAAGGCGGTTCCGCGGGCGGTGCATTGGTTTGTGAGAGGGGGTTTTTTGGTTTTAACAGGTATGCCTAGACCCGTCCTAGGAGAGTCCTGTACAACGTCTATAAAAGATTTTGCCATTTTTCCTCCTCACCAAAAAAAAAAAAAAAAAAAAAAAGTACAGAAAACGCGGGATGTCTAAGCAGCCGTTAGCAACCGCTGCTAACTTCTTACATATCAGCGCAAAATTTTAAAAGCTACGAGTACGAATTTTGAGATTTTCTAGGAGAGTAAACTGTTTTAGCAGCAACAACCAAATGATTAGCTACAACTCTTAATACGCTAAGGAGTCCAATGCAAATTTTCAACTTCGATTGTAGCTAACATTTTTTAACTGTCCCAGCAAACTGTTAACTCTCTCAGCAAACTTTTTATCAATCACAAATAACTAGTCGACAGCTAACTGCAGTTAGCAGTAGCAGACATTTCATTTTTTTTCCGTGTGTTTGTAGTAGGTCGTGTGCGGCATAACTCTCGATAGAATTATCAGATTGAATTGAGCTTTGGCACACTTTATCGGAGCCGAAAAAGTAAGGACAAGTTCGTTAACCAGCCACATCCAATCAAAATTGAGGGATGGAGCACTACTTTTGTGTTTTAGAAAATAAATTTTTGAAAAAATCAAAAATTTGAATACTGGTTTTAGGTAGTGCTCATAAATCGCTACAAATTATCCTTATAACATTTTTTGATTAAATCAAAATTAGAAATGTTACAGCATATTCAAATTCGAAAAAAGTCAATATCAAAATTGCATTTTCCTCTTAAATTATACGAGATACGAAAAACTTTATGATACAATATTATTTTCTACATAAAGACCTACAAATTTGAATTGTAACATTTTTTCATAAAATGCATATTTTTCTTTTTAATTTAAAAAAAAACTATTGAAAATCCAAAATTCAATTTTTTAACAGTAATATGTGAAATACGAAAAAAACGTAAGAATACAAAGTTGTTCGTTTCAAACAGATCTACAAATTTTGTTCGACACAGTTTCTGAAAAAACATATATTTTTCGTTTCAAATCCAAAAAATACGATTAAAATTCAAACATTCCATTTTTTAGACAAAATATGTGAGATACAAAAAAAACGTCCAGATAGAAAATTGTTTGCCTACATAAGGTCTACAAATTCTCATTAAGACATTTCGGGACAGGATGTATATTTTATGTTTAGATTTTTAATATAAAAAAAATTCGATTTTTTTCACCAAAATATGTAAGATACGAAATAAGTGTTGTTCTGCAAAATCGTTTTCTTAAATAAAGTCTACAATTGTTTTTTCTTTTTGAAAGATTTGGAAGAAAATAAATTATTTTAACCATGTAATTTATTAAAAAGTTACTGACATGTATATAGAAAATCGAGCGCGAAGCGCGAGCGTCATGATGAGAATGTGATCCTTAAGGCTGATAGAGCCTTAAGTAAATTGAATTTCCTGTTTCACTTAAATTCAGAAAGAAATTGAGTGACTTTGAGAAAATGTGTAATTTACATCATCTGTAATATTATTATAAAATTAGTTTGAGCTTCAGTATCAAATTATAAGAAATAAACTTAAATGTATGCGAAGAGCACAAGACTGAGCATGAAGCGCGAGGTCCAGAAAGAACGGAGCGCGAAGCGCGACGATCAAATCGCGCGCCCTAGGCGCGCTCAAACTTGCGAGCGAAGCGCGCTATGAGAATGTGCCCGCCAACCGGGCAGATTTTTTTTTTTTTATTCATTAATAACAAGTAAAAAAGTGGTTTTTGGTAGAAATATTTTTCCAAAAATGACGATGCAGCAGCATTTTTCCATTTCATGTTTTTTGTGGAGGGGTCCTACTACTGGAAGCTTTTCTCGGAAAATCTGTAACATAAAGCTTTTATATATATTTTTTCTTTTTTGTTAACTAATTGTCTAGGGAACATTGTAGGATTTTCGCTACATCACTTTTTTTATTAAAATGACGCATTTTTAATTAAAAATCAATATTTTCGGCCGTAAATAGACTGTTATTTTTGATTATAACAAACTAATTTTTTACGATACAAATAAAAGACTACGATGTTCCCTAGAAATACATCCAAGCAATATTGAGTAAAATTTTTATGAAAATCGGTAGAGGAGTTTTTGAGTAATCCTTCCAGTAAGGTAGTAAAAAGTAGTTTCGAGAAAAACGCGTTTAAAGTTTCCGACGAGAATATTTTACTTGTAACTAAGCGATTCGATGATTTACCTTTACTCATCCATACCAGCGCCATACTGTGGCCCTTCTGCTATCAAATTTCCGCCTTTCCATCCAAAATCCAGAAGTTTATCTGCTAAGTCGACAAGAATCCTAGATAAAACGCCTTTGATTTATAGTTTTCCCCATAAGACCGTCAGGCTCAGAAACGCACGGAAATCAACCATGACAAGCTGTCATAAATCGACATTTTAATAATAAAAGCAACCAAGATATGCATTCTTGTGTTGCAATTCGTATTAAGAAGGGTCTAAACTATTTTTTTAGCCAATAATAAAAAAATGTGAAAAAAAAAATTTTACTGTAGTGTTCCCCCTTAAGTAGAGAAATACTGATCATTAGAATTTTTTCATGCCGGCGGGTAAACATTAAGATCATCAGTATGAGAATAACGATATTCAGTATTTTTTTAAGTGCAGTTTAAAATAAATTGCAGGATGCATTTTCTTTAAATACAGACTTCCTTATAATGAGTACATTTTCTGTTTGAATCAATTTCGTGGTATAAGAAGACTTGTGTTTCATAATCAGAAAGTATTAGCTTCTTTGAAGTCCATTCAGTCAAGTCAATACATTTAATTGACTTAATGAACGTTTTTTTAGTGTATATAAAACAAGGTAAACCAAATTTCCGTTTAAAATAAAAAATTTCATGCAAGGCGACTCACGATTATTATAAATAATTCCTTTGTCACTGTTTTATATCCGTGAACTGTATAATGTTCACCAGAGTAAGGTGCAGTCCTAGCGGAGATATTTCTATAATGATTGCGAATTTGTACAAAACAATTTTCAATAGTTAAAACTTGGTCAACACCTAGTCGAGCCCCGCCACAAATGAAAGATTGTTGATTGTGAAAAGATACATAGGAGTTTATGTTGCTCCCGCTGGCATGCATATCCTCATTTTGAGAAGTACTTGTGCTTGCATGAGGCAATGCACCCAGTGTGGCTAGAACAAATTATTACTTTCATAGATTATTCTTATGAATAAGTGGATTCTGAGGTAAATAATTCGTTCTTGGGTTCTTTTAATTATACAATTGAATGTTTCCAGCTAAAACAAGGCTTTTCACTGTGAGAATAGATGAAATATTGTTAATAAAATTCAATAATGCAATTTTCATAATGATTCGAAAACAAGCTGGGCTGAAGTCACGAAGTTTAGATAATTCTTAGTCCCTTCAGATGATATGCAACAGTAAAATTGTGTATTAAGGGCGAAGATCTGACGATCAACGAGGAATGCGGCACTAATTTACTTTTCAGCCCATGGGTAGCAAGATATTTTTTGTTCGCCGTACATCGAAAGTCAGCCTTATCGGTACCATTTTGCGTGCGGAAAGTTAATTTTACCGCACTATCGCGGGCTAATCAATTATTCGCACGCAAAATGACACCCACTTGGCTAACTATCGGTATATAACGGAAATAAAAGTCGTCCGTATCACGTGCGGGACGTATTTAACCATCGTATTTAGTTATATCGTGACATGTTTCCGTACATGTTCAATGTTTTATTGACCCACAATAATAATTTTGTAATAGTTAATTTGGCATGGGGTCAGTTTTGATACGGATATATTTTTTTAAGTGATAGAACACATAAAAAATACAAAAGGCAAACATTTCGGCCACAAATGGGGGCCCTCTTCAGTGCCAATTAGCTTAATAGTAACCTTTAAATATTTATTAACTAAGACATGCAACTTAATAATTATTGTATTTTTTGTTTTTTTGTTTTTTTCCTTTGCTTATTGATATTAAAAAAAGATAGAGTAAACATGCGGAAAGACTTATGGGTAAGCGAGTTCCTAGGTGTGAAGGAACCAGGCCATTCCAAAAACTGTTCCAACGAGTAATCCTCTCCCACAGGAACCGTGAAAAATGCGACCGCGGAACGCACTCTCTCAAGGGCACATATATAAACACAATTATTTCACCAAAGAAAGAAACAACACGATGAAGAATATAACGTGGATCCTTGGTAAAGCACGCACAGCAAACCACACACATGCACGAGCACCAGAAGTAAAGGACACTGAAGTTAAAACAATAAGAACGATGTAATTGGTACGGAAAAATTTTTATTTTGTATTTTCTCCATAGCCGCAGAGATGACAGACGAAAGTAAGTCCACCACTCTGCCACATGGCTAAAAGAAAACTGATTTGGGAAGAAGTCGTATTTAGGAAGACTAGTGTTCAGAGTTTGACGTGTATAGAAAGCATTCTCCAGATAGGTCAGGTTCTAACACCAAGGGTTATACACAGTAAAAACTTATTTTAATGTCCCCGGCACTTGAGATTTTTATGTGCTCAAGCGTCCGACAAAAGCAAAGACCCACCACATGTTCGAAAAACTCTGTAAGGAAAGGCACTCACTACGGTCCCGACGTCGTAAAAATTATACACATTTTTGTGGATATAGCAAGTAAAATGCAACAATGTGGAAATTCACCAAAAATTAATCTCATGGTTATTCGAAATAGCGAAGGGACACGCTGCTCTGATTCTTAATAATTGGAACCCGGTAAGATACCATATTAAGTTTATACGTATGATGTCCGAGTTTTTTAGATTATAAGACTGTTATAAAGTGGCAAAATATTACGAGAGTTATTCGAACTCTGACTTAAATAGAGTGGCCAATTAATACAGTAGCACTACAGATTCTAAGACTGATAAAAAGTGGCCAAGTAATGCGCGAGCACTTCGGACTCTAATTCTGAGTAAGGTGGCCAAGTAAATCAGTTTTCTTTTAGCCATGTGGCAGAGTGGTGGACTTACTTTCGTCTGTCATCTCTGCATGTTTACTCTATCTTTTTCTAATATCAATAAGCAAAGGAAAAAAACAAAAAAACAAAAAATACAATAATTATTAAGTTGCATGTCTTAGTTAATAAATATTTAAAGGTTACTATTAAGCTAATTGGCACTGAAGAGGGCCCCCATTTGTGGCCGAAACGTTTGCCTTTTGTATTTTTTATATGTTCTATTACTTAGAAAAATAAATCCGTATCAAAACTGACCCCATGCCAAATTAACTATTACAAAATCATCGTATTTAGCCATCGGTTCCTATGTGTCGCCTCAGCCCTCGTCGTGACTCGCTCTTGTGTTAAAATACACCTTTCGTACTTAATACGATATATACTACTTTTCCACAGTATGAACTGAA
Organism: Diplolepis rosae; assembly: GCA_030998225.1. Classification (NCBI taxonomy): domain Eukaryota; kingdom Metazoa; phylum Arthropoda; class Insecta; order Hymenoptera; family Diplolepididae; genus Diplolepis; species Diplolepis rosae. Next base: position 537,668 of record JAPYXD010000754.1, on the reverse strand, counting down.
AGTTCGCTTTTGAGTGAATCAAAAACGACCAAAAATTAACTTGTGTACATCAACTTTATTCCCACTGAGAGACATACTATTGGTGCTGTTAATTTTTTGCAATTTTAAGCAAGATCATGAAAATCTTCTTTCAATTCGTAGACCTCAATGCAACACATATTTTTTAATAAAAAATATTGAGTCTGACTTTCAAAAATCGTGACATGACAAAAAGTAAAATTTAATGATCGAAATTTTGAATAAACTTTATCGAAGTTTTAGTAAAAATAACAGCCTTTATGAAATTGATTAAGAGACCTCTGTGTCAAAAATGATGAGATACGTTGTTCACTTTACCAAACGCATTTTGTCGCTTTCTGCAAATAGCGTTTCAAGTTTTTTTTTTTTTTTTATCGAAATTTTGAATGTTTATGGTATTATTACACATACGTTTTGTTTTTCTAGATGTTTGCAGTATGATAACAAACTACTTACATTCAGTACAAATGTCAGCTAACAAATTTAGATGATTTCAATTTAAAAAGTTTACCTAGATTTTGCATTGGTGCTTGAGAATAGATGAATTTGAATGTTAAGTTGAATTTAAAATTGTCAATAATAATTTTGATTAAATGAGTAAAAGTATTTGTAATGAATAAGAGAAAAAAGTATTTGATTCCAACTAAAATGTCGAATTTAAAGAAAAGTTATGATATATCTTCAAAATATCATTTATCATCGAGTTTATGGTAATTTTTTATCATCGTCGAAGGTATCATTAATTCACATGTAATTATCAGATGACCCGATAAATAATTTGTCCACCTGGAATGTAAAAAGATCCTATTTTGTAACTCGGTAAATTTTTTCTAAGGAGTCATGTATTTCTTACCATTTGCGAGTTAAAATACTTTTGTAAGCAAATAATATTTGATATCTTATCTTATTTTTGATAAATAAAAGAATAGCAGTAAAGAACGTTTATTAGGTATAAAATTCGTATAATTATAAAAACTATATTGTTGGAAATTTTTTTCTTTAAAAATTATAAATATTCAGAAGCAGATAAACGTTTCTTATTACTTTTTACTTAATTACGTGAAGTTTCAACTTGATATCTCAATTAGTGTAGAAATTCGAAGGACGAAAAAAGAAGTGTCAATAAGGTAATGATCAGATAAGTAAGACATGACCTTAATTTGGGAACCATAATGCATTTTCTCAGACTTAATATATCATTGCCAGGAATTCCGTACAGTAGCTCTGTGAACACATTACTACATTTCTTTTTAGGCACTTGACAAAGTTCTCGGCACTGGTCAATATTTATAAAAGCTTATCAGTACCTTTTTAGAATCGTGTCTTAATTTCTAACTTTCTACCGGGATAAAGTCTCACAAATGGTATAGGACAACCAACTTTTTTTCTCAGTCAGTATGTATCCTATGAAATTTATATCAACTTCAGTAATGATTAATTACGTATTTATATATTTTATTCTTCAAACTTTGAGTGAATGATTTAATAGACATTCATTAATGTTAATAACGATATTTTGTGATATAAACATCCCTTATCTCTATAAGTACCTTCAAAAATATTTAATGTTGGAATTTATAATCTTCCTGTAGAAAACTAGACGCTTCAGGTGTTCAAAATGATTTAAAATTTTTAAATGTAATAAATCCGTATTTAGAAATTCAAGAGTGAAATTTTCTACGATGATAAGATGGTCCTCTGATAAAGTAGACAGTTGCGAAAATTTCAAACTCAACCATCTATCAATTTACATATAATTAAAAATATTATTTTCTCAAATAGAAGTTCGAGTAGAGTTTATAAAATGAATTTTTTATATTAAGAAGAGCTACTTCCACGTATGAAAAAGTACAGTTCTTGCCTAAGAAAAAATTAGCTTCTGTGGTAGAGATTTCATCGAGTCCAATGTCTGCATTTTCTTGAATTTTTTATTGTGAAATCAAATTTTCTAAGTGCGGAAATATTCATAATTACCTTTAGAACAGGACAAAATCAGGAATAAATAGATCATGACAGCAGTTAGGTCTTTCATCCTTGATGGCACTTGTATGGAAATACTCTTGACTAAATTATTGTGACACGTATGCTGTCTTACACAACATGAACAATAGCTATCTACACGAATCATGCATACGGTCTCGTAGTTTATGTTAGATGTGTGGCACCAACGTGGCATTTGGGAGTATCAGTGATAATGCGAAAAATCTTGGAGAGTAAAGTATTATAAATAGAGAAACGGTTTAATTGATGCCGTGGATATTTCCTACTTGTTTTATATCTTTGAGTCAAATGTCTAATATTGCAACATTTCTACTATTCGAACGCCCAAAATGTTCAAAAATCGCGAAGATTATGTACCTGACGATGTTTAATTAGTAAAAGCAATCTAGAAAATTCTGAAATTTGATTCATACATAGAGGCACCGTTACTTCAGTGATACCAACCATACCCGTGTAGAAATAAAAATTTCAAAATAACATTACTTACTCTCTAAATCTGAATCAGTCAAATTTTCACTGATTGAATCAGTGAATTGCCTTTTCACTGATTCATCAGTGAAAAAATATTTTTCACTGCTCAATCAGTTACTTTTCAATGATTCATCAGTGAAAAAAAAAATGTTCACTGTCAAATCAGTCAATTTTCACCGAAATAATTATTGAAATTTGACTGATTTACAGTAACCTCTTTTTAGCTATTTGAATCAGTCAAATTTCACTGATAATCAGTAGATTTTGACTGATTCAAATTTATTGAGTATACGATCGACTACATGCGATATTTCACCTTTAATAAAGAATTATAAGTTTCCGATTATTGCTGAGACTTTCTAATAGATTTAGGTTATCAAACTCTTCTTAAAAGGAGAGAGTTGATATCAAAGGGCTCAATGCTGCTAGGTATGCTAAAATTTATTCTCGTTTAGCGATCAACCGAGCATCTCTTTTTTAAATTGGTTCTGCTCTCTAAATTTAAATCAGTCAAAATCTACTGATTATCAGTGAAATTTGACTGATTCAAATAGCTAAAAAGAGGTTATTGTAAATCAGTCAAATTTCACTGATTATTTCAGTGAAAATTGACTGGTTTCACAGTGAAAATATTTTTCCGCTGATTCAATTAGTGATAATTTGACTCATTCAGATTTAGAGAGTGGACGAGATTTTTTAACTTACTGGTTCAATTTAGGGGCTTCTACTATTACATAATTTTCTAATAATAATAATAACGTAATGCATGATTTTCTGGCCGGCAAAGCAAACAGTTTCAAACATTTTTTTTTTCGACCAGGATCTAAGGTGATCGGTCAGTCCAAAACACTAACGGGAAGTATAATATAGTTTTTAAAAAATTCGTTTGTTTGTATACTTGTAATATTAAGTTATTAATTTGGTATTATTTTTACTATGTTCTTGATATTACATCTGACTCTAGAATATTTGTTCCGTAGTCAATAATATATTCATTTGAACACGAGCACTTATGCAATAACAATGCCTACTTACCTGATTAATAGAAAAACCAAAGTAGATTGCAGTTCTTTTCTATATAATCGCTGAATATTATTCTTAAATACTTATTCAAGTTCTAAACTTTCTCCAACCTATAGCTCTCTTCTTGAACATTTGTTCAATTACTGACTTATTGAATATTCGCTAAGAATGACTAATTATTGACTTCTTTTTTGATTCACTGAAGAAACTATATGGTTAACATAATTCTATTCTTGCCCTCACAAGCTTACTTTCTGGTCTGCGAATCAAAACTAGTATTTGATCCTCACGCCCACAGTGGTATAGTTACATCAACTATAATAAATATTTGGATTTAAATAAAATCGAATATTATTTTTCTACTAACGGCTCATAAAGTGCATTCTATTGCCTCCTGCGAGGCCAACAAATCCATTTTTAGATCCTCTGGTAGAAAGAAAATCGTGTACAATATGGGAAAAACATCTATTTTACTCATGTGAGTGCTTCCCTCGTTTTGATCAAGCATTAAACTTCACACTCGCAAAATAATAGTATATTGCGCAACTAGGGAAAAAAAAATTATTTTACGGGTATGAAGTTTTATGCCCAAGCAAAGCGAGGGTAACAACCACACCAGTAAAATTAATGTTTTTCCCGTATCGCAAACAATATTTTTTCTGCGATGGTGTCAAAAAATGCATTTGTCTGCCCCACACGGGGAAATAAAATGTACTTTATGACCCCGAAGTAGAAAAACTTTTTTTCCCTAGTGGCACAATACACTATTATCACCGAGTTCATTACACAGGTCTACAAAATATGAGCTTGTGATTGTTATAGAAATACCAATAGTCATTTCCGAAGTAATTTTTGGCGTAGAAACCGAATCCGGGATCAGAATTGCTCCATCACGTCAGGTTTTCGAGTAATCCTAATCTAAAAGTGCGAAAACACGGTTTTTCGCTATATTTGAGCATCGATAACTTCGCGAATTTTTATTATTTTTTAAATATGAGAAAACCATAAAAAAGAGCCACTTTGCAGCTTTCCATTTCACTATTTACATGTATTATTTTGATTTTTCTAACCAAAAATTACTTCGGAAATGACTATCGGATTTCTATAATAATCACAACCTTGTCTTGTAAATATCTAGCCAATGAAGGCTAGTCATGAATAGCTCTTGTTTAATATCCAGCCAATAAATGCAAGACATAAGCATGACTTAGTCAATATATATCTTAATCATGATTTCCTTTGCGTTTCCTCGCCAGAACACAATAACTTTCGTAGGGTAATTTTTTTTCTCGGACCTGCAGTTTTCAAGATATTGGCCTAAGATTGTTTAACCCTTTCAGACCCGAATTATTTCTGGCTGCGAAAAAAAATTTTTCTTGCGTAATTTTTAATACTTATGCCTCAAATATGACCACTGATTTTTTTCAGAATTTTCCGACCCCCCTATAAAAAGTTACGGATATGTACATTGGAATGTACATTAGGTGTTTGGGAGAAGGATTTTGCAAAAAAAGTTGGAATTTCCAAATATATGATTTTTATGGCTTATTTTCACATTAACAGAGAAAGAATGAAAAAACCGACTAAATAATTTTTTACACGGTTGTCAGCTCTACTGAGTATATTTAGTTTAAATAAGTTTTATCGGTCATCACGAGCAAAAATATGTCCCTAGAAACTTTCTCATAATACAATATATTGGTTCTCAATGGCTCTTTCTTCCATGTTATATCCTTTTTGTCACATACATTATATATACTGTGCAACGAATCATCATTGTGAACACTCTCAATATTTTCATCAACATTGTTTATTGAATTTCCAATTAGCGGAATCTCGTCACTGTCACTGTCCTCATTACAGTCATCTACTTCTGAAGAGTCTCCTTTGTTACTGAGTAACTTAAATATTTTTCTTGATCTCAATTTCATCGTATACCGAAATTTCAAAACAGTAGTCTAATATATTGTGACTTTTATATCATAAACTTTAATACAATGAAAACAATATTTTTGACTATTACGGATGACACCCTTCAACTTGGTGAATTACTTTGACAAACAACGCGAACCGAACTGCAACTAAAAGGCTTCTTTTTTCATACTCTTTGTCTAAAACAACCAACAATACGAAATTTATCAACCTTCAAATAAATTTTCCTAATAGATATTGCATCACTCCAAATGATCCAATAGCTTATAAACCATTTTAACTCGCCAAAAAAAATTTCTGAGCCTTTAAAAACTATGTACATTGGAATGTACCATGAGAACTACAATTTTATAAAGTTTAACCGAAATCGACTGAAAGCCATTTTGTGTACATTTTGTGCGGCGTCCTTGTATTTAATCTCTCATTTACTTTTTAATAAATAGAGGAATAGGAATTCTGGTGTGAAATCAATATATTATTTACTTGCTTCACGCGATTCAACGGCAGCTTTTAACGATGGATTCATTGCTGATCTTCAATTGCGTATTAGGCTAACGGTTAGCCTTACCGACTCCGCTGTGTTAGATTTAAATGAAAATAGTTTCGAAACTCCTAAGGTTCAGTAGTTTTATTTGAAATATAAACGTTAAAGCTACAATGTAAAAAATTGTGTGTGTTTGTGTAAATCTAATTACCTTATGAGTAATACGAGCTGTCTATGAGCTGTGCAGAACCTTACCAGTACCTAGATTTCAACCAAAAATACTGATAAGTCCATATCTAGAATCGGTATCGTTACAACAATTATATCAATCACAGCTTTTGCATCTATACAGTAGACCAAGCAACTGGGAATTTGTCATGAATGATTTATGACATTATTTATTTCAGAAAATGGACTGCGCCATCAGAAGAGAGGTTGGTCATAGAGTAATTGTGTCATGTTTTGGACAACGAAATATGATTTATAAATTTGTTATTAACATTTAAGACCAAAAAATCGCACTTTTTTTTAGTTTTTTGTTTATAACATTGAAGGTAATAGTTAAATCTTGATAACATTAATTGAAAAGTTGTAGAAAACTTAATTTCGAAGAAAATGAGTCGCCGCTTGATCTGATTGGATAATTAGAAGTGGAGAAAATTCGGAAAAACCGGAAAATTGAGCTTTTGTTAAACAAATTAATATCTCAGTAAATTTTTAACTTTTAAGGTTGAGGTTTAGTGGAAAAGTAACCGACTTTATGTTCTTCAAATGTATAAAAAAGGGACACTTTAAGATAATACGCTTCCGCGCTATTGACACTATAATTTATTTCATGCGTTAATTGTAAAATGTCTGCTTGCCGCAGAGGTGGTCCGGTTTTTATTTTGAAAACGGCTTTTAAAAATATAAATCAAGCACAACAGAACGTCAATATTGGTTTTTCGCTAAAATGTTGCAAAGTTTATTAAAAAAAGGTCTAAACATGGCTCTGAACGCTTGAACGCAGCAAAGTGACAGTGGTGGGGGGAGAAGGCGAGTAGGCTCACTGTGTCACTTTGCTGTGTTCAAGCGTTTAGAGCGATGTTTGGACCTTTTTTTAATAAACTTTGCAACATTTTACCGAAAAACCAAGATTAACGTTCTGTTTTCCTTAATTTATATTTTTGAAAGCCGTTTTCAAAATAAAAATCGGACCACCTCTGCGGCAAGCAGACATTTTACAATTAACGCATGAAATAAATTAAAGTATCAATAGCGCGGAAACGTATTATCTTAAAGTGTCCCTTTTTTTATTCATTTGAAAAGCATAAAGTTGGTTACTTTTCCACCAAACCTCAATCTAAAAAGTTAAAAATTTACTGAGATATTAATTTGTTTAACAAAAGCTCAATTTCCCGATTTTTCCAAATTTTCTTCGCTTCTAATTATCCAATCAGATCGAACAGCGGCTCATTTTGTTCGCAATTCAATTTTCTACAACTTTTCAATGACATTCATTAATATTGGATACATGCCTTTAATGTTATAAACAAAAAACTAAAAAAAGTGCGATTTTTTTGTCTTAAATGTTAATAACAAATTTATAAATCATATTTCGTTGTCCAAAACATGACACAATCACTCTATGACCAACCTCTCTTCTGATGGCGCAGTCCGTTTTCTGAAATAAATAATGTCATAAATCATTCATGACAAATTCCCTGTTGCTTGGTCTACAGCTGTTTGGTGCAGTACGAGTAGCTTTAACCTTTCTTACCGAGGCAACACTTTTTTTTTGTCATAGAGCAAAATTTTTTTAACTATGGAAACTATAATGTTTATTCAGTGTAGAGAAATTCAAATTTTCGGGTTTCATTAGTCTTTTTATTTTGGTTGGACCATAAAATAAACAAACATACAAGGTAGAATTCTCAAATGAGTCATATATTTCTGACATAAAATGTAGTAAGCAAACATTTTCTAGTGTTTATATTACAAAAGTTAAATTGATTAGTATTAAAAGATTCATATAATAAAAAGGACAAGTTTAATGATAAAATCAAACGGGCACAAATAGAGAAATTTTAGATTGTGAACAAAGGTATTTTATACTCCGGTGCTAAGCAAAAACTAGTATTTTTTCTTTTTGAAGCTTGATAGGGGCCATCCATATACTACGTGGATAATTTTTCACCACTTTTTGACCCTCCCCTCACCCTCTCATGGACAGCCATGGGATTTTGACGAACACCCCCCTCCGCCTACCATGTCCTCGTGGACATATTTTATAAAAATATAGATATTATTGGTCTTCAAAAGCAAAGGGGCCAAAAGCAGCAATAAATTCGCTGAAAATTCGGATTTACTCGAGAACGTGAGATTAAACAAGCTTTGACGTCCAAACAAAAAGTCGTTAAAAATCTTCTTACTTTTTAATGGTCTCCTAAAAAAAGATCGCTTGAATGAAGATTTCACAGGAGAATATGCTAAGCAAATATTCTTTTACACGTGATTAAACATTTTTATTCTTTAAAGCTTGTAATAGCCGTTTTCGCAGAATTAGGGGAACGTGTGTCCACGTGGATTCTAGCCTGACAGCCCCCCCCCCTCCCGCAAACTTTAAAAGTAGTATATAGATGGCTCCATACTAGATTTCACTGATGTACATCTCCGCTTCTTATAGCGAAACATGCGAATGGTGACTGAGATTGACCAAATATTTTCCGTTTATTGCTTCTTAACGCATTATCTACTTTCGCTGCTTTTTCATAAAATTGTACAAACAAAGTAACCTGATAACGAATATCGGGGTCTAACACAATATACCTCTTAGCAATTCCTACAAGGTATTGGCTTTGGAACAAAAGGTTACCCTAAAACATAGAAAAATGATTCATGAATTACGAAATAAAGAGCTTTTGCAATACTTTCAAACTTATATCATCTTTATATTGTCTTCATTTTATGTTAAAATATCGTTCAAATGCTTCTATACATATTACACATTTTAATAAACATATTACTTTTTACAAAAATTTAACTTAATTCGTGCGGTTTTTTTTTCAAAATTTGAACGTTTATTTAAGAAAAACATGTACAATAGTATTGTTCAAAGTATTACTATGACTGTTCTGATGTGAACCGTATTCCAGTGAGGGCGTTCTGCATCGACCGGAACAAATGGTAGTCAGGAGGGGCAAGGTCTGGGCTGTAAGGCGGGTGGGGTAAAACTTCCCATCCACTGTTTTCCAAATAGTTCTTAACCGGAATAGCAACATGGGGCCGAGCGTTGTCATGATGGAAAATTATTGCCTCGTGTCTGGTCGCATATTCCGGGCGTTTTTCGGCTATTGCTCTCTTCAAACGGACTAATTCTGTTCGGTAGCGTTCTCCATTGATGGTTTCACCCGGTTTTAGCAGCTCATAATAAAGCACACCCTTCTGATCCCACCAAATACAGAGCATTACCTTCGCGCCATGGATATTCGGCTTTGCCGTTGATTTGGCTGGTTGGCCGGGTTTCACATATGATTTTTTGCGCTTTGGGTTGTCGTAATGGATCCATTTTTCATCACCAGTAACAATCCGATGCCAAAATGATTTCTTTTTGTGGCGTTCCAGCAGCATTTCGAACATGCAAAACCGCCTTTCAACGTCTCTCGGCTTGAGTTCACGTGGAACCCAATTTCCTTGCTTTTGAATGTATCCGGCTGCTTTTAAACGTTTTGAAATGGCTGCTTGAGTGACTCCCGAAGATTCTGCGAGCTCTTCTTGTGTTTGGAAACAATCTTCATCGAGTAATGCTTCCAGTTCTTCATCTTCAAACTGTTTTGGCTGCCCAGGACGTTCTTCGTCTTCCAAGCCAAAATCACCACTTTTAAATCGTGCAAAGCACTTTTGGCACGTTCGCTTAGCTAGAGAATGTTCACCATAAACTTCCACCAAAATACGATGACTTTGGGCAGCAGTTTTCTTCATATTAAAGTAATGAAGAAGAACTCCCCGCAAAAACACTTTTCAGGCACAAAATTCGACATATTTGAGTGAAAAAAAATTATAGTTGTTTACGCTTCAAATGAATGACACACTGAGAGAAATCCTATTAGTTGTGCTGACTAAAAGGTCACAACTATATATTTTTAGTAAGCAGTACCAAAAATTTTGTAAATGCTACTAATTTTTTTTTGTAAAATTGATCAAATTCATTTATTTTGAGAAATGTAAATATTTTATTTCCATATGCAATATTTCGTGTGTAAACATGACTTGCAATTCTCTAGTAATAATAAACTTCAAGAAATAATTGTACAGACGAATTAGATTTTACCTGCTTATCAACTGTTTTGAATCGTTTTCAAATCGTTACATACATTGATTTCTTAAAATTTTGCTTTTGTTCTTCATCAAAATGAGACGAATTAAATCATGGTAATTTTAAAGTATAATTGTAAACTGTTGTGCAGTTTTTGATGAAAAAATTCTCAACAATTATCATCCTTTGTTACATTTTGAAAAACAATAATTAAAAAAGTTTATCTCCTAAACAATTCTAACCTAAGAAAGTTCCCATCGACATTAACAAAAATAAAATAGTTAGAATGATAAATTTAACATTTTTTTCAATGTTGGAATTACTATTTTAATCATGTACGGATGAAAAAATTAATCAGTTTCTAATTAAGATATTGGAATAGTTTTTAATACAACTTTTCTCCGTTATGTCGAAAAAATATATGTATATTTTCGTAATAACTAAACTGGACAAATAGTAAAAGCAATTATCGCAATTAGTAAGTTTTACAAAAACGTATTGGTAACATATATTATAAGCTCCATACAATGTGGGAATGCATGAAAATAGTCGCGGCTACAAAACGGACCGAATAATCGGATTTTGTAAGTTTTACTAAAAATTGTAATCATTGCTACTCAGTTAATATTGCTGTAAGAACAAAGGTGCTTAGCTGATAAAGAGTAAAAAACATACTTGTGACCCTTCTTTACAAAAAAAAAAGGTAACCACGACTAATACTTTCTGTCAGTGCATATACTGAAAAAGACGCACAATGACAGTAGCTTTCCAACGCATGTTCGGAATATTGGAACGATGGAATAATAATAAAGTTACGCCATCTCTTAGCAAACCGCACGAATTAAGTTATAGATCCAATACATGTTTGTTGGAGCGCAATGCATTTCTGCAATTTTCTTAATTTTGTTGTAAAAGTAAACGCTCAAATTTGGCGAAGAAATCGACAGTATTATCATAAAGCCTATTATATTAACAAATGTATAATTTTATATACAAAGTAACACGTCAAAATTTTTATTTTTTCCAGATATTTTATAATTTTTTCATTACACAAGCTGTATGAATTTCTTATTCGAATATTTTCACTTACTTTGATACATTTGCAACAAAATTTTTGAATATTAAAAACCATGGAATAATTCCTAAAATATTTTTTACAGAGGTGAATCTGTGAGTAAAAGGAAATCGATCAATTGTATAAATTCGATTATATAACTCCTAATTTTATAATATTCTGATTATTTTCACTTGTTCTTAACTTAGAATGTACTTACAACATTAAATGGTAAGCTGCCGATAATTTTATAATTCACTAGTGTAATAAAGGGCTTCCAACTCTCCGTACTGAATTGCTCGACATTTCTATTAACAGGAGCTGTTGAATCCTAAACAATATGACGTTTATGATTTTTCATATTCCCAACGTACGAGGTTATTAATATGTTCCGCATATTGTTTTAAATTCGAAAAAATTGATATACATGCATCTAAATTTTAATCATTTTAACAGCAATTAAATAATAATAATAATCCTACAATTTTGCACAGCATATTTTGAGAGATACTGCTTATATATATATTTTGGTATTACAGAGACCCCTGCTCCACTATCCACTTCCATCGGTATAGAAACACCCTCTACTTCTACAGTAACTATTATAGGCGGAACGCTAACGCTCCTACTCGTTTCTACTTTATACAAGTTTGCAACAACTGACTCATCATAATTTATGTCACAACCATTCTCCTCAATATAATGCGCTGAACTACTTCTTGGTTCCTTACAAACCTTAATTAAGTGCCCTATTTTATTGCAATTTTTGCACTTGTATGTTTTATATTTACATGTCGAGTATTTATGATTTATACCGCCACAGTGATTACAAGTCCTCTTGACCGTCTGCTCCCGTTTCTGGTCGCTGCTGCGCACTGAATGTTTGGCTGTCGTCTCTCCCCCTTTCTTGGAATTGACTTGTTGTTGCCTGACTTGGTCTCGCATTCTGTTAACCTCCATGGTTGTTGAAACTTGCAAAGCTGCATCTCTTTTTAATGCTATTTCTAATATTTCACGCAATGTCGTACGATGGCTCTCCTCAAAAATTCTGTCGAGCGTTTTTCCTTCTCTCATGCCGGTAACAAATTTGTCACGAAGTCGTCCTTCTAACTCCGCTCCATATTCACAGTAAACTGCGCCTTTTTTAACTCGTGCATACCACTGACTTACTGTCTCACCGTTTGCCTGTTGTAAATCATAGAATTTTTTCCTCTCTTTATAGACAGATACACGTGGTGCATAATGCCTATTCAAAATTTCGCATATTTCTTCGTACGTTTTATTTTGCAGCAATATAGGATCACAAAGATCACGTAACGTTTTATACGTATCCGGTCCAATCGCCGTAATTAAAACCGATACTTGTCTGTCCGCTTCAATAAAATTTGCACTAAAGTATTGTTCCAACCTTTCGCGGTAAATGTTCCAATCAGAGTTTGATTTAAATTCTTCTAATGTGCCGATACTGGTACTCACATTTACGAACTGCCTTTGTTGCTCACCTTGAGTGCCTAAGTTGGTTTGACCGTTGCCATTATTCGTTAAAAGTACAAATTCCCCTTTGTCATTTTTAATAAATTCTAGGCCAGTTGTCGTAATAAAAGTTCCATATTGTGTCGCTGTAGCTGTACTCAAGATACTATTCACCGCTGGTGACTTGGCGTCTGAAGACTTAGTATTAACACCGCCTCCTTGCAATGCTAAAAGTCCTTCCACAGCTGAAGAATCCTGTCCTTGTTCACCTTCTTTCCGACCAACTGCCGCCATTTCTTCTTCCATACGTTTATTTTTCCTCGTCGCCAATTTGTAATATATTAATAAGAGGACAGTTAATAAGTAGCACCGGGTTGATATTAATATACTTTATTTGGATATAACATCATGCGTTCACCTTGACTGCACGAAACGGACTAGCCATTACATAGAGATACAAAACACATACAGCGCCAATACCCGTAGGCATAAACTATACATTCTATTAGATGCGACTACACTACACAGAGGACCGTAAATCTAATAAGTGGAGTCTAGTATGGATACTCAAAAAGTTATAATAATACACTCAGAGAAATCCTATTAGTTGTGCTGACTAAAAGGTTACAACTATATTCTTTTAGTAAGCAGTACCAAAAATTTTGTAAATGCTACTAATATTTTTTGTAAAATTGATCAAATTCATTTATTTTGAGAAATGTAAATATTTTATTTCCATATGCAATATTTCGTGTGTAAACATGACTTGCTTTTGTTCTTCATCAAAATGAGAAGAATTAAATCATGGTAATTTTAAAGTATAACTGTAAACTGTTGTGCAGTTTTGGATGAAAAACCTCTTAACAATTATCATCCTTTGTTACATTTTGAAAAACAATAATTAAAAAAGTTTTTCTCCTAACCAATTCTAACCTAAGAAAGTTCCCATCGACATTAACAAAAATAAAATAGATAGAATGGTAAATTTAACATTTTTTTCAATGTTGCAATTACTATTTTAATCATGTACGGATAAAAAAACTTAATCAGTTTCTAATTAAGATATTGGAATAGTTTTTGGTACAATTTTTCTCTGTTATGTCGAAAAAATATATATTTTTGTAATAACTACACTGGACAAATAGTAAAAGCAATCAACGCAATTAGTAAGTGTTACAAAAACATATTGGTAACATCTATTATAAGCTCGATACAATGTGGGAATGCATGAAAATAGTCGCGGCTACAAAACGGACCGACTAGTCGGATTTTGTAAGTTTTACTAAAAATTTTAATCATTGCTACTCAGTTAATATTGCTGTAAGAACTAAGGTGCTTAGATGATACAGACTAAAAAATATACATGTGACCCTTTTTTACAAAAAAAAATAGGTAACCACGACTAATACTTTCTCTCAGTGTAATGAGTATCGGGGAATGGGAAATTTTGACTCACAATTTTAGATAATTATGATAATATCAGATATTGTTTTATTTTGTCCAACTCTTAAGATAGAAAATCGAAGCATTGTGGAAAGACATGTAGAAGACATGGAAAGACAATAACAAAATAGAACCGAAGTTTCGATCGGCACCCTTCAGGTAAATATGCTACCCGACGTATTTAGTTGTACTTTGTGTATTTTCGTCTTTTAAATTTTGCGCCGGTTTAGTATGCGCACAAACGTTCGTGCACACTGTGACAAATTGTTTGAAAAATAAATATCTGCCACAATTGTGACCACATAACGTCAGAAATTACCTCTAAACGATTACCAAACAGTCATATGAAGTGCTTCCAAAACGAATTATTTTAAAACATTAAGAAACTTAGTTTTTGATATAATAAATGTGATGCAAATTTAAGATAGCTATTGAAGAATGATATTTTCCTTTAAATAATGAAAAGCATTCAAAGATGCATAAAATAAGTGTAATTTAATTTCCTCTGATATTATATTTTTTTCAAATAATTTTTAAAAAAGGCAACTGGCTGAGAGTTAGCCACTAATTGTTAGTAATGTCGTAGAATTTAATTACAACATTAATAATATCGACGTTACACTAGTATATTTTAAAGTTGAAAATTATATAATAGAACATTATTATTTGTCAAGGGCATGTGATACTAAATATATTAGCAAATTTTATTGATCCTAGATTTCTACATGTTTGTGTCCAACGTACATAAAATTTTGTTTTCAAAATTTGGGTAATAGTGGGTAAAATAAAAACGGATGTAGATAGACTATTTTTGGTTTCGAAAATGAAAAAAAGTTCAATTCAAGCAAAATATATCCGAAAACATTTTTTCCATTATTAAAACACAAAGTAGTCTATCTACGACACAAACATATAGAAACTGGACCAAGTTGTGTTAACATGAACTTGCTACTTTTCTTAAGATTTACATGCCCTTCAGGCCATGTCTAACTTATCCGATCCCTACCTTACCGACACTTTTTTCTCCCTTGTCATTTCCACAATAATTGAGATATGGAGTTGAAATTTTGGAGCAGATGAAAGTTCCTTAGTACTTTTTGTTTTATTACTCACAGTTTTAACTGGATATCTCAATTAATGTGGAAATTCAAAGGGCGAAAAAAACAGTGTCAGTAAGGTAGGAATCGAATACCCTAGCGGACCCGGTTGAGAGAACGGTCATAGAATACTCTGAACGTTCTCTGACCTCACATTATTATGGCTAAGAACGATTAAAAAAACATTTAAAACATTGCAACTATGATTCCTTGGCAAAATTTGGAATAGAAGGCGTAGGAATAAATACAATAATTTTATTTTTTAGCGATAAGAACTAGGAAACATCATGTATCTGTCATTGAAGGCAGTGCAGTGGTTCACCATTTGCGGAACGTCTCCACCGATAGTAAACATTCACGGTGGAGACGTTCCGCCAATTGTGAACCATTGCACTGCCTTCAATGACAGGTATACGATGTTTTTCTAGTTTATATCTCTGAATAATAAAATTATTGTATTTATTCCTACACCTGCTAAGCAGAATCATAATTGCAATGCTTTAAATGTTTTTTCTGTCGTTCTTAGCCCTAATAATGCGAGGTCAGAGAACGGTCAGAGAACAGTCAGAGAACGGTCAGAGTATTCTATGACCGTTCTCCCAATTGGGTCCGTTAAGGTAAGTAAGACATAGCCTTAAAGCGTCAGATCATTATAATTAAAAAAATTTACCTGACCCTCCTACAGTGTGTGCTACATTATTAATTTTTTCAGATCAAGAGTGTCATATAAAAAATGATATTATTTCTTTCTCTTGTGTGTTCATTTCTGCTAGATAAAAATAGTGATGGACAAAGATAGAAATTTATCAATCATTTTTCTATGTTTTAGGGATACGTTGGTGACATTCTGTTCCAATGCTCACAACTTGCAGGAATGGCTGTGGAACGTACAGAGTATCCTACCGACGCCGCCGCCAAAACACTAATATTTACTGATTATCAGAATATTTATACAAGTGCAAATAAAATCCAGAATGCGTTAAATAATGGTCATAGACAAGAATTTAAAGGAAAGCATTCTTTGCTTAGAGCCATATGTAACATAGCTTCTAGTTCTAGAAAAGGTGACACAACACTGTAAAAAATATCGGTAAAATTTTCTACTATGTATTAGGAAATTTTTTCTAAATCCTTAGGGAGCATAGATTTTCCTACAAAAAGTGAAAATATTTTATAGATTTGAGAAAATTGACCGAATTTTCGGATTTATAAACCTGAGAAAAACTTTTAAACCATTAGAAAAAATATCAAAAAGGTGAGAACATTTCACAAATCTCCTAAATTGTAGGAAATTTTTGCCATGAAAAGCGGAAATTATTCCACAAAAACGGAAATTTGTTCACTTTTTTGGGATATTTTTCCGCTTAAATTATGAAATATATCAATTTTTCCAAATAAACTGGATATTTCTCCGTCCAAATAGTAGGAACTATTTCCAGTTCTATGTCGAAAATATTTCCGACTATATTTTTGGAAAAATTTACGACCCATTTGTATTTTAAGCTATCCGACTTTTTTCGAAAGAATTTCCGAAAAAAATTTTACAGTGAAGGCTTTCATGAGTGAAATTTGGTATGGAGATTCAAAAAGATTCAACGACAGTTATTGCTCAGCATCGTAGCATATAATACCTTTATGTCGTTTTTACATTTGTTCTTTCTATTTTCTAACTCTAATTTTTTTACAGTTTACTTCATCTACACTGTAAAAAAAATATCGGTAAATTTTCCTATTATGCATTAGGAAAATTTTCTTAAATTCTTAGAAAGCATAGATTTTCCTACAAAAGGTGAAAATATTTTATAGATTTGAGGAAAATTGACCAAATTTTCGGATTTATTTCCGGACTATTTGAAAATATAACAAAAAGGTGAGAACATTTCACAAATCTCCTAAGGCATAGGAAATTTTTCCCATGAAAAGCAGAAATTATTCCACAAAAACGGAAATTTGTTCACTTTTTTTGGATATTTTTCCAATTAAATTATGAAATATATAAATTTTTCTTAATAAACTGGATATTTCTCCGACCAAACAGTAGGAACTATTTCTAGTTATATGTCGGAAATATTTCCGACTATATCTTTGGAAAAATTTACGACCCATTTGTATTTTAAGTTGTCCGACTATTTTCGAAAAAATTTCCGAAAAAATTTTTGCAGTGTAGTGTAGACCTTAAAAAATGTTTACTTTTTAGATTTTTATGCCAGAAATATTGGACTCATTTAAAAATTGAAACTTGTATGTTCCTTTAATAATTGTGAAAATTGTCAAAGAGAAAGATTTTTTTTTGATGTCTAAATATATTACATTTCATGAGAAGAAGTACCATTTTAGAGTAAACCAGACCTTGTGAAACAGTCCCATCATAATGGTAAAGTTTATTATGTCAATCATTACTCGCTGTGATGTCGGTCTGAAAATTGAGTCTAATAATAAGGCATAATAGCAGCATTGATATCATTTTATCGAATCTTCTGAAAAAAAACTATAAATAGCAGTGATTAATATTTTCTCCAGTGAAATTGTAATACAGTCAAAACTCATCTATTGCAAGGCCCGAGTGTTCCCCTAAACCCCACCTTTGCCGTATATACAACCCTGGTTGTGGCGACAGCCAATCCACTGGCTTGCTCTGAAAACCAACCTTATCGATAGTTACGATGGTGGGAGCCCCTCTCGTCTTGCAATAAACGAGTCCTGACTGTATTTTTCAACGTTATATAACATATGGTCTGTATTCATTGCCCTGTTGACAACGCAATTAAGATGACTAGTTTAAGCGTTAACTTTTTCAGGAAAATTTTATTTAATATTATATTGAAGGATCCCAAGTATAGTTGTACTCAGGTCTTAGTGGTTTTGAAACAGATATTCCTTTAAGCAAGCACTCAATTGCTGCATCATTGCCTTTATCGTGTGACAGGGCCAAATACGACGTTGGACTGTATGTGTTAATGAAATTGTTCAGCAGGCCCAAATTATTTTAACTGAATGGCCTATTTTGACGACTTGCACTCGCCATTTAAAAAATGGCCACTACGTGGTATGACGAGTGTAGCTCGCTTATTCAAAAATCGCGGTTTGTAGCTGTAGTTATATTTTCTCCTGCAAGGTGGTATTCTGTTGCATTTATTGAGGTTTTTGTCCACCTTCATGAATATCCTACAAAACTGAAAATTAAATCATATTTATAGACAAGTTTTTCCACAGAAAAATGATAAGCCAATAGGTTAATAATGCTTGTAATGTAAGCTATTACATATCCAATGTCATCATCGAACGAGGAAATATTTTTATTAAGGCAATATTGCCATCAAGTTCGTAGAGGTTTTTCAAATTGCTATAATGTATAGACTCTGTTAATGACGCATAAAAATAGCAATCTGTTATATTTCACATATTATTGTTAAAAAAAATTGGATTTGTCCTTACTTTTTAGGCTCCGATAAAGTATACCAAAGCTTAATTCAATTCGATAATTCCATCGGGAGTTATCGAGTAGACGACCTACAGGCAGCCGTATAGACATACAGACATTTTCGTAAAAACCGTTTTTTTTACTCAGGGGGTCTCAAAACGTAAAGATTTGATGAAAATTTTGAGCCATTTTTCACAAAAAACCAATACCTTCTCATATGGCGAGAATGTAAAAACATAGATTTTGATTATTAAATTAATTAATTTCTCGATAATAATTTAGTAAAGGTAGAAAAATTCATTGTAATAATTTTATAGTAAACAACTTTATTGTGGATAAATCTCCAAATGGAGAAAAGAATTTTTCGGTCATACGTTCCAATTTTCATTTATTCAAATAGTCAAAATGAAATAAACCGACGTTTTGGCACCTTCTTTAGGCCTTTATCAGGATACAAAAAATATTACATTCTGTAAAAATATTTAAACAATGTTATACAAAGGATGAGTGTCATTTAATAAAAAAAAACGGAGTCATTAAAATATTGTATTAAAATCTATTTACCTTAAACGTCGTAGTTTTTAGATCTAATTTTTTATCAAAGATTATCATATTGTGAGAAACTTATATTTTTTCCATCATATGCTGAGAAGTCTTTTTGAACTTAAATTATATTATTTTACTAACAGTGTGATAAGAAGTGATATATTAACCCCATATTTACGTGCAAACTTTACCGTATAACTCTTTTTCAAAACAAAGCGATTGCAGTAGCTCAAGGCTGTGCGGTTGGGATAACTCAAGTAATGGTGCTTCTGTATAGTGATCACATTTCAGAATTGCTTTATCACTAAAGGTTTGATTATGCCTGACGGCTTTCAGGCATCACCACTCGTCATCGCTTTCTCTTGTTTATCCTATGTATAATGCAAATTTACTCTCCAAAATTTTTCCCATTATCACTGATACTCCCAAATGCCACGTTGGTGCCACACACCTAATGTAAACTACGAGATCGTTTGTGTGATTCGTGTAGATAGCTATTGTTCGTGTTGAGTAAGACAGCACACGTGTCACAATAATTTAGTCCAGAGTATTTCAATACATATTCCATCAAGGATGAAAGACCTAACTTCTGTGATGATCTACTTATTCTTGATTTTGTCCTGTTTTAAAGGTAATTATGAATATTTCTGCACTTAGAAAATTTGATTTCACAATAAAAAATGTGAGACTATGCAGACATTGGGCTCGATGAAATTTCTACCACAGAAGATAATTTTTTCTTAAGCAAGTACTGTACTTTTTCATACGTGGAAATAGCTCTTCTTAATACAAAAAATTCATTTTATTAACTCTACTCGAACTTCTATTTGAAAAAATTATATTTTTAATTATATGTAAATTGATAGATGGGCTGAGTTTGAAATTTTCGCCACTGTCTACCTTATTAGAGGATAACCTCATTATCATGTACTCAAAATACTAAAAATTTAATAATATAATAATAAGAATATCTATGCTTATCAGGTGTATTTTTGAATATTTCCAGATTAAAAGAAAAGTCTTGATGATAAATGTAATAATCAGTAATATAAATGTTAAAATGTTGCTGCTGGTTTTGATTTATAAAAAATGCGTTTTGAAACATAGTATTACACATGAAGTATTGATCACAATAATAAATTGTGCAAAATTATACATACTGATTAATTGTAATTATATAAAATTTTCATACATATTGTTTAAAAAAGGAGAATTTTAATTATCTACAGTAATGTGTGAAATATCAAAATTTCCAAAAAAACTTATGCAATTTTAATGTTCGATAACCGACTTTACACCAAAATATTGAAAACTCCAGATTGGGAAAATTAAATATTAAATTTTTCAAATATTTAAAGAAATTTTCCATTTCGAATACTGTAAAATTACGCAATTAAGTAATGTTTCAATAATTAACCAATTATTTTCTTATTAATTTGTGATTAAAGCCATCAAATTCATTGATTACTGTTTCAAATTCGAGCGCGCTTCATTTCGTAGTAGTGGGGGAAGAGGGGTCGATCGTCTGCTCGTTGTGGGGAACCGTGACGCGCTTGTATAAGGGAGGCCTTGTTACAGGGAATCTCGAGTATATAGGCATACGGCAAACAAAAAATATCCTGCCACCCATGGGCTGAAAAGTAAATTAGTGCCGCATGTCTCGTCGAACTTCAGGTCTTCGCCCTTAATACACAATTTTACTGTTGCATATCATCTGAAGGGACTAAAAATAATCTAAAATTTCGAATCATTATTAGAATTGCATTATTGAATTTTATTAACAATATTTCACCCATTCTGACATTGAAAAGCCTTGTTTTAGCTGGAAACATTGAATTCTGTACTTAATAGAACTGTATTAATAGAATAGAAATAGAATTATTTACCTCAAAATCCACTTATTCATAAGAATAATCTACATAAGTAATAATTTTTTCTACCCTCACTGGGTGCATTGCCAGATGCAAGCGCGAGTGTTTCTCAAAATGTGAATATGCATGCCACAGGGAACAACATAAACTCCTATGTATCTTTCCACAATGAACAATCTTTCATTTGTGGCGGGGCTCGACTAGATGTTGACCAAGTTTTAACTATTGAAAATTGTTTTGTACAAATTCGCGATCATTATAGAAATATCTCTGCTAGGACTGCACCTTACCCAGGTGAAGATTATACAGTTCACGGATATAAAAAAGTGACAGAGGAATTATTTATCATAATCGTGAGTAGCCTTGCATTAAATTTTTAATTTTGAACGAAAATTTGGTTTACCTTGTTTTATATAAACTAAAAAAACGTTCATTAAGTCAATTAAATGTATTGACTTAACTGAATGTACTTCAAAGAAGCTAATATTTTCTGATTACGAAACAAAAGTCTTCTTTTACCAAGAAATTAAATCAATCAGAAAAAGTACTCATTGTAAGGACGTCTGTATTTAAAACAAATGCATTCGGCTATTGATTTCAAGCTGCAGGTAAAAAAAAATAATGAATATCGTTATTTTCATACTGATGATCTGAATCTTTTCCCACCGTCATGAAAAAATTCTAATGATCAGTATTTCTCTACTGAAGCTCAAAATTGGCGCGCACGTTATACCAGTATTGCGCGCAACGGCATCGATAATAATGCCGTGTCAGACGTAAAATTCTTATACTAAGGATTTTCAGTATGGAACGCAGAATCGGCAATTCTGATTGTCAGAAGTTTGAATATTGCCTCCAATATTGCAAACTGCGATGCCTAAGAATTCAAAGTTACTAACTATCATACTGATGTTTCCTCGCAAATACAGCACTTCAGATTCTGATAAGAGTTATGGAAATTCTAAAATTCACTATTTCCTTTATTGCCTGTAAGTAAAATGTACACCCGAATTGATTACATATTTTCTTGGATAAATAATATGTGCTCTTGTTACTATCATTCATCACCAAGTAAATCTTTTATTGACTCAATGCATTAATTGATTCGTCCGTATTCAATTTCACGATTTAATTACTTTAATCAATTAAAATTTACTTGATACAAGCACCTTTTTTCAATGTAAGCTTAATCTAATGCATTTTTTTAACAGAAAAATATTATTCTTTTATAGTTAAACGTACCAGAAGCTGACAGACAAGATGATGTAGCACTAACTTCTTTGGCAACGGAAAAATCAGTTCGAACCAGAGGAGGAGTAGTAGTTGGATATGTTGAGGTAAAAATACGCTTTTAATTTATAAAATAACACAATCCTGATATGTAATAGGATACTTTTCCGACAGGTGTCTCATATTCAGTTTCAAAATTTGAAGGGTCTCTACCTGTGTGATCGCCTAGTTTCGAGTCATTTATCGTGAAATTTTGTGAGAGAAATAATGAAGATTTTTCAGCAAATTTTACACTATCTCGTTCGTTTCTGATTTAATATTACGCAGTAGTTTTTTAGAATCGTAATTCATTGTGGGTCTCTTTAGCGGGCTTTTGAATGGACCCTTCTTAAAATGGCAGTACAAACGGCTGCCACGATTTAGCCCGCGGTAGTCGTTTGAAACCTAAAAGCAAAATTTTTCATTACTTATGTGTAATTGAAGCTTATTCAGAATTTTTTAAAATGATGTTTCATAAACTTTATTTAATTGCTGTTAAAATGATTAAAATTTAGATGCATGCATATCGATTTTTCCGAATTTAAAACAATATGGAACATATTAATAACCTCGTACTTTGGTAATATGAAAAATCATAAACGTCATATTGTTTAGGGTTCAACAGGTCCTGTTAATAGAAATGTCGAGCGATTCAGTACGGAGAATTGGAAGCCCTATATTGAACTATATAGTTATAAAATGAGCGACAGCTTACCATTTTATGTTGTAAGTACATTCTAAGTTAAGAGCAAGTGAAAATAACTAGAATATTATACTATACTATATATTATATTATTATATTATATTATATATTATATTATATTATATTATATTATATTATATTATACTCCTAAGAATTCGCGCATTACTTAACCACTCTTTTTAAGACAGACTTCTTTTAACTCGCGTATTACTTGGCTACTTATAAAAATTCTTATACTCCTAAGAACTCGCGTATTACTTGGCCACCTTACTTAAAGTCAGAGTCCGGAAATCTCGCGTACTACTTGGCCACTTTAGAAAAATTCTTATAATCCTAAGAACTCGCGCATTACTTGGCCACTTTACTTTAAGTCAGAGTCCGGAAATCTCGCGTATTAGTTGGCCACTTTATAACAATTATTATACTCCTAAGAATTCGCGCATTACTTAACCACTCTTTTTAAGACAGACTTCTTTTAACTCGCGTATTACTTGGCTACTTATAAAAATTCTTATACTCCTAAGAACTCGCGTATTACTTGGCCACCTTACTTAAAGTCAGAGTCCGGAAATCTCGCGTACTACTTGGCCACTTTATAAAAATTCTTACACTCCTAAGAATTCGCGCATTACTTGGCCACCTTACTTTAAGTCAGAGTTCGGAAATCTCGCGTATTAGTTGGCCACTTTATAACAATTCTCTTACTCCTAAGAATTCGCGCATTACTTGGCCACTCTTTACAAGACAGACTGCGTTTAACTCGCGTATTACTTGGCCACTTATAAAAATTCTTATACTCCTAAGAACTCGCGCATTACTTGGCCACTTTACTTTCAGTCAGAGTCCGGAAATCTCGCGTATTAGTTGGCCACGTTATAACAATTCTTATACTCCTAAGAATTCGCGCATTACTTGATCACCTTACTTAAAGTCAGAGTCGGGAAATCTCGCGTATTACTTTGCCACTTTATAAAAACTCTTATACTCCTAAGAACTCGCGCATTACTTGGCCACCTCACTTAAAGTCAGAGTCTGAAGTGCTCGCGCATCACTTGCAACTTTTTATTAGTCTCAGAATCCGTAGTGCTACCGTATTAATTGATCTCTCTATTCAAATCAGAGTTTGAATAGCTCGCGTAATATTTTACCACTTTACAGCAGTCTTATAATCCGAAAAACTCGGACATCATACTTATAAACTTAATATTGTATTTTTCCGGGTTCCAGTTATTAAGAATCAGAGGTTTCGAAAAACCAGGAAATTAATTTTTCGTGAATTTCCACCTTAGCTGCATTTTATTTTCTATATCCACAAAAATGTGTTTAATTTTTACGACGCCGGGACCGTATTGAGTGCCTTTCCTTACAGAATTCTTCGAACACGTGGTAGGGGTTTGCTTTCCTTGGACGCTTGAGCACATAGAAATCTCAAGTGCCGGGGACATTAAAGTAAATTTTGACTGTGTATAACCCTTGGTGTTGGAACCTGACCTATCATGGAGAATGCTCTCCATATACGTCAAACTCTGAACACTTGTCTTCCTAAACACGAGTTATTCCCAAATCAGTTTTCTTCTAGCCATGTGGCAGAGTGGTGGACTTACATCCGTCTGTCATCTCTGTGGTTTTTGAGAAAATAAATAAATTTTTCTGTACCAATTGCAATGTTCTGATTGTTTTAACTTCAGTGTCCTTTTACTTCTGGTGCTCGTGCATATGTGTGGTTTGCTGTGCGTGCTTTACCAAGGACCCACGTTATATTCTCCCGTGTGTTGTTTCTTTCTGGTTTGAAATAATTGTGTTTATATATGTGCCCTTGAGGGAGTGCGTTCCGCGGCCGCATTTTTCACGGTTCCTGTGGGAGAGGATTACTTGTTGGAGCAGTTTTTGGAACGGCCTGGTTCTTCACACCTAGAAACTCACTTACTCATAAGTTTTTCTGCATGTGTACTCTATTTTTAATTAATAAGCAAAAAGCAAAAAACAAAAAAACAAAAAATACCATATATTTCTT
Source organism: Diplolepis rosae (assembly GCA_030998225.1). NCBI lineage: Eukaryota > Metazoa > Arthropoda > Insecta > Hymenoptera > Diplolepididae > Diplolepis > Diplolepis rosae. The sequence continues at coordinate 512,554 of JAPYXD010000754.1, read as the reverse complement.
AATTGCATGTATTAGTTAATAAATATTTAAAGTTTACAATTAAGCTAATTGGCACTGAAGAGGGCCCCCATCTGTGGCCGAAACGTTTGCCTTCCTAATATTTATGTCCTCGATGACATAAATAATTAGAAACTAAGCTGACCCCAAGCCAAAATAAATATTACAGAATCCTAAGGTAGAATATTTGGGACATATCATAGATAAAAGTGGGTTACATAAAAATCCAAAAAAGGTTGAAGCGATGCTAAAAATGTCTAGACCTACTAATGTAACAGAAGCACAAGCATTTATCGGTATGGTTAACTATTATGGGAAATTCATCCCAAATCTATCAGCATTGCTAAACCCAATATTTAATTTGTTAAAAAAAGGTCAAGTCTTTAAATGGACGAATGCTTGTGAATCTGCATTTCAAGCGGTAAAAAGGGAATTAGTTTCTGAACGAGTACTAGTACATTTCAATCCAAAAGAAAAGATAAAATTAGCATGCGATGCGTCGAGCGTAGGTATCGGGGCTGTATTAATGCATGTATTTCAAAACGGTAAAGAAAGGCCAGTATGTTATGCCTCGAGAACGCTTACAGAAGCGGAAAAGAACTATTCCGTAATACACCGGGAGGCGTTGGCAATCTATTGGGGTGTTCAAAAGTTTTATCAATACCTAAAAGGGGTCAAATTTATATTGCAATCGGATCATAAACCGCTGAAAGCGTTGTTTGGTGAAGAGAAGGGCATACCGCAAATGGCAGCCGGACGAATTCAACGGTGGGCATATTTTCTAAGTGGGTTCGATTATGAACTGCAATATGTAAAGGGTTGTAATAACGGAGGGGCAGACGGGCTGTCGAGGTTACCCTTGGGAATTGACAATAAGTCGATAGAAACAGAAACTGATTATTTTAATTTTATTATCGAAGAAAGACTGCCAATTGACTCTAAACAGATAAGAAAAGAAATCCGTACTGATGTTATGTTAAGTAAAGTTTTCGGGTATGTTAGAAATGGATGGCCTAGTAAAGTAGACGAAAATCTAAAGCCGTATTTTGTGAGATCACATGAGCTAAGTATAGAGCAAGATTTACTAATGTGGGGTTATCGAGTTTAGAAAGGATTTATTAAGTGAGATTCATTCAACGCACATGGGATCTAGCAAAATGAAGGCGATAGCAAGACAATATTTTTGGTGGCCGAATTTGGATAAGGAAATAGAAAATTATTCAAGGAATTGTGACGTATGCAATAAAGTAGCAAATAATCCAAATAAAGCCGAACTCATTAAATATGAACAGTGTAAAGAAGTCTTAGAAAGGGTACACATGGACTTCTTAGGACCTTTGAAAGGGAAATATTATCTCATTATCATGGATTCTTTCTCAAAATGGCCTGAAGTCTACGCGATGACTAAAATTAATTCAGAAGATACGGTAAAGAACTTAAGAGATTTTTGTTCAAGATTCGGGTTACCTCAAAAAATTATATCGGACAATGGTAAACAGCTGGTATCAGAAGAATTCGAAAATTTTTGTAAAATGAATAAGATAAAACACGTAACTTCAGCGCCTTATCACCCATCGTCTAACGGAGCCGCCGAGAATGCGGTTAAGTCATTTAAAAGGGGATTGAGTAAAGCGTTAAGTGACCCAAAGAATGATAAAGTTAGAACGGGGACATTAATATGTAGATATTTATTAGCATATCGTACTACACCCCATTGTTTCATTGGGAAATCTCCAGCTAAGTTGATGTTTAAAAGGGAGATTCGAACACGTTTCGACTTGATTAAAGAAAATTATATCAAACAAAATATTGAAAGACAAAAGCGAAATTACACGGGTAAGAGAAATGTTGTTTTGGAATTAGGTGATAAGGTTTGGATAAGAGATTATAGAGTTCAAAATAAAACGCTATGGGCGTAAGGAGACATAATTGAATGTTTGGGTAGTAGAAATTACATTTGTAGAGTTCTAGGGGAAGGCTTAATGTGGAAACGTCACATAGACCAACTGAGAAAAGCGGAGAGTTTTTTTGATGTGGAAGAGGGAAGTAATGTAAACAGACCGGTAATGGAAATTGATACAGATAATCCTAATGTACCAAATCTCACTGTAAATAAACAAAATACTATAAGTGACTTGGGCGTAAATGTGAAAGATGATAATGAAGATAAAGAAAATGAGGTCATAGTAATAAGAGAAAACGAAAGTACTGTAGACTTACAAAACAAAGAAATGAGTCCTCTTGCGAACGATAAGCCCGAGGAAATTTTAACAGAAAACCCAGTCAAAACAGAAGCTGTGAGTCCAACAAAACAGAAAATGACATATAATGTAAATGAACGTCCCAAACGCGTTATTAAGAAACCTGATCGTTTAGATTTATAAGTTCAGTTATTAAGAGTTTTAAAAAAAAACTGGGACGGAGGAGTGTAGTGTAGTCGCATCTAATAGAATGTATAGTTTATGCCTACGGGTATTGGCGCTGTATGTGTTTTGTATCTCTATGTAATGGCTAGTCCGTTTCGTGCAGTCAAGGTGAACGCATGATGTTATATCCAAATAAAGTATATTAATATCAACCCGGTGCTACTTATTAACTGTCCTCTTATTAATATATTACACTCTGTATTATATTAAATTTGATAAGCCGCTCTGAATGACAAAATCGGAATTTCACGTTGGGATTATTCTGCTACTATTTATCTGAGAACGTGATAACTTTTAAAAGCACGATCCCCACGTGAAAAGATTTCCTGGAAAGTATTCCAGGAAATCCCAGTTGCAAATTCTGCTGACTGTTCATGGAATTTCCACTCATTTTCCGATTGATTGATTCCCAGGAATATCGGCCGTCATCTCAACATATTCTGTTTGCACTAAGTATTTAAAGTACATTTTCTTCTGGGAATATGGGTTCTGCATAAATAACACATCACTCAATAAGTTTCCGAACTAACATATAGATGGCAACACTGTTGTCAAACAAACATTGCTTTTTGATGGAAAAAAATACTGTTAAAGCAAAGCAGTGGCTTGATAAGCGTTATCGGGACTCTACACCAGGGAAATCAACAATCATCAACTAGTATGCTCAATTTAAACGCGGTCGTACAAACACCGATGACGCTGAACGTTCTGGTCGCCCAAAATCAGCAGTTGTTCCGGATAACATAGCAAAAGTCCACAAAATAGTTTTGGGTGATCGTTTATTAAAGTTGCATGAGATAGCTAATACCTTAAAGATATTAGAAGGTAGTGTGTTTACAATTTCGCGCGAATCTTTGGGTATGCGTAAGTTGTTTTTGAAGTGGGTGCCCCGTTTGCTCACACCCGACCACAAACAACAACGCTTTGAGGATTCAAATAGCTGTTTGGAGCTGTTCAAGCGAGGTAAAAAGGATTTTCTGCGTCGGTATGTGACAGTGGATGAAACATGGATCCAACACTACACAACTGCAACAAAGAGATTGGCAGCTGAGTGGACAGCAGCTGGTGAAAGCCGTCCAAAGCTACCAAAAACTCAACAGTGGGCTGGCAAGGTTATGGCATCCGTATTTTAGGACGTGCATGGTATTTTGTTCACCCACTATCATAAGAAAGATGAAACCATTAACAGCGGCTATTACATGGTATCACTGGATCGATTGAGCGTATAAATCAAGAAAAAACGGCCTCACATGCAAAAGAAAAAAGTGCTGTTCCACCGTGCCACAAGTCTATGAAAACGATGGTCAAATTGATGGCATTAAGTTTTAAATTGCTTCTCCGCCCATCATATACTCCAAATCTGGCCCCGAGCGACTACTGGCTCTTTGCTGACCTGAAAAAAATGCTCCAGGGAATGAGATTTGTCTCCAATGAAGAAGTGATCGCCGAAACTGAGGCCTATTTTAAGAGCAAAGACGAATCATTTTACAAAAAAGGCATCAAAAAGTTAGAAAATCGTTGAAATGAATATATTACGCTTGAAGGAAACTATGTTCATGAATAAGGTCGAATTTCTCGAAAAAACTGTGTTTTTCTTAGACCGTAAACTTATTGAGTGGTGTGTTATTACTTGTAGTCACAACCCAGCGGGTACCCAGACTTGTGGTGATTATACAACATGTTCTGGGTGCACCGGGCATGCAAAATACATCTTCCACAAGGCACTTGAGTTCTAAATAAATATTGATCGATCTCCAGCAGTTACTCTCATGGCCTGAAACGTAACGTTATTATAGCGTAGTACTCAGCTCTACCTTCAGATCTTACAAATTAATTTTATTGTCAATTTGCGAAATAATGTTATTGCAAGCTTCAGAGATTATCAGTCGATTACATTTCTTTATATTATTCATAAGAACAGAATCAAAAATAAAATAAATAGATATAAACGGCGTAATCATTTTTGGTTAAGAAATTTTTGAAGATTTAATAACATTGTTGAACAGTTATGCTCAGGATCAGTTTCCTAACAAAAAAACAAAATAAATTTGTTTTAATATCTTAATCATTTTTCATAATTTCAGAAAGACATCATTTCAAATTTCTCGCTAAATCAGCCGATAACCTCTAAAGTGAGCAATAATATTATTTCACTTTAATACTTATCTTCAATACTTATTGCCAATACCTAACTCTAATATTTATCGCCAATACTTTCAAGGCGAAAAAGGTATTGGGTTGCCAATAATTACTCTAATACTTGATCCAATACTTTTTTTTATAAGAGATACTATACCAATTAACTATACCAACTTAAGTGTGCTACGCTATAATAACTTGACGCTAACTCGGATCTCCAACAGTTACTCTCAAGACCTTCCGCCTACAACCCAAGAGTTCTACTAGGTGAGTTACTGGAACTTCGAAAGGTATTCAGGGTGAATCAATATGCTAGCCCTTGAAATTCTTAAACGCCGAAAATTGCATTTTCTACCCTAGCTACATTACACCTCCTGTGATTAATTTTTAACAGCGAAAGTATCGATCCAAACAAAAAAAGCATATTGCAAGGTCTTCTTGTTCAGATTAGATTTCATTCATAAAAGCTTTGTGTAGTTTCTGTTCATATTTGCGTTAATGACAGCGAAGGGGATAGGAAATTAATATTTTGATAAATCTTTATATCTGTTCTAATAGTCCAGTATATTTAGGTTTTATTATTGCTATTCATTGGGTAAGAAAAATTTTTTTTGCCATCTTTAGGGTACCATATAGGAAGCTTAAATCCAAGTTTTCGACCATCAAACCTTTGCAGGTAGCCCGCCATCTTGAATTAAGGGGTGATTTCTTGTATCGCGAATAAGTCGTATTTTTGATTTTATCAAGAAAACAGTTGATACCATTTTCACGAGAAAAATGAGTTCTACAAATTAGTTCATCTTATGTTTTCTCGTATTTTGCTTATTTGTTGCTTAGAAATCGATTATAAAAATAAAAAGAGGGTTGAAAATTTTTTAGGTGCTGGATTGCGAGCGCAGTGCCGTACTTAATTATTTTAAGTTTCGTTGATGGAATGGAGCTCAACATTTCTTCTCTTTCTTTTTTATTTTTTTTTCAATTAAAAGTAATTTTGACTATTTTTTATTTTTTATGATTTATATTGCAATTACCTTTTATTTGTTATTTTTATTTTGAATTTTTCCTGTTCTTCAGTTTAACTTTGGTTATTTTTTATTGGCATTTCCATTACTTATTATTGTTCAATATAATTTAATATGGTTATTTATACGATTTCTCTTGTTTGTTGAAAGAATAAATGAGAAATTCTCAAAAATGATGAATGAGAAAATTTTTACAGGAATTCGATAACGAAACTTATTTCCTAACATTGTAAAATTCATGTTACGAACCTCACAATCATTAATTTATGAATATGCAAAAATATGATGAAATATCAAGATTTTCGATCAGTTTTAATTTATGTTGTTTATTTTTCAAAGTACCTTGTGACGTCAAATAACATGAAAAAAATCCAATTCTTTAATTCATGAATATGCAATCTGTAATGAAATTTCAAGGTTCTTGATCAGTTTGAGTTTCTTTCGTTTCAAAAATTTACAAAAATGTCAGCGAACGATCCAAAATAGACTGATTTTTCGAGAAAATCAGACTTTTTGTCTCATCGCGCTGGATAAGATATGAAAAACACATTCCACAGTAGGGAGGTGAAAAAAGCGAGCCATTTTCCGCCAGGCGCCAAGGCGCCAGGTACAGCGCGCGCCACTGAGTGCTACGAGCTACCGACGATGCGCGCAACTTTCAGACGCTATCGTAAGTAAACAATTGCTCTGACACAAAAAAGTTTTCGACAAAAATTGTAGAGAATCGTGTGAATCACAAATTTTGCCCGAAAAATTTTGCGATAGCACCAAAATAAAAAATGATATTGGATCTAAAAAAATTTTCAACCTTCTTTTAATTTTTATAATCGATTTTTAAGCAACAAATGAGCAAAATAAGAGAAAACATAACATGAACTAATTTGTAAAACTCATTTTTCTCGTGAAAAATTGTATTAACTGTTTTCTTGATAAAATTAAAAATACGACTGTTATTCGCGATACAAGAAATCACCCCTTAATTCAAGATGGCGGACAACGTGCTCAATATCACTCAATATCATTCAAAAATACTTATTCAAGTTTGAAAATTTGTATATTTATTTATTATTTTCGATAGGGGAATTTAACATCTTTAGTTTCATTCTTTTGTTCTGTCGAAGAATAAATGAAGGAACATGCAAGTTACAATTTCTAAATGTATCACATATTTCTGAAAATATTCATAAAATAGAAAAGACAAATGCGAAAACGAAATAAAGGTATTTTTATAGCGTCTTCTTTGAAAATCCGATTTTCGGTACCTATAAAGCGGGTTGAAACTGTTTCAATCCGCTCCACAGTTACAGCCAATCAGATTCTTAAAAGAATTGCTATGAAAAATAGTATACATTACTCGAAACAAAACACAGCGAAAGCAATTCGTGTGATTGAAGCCCTCGCTTCACTCGGGCAGCAAACTTCACACTCATTGCAATCGCTGTGTTTCGCCCCTTGTAATGTAATATACTATACATGCTACGATGCTAAGCAATAACTGTCGTTGTATCTCTTTGAGTCACCATTCCCAATTTCACTTATGAAAGCTTTGTGTAGCCTCTTTTCGATCCTAAGTTACATATGGTACGAAGCAGAGATGACTTCTTTTCAAATTTTTGACTTTCTTCTTTATTTAACGCATTCACGATTTCTTGTTCACTTCGATAAATATTTACATATTCAGTTGATTTCATTTCTTTGTGGATGGGAGGATCCTCTGTACGTTTCACGGCCATTCCCGCTAGGTGTAAGTTTTGAAACAGAAGGTCACCAATGTTTCCCTAAAAAATACAAAAATGATTTATGAATTTTTATTTTTGTCCATCATTATTTTTATCCATCAGTTATAAACACATAGTAGAAGAGACTAATGTGATATTCTTGACATGACATTCTTGATGGGACAAAAATTAACAACTCAGTCAGAAATTGGGCATTGAATGGCATTGACATGTTAAGATCTGCAATGAAACAGAATCGTGAATGAAATCTTTGAATACATTTTAATTTCTATGCATTAAAAGGCATTCAAAAGTTTCATTTTCAATTCCGTTTCGTTCCAGATTTTGACATTCCAATGCCATTTAATGCTCACCTTCTTACTAGGCATGTAGCACGCACTGGAAGAGGGCCACACAAATTTTTTCGACCACAAGAATCTGGTGCCTTATGAAATATAATATTTTGTTATATAATTTTCAACTTTAAAATATACTAGTGTAAAGTCAATATTATTAATGCTGTAGTCAAATTTTAGGATATTAATAACAATTATTAGCTAACTCTCAGCCAGTCTACTTTTTTAAACTGTTTGAGAAAAACATAATGTCACATTTAGCTTACCCGAGTCGAAATCTCTTCAGAGCAGGCGCAAACTTAATGTAATTTTTCCTGCTGAGAAACTTCTTGAACGTTAAGAAATTTTCCTTTTCAGCATAGTTAAGCTTAAACAATGAGCTAGTTTAAAGCCTACTTTACTGCTGAATCGTGGCCTTTTGAATTATTTGGCTGGTGTAAGTAAATAAATCGTTTTTTATTGTTTCTTATCGTTGTTTTTCAAATTTATTTGAGTTTCGGAAAATTATAATAATATCTCTTATAACAACCTGCGGATATAGGGGCCCTGTACCGAGGGTTACTGCTGAATACGGATACAAAACTAAATAAGCAGTCGCGGACAATGTTCCAGGGATGGTCCTGAAGGAATAACCACCAAGCTAAGGTGTTAACTACCGTGCCGAGGGCTGCATGGCACCAGGGAGTGGTGTCTCACACGGTGTGTTTAGGACACCAAGCCGCCTCCTAGAGTATTGAGGCCTTACCCCTGCATGCGGAGCTCTGCAGGGGTGGACCGAATACTTCCCTTGCTACTCATGGGATTAAATATGGAGATGTCAAATTCAAATAAAACGATGTGTGAGGAGATTTTCGGAGGGGAGTTGGATGTAACGGATAAGACGACAGATTCGTTCGAGAGCGATAAGTCCCAGGTAAGGCAGTACCGGGACTGGCTTCACGAGAGGAACGAGAGGCAACTGGAGATCCTACAGAAGATGGAGTCGGCCCTGGAGAAGATGGAAAGCTTCTCCAGGAGCAAGAAAAATATGCACCCCCCTATCAGGGATGGCATTCAGGAGGCGAAGAAGGAGCTCGGGGCGCTACGGTACGATATGGAGGATACCATCTGCTACCTCGACTCTTTCGAGTACCTGATGAGAGGCTTGCTGGTACATACGATAAAGGAGGCAAGACCACCGAAAAGCAAGGAAGTTGCGGACGAGGGGAGCCAAACCCTCCCACAGCCAGCTGCGAGGTTCACGCCGGAAAAAACGCCTTCCAAAACGCCGGAGAAACCTCGCCGTGCGCGCCCAGAAGCGGTGCTCATCAAACCGGCAGAGGGGATGAGCTACGCCTGAATCCTGCGCGAGCTCAAGAAGCGCGTCAACCCTGATGAACTGGGCGCCACAGTCCAAGGGATCAGGGAGACACGCTCCAAGGACTTGCTAGTGGAACTCAAATGTTCCATAAAAAGCAGAGGGAGGCCGGACACTGCCTTTAAAGAGGCAGTTGGAGACACGGGGGCGGTCCGCCATCTCATCTCCAGGATCGAGGTCGAGATCACCGACCCGGAACCAACCATTGGAGTAGAAGACGTCGAGGATGCCATCAGGAGCTACTTTGACCAAGGACTAAAGATGCTAAAGCTAAAGGTGTCTCTAAGTAAGACACTCTATAGAGGAAACCGGAAGGCGTATGTGCTTCTGGAGGAAGCAAAGGCGCTGAAGCTACTCAAGGGGGCCCACATCAAGATCGGCTGGGTCTCCTGCAGAGTCCGCAGGAAAAAGGAGGTGAACCGGTGCTTCCGCTGGCTTCGTTTTGGTCACATAGCGCCGGAAGCTATCGGAGAAGGGAGTACACGTTAGAATAAACACCATAAGACGCAGATTAGCTGAGGAGAAAGTTCAGTACCGTCCCACGAGGTAGAAACCTCTGTTCTCAGAGGTTCACATGGAAAAACGCTTGGCATGGGCTACGGAAAATGATCACGATTGGTCCAATGTACTTTTTTCGGACGAAGCGTCCTTTTGGGCATGGGTTCCCATAAAATGTGCCTGGTCAGACGCTGATGAGCGTTTCCTCCAACGAACTGTTAAACACCCCATAAAGATCCATGTTTGGGGATGCTTCTCACAGCGCGGTTTTGGATGTTTAGGGCTTTTTACTGAGAACCTCAACGCTCAAGAAATGCTTCAAATCTACGAACATGGCCTTCTGAGATCTGTAGAGAAGATGTTTGGAGCGAACAATAAGTCCAATAATCCAATAAGGATTGGATCCTTCAAGAAGATAACGACCTCAAACATAGCAGTCACCTCTACACGTCCTGGAAAGTGGAAAATGGCATCACGACCTTTGAGTGATCTTCACAATCTCCTGATGCGAATCCAATAGAAAATGTGTGGAGTGTCGTGAAGAGGAAACTTACAGGAAGGCGTGCATTCACCCTGGAACAGCTCTCTCGACGAATTAAGGAGGCTCTCTATCTACGGAATATGCCTAAAAACTAGTCGAGAGCATGCCTAGAAGGTGCCAGGCCATTATCCAGAACAATGGCGATTGGATATAATATAATATAATATATATAATATATATATATAACATATAATATAATAATATCACATGTGGACGAAAATTAATTTTCTTTATTAATTTTGATGTTTCCTGCAAATTTTTAAATTCACTCTTTCCATTACAGAAATCAATTATAAAAACACGTTGTGCGAGTTCAGCAGAATTGAAAAAAAGTGTATCCGCAATTTTATCTGCACTTTTGGCTCCCGAACTGCAACTTCAATTTTCAGCTTGCGGAAAACAAGTTCGAGGCCGCAAAAAAGATTCATTCAAGGAAACAGCATCATTTGAATGCCTGGAAGGTATATTTAAGAACATTTTATTTATATATTGATTGAGAAACACGACGTGCAAACGTAAGAAATAATCTCAAAAATGTGTAGGTGGTTTACAGGAGCCTACGACCGAGCGGGAGGCCGCAGACGCAATATGAATAAGGAGGGATGAAGCGAAATTGAAAATGGAAAAATTAGTTTGTTTTTATATTTATTAGTATTGATTTTAAGTTTCGAAATTCGATTTAAATATACAGGGTGAGGCACTTAAAGTGTTACAGAGCGATAGCACTCAAACTATTGATCATATCCAAAAATGTTTCAAACAAAAGTTTCAGTGTTCGAGAAGGCCGTCATACTGGACCACCCAATTTTTTTATCGGTGGGGGCGCTGAAGCTACGTCAAGGTCAACTCCACTGTTTTCGTCAAAAATCTCATTTATTACTTGTCTTGAACGCAGAACATGACGGGGTGGTGCATCGTCGTGTTGCACCCACATGTTCATGCGCACGTGAAGGGGCACGTGTTCTATTAATTGAGGCAGTACGTTTTGCAGAAAGTTTGTGTAAACTTGCCCAGTCAAGCGACCTTCAAACAAATATGGACCAATGACGTGATCGTCGACAATGCCGTACCAACAATTAACGGACCACGGATATTGAAATTGTACAGTTCTCGTCCATCGAGGATTCTCATTTGCCCAATAATGCGAAATTGACGCGTTTTAGGAAATCATTGCCGTACAAATCCTGATGTAATGACATATGATACGGATGGAACTTGTGTTGATGTAAGATTCTTAATACAGATCACTAACTAATTCCATTCTTTTTTTCCATTTGCCTGCTGCTCGCATGTGGATTTAGTGCAGCAAAAGCTAAGATAGCAGCCGCATTATTTTCATTAACAATTGGTCGACGTTTGACTCGTGTTTGTTTCACTCTACTGAAGCGACAGAAACGGTCAGCTAATCGCTTAAAATACATGTGCGATTTGTTGCCTATCCGGATAACGAGCCGCATACAAATCTTGGGCGTTTCTGTAATGTTTACGACATTCCCCCAGCACCATCAACATATCAAAACATTCTTGAAAATCGTTCATTTTCGCGTTTTGATGTACTCACATTAAAAGGTAATGCGTGACTAACTGATATGTCAACAGAAAATGCTTTCTTTCTGTCGATGTCAACAATACCCTATCGATGTGTATTATCATGGGTATCGTAAGAAATGAAAAGAAATGAAAATGATTTTTTGGCTATTTTCATACTTTGCGTGACTAGAATGACCTTGTGTTGTAGGTCGCTGAATTTGTCTTAAAATCAGTAATAATTGCATCGAAAAAAAATACATGGTTCAATTTTAAAAAGTGGAGTTGACCTTGACGTAGCTTCAGCGCCTTCACCCATAAAAAAATTTGGTGGTCCAGTATGACGGCCTTCTCGAACACTAAAACTTTTGTCTAATACATTTTTGGATATGATCAATAGTTTGAGTGCTATGGCTCTGTAACACTTTATGTGCTTCACCCTGTATGTTATTTAAGCATTATTTTTTTTTTTGAATGATTTTGAGAACTTTCATGCGAAAAACTTGTCGCTTTTCATAAAAATCTAGCACCATCTAATACAGAAAAATTGATATACTCCTAAAAGAAACAAAATTATCAATAATAAAGTGATTGTTTCTATTAAAACATCATGCATGTTTATATGAATCGTGGTTAACAAAGAAATTCCAAATAAAATTGAGTGTCCACAAACTGGTACATCCATTGTTCACAAACTGGTGCTAAAAAGATCTAGTGTTTACAAACTGGTGCAGCGACACTGCTTGAGAAAAGAATTCAGAATGAATTTTGAAAATGCCTTCAAAGAAGCATATAAAATTATTTTTCACGACTTCAATGAATACGTATCACATGAAAATTCATTTTAAATCTCAAACACGCATTGAATTTATTTTATTCCCGATCTATCATTCCTGTATATCTTACATTTCCACAAACTGGTACGTTTACCTTATATTCTGAAAAATTCCGAAAAACTTTTTAAACCAGAAAATACATGAAAAACGATTTTTTTTTCAATTTTCAGTCTCAAATTCCTTGAAACCTTTATGTGATACGAAAATTCTGTTTTCAGATTCGTGTTCAGCATCATAAAATCTATAAGAATCAACCACCAGTCTACAAAATAAAAATCGTGCTGCACTGTGTCATTTTACGGGCCTGGTTCCATAATTACCAGTTACGAGGTTGCTAAAACTGCTCTCCAATTCTGTCATAAAATTTGATTCAATTTATATTAACTTGTTCGTAAAAATAAAAAAGTTGATAACAAAACAATATGCTTAATAGTTTAATTGTTATCTAATAAAAATATATTATTCATTGTTCTTGACTAAATGTACTCACACTTCGAAGTACTGGGTTCTGCAAGTATTCATCAAATACACTAGAGGTTTTCTTATCGATTTGGGCGAGGTGCCAGGCAAAGCGATGCATGTGAATTCCAAGATTCTGGAAGATATCACATATATGTTATTCACACTGGTTGAAAACTTCAACTAATTTAGTGCAAGTTTTATGCAACTACCGTGTTTGAATGAATTTTTGACCAAAACATAAATGAAATATCAACTTGATTTCATGAAATTACAACCAAATAAATGTATTTTCAACCAAAAAGCAAGTTAATTTTAAAATACAGTGAATAAAACGTGGTTGTAGTTTAAGAAATTTTCAACCAGGCAATATTATTAAAGTAAAAGATTAACTTAGTTTGCGAAAGTTCACTGCTGTTATATATACTGTACTACTTCAGTATTATTTTTATTAACGGCGTCAAGTACAGGGTCAAAATTAATTTTTTCTTAATCCCGTGATTTATCATCAGTATTTTGAATGATCCCTAGCGGACCCAGTCCAGTGAACGGTCAGCGAATTTGCTGACCGTAATAATATGAATGAAGGGAGAATAAAAAACATTTAAATTGTTGCTATTATGATTCTGCGGTACATTTTGAGTTTAAAGGTATCAAAATTAATACAATAAGTTTATTTTCTGGCGTTAAAAACTCAAGAAAACATAATACATGTCACTGAAGGCACTGCAGTGGTTCATCAATTTCCATTTCTCCACCGACAGCACGGAAAATTTTTTTTCCGAAAAAATTCCAAAACTTCGTGGCTAAGTCTGGGATACGAGAAAAGTTTCTTTTTTGTTCAAAAGTATCGAACAAAATTAATACTGAACGATTTCGGGAATAACCGGGAAGAGTTTAGAAAATTTCCGGAATTATTCAGTATATACTCTTAAAGCAATAAAATAAGAGTTTACAGAACTCGGCATCGAGTAAAAAATTTAGAAACCAGTGCCGCAAAAAGTTAAGGCTGCGTGAAAAAAAAAAATTTTGTATTTTCCCTTTCTCTGCCTCGTAACTCTTCTTTGCTTAGACATTGTTTTCACATATTTACATATGTACACACTTAAATGTTATATTTATTATTATATATAGCAGATGAAACAAATTATAAATACAGTAAACTTCCACTTATCTAGACCTTCACTTATCCAGACTTTCAATTATCTAGACTAAATTCTTCCAGTTATCTAGAGTGAAAGGATCCCCTACACCTCCCACTACCAACCATTAATTTATTTGCGCGAATCCATACGTATTGAATATTGTTTAGAAATGTGAATACTTCAGACGGCAAAACTTATTTTCCGGAGCAAAATATTACTGACAAACCAACCATGGCAGCGTCAACAGTTTCGAAAATTTCATATCTTTTCATAGCACGGCGCTACACCTTGATTGTTAGGGAGCCCCTCCCGACTCTAGATAACTGAGTGGTTACATTTTTAGCAGCTAGGAGTGCCCCGCCACCGAATGGAGTGAGGCTGATGTGAGTATAGCTCTGCTGGGGTAACGTGCCATGCGGGATCAGGAGCCAGCCCCCTCGGGACCTTGATCAGGAAGTGCGCATTAAACACAGGCGTCAGGTAATCGCTCGCGCGAAGGAAGCCCTCCGTATGGAAGGGAGACGCAGACTCGTCGAGATTTTTGACTGGCTGCATGAAAGAGGGGCAAGAGGGGGGGGGGCGTTAAACATTAGCGGTATGTCCTTGAGGAGATGACTCGCTAGCGGAAGTAATTGAGCCAAAACCGATGATCTGAAACACAAAAACCTGACATATTCTTAATCTGTACCGATTTCAGCATATAATGAACCGCGATCATTTAATAATAATGGAAAACTAAAAAGTTATGAATTTTTCAAAAAAATTCTTGATTTTTTTCAAATTTTTTGTCACAAATTATTATGTAAAACGAGCAATTGTTAATATTTTTTTACGATTGTGGTTCACTTTCTGCTCACAACTCTGATTCACATTTGTGCCAAATTTGGTAACGATTGGTCAATTAGAACGTCTTGAATCACTTCCGTTAGGTCGAAAAACGTGGATTTGAGATAAACGCGTTTAAAGTTTTAAACCTATCAACGACCAAAAGACCGAAAAATGAAGCTTAACTTTGCTGATGTAGTTCAGATAGTTAAACATATCGTAAATACGTAAAACTCCACATAGTTATGTTTTCAAGGTCGCTTTACAAGATTTTGTTGTCAGAATGTTTGTTTTTTAATTCTTTTTTTTTTAATTCTTATTCATATTATTATTACGAAGTCAGCGAATGGTACACTGGACTGGGTCCGCCAGGGATCATAGAGTTCAGTAGATGCAACAAACTGCTAGCAAAATTTTTCGAATTCTATATTTTCATCTACTAATTAGTTTGAAATGATGTCTGATAAATTTTATAAATGTTTGTTTTCATATTTGAGATTTTTATTATTACAGAAAAAATCAGGGAAAGCTATAGAAAAACTTCTATAATTTTTAGAGGAATACTGTTGTGTTTTGCCAAAAGTATTTTCAATTCCAAGATGCTAGTCGAAAATCAATTACAACCAGTTAAACATTGACCCAATAGTGACAGCCAGTACTAAAAATTGACTTTCAGTATTGAGATATATTTTTGATTGATAGTGTATTTATACCTGATCCCATATCACCACTGTTCCCCCTATACTTTTATCGGGTATATGCTTCATCAAAGGCATCATTGCTATATTATATGTTTTCCTGGCTTCTTCTTTTACTTCGAACTACAACAAAGTTAAATTTATTTTGTTATAAGAATTGAATACATTAAACTAATGTACAACAAAATCTAACAAATTTGTGTTTTAAGTTTCGAATTTTGTTTAGAACTACTCACTATTATAATGAAAAATTTATCATTCGCTTTTTTGAATGCTTTAATCCCAAGAGATTCATCGTTGGTAAATGGAAACACAGCGTACATGGTCGAATAAAAGTTTGAAATTTCGTCAAAACATGGCTTAATAGTTAAGGCTTGATCAACTGTCATTCGAGCCCCGCCGCAAACGTGTCCTCCATTTCTCTGCAAAGACACATAGGATTTTATGTTGTCACCGGTAGCATGCTCCGCTGTTCTATCTACTTTCATTTGAGGATTACTCGAACTTGCCCCATTCCATGCACCCAGTGTAGCTAGGTAAACATTTCAATGTGGTTAGGGAATGTCCATAAACTACTTAGTGCAATTTTTATAACTTTTTGACACCCCCCCCCCCCCCTTCCCCACGAAAATTGCTAGGTGGTTTTTTGCTATTTGTTGTAGAATGAAGATAAAACAAGTATTATTACGAAAAGATGGTGTTTCGAGTCCTTTAGCGTCTGCGAAACGGATAAAGGTTTCAAAATTGACGAACAAATAAATTTTGTAATGCGACTTCTTCCAGACAAAATTATGTTTATATAAACAGAATGATGATGGAAAACGACGTTGCGGCAAAAAAACTATTGCCCTCATCAGTTAACGTTATTCTACAAAATAAAATATGGCACACATAGCCAGGTCGAATTGGGGATATTGATTTTAAATTTGGCCCGAAAAGTATTGACGCTGGTAATTTTTTGCTATTTAAACCATGATTAAGAAAATTTACTTTAAATTTTAGTAGAATTCAAGAATCGAAATTTTTAATAGAATTTATACCGGTTTCTAAACAAAAATTTCACTTTAAAACAAATTGTAAATTTTTAATTTTCTCTTTATCGTGAGTTCAATTCAATTTAAAAAATGTTGAAACGTAATCACTAAATTTTTCAGTTTAAAGGGACAATTCAATCATCAGATGTATTTAAATATTTTTTTTTTTTTTTTTTTTTTTTTTGGTGAGGAGGAAAAATGGCAAAATCTTTTATAGACGTTGTACAGGACTCTCCTAGGACGGGTCTAGGCATACCTGTTAAAACCAAAAAACCCCCTCTCTCGAACCAATACACCACACGCGGAACCGCCTTTCGGCTTTAAACTTCACGGGTGGTTGGTTCCATTAAAGTCGCTTACGACTCTTCCGTCATCCGTTCGCTCGGAACTTCCACCCGCGGCCACACGCCCACTAGGATAACCGACTAGCCGCGCCACCCAGGGGAGAAACAAACAGATTCCTCCCCCGAACGACGCGGACAGCCAAGTCTACCCGAGACGCAGGACCGCGGGTGCAGGCCCCGATGCGATTTCTACTGGCCCTCCCCGTTGTTTCGCTCTCGACGCCCATCAAGCTCTCTCGTCTTCATCACAAGTGTGACGAATGACTCGATGAGCGTCCAGAACCGTTCAGACTGGAGCATGAGGGGGACCATCGTCTCAGGAGTGAGTTCGGAACCCACCGCCTGACCGAGGACCCCCTAGCCACACCCCATTTTGCGCAGACGAAGAGTGCGTGCTCTGCGTTATCCACCGGGGAATCGCAGTAGCAACACGTCTCCTCGTCTCTCTTCTTAAAGCGCCTCAGGTACGCGTTAAAACAGCCATGGCCCGAGAGCGCTTGTGCCAAGTAAAAGCCGACTTCCCCGTGTTTTCTGTTCAGCCAGGTGGCGAGCTCCGGGATCAGGCGGTAGGTCCATCTCCCTGTCTGCCCACCATGCCATCTCATCTGCCATTTCTCGACGAGTCTGCGCCTTCCATCCTTGCGGATGGCCTCCTTTGCGCGAGCGATTTCCTGCAGGTCGGCGCAGGTAAGCTCCTTGCGAAGCTGAAAGGTTTCCTGCCTTTCCTCCGCCAATAAATCTATTGGCGGGACGCTCGCCAGGACCAGCACAGCGCTCGTCGAGATAGTTCTATATGCCGAAACTATTCTCAGCGCGACAAGTCTCTGCGCCGAGAACAGCTTCTTCTGGATAGCATGGTTTTGCAAGGCATTGGCCCAGACCGGAGCTGCATAAAGCAGCTTCGAATGGACCACGCTCGCCACCAATCTTCTTTTCGCTTCCCTGGGTCCACCAATGTTTGGCATAAGCCGGGCCAAGTTTGCTCCACATTGGATGGCTTTGGCGGCTGCGATCTTTAGGTGTTCGCCAAAGCTAAGCCTACGATCCAGCTGCACCCCCAGGTACTTAATGCTTGTTTTCCACTCGACTTCATGCTCTCCGAGAACGATCCTCGGGTATTGGAAGGATCTCCTGTCCGTAACGAGCAAAGCCTCGGTTTTCTCAGGGGCCATTTTAAGACCTCTGCCATCCAACCAGCGCTTCGCTCGCCACAGACTTTCATTGATCCTCAGCTCTAGGATTCCGACGTCGTCAGCGGCGCACACGACAAGTGCGTCATCCGCGAAGCCGACGATGCTCGTTCCAGCAGGCAGGTCCATGCGCAGGAAATCGTCGTACATGACGTTCCAAACGAGTGGACCCACCCGCGACCCTTGAGGGGCGCCACATGTCATCTCCTCCTTGAGAGACCATTTGTCGCCCTCATATATCACCCACCTGTCGCTCAGATAGTCATCTATCATTCGCAACAGGTAGTCTGGAACCTTTTTCCGCACCATCGCCTCGATGCAGATGTTCCATCTCGCGGTATTGAACGCATTGCGTATGTCAATGCTAATCAACGCACAGAATCCCTTACGCTTACCAGTTCCTTTTCTTGCATTTGTGGCGATGTTAACCACAGCTTGGATGGCGTCCACAGTGGACCTGCCTTTCCTGAATCCGAACTGGTTTTCCGAGAGCCCGTTCTCCCCGACCAAGAGAGCCTGAAGCCGTTGTAGAATCAACTCCTCCAGAAGCTTCCCCATCGTATCCAATAAGCATATTGGTCTATACGACGAGGCAACCCCTAGAGGTTTGTTGCCTTTCCTCAGCAGGACCAACCTCTGCTTCTTCCAATCTGCGAAGAACCTCCCCTCCCGAAGACAGGAGTTAAAGGCTTCTAGGAGGATCTCTGGGTACGCCCCGATCACTTCTTTGAGGATCTCGTTCGGCACCCCGTCGATACCCGGCGCTGTATTTGCCTTAAGCCTTCCACCCGCTCTCTTTAGTTCTTCGAGAGTGAAGAGTTCTTCGCGCCGGACCACGCAGGAACTTCGGTCCTGTCTTTGGAACGGCTCCACGTGTGGAAACAAGCTTCGCACAATGTACTTGACTCGATCGGGATTATCCAGGCCCGGGGTCTTTCTTCTAGCCACCAATCTCTTGGTGACTATTTTGAAGGCGAGACCCCATGGATCCTTCTCGACCTCACCGATCAGGTCTTTCCAGCATTGAAGTCGGCTTTTCTTTATGCCTCGCCTCAAAGCTGTTTTTGCCCCTTTCCATGCCTCGTGCAGCGTAGCATCCCCCTTTGAACGGGTGAATTTTCGCCGCGCTGCGAGGCATTCTCGACGTAGGGCTGCCAACTGGTCGTTCCACCAGTACATCGAACCCCTGGCTTGCGGCAAAAAAACTATTGCCCTCATCAGTTAACGTTATTCTACAAAATAAAATATGGCACACATAGCCAGGTCGAATTGGGGATATTGATTTTAAATTTGGCCCGAAAAGTATTGACGCTGGTAATTTTTTGCTATTTAAACCATGATTAAGAAAATTTACTTTAAATTTTAGTAGAACACATCCCTTTCAGCGAAAAAGATTGAGTCAATTATAAGATTTCGTGGCACGACAAAAATTAAAATTGAAGAATCGAAATTTTTAATAGAATTTATACCGGTTTCTAAACAAAAATTTCACTTTAAAACAAATTGTAAATTTTTAATTTTCTCTTTATCGTGAGTTCAATTCAATTTAAAAAATGTTGAAACGTAATCACTAAATTTTTCAGTTTAAAGGGACAATTCAATCATCAGATGTATTTAAATATTATGTCTCTTGTTCCTGCGAACGACTGGTTCCTGCGTTTCATTTCTTAGTACTTCGCAGACGAAATTTTTATTCCGTATTTAACATTAAGTTTTTTGTTTGACACTTCGTTCTAGATTTAATTTAAAGATATATTTATATCTTTAAATTAAAAGAAACTATTGCAGAATCAAGAATTTTAAAAAATGTACAATTTTCTAAAAGAAGAGATATAATGAAGGTACAAGAAGAGAACTTTTTGTTGAAAATAATTATTCAAAATTCGTTGGCATAATTTCAAAAAAATTTATTTAGAAATAGAATAAATACCTATTTAGATAAATACAAAAAAAAATCTGCCCGCTTCGGGGGCACATTCTCATCGCATTTTCTTATAATTTGATACTGAAACTCAAACCGATTTTATAATATTTCAGATGATGTGAATTACACATTTTCTCAAAGTCACTAAATTAGTTCTTAAATTCAAGTGAAATAGTAAATTCAATTTACTTAAGGATCTATCGGTCTTAAGGGGGTCTCCTCATCAGTGGCTCATAAAAAACGTGGTTTTTTAAGATTTTTTTTAAACATGAAAACAGCAAGAGAAACAAATGATCTTTTGGGTATCTTTGAACATATATTTATTCAACAATAAAAAGTTTTTGGAATGTCAAAATAAATAAAAATGGCGGATTTATAAACAATCTCGCGCTGCAGCTCGCCGCGGACAACTCAAACTCCGTGAAAAATTCAGCCCGTAATTTTTACCTGAAACAAAAAATTAAAATACTTCCTTATTCGGAAGGCTTTTCTGCACAGTATAGTCTATTATGTTGATTGAAAGTTGAAATTTGAATATTATAGTCATTTTTTAATAAAGTACTCGATTTTTCGGTCTTTTTTTAGCAGTAAGTGTGTTAATAACATTGTAAAAAGAGATTTTTTAATACATTTTTTTAACTCAGTCTGTGCACAATTAAATTATCTAAAAAACAGTGTTTTACTTGCATACATAGCTTTTATAGTTTTTTTGTAATCGTGCACGGAATTTCAAAAAACATGGTTTTCATAAAATGGGCTTTAAAGTTTTTCGAAGGAAAAAAATCAAATTAAGGGAGACTTACAGGCATGAGATGTTAATCAGCTATACCCGGCCCGTACAAAAATATTCTCAGATAATAATTCTAACGATTGAAGCTACAACAAAAAAATAGATTTTTTGAAGCTGACTGATGAGGAGACCCCCTTAAAGAACACATTCTCATCATGATATTCGCGCTTCGCGCTCGATTTTCTGTATACATTTCTGTAACTTTTTAATAAATTACATGATTAAAATAATTTGTTTTCTTCTAAATATCTCAAAAAGGAAAAAGAATCGTAGACTTTATTTAAGGAAACGATTTTTCAGAATAACGCTTATTTCGTATCTCACATATTTTGGTGAAAAAAATAGAATTTTTTCAATATTTAAAATTAAACGCATCCCAATTAAAAATTTTAACGCGCACATTTCAAGTCTTATGAAGAAATCAAATGACTCATTTAGTTCTCAAGATAATTAACAAAATGTATCTTTCTCTCTCATTCAGAAAATAAGTATCTTTCCATACTTACCATACTTACCATACTTAACTCGTAAAAAAAATTTTTTTTCGAGAAATCAAAAACGTCAGGGACGAGTAAACGCAATCACGAAACTAATTTTTTATTACTTTTTTGTTGTAGGATCACTTCCTGAGTATCAGGGACACCGTTCACCTTTGCCCCGAGCACAGACTCGAATTCTCGCACTTATATTTTTTAACTGGGCCGGAATTTCATACTAGACATTTTTTTATTTTATTGTAGTAATAAAATACTACAAAAATCGAAATTTTGGTGTTTTTGTCAGTTATAGTTTTTTTAATCCGCGCTCAAAGAAAAGATAAGCCTTTGGCCGTTATAGTTGGTATTCTCCCCTTAATGCAGTCATTACACTCAGAAAAACAGATATTAAAAAGGAATATCTAGATATTCAACTATGGGACAGCCATATTATATATTCCGTTATGATATTTAATTGTAACACATCACTCAATAAGTTTCCGGTCTGACATATAGATGGCACTACTGTTGTCAAATGCATATGATTTCTGGATAGTAGAACCTTCAAACGTTAAATACCAAAATTTAATGACAATCTGACGTTCGGTTCAGAAGTTACAGAGGTTTTGGTGGAGCAACTTTTTTCATTTTTAAAACAATGGATAAAAAAGAGTTAACAAAGTGGAGGATGGCCTTTCTGGTATTTTTTAGATGTAAAAAAGGAAATTATAAGTCCATTTTCAAATTCCATTGAAATTGAAGTTTTATTAATTTCCTCAGTAAGTCAACGTTTCGAATGAAATTTCATTCCTTATCAAGACTAAAACAATAACATAGGTTATTTAACGCTAGAACTACCGACGATCGAGGTATACCTACTTCTACTATGTCAAACAAGTCATTTTGTACCCCCCTTGGTAGTTCCAGTGTTAAAATAGGTGAGGGGAAATTGAATAGTAATAATTAACTGTTCGTATATTTTATTAAAAGTTGTAATAAAATTCTAGAACAACTACATAAATTATATCAAATTTTTAAGCATGAAATTTGAAAACCGTCAAAATGACGGTCTTGGTAGTTCTAGTGTTAAATATGAAAAGAGTAACATAAATAGTCCGAGGTTATAGTAGAAAATATTGTAAGATGTTACGTTAGACAGTTCGTTGCGAGGAGTTAAGATTTTTAAAAGAGACTTCACATGATAATAAATTTTTTGTTGAAAAATACAGATCAATAGAATATAAAATTAGTTCTTCATATTTTTATAACATATTCAGAATTGTAAAGATTCATTTTAAATGATCAAAAATTGCCATAAGATTACAAAAATCTAATGATTAGTTTGTTGTGGTTATATTTGATGTTCATCGTTATTTTTAAAATTTATAAACTTAACCTGCTAGAGGTTAAGTTTGTATCCTGGTAGTTTAAAATTCTATAAAGAAAATAATAATATTCAGCAAATCAACATCCAATTAGAAGCATATAAAAACTATATTTTAAATGTAAATTAATATTGATAAAGAAGTTTTTAACTTACTCATAAAATTGTAATCTATAAGTTCAATTTTTCACAACAACTATCATGGAGAGTCCATGATGGCTAAATCGAAATGTAATAGAAATGTAGGGTTAAGATCGATTATATAGCAATAAAGCGGGAAAAATGTTTAAATTTAAATATTTTAAGCAAACGGTTATTTAAGAAGTTGGATAATATTAAAATAGATGTCACTAAGATTTTCGATGTCTGTTCTAAAATTAATAGAGTTATTATTTTTTTGGATATGAATCATTTCAAGGCAAAGTCTTTTCTTTAAATTTTGTTCATGTTCTAAAATTTTTACTTCTTTAAAGTCAAAATTATGTTTAAATTTATGTGCATGTTGTGCAAGTGCAGTACTATTAGTGTTGTAATTTTTAATTGATCTGGCGTGTTCTAACATTCTAGTATGTAAAAATCTACAAGTTTAACCAATATATAAACTGTTGCATTGTATACATTTAACTTCATAAACTATATTGTATTTAAATTTGTTTGGTGTAGGTGTTTTAACTGATATTAGTATTTTTTGCTGAATAGTATTGTCATAAGTAAAAATGATTTGTAAATTAGAGTTTTTAAATATTGTATGAAATTATTCTTGAAAATTATTAATGTAAGGTAAAGTGATTTTTTTTTTAATTCTTTAGACTCTATAGTTTTATCTGATTTTTTATTATGATATTTATTAATTAAAAGATGTTTGTATCTATTGGCAATTTTTTCATTCAATAAAGTTAGTGGATATCCATTTTTAATCAAAGTTTGTTTAACTAAATTTAAATTTTCATGGTGGTATTTTTCATGTGATAAAAGTATAGCTCTGTCTGTTAATGAGTATATAATGCCGATTTTGTTTGCTAGGCTATGATTTGAATAGAAGTTCAAGTAACGTCCAGACCAAATTGGTTTTCTGTAACAATTTGTGATAATTTTATTATTTTCTACTTTAATATTAAGATCAAGGAAGTTAATACTGTCATTGATAGAATTTTCCTTTGTAAACACTAAATTTGGATGTCTACTATTAAATTTATCAAAAATATCATTAATTTTATTTTTTGGTAAACAGATCAATGTGTTATCAATGTAACGATAGTCAAATTTAATATAATAAGTTAGTCCATTTATGATTTTAGTTTCAGCTTCTTCCATAACAATATTGGCAAGAGTGGCTGAAAGAGGTGAACCCATTGGTAGACCATTAATCTGTTTATAAATATTATTATCAAAATTGCAGTAAGCAGAGTTTAAACATAGTAATAATGCCTTATTAAAATCATTGTAATTTAAAAATGTATGTGGTTTAATACTTTTCGTTCTATTTTTGATAGATTTTACAATCAAATCCCATGTGATGCTAGTATACATGGAAACAATGTCTAAAGAAATAATAGTAAAGTTTTTAGGTATAGTTAAATTGTTAACTTTGTTTTTGAAGTTCCAACTATCTTTGATATAGAATTCATTTAGTCCGACTGTTTTTTGCAATGATTTAGAAATGCATTTTGATAAATTATAAGTAGGTGAGTTAATAAAAGAAGTGATAAATCTTAATGGACAATTAGGTTTATATGTTGGTCAAACTTGTAGATTTTTACATTCTAGAATGTTAGAACACGCCAGATCAATTAAAAATTACAACACTAATAGTACTGCACTTGCACAACATGCACATAAATTTAAACATAATTTTGACTTTAAAGAAGTAAAAAGTTTAGAACATGAACAAAATTTAAAGAAAAGACTTTGCCTTGAAATGATTAATATCCAAAAAAATAATAACTCTATTAATTTTAGAACAGACATCGAAAATCTTAGTGAGATCTATTTCAATATTATCCAATTTCTTAAATAACCGTTTGCTTAAAATATTTAAATTTACCGATTAATTTTACGACCGAACTAATATTTATCAATTTTCTGCGTAAGACATAAATCATTTTATTTATTTATAGGTTAAAAACTCCAATAGTAAATCATAACTAAGTTCTTTCAAAGTCTAGATATGCTTGACCCGCTATTCTTGTGAAATAAAACCTATATTATGATAGATGTGAGAAAAGTCAGTAGCGTACTAACGACGATTTGAGCATAAAGGGATTTGTAGAACCCCTATACCATGGTTCTATGTTTCCGATAGATTTATCTCATCATTGAGGTAAGTTAAAGGTCTCATAGATCCATGCATTTCAAAGTATTCGCCCTTCACTCACGCCTGTCTTGATAATAATAGTACAGGTAAATTATTAGTGAAAGGCTACCATTAAGTTTAAATTTATATTTGTAATATTGATTTTATATATATATATATATATATATATATATATTTTTATTATTTATTTATTTATTTTTATTTATTTTTTTTTCAGTGACTTCAAGATCGTTTTCTTACAAGAGGTTTTTATTCTATGGACTGGTTTCGAATCGTAAATGTGCAAGTTTTAATTTATTCTTATGAACAATTTTCTTTTCACCCGTTTTGATTTCGATTTCTACGTTGTTATTGGAAAATAAATTTGTTACCAGGTATGGACCTACATAATGGTCATCTAATTTAGAGGTACGTGGTTCTTTTATCAGGTATACGTACTCACCTATTCCATATTTTTCAGGATTTGATTTTAAATCGTAATAATATTTATATTTATTTTTTGCTTTTTCCATATTTTCTCTAGCAGTAGACTGAGCTTCATAAATTTTAAAAAGTAATTCATCTAAATATTGATTATAGGTGATTGGGACTTCACCAGTTTCAAATTCTGATGGAATACGCATTTCTTCTCCGAAGACGAGTTTGTGTGGGGTGAAATGAGTAGCAGAATGTACTGCGGAATTGAATGACATAATTGCAAATTTCAGCCATTTATCCAAACTAAAATGCTTGCAATAGTGACGCAAGTATCCAACGAAGACATGGTGACTTCGCTCTAAAGATCCCAATGATTGTGGATGAAATGCAGTAGACTTCAGCTGCTTGATTTTGAAAATCTTACAAAAGATTTTCATAATCTGACTGAGGAAATTGCTGCCTTGGTCTGTGTGGATGATTCTGGGACAGCTAAAGCGACAGATGATATTTTCTGCAAGAGCAACGGCAACTGTTACGGAGTCGATACTGTGAAGAGGAATCGCATCTGAATATTTAGTGAGACAATCTTGTATTGTGAAGATATATTTATTACCTCGTTCTGTGACTGGTAAGGGACCGACTATGTCGATTTGAATCTTATCGAAGGCTTTACGCGGCGTATCCGTAACTCGCATTAGTTCCTTGCCCTTTTGACGTACAAGTTTAGTTTTCTGACAATTCTCGCGTGTTTTAATAAATTCTTGAACGTTTTCTTTCGCACCTTCCCAGTAAAATCGTTCGCGCAAACGAGCGTATGTTTTTGAAATACCAAAGTGTCCTCCAGTGATTGAAGAATGACATTCTTCAATAATTTTATTCCTATCTTCATGATTGATAACCCTAATTTCATTTGTACAAATATTTATTGTACATCCACTTCCACCAAAAATTGTTCGAGAAGCTTTCTCGACGCCTGACCAAGGTAATCGATCTAAACCATTTCCAATTTTTGACATGCTACAAGTTTTTACGTTTAAAGTATCCATAGCCTCCTTCACGCCTTGGATACATTCTTCCAATACTTAAAGGTATGGTTTCTCATCAAAAGTTGATCGCGTTACTAAATGAAAAATGTATCTTTCTCCACTTTCGAAAACTACGGCTTGTCCTTTTTGCGGTCGTGTTGAAAGTAATGCTTTAAAATTTACTATACCTTCTTCTTCCAACCTTTTACTGATTGCAAAGGTAAACTTGCAATCTTCTGAAATAAAATGAATTAAATGATCTTTACGTGCTTCTAAAGGATCCTTTTTGTATTGAATACAAGAAACATTGAGAACAGAAACGAATATGATTTTGGGAATACTGTCTCCTTCCTTATCAAAAATAAATTTTTTCCTTCTGCCACTTGAATCTGGATAATCAACACCTGCGGTTTCCGTAAAAAAATAATCTCCGGTGCTCTCTCTGTTTACCTCCGGGTTAGGCGGCATTACATACGATGCATCAACCACTCCGTTGAGGTCCCTATCCCCAAACTTTCGTTTGGAATAACCCTTCCTAAATGGAAGACCACTTGCAAGACTTTCATACCTTTGAGCTTCAGAGAAAGAGCACCTCCACTCCGGATTGGGCGGCATTACATACGATGCAACTTTCCTACCGTTAAGAGGTCCCTGACACCCAGCAATAAAACCCTGCTGATCCAATTTTTCTTCCCGGGGCGTCGCGACACTGAGTATCGGCAGTACCCCGTTGTAGAAAGAAAAATTCTTATTTTTACCTTCCAGCAAACAAATTCGTTGCTGCCCAGATTATCCCTCGTAAGTCATGTCGTGATTAGTAACATTTCCTTGTGCAATGAGAGAGAAATCTGCCTCCCCCGCTGTTTCATATCCATCAGATTCAAAATCACTTAAATCGTTGTCACAGTCCATTTTATATGATGTTTTGTTTTCGTATTCACTATTTGAAGTAAGAAGGGAAAAGGATTCTCTAATTAGGATTTGATTTGGATGGAAACTTTTGTCGACAAAAGACGACCATACGGTGCTGTCAATAGCAAGTATTTGCTCCACATCTTTAGAGGTAAGTTTGGATTCGTCGTCAGTACCTGTAATTTCCTTCAAGTCATTTAATTTTGGTTCTTCGTCAAGGATTTTCGTCTCTGTATCTCTAATTTCTTTAATTTTCTCGACTTCATTCTCCACGACCGGATTTCTGGACAAGGCGTCAGCATTCTAATTGACATTACCTGGCTTATATGTAACTGTGTAATCATACTCGTTTAACCTCAACCTCCATCTGTTTAATTTTTATCCAGGATTTTTCATGTTATGTAACCATACAAGAGGTCTATGGTCGGTAACCAGTGAAAATTTACGTCCATAAATATACGGTCTGAAATGTTCTACCGCAAACAAAAATAGCCAAAAGTTCTTTTTTGGTAGTCGAGTACCTGGTCTCAGCATCATTTAAAGTACGAGACGCGTATGCTACCGGTAAATCTTGTCCGATTGTACCTTGACTTAAAACTACTCCTAATGCATAATCGGACGCATCTGTAGTAATGATAAAGGGTTTATTAAAGTCTGGATATTGTAGAATTGGATCAGAAATTATAATATCTCTTAATGTCTCGAAAGCTTTCTGCTTCAAGTCTCCCCATGCAAATTTGACTCCTAATTTAGTGAGGTGCGTTAAGGGTTTGGCCATTTTTGCAAATTGAGGTATAAATCGTCGATAATAGCCTATGAGTCCTAGAAATTGTTTAATGCTTCGGCGTGTTTTAGGTCGCGGAAATTTTTTAACGGCCTCTATTTTTTGCGAGTCAGGTTTTACTCCGTCTTGAATAATCACGTGTCCCAAATATGCAATTTCTTTACGCAAGAAATGGCATTTTTCTGGTTGGAGAGTGAGGCCAGCAGTTTGCAAACTTTTTTCAATTTTTCTCCATGCTGTTCCAAGGAACTCGAATATATGACGATATCGTCCATATAAACGAATAATTCAATTCCTTGGAGGCCAGACAATATCTGATCCATCAACCTCTGAAATGTTGCTGGAGCATTCTTCAATCCATAAGGCATTCTTTTATATTCATAATGACCGGATGGAGTGGAGAACGCAGTCTTAGACTTTGATGCAGGATCCATGGGAATCTGATGGAATCCCGATGCAAGGTCCAAAGTTGAAAAATACTTCGCCCCTCCAAGTTGATCCAAAATATCCGTTATTTTCGGGAGAGGATAAGCATCACTTATATTTTTTTCGTTTAAAGCTCTATAATCAATTACCATTCGCCATTTCACCTTTCGTTGAGAATCGGCCTTTTTTGGTACGATCCAAAGGGGTGAATTGAATGGAGAGCTGGAAGGTTCTATAGTATCATTTTCCAAAAGATTAGAAACTTGCTTTAGAATTTCTTCTTTATGAATGTGTGGATATCGATATTGCTTCACGTTTATCGATTTCTCATCCGTAGTAATTATTTTATGTTTAACTATATCAGTGTGGCCTAGTTTATCAGTGGAAAGATGAAATTTATATGGAAATTGATTAAAAATACTCAGCAAACTAGT
The DNA here is from genome assembly GCA_030998225.1 of Diplolepis rosae. Taxonomy (NCBI): domain Eukaryota; kingdom Metazoa; phylum Arthropoda; class Insecta; order Hymenoptera; family Diplolepididae; genus Diplolepis; species Diplolepis rosae. The sequence goes on along the minus strand of JAPYXD010000754.1, from coordinate 483,556 downwards.
ACTTTCTTCCTCATTTAATGTATTCAAATCTAAACTTTTAGCTATTTCACAAATTCTTCGCGCGTGAGCAATATCTATATCGATAAAAGGTTTCTTTTTATTTAAATAATTTTTCTGTTTACTAATGATTTCAAAGTCTTCCAGCTCTATAGGTGGTAATGTAAGATTAATTTGTTCAGGAGTGGCATTTTATGCAAATATTTTTACAGTGTTATTTTTCGGAGTGACTAAAGCATTTCCCAAGTAGACACCTGGTCCGGCCTGAATCAGCTTAATATATCCTGTTTTTCAATCAGTTTTTCTGATTGGTAATGTGATTAGCTGCTTAGTACGAGGAGATAAGTATATAGTAGTATGAGATTCTAACGGAATGATATCGTCACCTAGTACAAGTTCCCCTTCTTAACTATTACTGAATGAAACTGTAGCACTTTGTGGTTTTAAAAATTCTAATCCCAAAATCCCTTCCTGTATAACTTGAAAACTTTCTGGTACTAACTGGAATTTTACTGTTTTATCTTTTATAGTAAATTCTATTTTACCTATAGTTTGAGTCATTCCCTTCCCTATGCCCATCAAATTATAAATTTTATTTTTATTCTATTATTAACTACGTTTATCTTTATCAAATTCAAATCGGATCTGCTATCTACTAAAGATTTAGCGCTTCCTCTCAAAAAGGCATTATTTTTCAGATCAACTACTGGTGGTTTGGTTTCTTTTGCTGTATCGAGGGAGCAAAGGACCTTACGTGTTTCGAGGATCCCGGGTTCCTTCCGTAGTTTTTTGGATCTGTCATTTTGTCTCTCGATCGTACGAGGTCGTTTCCGAAAATAAATATCTTTTTCCATGGCAACGGCCCTTTTAAGAAAACAATTATCTTCCGTGTAATTTGGGCCATTGCAATAGCTGCATTTGCGAAGAAATCTACCGACGTCAGGTCGTCGCCTTGGAAACTTATTTTCAGGACAATCCCGTTTATAGTGACCATAATTGCCGCATCTGAAACACCCTTTACCCGAATACATTCCGCGTTTTTTATCATTTCCAGGGGTCAACGAGCCTTCTATTTTATTTATGCGCCTTATTTCACGAATATAATCATCTACGTTTTCGAATTTATATCGGTTTTGACGTTTACATCGTTCTGTACTTTCTTTCGCGGCATCGCGTGAAGATCGCAGGAAATTTAAGCAGTTCATTTCACTTTCAATTTTTACTGCGTGACGAATAGCGAGCTGTAAAGTTTCGAAATTTCTACCTGCAATTCTTAACTCAATTTTTTCATTTAGACCGCGGACAAAGCATGCAACAGAATTTTTCCAAGCTCCTAAAAGCATTCCAGATTTAGCTTCTAATGGAAATCCCTGTTCGATGATCTCAGTAGTTCGGTGCAAAAGTTCATTAACCCTAAGCCCGTACTTTGAAACGCTTTCATTTTCATCTTGTAGAATGTTAGACATTTCGGCCTGTAATTGACTTAGGTCACGTTGTGGACTAAATGCAGTTTTTAAGGCTTCCGACATCGTATCCAATAAGTCGGATTCAGTATTATTATTCTATTCCTAATTATTTTAGTTAAAAATGGACGATCACCCGTATGAACTGATTGCTCAGCGAATTTGCAATCACGAGAGAATGAAAGGACTGGAGGCATTTTACCGTCGAAATTTAGAACCATTTCAGCAGCGATTTTTAAATTTACATATCGCTGTTGCGTGGTACTGGTCAAGGTAAGAATATTAACTTCCGGCGTCTCGTTATTTTTGATGACATTGGGATGGCTAATATTTTCAACAAATTGATAAGGCTGGAGTTTGCCATTTTCGCTCTCGGTATATAAGATAATTTTATTTCCGGAGCCAGATTTTACAAAAGAACTATCTTCATTACGTGGTGTGCTGACAGGTTGACTATCACGCATAGGAGGAGATAGAGTTGCAGCATTCAAGGGGCTCATAGGATCATCATGTGTATTTGATCCTGAAGCTACAGATGAATCATGAGGAGACCTATTGTTACCGATAGCTAAATTTTCCTGGTGATTCTCCATTTTGTACTTTGTCGATACAAATTTGGAAAAAATTTAAGAAGAATTTATTTTTCTCGAAGAAATATTGGAATAGAAAATTTCTTAATGAAATCAAAAATATACTACGCCTTAGAAAGAAAACAATATAAAAGTTTCACTGTATACAATAATACAATTTAATATTAAAAGTAATAAAGTAAATTATTGCAAAAAGAAATATAACTGTTCTTGTTTATTATAAAATTTAAATCCTTTGTAAAAGAGAAAAATAAAATACGGGTACCTAATTTCAAACTAGAAGGTTAAGTCCGGAACCTTTACCACTGTCTACTCTATCAGAGAGATCGCAATTTAACTATTTCATAGGATACATTCCTGACGGATGTTCCCGTAGACAATTTCAGAACTCCTATATCGTAATAATGAAAATTAAATTTAAATTTAAAGAATTAAAAATATTTATTGATTATTATTTTTTTTTCTAAATATATTTTTATTTATTTATCTATAAAAAAATAATTTTTATAATGTTTTAAATGCAGAGAAAATTAGATAAAAGTGTCATGCGAAACTTACTACTTAGTTGATAATACATTCGTATAAAGGTGTAACATAATCCAATGCTTGTCACTTATTTACACTGCGAAAATGACCATTTTATTCACTCCCGCACTGATTCACAATATTTTCCATCGGATGTAGTCTCATTTGCTCCTTCCTTAATCCTTTTATTTCCTCTGATGATTGATCCAACGATGGGGAAGATTCTCCTCTGCGCTGCCTGGTCCCACGCTGGATAACTCTTCAAGTGTAACCGCACCGAGCGTTGAATTCACTAATTTGAGTTTGAGTGAACCTTGAATTTTTCTTTCCTTTTATTAAGTATGTCTATAATTTTCTTTTTCTTTTTATTTATTCATTTATTTTTGATTTGATCAACAGAACAAAACAACAAAATAATTTTATTTCCTTTAGCTTTTGGAAAATAAATTCGTGATATCCCTTAATATATTCCTGTTGCTGGGCCTTGGTTTATAAAGTCTGTCGTGTGTTTGATTTCCACTTATGCTCGTACATTGTTGATTTTGGTTGTTTCCATTATATATTAATCCTTCAGCAATATCCTACCTTTCAAATCTATTTCTTCTATCGTGAAATGTGCGTCGATTTTGTTCCGCAGATTGGTCCATTAAACCATTTAATTATAAAATCAAAAATATTGATATATTTTCTTTATTTTGTTTTTTATTTGTAAATTAATAAGTTTTATCACCAGTCCGAAATTATTTTTATTTCATTTGAATCCAATGTTCAAAAACTTCACTTTGTTTTTCCAAGTAACTTCACTTTGTTATTCAGTCACTTCACATTGTTTTTCAAAAAAATGATAAACCAATTTTATGTCACGTCCGCGGTTGACAAGCGTGCGCCGACGCTGTCTGATTGGCTGACGTGATGGTTGCTTCGATTTAAAATTGCGCGGGTGATATTTGGTCGTCTATAAAGATAGGTTTCGGGCTTTATAGAGAATATATTATAATAATTAAAACACTCTTAATTCGTTATTGAATTAATATCTTTAGACATTTATTTAAATTACTAAAACACACTTTAATGGATACAATTAACCGGGAACTCAACGTATTATTTTATAAGATTATTATAAAAGTTTTCAGTGACCGGCGCTAATTTCTTCTACGAGAAGAAGAAAGTTATGCTACTGAAAAACTGAATACCAACTAACTGACTTAGCCAAAATGTGGAGGCGCGATCTCGGAACCTCATGATTGCTCTTATGTTCTGAAATAGACCTTTGAATTTATTTATGAGAATAAAGAAATGCATTCAAAATTCTAATTTCACATCAAACTTTATGTTGTTTCAGATAATAAAATAGAGTGTTCTGGTTTTTAGGGACTTTTCAGAATTGGAATAATTATTATTTCTCAAATTGGTTCAAAGAGTTCTGTTTAATATCAAAATAGATTTATTATGTAGAATCAACTGTTTTTAAGTGGTCTCAAAATATAACTTTTCTTGGAGAAAAGCTTCATTGATGTAGTACTAATAAATTGGTTTTATGTGAATTAGAGTCCTATTTGTTTTATCATTTATCATTCAATAAAAGTCTACAGTTTCAAGACCTGTTTTCAATCCCTTTTCCACTAGAATCTAAATTAGTTTATAAAAAGTACATGATTTGTAGAGAGTATTTCTCGTAGACCTGTTTAATAAATCTTAAATTAATTTCTTATTCCTGATTTGTATAAAGAATTTAGTGAAATCAATCCTTTTATAAGTACATGATTTGTAGTGGGCATTTCTTGAAGATCTGAAAAGTAAATATTAAAATAATAGCATAACATATTCTAAAAGAGAATATATTTCTCTTTTCTCTCAAGCAGGCATTTAATCTAACCTTCTCTGCATATGAAATAAGATTTCGAGTAATTAAACAATTATGCAATAAGAGTGGTGATTAAAGTTCACCCGTTATTAATTGAAGGGAACAAAGAGTTCTGCATTACCAACCGTTAGGTTTAAGATAGTTCGCGAATTCACAGATGAGCGCACCAGGTGCGATCATCACATATAATCGATCTTAACCCGACATTTCTATTACATTTCGATTTAGTCATCATGAACTCTTCATGATAGTTGTTGTGAAAAATTGAACTTATAGATTACAATTTTATAATGAGTAAGTTAAAAACTTCTTTATCAATATTAATTTACATTTATAATATATACTTTTTATATGCTTCTAATTGGATGTTGATTTGCTGAATATTATTATTTTCTTTATAGAATTCTAAACTACCAGGATACAAACTTAACCTACCTCTAGCAGGTTAAGTTTACAAATTTTAAAAATAACGATGAACATCAAATAATAACCACAACAAACTAATCATTAGATTTTTGTAATCTTATGGCAATTTTTGATAATTTAAAATGAATCTTTACAATACTGAATATGTTATAAAAACACGAAGAACTGATTTCACATTCTATTGATCTGTATTTTTCAACAAAAAATTTATTATCATGTGAAGTCTCTTTTAAAAATCTTAACTCCTCGTAAGGAACTGTCTAAGGTAACATCTTACAATATTTTCTACTATAACCTCGGACTATTTTTGTTACTCTTTTCATATTTAAATAACCTATATTATTCTTTTAGTCTTGATAAGGAATGAAATTTCATTCGAAACGTTGACTTACTGAGGAAATTAATAAAACTTCAATGTCAATGGAATTTGAAAATGGACTTATAATTTCCTTTTTTACATCCTAAAAATACCAGAAAGGCCATCCTCTACTTTGTGAATAATTTAAACTGGTAACAACAAAATTACATACTTCACGATAAAAAAGAGTTTCGAGTGTTAATCAAACATTGCTTTTTAATGGGGAAAAATACTGTTGAAGCAAAGAAGCGGCTTGATAAGCGTTATGGGGACACCGCACCAGAGAAATTAACAATCATCGACTGGTATGCCGAATTAAAACACGGTCCGGCAAACACCGATTACGCTGAACGCTCTAGTCGCTCAAAATTATATGAGAAGGTAGTGCGTTTACAATTTTGCACGAATCTTTGGGGATACGTAAGTTTTTTTCCAAGTGGGTGCCGCGTTGGCTCACATCCGACCAAAAACAACAACGCGTCGAGGATTCAGAGCGCTGTTTGGAGCTGTTCAAGCGAGGTAAAAAGAAAAAAGTGCTGTTCCACCAAGACCGTGCCAAAAGATGATGGAAACGATGGTCAAATTAAATTAATTAACCTTCGAATGTGTTTATAAATAAGATATTTAAATGTACAGAAATAAATATCGTAGATATTACAGTTGAGTATCTACATATTGAAACTGAATATATGAGATGAATGTCCCATAATTGAACATTTAGATAATAATTTTTAGTATCCCTTTTTCTGCGTGAAGTTTCTTCTACTGGTTATCACATTGTATAAAAAGTTTTGAAGTATATAAAATTCACATACCTTTTGAAAAAGAAAGAACCAAAAATAAATAAAATTTCACAGCTGATAGACCTTCCATCGCCGTTAATATACAGAACCTAGTTTTGATAAAAGATGAATCATGTATTCAATAATTATGATAAAATAGCAACATCAGTCGTAGCCAAACGTATTGAAAAATTTATTTATTTTTGACATACCGAATTCGAAGTCAATAAATTAAGATGGAGCACTGGTACTCCTGACTATAGTTTTTTGACACGTACACTATCTTATTAGCTTAGTTCTGATATGATTCTTCAGGCTACGTCATAGAACAGACACGAGTGACAATGATATATTTTCTTGAGGTAAGCTCTATTCAAAGCCTTGTTTGCAGTCAGGCTATGCACGCGTAATGCTTTAGTGGTGGACCTAACATATGTAACGAGCGCAGAATCCTTCTGCTGTTCGTTTTACACACTACAGCATGCATGCTCACCTCGAAAACGCGCGGTTTAATTCAAACGCGGATTAATTGATTCATAGAAATTAGAATAACGTTAGAGAGAGAATTGGCTGGCGACATTGGCAAGTCGACAAACTAAAAATCGATAAGAATGATGATCTCTTTCTAAACATAACTTACTTGTTTAAATGCATTTTATAAATTTAGTTCATATGCATGAATATTGATTTCCTTTAACTTTTACATGTTTACTTTAACAATGTGTTTTAAATTTAGGTATGGGTCGAAACTTGCTGAATCTACAAAAGGCAAATAAGAATTTCTTAGTTTTTTTTATAAAAACATCTTGAGTCCAGAATCCTGAAAATTGTTTAAAAGCTTTCTCCTCTTACAGACTTTTCATAGAAAAGTCCTTAAGTGGAGAGGAAATTTATTGCCATACTATGCATTTTTGTAAGCGCTTTAACCGTGGGAAAGGTCACGTTTATGATGTGCAAGAGACTGCAGCAAAGATTTGTTTACACAAACCTTAACACATTTTCAGGGCTAACCTTTTCGCTCGCCTACGAAGGGCCTCAAATTGTATAGTGTCAAGATGGGCCGGTTCGAGTACAGGGTCATACTACTCTTTTGTGGATACACTGAGTTTCGACTAGCGGGGATGAATGTGACGAAAAACAGATCTTTTCGCGGGAATGGATGGATGGACCAACAGGCAAGGATCCTGGGTCTTGCGCGCGCCGATTCATCAATACATCAACGACGAAATACTTTCCAGGAGTCAGATTTAATTTTGACTGAGGACGAGAAGCTCGTGTCTCGGTATTTTTTCGTCCTCGCTCGAGCGATTTAAAAACTTTGTTAAATACAAAATCATTTTTTATTATAATCGATTATTATAAACTAATACGTGTGTGCTAATAAATTACCTTTTATGTTATTTCTATTTCTATCGTAATTATTGTGTTTTATTTCTGCGTTAACTTCTAAATATTCCTTGTTTTCTTATTAATAGAAGTCGAGAAACAAATCGGTTCATTCGTGAGAGTTGGGCTTCTTAGCCCTTTATTGTGGAACGAATCGCAGATTTCGGATTTGAAAATTTAACTTTTCGCGCTTAATATTCGACCTGCGCGTTACAGACAAAACTTTTTGGTGTCAGAAGTGGGATTGCCACAAACTCGTCGCGGGTGAATTTGAATTTGTGTGTTTTAGTCATAAGTAAAACTACACCAGTTCGTGTTAATTACATCAATTTGGATTATATCAGTGTGTAAGTGTTTTTTTTGTTTCTACAATCAGGATACTCTGCTCATCGTGAACTACGAGGATCAGAAAGCAGAAGGACCAGGAAGCAGCTGCCGAAGTACTATCTTTCGAGTACCGCCTTTTTAGTATAGCGTGAATTAAGTAGCGTTAGAAACGAAGGTTCTCAAGTAGAAAGAAGATAGGAAGGCAAAAGAAGAGGATATTTTAGATGGCCGCGATTTCTTCCTCAAAGGTTTTTTGGTGTGGTTTTTTAAACCAAGAAGTTAAGGGTACAGTCTAGAGGTACCGAGAATCGCAGTCAGCGATTTGAAGAGTCCACGAAACATTCCCCCTACATCACTGTAGGCTTCAAGGAACATTGGATAAGGACGAACAACAGCAAGAGCAGAGCCTCCTTCCAGCAAACTCACTAGGCTTAGAACGAATAAACATTTCAAGAAGACCGAAAAGACTGATACGCGGGTGTAAAACTGGTGTTACGAACGAATAACTTTTATTTTTTTTATTTTTAATATCTAATTTTCAGAGATCAGTCATTCTTCCAGAATTCCATTCTGGATTCCATTCCATCCAATTCCATTCCATTCCATTCCATTCTAAGGAATGCACGGGAAAATCCAAATTTAGAGCTAGAATGCGCGTTTTGTCGACCCGCGGTTCCCTATGAAGCCCCTGTGGAACTTATTCCTGCTCACGCGTCGAGTAGTGCTGATTGCGGCTCAGTAGGCGCAACCAGCTCAGGAATGTTTTCTCTTCCTGATGGAGAGCCAGAAAAGCCAATACCTTTTAGGACTGCATTAGAATTTATCCCTAAAAGTTTCGATGGTGAAAATATGCCCGTCGGTCGATTCCTAAATGATTGTCTATTTGCACGCGATTCGATTGCAGCCAAGGATCGTCGGTATTTATTTTTAATGGTAAGATCTAGAGTAGTAGGAAACGCCTCTAATTCTCTGCAAGATCGCAATTTAAATAATTTAGAAGATTTGCTAAAGCACCTAAAAGAAACCTTTACTGAACACCGGAGTCTCAGTCAACTTAATAGCGCGCTTGCGACCGTCGCACAACGCGTAGATGAGACAGTACAGCAGTACGGCTCGAGAGTCAGTCAGATTATTGCTAATCTGATCGAATTGATTGAAGACAAAAATTCAAAAGGGGCGGCTCAGTATCTAGTTAAATCCGCGCGCGACACTGCTAACGATAATTTTATAATCGGTTTAAAAAGAGATTTAATTTGACGAGTTAGGGTGGATAGACCAAAATCTCTTCAAGAATCAATAAACTTAGCAAAAGCAGCAGAGTGGGAAGTAGGATTCGAAAGTGGGTTAAGTCGAAAAGAAATCCCGTCGGAAAATGAGGGGAAGGGATACGCGGAAAAATTTGGACAAAACAAAGCTTACGGAAACAACCAGAATAGATTTCGACCATTTAATAGTAATGCACGAGTTCGGAGATTCGAAACTGATGTAGGTAGAGGATCTAGGCTTAGAGGAAAAGGAAGGGGCAATATTAGTGACAGGCATAGTGAAAGAATGAACCTTGGCCCTCATACTGAAGTCACTTGTCATAAATGCGGTGAAGCCGGGCATTTTGCAATGGGATGTGCGCGAGTACTTAATAGTACACAAAAAAACTGTCACATTTGCAATCAGCCCGGGCACTTTGCATGCGAATGCAGTAAATCAAGAGGCAAGTCTGGGGAATGTTTTAATTGTAAGAAGCCAGGCCAATATGCTCGAGACTGCTCAGAAGGGAGTGGTGAAAGGGAAAGAATAAAAATAACCTGTAGCTATTGTAAAATTCCGGGACATAACTACGATGACTGCTATAAACGTCTCAATAAAATTGCAAATGGTCGTCAAGAGAAACAAACAAATTTAAACGAGAAGTGAGTTCGTCGGAGTGGTGTGACGGCGGACTTTTTCCTTACGAAGCACCCGTCCGACGGGTCGTCTTAAGCATCAAGACTGAAAGAAAAGCTCAGTCGCCTAACGTCGAATTAAAAAGCAAACATATAAAAGATGATAGCGGAATATTTATAGTAGACACAGGCGCGGAACTAAATTTGATTAAACGTGAGAAGGTCAAAACAGATACATATATAAATTTTAAAGTTAAATATCATTTATTCGGCATTGTACAGGAAGGGGTAAAAACTGTGGGAGAGGTAAATCTTGATATAAACGGAATCTCCTGTCCTTCTCAGATAGTTCCGAATGATTTTCCGATAAAATTCGATGGGATGTTAGGAATGCCGTTTCTGGTTGATTCAGTAATTGACCTACAAACAAAAACAATAAAACATGCATTAGGAAAGTTTCCTTCCACCACTACCCCATCTAAACATACAACCTTATATCTAAAGGCAAGAACTAAACAATTAGTAACATTACCTGTAACGAATCCTGAAATCAGTGAGGGCTATTTACCTCTTATACCAACGGGACCAGGCGTATATCTGGGCGAAACCTTGACTACCGTCGTAAATGGGCAGATTCGTGTTTATTGCGTCAATGTTTGCACTAAAGATGTAGAAATTCTGTTTCTCCTGTAACTTTAGAAAAGGTAGAAAATACTCGATAAAGGCCCCAGATTTGTGAAAGAAATTGTTGTGGATAAAGAATCTGAAAGCAAAAAGAATAAAAGATTTCAAGAATTACTGACTACACTTAACCCCACAAATTTAAATTCCGAAGAAAAAAACAGTCTATTAAAAAGCATAAAAAAATGTCCTTATCAATTTTTCCTTCAAGGCGATCAATTAACTTGTACTAACGTTTTAAGGCACAGTATAAATACTATTGACAATAACCCAGTAAATAAATCGAATTATCGGTACCCTGTTATACACAACTTCAAATTCACCATACAATTCTCCGGTCTGGGTGGTTCCGAAAAAGCCTGACTCGAAGGGAAATAAAAGATGTAGAATGGTCATAGATTACCGTGCTCTTAATGAAAAGATCGTTGGAGATGCTTACCCTCTGCCAAATATCACGGATATTTTGGATCAGCTGGGAGGTGCCAAATACTTCACGGTGCTCGATCTTGCTTCTGGTTTTCATCAGATTGAAATCGAGCCTGGTGATAGGCATAAACGGCTTTTTCTACGCCCTTCGGTCACTACCAATTTAATCGGATGCCTTTCGGATTAAAGAATGCGCCTGCAACGTTTGAAAGACTTATGGATCACGTACTTACGGGTCTACAAGGCATAGAAATGTTTGTATACATGGATGACATAGTCATTTATGCCAATTCATTAAAAGAGCATAATGAAAAACTAGAGAATCTTTTAAGGCGTTTGAAAACAGCGGGCCTCGTGCTTCAACCAGATAAATGTAGGTTTTTTTGCAAAGAAATAGGCTATCTAGGACACGTGATTTCTGAAGGAGTCAAACCCGATCCGAAAAAGATAGAGACCGTTAGTAAATTTCCTCGTCCAAAAGGTCGTAAAAACGTGAAGCAATTTCTGGGTTTAGCTGGATATTACTGTCGATTTATACCTGATTTCGCGTCTATTGCGAAACCCATGACTTCAATTTTAAGAAAAAATGTGTCATTCACTTGGACGGAAACCGCACAGAAAGCTTTCGAAAAATTACTAAATATTCTCTGCTCAAAGCCTATTTTACAGTACCCAGACTTCACGAAACCTTTCATAATTACCACTGACGCGTCTGATTATGCTTTAGGCGCGATTCTTAATCAGGGCACTATCGGGGAAGACTTTCCAATCGCGTACGCCTCTCGTACACTGAGTCAAGCAGAAATAAATTATAATACGACGGAAAAGGAACTTCTAGCGATAATTTTTGCAGTAAAACATTTTCGGCAGTATGTGTATGGACAAAAATTTACTCTAATAACAGACCATCGTACTTTGATTTGGTTAGATCAATTAAAAGATCCTACAATGGGTTCGCGCTTAGCTCGATGGAAAATAAAATTGCAAGAATACAATTATAAAATCGCATTCAAACCAGGTAAGGTGAATGCTAATGCAGATGCACTGTCCCGTAATCCTGTGGAGTTGCGTAATTTATTAAATGGAATTGAATCAGGGAGAGTGAATGATGGAGACAAACCTGAGGAAGTTGAAAAAGAGGGCAGTTCTGACAGTGTTCACTTTCACGCAAGCAATGTCCTCTATCATGAGTATCCCATAGAGAGAGTTTTTAGTACTATTGTAAGGAATGACAATAAAGACAATGATTTTGATAGCGTGTTTGGCAATGTAAATAAATGTTCGAATGATGAAAGTTGTGAAGATTTTGATAGAAATGATAGAATGAATGATAATGAGTCGATTGATGAAGCAATCGAAAGGGAAATGATTATTTGTAATAGGGATAATGGTCAGACTCTAAATTTATCACCCCAGCCCATTCCTGATCAAACGTTACCCTGTCAGGTCGAGTTAGATAAGCGAGGTGATGCAAATTTCGGGTCGAACTCTTTCGTTACACCTGAGGTCAGCCAACTCAATGATCAAGAGTTGGAGTCAAGCAAGGGTTGTGAGAGCAGAACGAATAGTATCTACCAGCAGTGTCAGCTGTGGCCTGTCCATAAGGGGCAGAGGAGTATAGAAAGAAATATGAGAATTGATAGGAAGAGAAGAGCTAGCAACTCATGGGCTACCAGAGGAGGGGAGAAGAATCACTTCTCCTCTGGAAATGGAGAACAGCCGGTGATTGAGGTGCCTTCACTGGGTGAGGGGCTGTCATCACGCGGGGTTGCTCCAGGGGAGGGAACTGCCGGTGCGAGATGCCCTCACTGGGTGGGGGGTTGTCGACACGCGGGGTTGTACTCCCAGGAGAAGGATTGCCGGTGCGAGACGCCCTCACTGGGTGAGGGGTTGTCGACACGCGGGATCATCTCCTATAAGAAGGGGGAAAGATGCCCTAAAAGAGGAGTCGTTTCCTCCGAGGATTGGTGGCTGAAGGAAGGTACCAATCCTCCTGCTAAGGGGTTCAAAAGTGTTTCTGCAGGACACTTGAGAAAGTCGAGGAGATGTGACGAAATTGAAAACTATGAAGGAAACGAGATTGATTATTATCATGTTAACGATGACGATGAGAATGAGCTAAATGAAAATGAGTTGAGTGAGAATGAGTCGAATAAATTAGTTGGAGTATGGGGAAATGTTTCGTCGAATGCTTGTAAACGTATCAAATGTTTTGAACAAATGGAATTGGATACCAGCGCACCTGCAGAGGCAGCACCAATATTAATCGCAGAAGGAAAGTAGGGAAATCAAATACTCACACCTTTGTTTCAGTTGAGTAGAGATAAATTGTGGATGCGAGACAACAATATTATCAATTTTTCCTCGTGTGACGGAGTTTTAACCACCCCCGTAGGAAGAGAGCTCAGCGACAATTCCATTATTAAGATCTCCGATCTGAAAGAAATAAACGCCGAATTAGGTTATGTTTCATCTACAATACACGGAAAATATTTTGTTTATAATTTATTCATTAAAGAAACTTTTGACGCGAAAGTATTTGCAAAAAATATTGAAAAGGCTATTAGTACATTAAGGGAAGTTATGCAAGCAGCCTGTATTAAGTCAATTAGCATATCGCCAGAGGGAAATGGTTTCGATAAAATGTCATGGTCCATAATAGAGCGAATTTTTAGAACATATTTTGGAAAAGGGGATCTTAAAAATAACAGTTTGTACAGGCGAAGTACAGATTCCGGCAGAGGAACAACGTTCAGAAATTATTCAGGAATCTCATGAGTCGACGGTAGGAGGGCATAAAGGCGAAAACAAAACTTTAGCTAGAGTTCGAGAAAGATTCTATTGGAAAGGCATGCGAAACGAAATCAGGGAATACGTAAAAACATGCGAAACGTGTCAGAAACGAAAATTAACAAGAATCAAAACAAAAATGCCAATACGTATCACAGATACCCCCAGTAGATCCTTTGAAAAAATACAGATTGATTTAGTGGGCCCTCTACCTCTTACGGAATCAGGAAACCTTTATATGCTTACCTGGCAAGATTGTCTGAGTAAGTACTCAGGTGCTATTCCTCTTTCAAAAATCGATGCACCTCATATCGCGGTAGCCCTAGCAGAAAATCTTACTTGTATCTTTGGATGTCCTGAAGCTATACAAACAGATCAAGGTTCACAATTTATGAGCCAAATTATGAACAGTTTTGCCGCGTTATTTAAAATTCGACAGTATCGATCTAGTGCTTATCACCCACAATCTCTAGGAGCATTAGAACGAAGTCATCACACTTTCGTAGAATACTTACGTAATTATTGTGAGAAAAATAACTGGGACCAGTGGCTTCCTTATGCTCTCTTTTCCTTTAATACCTCGGTGCACGAATCAACTGGCATGACTCCTCATGAAATAGTTTTTGGAAGGAAGGTTCGATTCCCCACAGAATTCGCAGACGAGAATGTACCTAGAACATATGTAGACTTTGTAGATGAAATTTTAAATAGAATCGTAGAAACAGAATCGCTTGCTTTCGCTCGTCTAGAGGCTGCTAAAAGACGTTGCAAAAAATATTACGATAGGAAAATTAACGAACGAAATTTTGAACTAAATCAATACGTCTACCTTTTAGTTGATGTTAGGGATAATAAACTCGAAGATCACTACTCAGGACCCTATACAATTATTAGAGTGATTGATGAATTAAATATTGAAATACAAATTACTCCAACGGTAAGAAAAATTGTTCACGTCAACAGAGTTAAACATGCTTTCTTACGATATATGTAAAATTCACCGGCTCAATTAAATACGAAAAATTCATTTTTAGAGACTCGAGACATCTCATTTAACTAGTTTTAAAATTTTTAATTGCTAAAACAAATATAGAAATTGAGTCTAATAATTAGAACATTAGATATTCAAAAACTAAAACAAAGTAATACACAAAGGACCTCACAAGGATTAATAATATTAGTAATAATAATAATCAAAAAATGAATAAAATTAGTGTCCATAACAATAATAATAAATAATACTAGTAAATATTATAAATGTATGGATAATAATTAAGTTAGAACGTATAGTCAAATTTACCAGCATTAACATCAATAAGTAAATTAGCAAATAACGAAAACGTAAAGTAAATAAATGTATCTGTACATTTTTATCGAGTTTAGAGATTGCCTAAAATAACCAAACTATTTTAAATTGACTTGATTAAGTGTATGTGCTGAAAATATTCATTAGGATATGAATTTACTTAAATAAACATTTTCATAATAAAAAATATATATATAAAACAAAATAATCAAATGATTAGGAAGTTATAGTTCAGAAAGGTTAGGAGACCAAAATAAGCTTAACTAACAAATTAATTACTTACTAGAATGTTAAGAAATTCAACTGAGACCAGTTTCATCGGATTTGACAAAGTTTAAAAGGACTTACCTGCGTTAGGTATCGACGTGCAGCAGGTGTATCGCCTAGTCAGGCTGTGCAAACCTAATGGAAAGGTGGTGGACCGTTAGCAACTAGCGCCGCGTACAGCACTGCGCATGAACTACCATTATGTGTGCACGTGTTAGTGCATATACATGCATACGTAGGTTCTTTAAATGTGTTACAAAGAATATATTCAAATAAAATTAAAAGAAAATTGAAGATTTAGCGCAAAATTGTGAAAATTTAATTCAAGAGTGAGAAGTTATGTTGATATCAACTCACTCTTTAATTACATTTACACAATTTTGCCCTAAATCATGGTTTTCTCGTCATAAATAAAAATCAAAAATATCTGTAATTTGTATTTTTATTTTCAGAAAATATAGTTGCTTAGCACATTTTGCGTTGATTTTTGTACTACAAGATGATCAAACACTTTGTGGGGTCGAGATAGCTCTTTTCGGTGTTGTGTGAAAGTCTTCTCCAAATACATCCTTGCTGCTTCCTGCTTCTGGGATATCTTCTGATTATTTTTTCTGGAATATAGATTAAAAGCATTTAATTTATATGAATATTTGAAATTTATTTCGTAGGTATTTTATAAAATAAATAAAAATAAATTTTATAAAATAAAACTCCAGTCACATGTTTTGCGAAATTGTGGTGGTAATTTCTGACATTGTGGAATTTGTATTGGCAATTCTCAGCTATTTTTTCATAAATAATCCTTTGTAATTTTATACTATATATGTACTTGCATCTATATCTTCAGTAACATTTAGAAAGAAGTACACTGCCGGTCGAAATTATTTGTTCACTTGTTGTTTCAGCTATTCCTAAAGTGTCTTAATTTTTATAATAACAAGTTGAAATTTTTTTCCCTATCATAAAATAAAAGTTAATAAAATTTTGCAAATAACAAATAAAACAAAATAATAAAATAAACTAAATAACAAAATTGAAGAAATTTTTTTTTTCACAGAAAAATTTCTTCAATTTATATTGGAAAATACCATCTAGTTTTAAATAACGTTGGATTAATTCTAAATCAGAGGTTGATAAGGTCGATATAGTAGAGTTCCGTTGTCACGTACAGTGATACACTCTTCTAATGATCGACATAATCGACTGAAATGATTTAGAAAAATCAGAAAAAATAACAAAATGTTAATTTTATAAAAAAATATTTCAAAAAACTTGAAATTTCAATCATTCTGAAAAATATTAACAACTCTGAAATTAATTAAGATTTTTAAAAGTTTTTTGTCTCATTTAAATGGTAGGTTTTCATAGTATTTTGCTAACTAATCAAGATATTTTCAGATTTTTTTTCCTGGATTCTACCCGGCGTAAAAAATGATACAAAAAGGTCATAAAATTTTAAAAATGTGTAGCTACTTACAAGAAATTTTTAAAAACCAATGTGTATCATATTTTAATAAAATTTATAGATTACTTTCTTCATTTGAAAATTTTCGACATGTTTGTACCATGTTTGACCCCAGGGTAGAATCCAAAAGAAAAATTCTAAAAATATCTTGATAAGTTAAAAAAATACTATGAAGAGTAACCTTCAAAATGAGACCAGAAACGTTTAAAGGTCTTAATTAATTTCAGTGTTATTAATATTTATTCAAAAAGATCGAAATTTGACGTTTTTTGCAATATATTCTTATAAAATTATCATTTTGCCTTCAACTTGGGCTCAGTAGATGCAAAATTTAAATAATTATAAAAATTAAGACACTTTAAGAATAGCTAACACAGCAGGTGAATAAATAATTTTGACCGGTAGTGTATATACTACTTTTTTAGTTTGGTATCTCAAAATTACGTGCTAGAATTTTGTTGTCATTCCTAAGGAAGTTTTAGATACTTCATCGAAGTTTCTTGTACTATTTTATGTAAATTTTCTTACGATTTTTACATTTTTTCACATTTTCAAAGTTTACTTCGAAATAGGGCTCATATATGTAATATTTTATTTATTGCACTTAAAATTTTAGAAATAAAGATCACTAATGAGGACTCTGATCAGAGTCGAAAAGTTTGAAATTATATACAATATCGTATGAAATTAAAAATATTGTTACTTACGTGTGCAAACTGCACGCTACTTTCTTCAAAGTCTCGTGTGCCTTCTGCAGGTTTTTCTACTTCGGGAATAAAAATTTCGAAGTCTGATGGGGAAGAAACACTTGCCGGTTTAATGTTCACATCACTTCCACTCGACACATCACTACACGACGGTAAATTTAACGTCGGAAAAATGTCGATGACAAATAAAAAATTGTCTTTCTAGTACTTCGAGGTATCCTAACCTCGACAAGTAGGGATTTGAACATGCTTCTATCCATCGTTGTCCGGCATTTTCTTTCTTCGGAAACCGATGAATTGACACATTGTTCTTCCGACCCCTTTTGGAGGTACACCCACTCACAGCACACTGAATTTCGTACTTCGAATTCATTTTAAATGATTATAAAGTGCGATCGCGTACGAATTGTTGATACATGTATACAACAATGGCGGAACTCATACGAAGCCGTTCCCTTTGCCGCACTCCGCCCGCTTCCGACAACTAGCGCCGCGTACACCACCGCACATGAACTATCCTACGGGGACACCCAATACATTAGAGGTCGACCTGCCCTGCGCCTAGTCCAACAGATGTTTGACAGGTTCATGCAGGCATGCACTTCGTAGTCTAGACTCATCACCACTGACCCTCCGGACCCTCGTGCAGTGTCTCCAGAACGTGGGATTTTTCGGCCCCCACCACGTTCCCATATGGGAGAAACACATGCAAACGTGGCGTGTCAGTATGTCGGCTCTGCTACACGCTGCGGTCACCAGCTTCGTGTAAAGCCGAAGGTGCACGAAGACGGACTTCGTTACAATGCTTGAGTTTTCAAGTTATTTTTAGATTTCACGCTTTCGTTTATCGAGTCGAAATTAAGAATTGTATTTTTCTCGAGTACGTGCAACAGAGGCGCGAAGCAGACGACGAATTTGAATTTACGAAGTATATAGTTCAAGAAATAACACTTTTCTTCAATTTCTTGAAGAAAGTCTGCATGAAATAAACATCAGTATGATCTTGGAAAATTTCATGAGGATTTCAACACTTCAAAAATAAACTTTCAGTGAAATTTAGTGACAATAAATGTATAAAATTTGAATCAATATATAATTTTCCATTCAAATTTATATACTTCTTACTAATTTTGTACATTTAACAATTTTTCAATTAGAACAATATTTTCTATCAAGATAAAATGAACATAAAATTCAAGTTCATAATTTATATTTTCAGTTATATGTTAGAAATATTTTCATCTCACATTTTTGTAGCCTAAGCACAAACTTTTCATTCCAAAACTTAAAATCTCTACGGAAATGGAAAATTGTCTAATAGCAGTAGATAAATTAAGAAGCTAAAATATGTGTTTATTGGTATTTCCATATTAACATATAAATATCAATCAACTTTAAATTTTACATAAAAATGTTCGTTCGAAGTGTTCAAATCTTGTTACAATTTGACAAGATTTTATGGAGGAGTGCAATCTTTTGGATGAAATATTTTGTAGTTCTTAATTTGTCTGTCCGTCTGAAATCGTAGTAAGATTTGAACAGTAAACAACAAATTTTCCAATAGAATTCAGGATCAATAATAATTGATTCAGGAAATACTTCAACTCTGTAGAGCATTTTTGTATTTCGAATTCAAAATGTGTGCTTAAGCCACAAAAAAGTAAGCTGAAAATGTAGATATAAAACTAATTATGTCATGTTTATGTCTTCTTAATGGAAAATACTTTGCATATAATTCTCTAATTCGATATTTTTTTAATGTATGAACATTCAAGAAATTGATAAATATTCCATCTTTTTATAGGAACTAAAAATTTCCGGATAATGCTTTGATTGAGAAAGCTAAAAATTTGTCAAATATTGATATAAATTGCAATTTTACAATTGCATTATTTTTCAAATATTTTAACATCTCTTCAATCTTGATAATTCTTACAGAAGTTTATTTCATGTGAGTGACTTTTTCTTTTTCTAATGAAAGATTTCGTAACTCTAAATTGGCCCAATTCGTAACATTGTAAAAAGATTTTAAAACTTCATAAAAATTTTTTTTCTGTTTTATTCAAAGTCAATAAATATTCAATGTTTGGAATCGAAATATTAAGTAAATGATTTTTAATTTCTCGGAATAAACTGCTTTAATAAGACAATCTTTCTGCTTTGTGAGAAATCTCAATTTTAAAATTAAAATTCTACGCATAGGATACAAAAACATAATATGAAAATACTTTTATTACAGAATTTTGAAATATACAAGTTGACCAATTTTTAATCGAGTAAATCGGCTACTTTAAGCAAAAAATTATGTTAAAAATATTTTATCAAAAAAAAATAAGACACATTAAATTACGGTTTAAAATCCACATTCATAGATTGATGGTAAAAGCAGTTTAAAGTTTTTTAATCTTACGTTTTAGTGACGTATGCACAGACTTTTAATCAGATAAATGAAATGCTTTATAGAAAGTCAAAATTTTCTTATTACTGCACTTAATCAAATTTATAAAGTAAAAATATTTTTTAATTGATGCTTTCACTCAATTCTTTAAACATTCATTAATTGAAAATTGTACTCAAAATTTAATCTTGCAGCGTTCCAATATTCCCACAATGTTACAAAATCTTATTAATAATTATTTTAGTCGAATTATTTTCAAAATATTTAAAAAATAAATGTAAATATTTTGATTAAATACTCTGTCAAATTTTGCATTTGATTTGATAGTTTCAGAAAATGTAGACACTTAATACAATATTAATAAAATCGTAAAATTCTGAAAATTTGTTAAGCTAGCGCGAGTGGAAGTAGAGAAAACAATTTTTTTTTAAATGTACTTCTCCCAATTACTTGAAAAATTAGAAGTTTTAAAAATTTTTGCAAAAGGAAAAACGATGTGCCTTGAAAGTGTGTACAAGTCCTTGAAATTCAAATTCGAACGATTTTTATAATTAATTATCCTGTATATTTAAAGATACAATTTTTGTATTTGGAATAAGTTTTCTGCAATTACGAAAAAATTTATTTAGAGTACATAAAATTTATTGAACTAAGGTAATGGAACCAATACTCGATCAGCATCCATGTAGGTTACGGAAAAAGATCTTTCAAAGTGTATAGCATTAGAATAATAAATTAAACTTTTGTGTATATATTGTAGAAAAAGGTTTTTTTTATCGAATTCCAGGCGCAGAAAATTTTTTTGTGTCGTTTTGTAACTGAATTAGGCGTTTTTAAAACATTACTTTTGGGTACCAATACTCGATCACCGAAAACCCCGCGAAACCAGTAGTCGATCAGCAAGGGACCAATAGTCGATCACGTCATTTGTGATCAGATGTTTTACGGAGAGTAAAGTTTTTCTTTTCTGATCTTCACCATCTGCAAATGATTATTTTATTAATGTAGTATGTACTGTAACTCATAGTTAAATTTAAAATATAGGTCACTGTGAAAGTATATATGCACATCAAAACAATCATATAACCTCAAAAACATACATACAAAAATTAAAGCATTTATGTGAAAATTTTTGAAAAATATCACTTCTTTTATAGTTTTCACTAATCGAGCACTATAAAATTTCGACCAGAAGTTAAAAAACTCATTTTTAAGAATTAAAAAAAACGAACACAGCATCGCGGTAGGCTGATCAACTTTTGGTTCCCCTTCGCTTTTTGTATACCAAAAGACGATCAGCGTTTTTTAGATATTTAATCAAATTTTTGATTATAATTACCTGTCTGTAATAATAGAAAAAGCCTTCATAGGCCTGGTAATGCCTTCTCTCACGCGATATTTCCAACTTTTCCCTGATTATCGTCCAACTTAGCACGGACACATGAGAGTTGGCGGCACCACTGATCGACGGCGCAGGCGACTGTAACGCACGAAATTCAACGAGCGCGTAGGGGAAATATTTTTCTCATACTCTATGTTATATTTTTGAATAATAATTGGGCAGTATAATATTGTTAAGTATTTTTTTTAAATGTTACAATTTTTTTGCAGTATTTTGCTCTTTTGAATTCATAATAAACATGAATTCATACCGAAGTGATCGAGTATTGGTTACTGATCGAGTATTGGTTCCATTACCAAATTACTAGTAAACTCTACCTCCGTGGTGGTGTGGAAAGGAGTTTTATTTCAGAATATTTGGGATTCTCTAAGAATGAACCAGCTTTTTTATTTTAATATTTCAAATGTGTTTTCTTTTTTTTATGTTTAAGGCAAAAACTAGATCTAAAAAAAGCAAAAAAACCTATTTCTCTAATTGCGTCCAAGATTAGAGCAGAATTTATGCAACCGATTGTTAAAGGTTTTAAAAGTTTTCGCTTTAATTTAAAAAGCAAGTCTTCATAGTATTTTACTAAGTAATGAAAGTATGTTTAATTTTAAAATTGAGATTTCTCACAAAGAAGAAAGATTGTCTTATTAAAGCAGTTTATTCCCAGAAATTAAAAATCATTTACTTAATATTTCGATTCCAAACATTGAATATTTATTGACTTTGAATAAAACAGAAAAAAAATTTTTATGAAGTTTTAAAATCTTTTTACAATGTTACGAATTGGGCCGAATTTAGAGTTACGAAATCTTTCATTAGAAAAAGAAAAAGTCACTCACATGAAATAAACTTCTGTAAGAATTATCAAGATTGAAGAGATGTTAAAATATTTGAAAAATAATGCAATTGTAAAATTGCAATTTATATCAATATTTGACAAATTTTTAGCTTTCTCAATCAAAGCATTATCCGGAAATTTTTAGTTCCTATAAAAAGATGGAATATTTATCAATTTCTTGAATGTTCATACATTAAAAAAATATCGAATTAGAGAATTATATGCAAAGTATTTTCCATTAAGAAGACATAAACATGACATAATTAGTTTTATATCTACATTTTCAGCTTACTTTTTTGTGGCTTAAGCACACATTTTGAATTCGAAATACAAAAATGCTCTACAGAGTTGAAGTATTTCCTGAATCAATTATTATTGATCCTGAATTCTATTGGAAAATTTGTTGTTTACTGTTCAAATCTTACTACGATTTCAGACGGACAGACAAATTAAGAACTACAAAATATTTCATCCAAAAGATTGCACTCCTCCATAAAATCTTGTCAAATTGTAACAAGATTTGAACACTTCGAACGAACATTTTTATGTAAAATTTAAAGTTGATTGATATTTATATGTTAATATGGAAATACCAATAAACACATATTTTAGCTTCTTAATTTATCTACTGCTATTAGACAATTTTCCATTTCCGTAGAGATTTTAAGTTTTGGAATGAAAAGTTTGTGCTTAGGCTACAAAAATGTGAGATGAAAATATTTCTAACATATAACTGAAAATATAAATTATGAACTTGAATTTTATGTTCATTTTATCTTGATAGAAAATATTGTTCTAATTGAAAAATTGTTAAATGTACAAAATTAGTAAGAAGTATATAAATTTGAATGGAAAATTATATATTGATTCAAATTTTATACATTTATTGTCACTAAATTTCACTGAAAGTTTATTTTTGAAGTGTTGAAATCCTCATGAAATTTTCCAAGATCATACTGATGTTTATTTCATGCAGACTTTCTTCAAGAAATTGAAGAAAAGTGTTATTTCTTGAACTATATACTTCGTAAATTCAAATTCGTCGTCTGCTTCGCGCCTCTGTTGCACGTACTCGAGAAAAATACAATTCTTAATTTCGACTCGATAAACGAAAGCGTGAAATCTAAAAATAACTTGAAAACTCAAGCATTGTAACGAAGTCCGTCTTCGTGCACCTTCGGCTTTACACGAAGCTGGTGACCGCAGCGTGTAGCAGAGCCGACACACTGACGAGCGCAGAATCCTTCTGCTGTTCGTTTTACACACTAGAGCACGCATACTCACCTCGAAAACGCGCGGTTTAATTCAAACGCGGATTAATTGATTGATAGAAATTAGAATAACGTTAGAGAGAGAACTGGCTGGCGACATTGGCAAGTCGACAAACTAAAAAGCGATAAGAATGATGATCTCTTTCTAAACATAACTTACTTGTTTAAATGCATTTTATAAATTTAGTTCATATGCATGAATATTGATTTCCTTTAACTTTTACATGTTTACTTTAACAATGTGTTTTAAATCTAGGTATGGGTCGAAACTTGCTGAATCTACAAAAGGCAAATAAGAATTTCTTAGTTTTTTTTATAAGAACATCTTGAGTCTAGAATCCTGAAAATTGTTTAAAAGCTTTCTCCTCTTACAGACTTTTCATAGAAAAGTCCTTAAGTGGAGAGGAAATTTATTGCCATACTATGCATTTTTGTAAGCGCTTTAACCGTGGGAAAGGTCACGTTTATGATGTGCAAGAGACTGCAGCAAAGATTTGTTTACACAAACCTTAACACGTGTACAGGGCTAACCTTTTCGCTAGCCTACGAAGGGCCTCAAATTGTATAGTGTCAAGATGGGCCAGTTCGAGTACAGGGTCATACTATTCTTTTGTGGATACACTGAGTTTCGACTAGCGGGGATGAATGTGACGAAAAACAGATGTTTTTGCGGGAAGGGAAGGATGGACCAACAGGCTAGGATCCTGGGTCTTGCGCGCGCCGATTCATCAATACATCAACGACGAAATACTTTCCAGGAGTCAGATTTAATTTTGACTGAGGACGAGAAGCTCGAGTCTCGGCATTTTTTCGTCCTCGCTCGAGCGATTTAAAAACTTTGTTAAATACAAAATCATTTTTTATTATAATTGATTATTATAAACTAATACGTGTGTGCTAATAAATTACCTTTTATGTTCTTTCTATTTCTATCGTAATTATTGTGTTTTATTTCTGCGTTAACTTCTAAATATTCCTTGTTTTCTTATTAATAGAAGTCGAGGAACAAATCGGTTCATTCGTGAGAGTTGGGCTTCTTAGCCCTTTATTGTGGAACGAATCCCAGATTTCGGATTTGAAAATTTAACTTTTCGCGCTTAATATTCGACCTGCGCGTTACACATAGTTTTCGTCAGAGTCATCTGGCGTAAGCTCAAAACGCTAAAAGAAGATAATAGATGACTGTTCAGATCATGTTCAGATAATTCAGGAAATAATGAGATCGGAATAAACTTTGAGGTTGAATAAACCCTAGCGGACCCGGTTGAGAGAACGGTCATAGAATACTCTGACCATTCTCTGACCTCGCACTATTATGGCTAAGAACGACAAAAAAAACATTTAAAACATTGCAATTATGTTTTTGCGATCAAATTTGAATTGGCAGGTGTAGGAATAAATACAATAATTTTATTATTCAGAGATAAAAACTAGAAAAACATCGTATACCTGTCATTGAAAGCAGTGCAGTGGTTTACAATTGGCGGAACGTTTCCACCGTGAAAGTTTACTATTGGTGAAGACGTTCCGCAAATGGCGAACCACTGCACTGCCTTCAATGACAGGTACATGATGTTTTCCTAGTTTTTATCGCTGAAAAATAAAATTACTGTATTTATTCCTACGCCTTCTATTCCAAATTTTGCCACGGAATCATAATTGCAATGTTTTAAATGTTTTTTTTATCGCTCTTAGCCATAATAATGCGAGGTCAGAGAACGGTCAGAGTAATCTATGGCCTTTCTCTCAACCGGGTCCGCTAGGGAAATTATGTAAGTAATTATTCGAATCGTATTGATAATCTTGCTTTTTGTGATTGCAGTTTCCTGATGAGTGCATCCTCACATACATGGATTTTTACTGTGTATCGCAGAGTACTATCAGGCTAAACACAAATAGAGATTATCACCCAAGCGTGCCTAAAATTACAAAGATATACATTGAAATAACAATACTCCATGTATGTAAGGATGCACTAATCAGAAAACTGCAATTACAAAAAGCAAGTTTATCAATGCGATTCGAATACTTACTTCATAATAATTACTCACATAGTTTTATTAAACTTCGA
Source organism: Diplolepis rosae (assembly GCA_030998225.1). Classification (NCBI taxonomy): domain Eukaryota; kingdom Metazoa; phylum Arthropoda; class Insecta; order Hymenoptera; family Diplolepididae; genus Diplolepis; species Diplolepis rosae. The sequence goes on along the minus strand of JAPYXD010000754.1, from coordinate 458,348 downwards.
AGTTTATTCCTATCCGTTAGCATCTTAACACATCCTTAGTGATGCAACTACGGTGCGGTGGTCAGCGGTGTGAGGTTTAAGAAATTATACTTCGGCGCCATCTGGCGTAAGCTCAAAACAGGATCAAAGTTTACTGGTCGCTATCGCCTATGCTCGCGAACATGGCCTATTTGCAGTGTGCTCAGCACGAAGTAGTATAAGGAGACCCCACTCGCGGAAAATTTGAACGCGTGGATTCGGATTTAGTTAGTTTGCATCGCTCGTAGTCCCTCTTACAGGGAAATGTCAAACTCTTGAATTTTCACAATATGGCTGTCGTGTTGTCTATACTGCACGAAAACAGATAAACAAAAACAGTGCCACCGTTATAGTTAACATTATTTTAAAAGTATACTGCTGTTCTTTTATATGAAATATACTATAATATATAATATAGATGTGTTTACTAAGTGAAGTATAGTTTATGTTATTTACATTTTGCCTTTTTCTGAATTTTGTAGATTATGTCACCTGTCAACGCGAAGATGGAAAGCAAACCCTTTTGTTTCTTCAAGTATTTACATTAAAGTTAATGGCATTGAAGAGTTTGAAAATCTTCTAAGAGAGGTTGATGAGTATCCGTAATTTTTGTTGCAGCTATATATTATTCGGAAATATTATAATAAGAAATGCAATCATATAATAACTGCAAAAAAAAAATTGAAAATCAAAATTTTTTTTAAATTAACAAATACCAGAGAAAATGTATTCTTAGAAAACAATATTAACATTGATTTTTCGTGTAATTGCATGATGTCACATTAAATTAAATTAAACAAACGAATTATACGATGAATTTAGCGGCCACAAGTCGTTGTTTCTGGAGTGAAATGCGGCCGGGAGGACCGTACTTTCGGCTAGGAGATTAAGACAAAATAGTTGCAATAGCACAAAAATTAAATACAGATCAATGTACTTCACATTACAGATTTTTTTCTCCTTCACAACATAGCGCGTGGATGCGCAACCAGCAGTAAAACAATAGACCATATTATCTTGCACACACTTGTTTATTAATATATTTAAAACTTCTCGCATATGTATGGCAATGACTGGTAATTTTTGTTTGTAAAAATCACGCTTATATTATTATGAGCGCCGACATTTTTGAAACTTGTGTTGCAACGCTTTTCCGCAAGTGGCTCAACGAACGATGCAAACTAACTAAATCTGAATCTACGTGTCCAAATTTTCCAAAGGCTGCATAGGAGTGGGGTCTCCTTATACTACTTCGTGGTGCTCAGATTGCAAACCGAGGCACCTACAGACGCGATCGCACGCCGTATCCGTGTGTGAAGCGAGTAGGGAGAAACCACGGGGTGGGCTGCTTTTGTTCCTTCCTTGTCGTTTTCACGTGCGAGAACGACTCCTACTTCTCCTTATTCTCCTCGCTTCCTCGTAAACATCGCGTCTTCAGGTCTTTTTATAGGTTTCATGCTGTCGGTTTTCGACTTCGAGGAGAAATAGAGAATTACATTTCTCTCGACTCCATGCAAAAGAGCCGGGAAGCAGACGACGATTTCGAATTTACGAAATATGTAGTTGAAGAAATCATACTTCTTTTTTCAATATTTTATAAAAAAATCTGCTTGATTTAAACATCTGAAAGGTTCTACAAAATTTTATAATAATTTTAAAACTTGAAAAATAATCGTTCAGTAAAATTTCATACCTATCAATATTTAGAATTTTAGCCAATATATAAATTGAAAAGAATTTTAGGTTTTCAAATTAAAGCTTAAATCATAAATTTCGAATTTCCATACATCTTGCCCGTACATTTAAAACGTTTTCAATTAGAGAGTTATTTTCTATTGACCCTTCGTTGGTCTCGTGCTGAGGGCTACGCCGTCCGTGTATTCTCGAATGCGGCGTTGCCAAATCATATATTGATTTAAAACCGAAAACTAACTGCAAAAAAGCTGAATCTAAAAAGACGTTACACCACCAGCCAGCCGGTAAGAATGTAACTGGTGGTGTACCAGGGCTAGAAGGATGAAACCGGAATTTTTTTGCAAAAGTTACACGTCTGTTGCCTTCTTCGATAATGCGGTCGTTTTTCTTGTAATGCTGGATTTAAATCCATCATTTGCTGTTGGTAGCGATTCGTGTTGACAGTTTCACCAGGTTTTAGCAGCTCATCATAGATAACACCCTTCTGATCCCACCAAACGCACTTTTTCGGTGGTTTTCCACGATCTTCGTTTCTCTCATAAAAATTACCACATTTGAATTTTTTAAACCACTCAAAACACTGTGTTTTGCCAAGAGCATGTTCATCGTAAGCTTCGACAAGCATTCGATCCGATTCTGCAGCAGTTTTCTTCAAGTGATAACAAAAAACCAGTGCTGTCCGCAAATCGTAGTTCGTAGGCACAAAACTCGACATGTTGATGCTTGTAGTAAATACACTGGTATATCGAACTTGGGTTGTTGTCTAATGAAAATCTTTCTCAGCTACTAGAGGGAGAAGATGGTGCTGCAGAAGTGGTCTTACGGTCCATAAATTGATGGCAAGCACCATCTATAGGGAAATTCCGGTTTCATACTTCTAGACCTGGTATACGTGAGCCGTAGTTCGAAGATTTGCAACGCTGCACGTCAAATTTCTATTACGAGTTTGGTCGCGTAATGAGCGTGGCGCCGGATTTGCTCAAGAAATAAAAGGTTTATGGTGATTTATTAAACTCAAGCATTTAAAATCATAATATATCGCTTTAAAACCCTTCAATTGGGAAATACATAAAGTGGGATTGACTGAATTGAGTTATTTTAAGAATTATTGGATAAATAAGAAAAACCAGGCGCCACGCTCATAGCGGGACCAACGAAAGGTTAAGGAGAATGTCTTAATAAAAAATTTAAATTTCTATTCAATTTTAAAATTGATATTCTCAATTTCATGTTAAAAATATTTTCACCTTACGTTTTTTTAACGATAAATGAAATGCTCTACATAAAGGAAAAAATTTCTAATAGAAGTACATAAATCAGAAAACTAAAAAATGTGTTAATTGATATCTTTAGATGAACATGTAAGTATTTATTGACTTGAAATTTTATTTGAAAATTTTTGTTTCAAGTGATCAAAACTTGTTACATTTTCACAAGATCTTATGATAGATCTATCTTATCTAGATCTATCTTATGATAGATTTATAAAATAGAAAGGACAAATGCGAGAACGAAATAAATGTATTACATGCTACGATGCTAAGCAATAACTGGCGTTATGTCTTTTTGAGTTTCCATTCCAGATTTCACTTATGAAAGCTTTGTGTAGCCTCTCCTTGAGCCTAAGTTACACATGGTATGAAGCAGAGATGGCTTCGCTGCAAATTCTTGCACTTTTTTTCTATTTAACGCCTCCTTGATTTGCTTTGCACTGCGATAAATATTTTCAAAATCAGTTGATTTCATTTCATTGTCAATGGGAGGATCCTCTGAACGTTCCACGGCCATTCCTGCAAGTTGTGAGTGTTGAAACAGAAGGTCACCAATGTATCCCTGCAACATAGAAAAACGATTCAGAGTCAGCTAATTGAACCAACGGATGCAATACGGGCATTCGCGCTCGAAAACGCTGGAAAGCGCAGTATAAATTAAAACGCGAAATTCATTTGTTAAGATGTATTGGGCACTTGAATTAATTTTTTGGAATTTCTAAAAGATGGCGCAACAAGTATGTTTTGAAATCGGAAGAAATTGCAACCAACTTTACATCAAAGCACCACCCTTGAGCTTGTTTTGACAGTAGTTGTTATTCCGTTTAAGTGTGAGCAACATAATATTTTTGAGTCTCGATTATGCCGAAATTGGAGCCGACAAAGCGTAATTTGCGGCAAGATATGCTTTTCTGCTTTCATTTAAAAAAAATTAGCAGCCGGATGTCATCGTTTGATTGTAGAGACATACGGTAACCATACTCAGAACAGTTCAGACTGTTGAAAATTGGTTTCGTTGATTCAAAAGTGGAGATTTCGACCTCGAAGATAAAGAGCGCCCTGGGCAGCCAAAAAAATTTGAAGACACAGAACTAGATGCTTCCCTCGACCAAAACCCCTGTTTAACGCTTGAAATGAAGGCCGACGAACTCAATGTTGATGTCTCAACCGTCTCCAAGCGTTTAAAGGCGATGGGTGTCATCCAAAGACAAGGACAATGGGTGCCGTACCAGCTGAAACCGAGAGACATTGAAAGGCGCCTTGTGATGTGGTGAAAACGTACCTTGAAAGGCCAGAAAAGTGGCGAAATGTTATAGCTAGCGATGGCCAATACTTTCAATAACATGTTTCTTCATTTTTGTTTAACATAAACGCTCTTTTGAACAAAAAAAAAAAACAAAAAAATTATTTCAAGTACCCAATAAATATATATTTTTTTTCAATTTCGAGTTTTCATTTTTGCTGTGACGTCACGCGTCTGAACAATACTTTCCAGCCTTTTTGAGTGCAAGAGCCCTTATTGCATCCGCCAGCTCAATTACTGTCTAATTTTGTCGTAGAATTTGATTGAATTGATATCAACTTTTCTGGTAAAAATAAAAAAGTTTATAATCAAACATAATTTTTTAAAGTTAAGGTATAATATAGGATAAATATATTTTTCATTGTTCTTGAGTGAATGTACTCACACTATGAAGTACCGGGTCGCTCAACCAGTTATCATATATAGAAGAGATTTTGTCATCAATTTGGGTAAAGTATTTTGGATGACGCAGAGCGCTATTTTTTGAATCCTGCAACATATCACATATATAATAGTATGAATAATGATCGGTTAAGATTTAATATAAATGAAGAAATGCCATCAATCCGATCTATCTAAATTGAGGGTCGAAAGCTAGAGGAATTTGAATCCTTATTTTTTAAAATAAAGTGATAGATCGGATTGATAGCATTTCTTCATTTATATTGTATCACATATATGTTTTTTACACTGTTAGAAAAACTTCAAGTAATTTAGAGTAAACTTTATGCAACTATCGTGTTTGAATGAATTTCCAATCAAAAGGTTAATGAAATGTAAACTCAAATTAATAAAATTTCAATGAAACTGAATTAATTATCAACCAAATAAATAAATTTTCGACCAAAATGCAAATAAATCTGAAAATACAGTACACTGGGTGTACATAGCACTACACATGCGCATTAATAATGCTGCGCACCGGCCCCAAATACGGCATTTGTGTCCCTCGAAACAGGGCTAAAAATGCTCATTTTTTATGTTTGAGAGGTAAAAAAAAACACTTTTTGTTGTTCACAAAAACGAGCGTCACGATTAAACCAATTACGATAATGACATGAAATTTGAAACAGATATCTGTCACAGTGCTACCAACATAGAAAAAAAATATTTTTGAGATTTGATATACCCGCGCAATTTAAATTTGAAATTCCCGGTTTCATTTGGACACAATAGTATACTAAACTAGTTCAATATTTTGTTTACCACTGGAATCAAGTACATAGTCAAAATTGATTTGTTTCAACCTTGTGATTTATCATCAGTATTTTGAATGATCAAAGAGTTCAGCACATTTAAATGTACTGTTAGCAAAATTTTTTGAATTCAATGTATTCATCTACTATTTAATTGAAAATAAAGTCTGATAAATTTCATAAATGCTTTTTTTTATATTTAATTTTTCATTATTACAGGAAAATTCAAAAAAAAGATCTAGAAAAACTTCTATAATCTTTAGAGAAATACTGATGTGGTTTACCAAAAGTATTATTAATTTCATGGAGCTAGTCAGATATAAAATAGAACCAGTAGGACATTGGCCCAATACAGCTAGCCAATACTAAACACAAACTGTCAGTACTGAGCTATTTTTATATTGATAGTGTATTTCTATATACCTCATCCCATACAACCACCGTTCCCCCTATGTTTTTATCTGGTTCAGTCTCCATCAAATGCATCATTGGTATATCATATTTTTGCCTGTCATCATGTGGTACTTCCAACTGCAACAAAATTAAATTTATTTTGTTTAGAGAATGTAATACATTAATGTAATATACAATAAGGTCAGAGAATTTTGCGTCTTAAGGCCATGTCTTACTTTTCTGATCCCTACCTTACTGACACCTTTTTTCGCACTTCGCATTTCCACATTAATTGATATATCCAGTTAAAATTTTGAGTAATTGAGTAAAATTCAGTAAAGAACGTTTATCTGGTCGGAAATTTTTATAATTATAAGACATGTAAAACATGGCCTTGGGTCTTAAATTTCGTGAAAGACTACTCACCATTATAATAAAAAATTTATCGTTTACTTTTTTAAATTGTCCAATCTCATAAGGTTGAACCTGGAGAGCTGGAATCATAGCGTAAGTTTCCCAAAAATATTGGGAAATTAGGTCAAAACATGGTTTAATAGTTAAGGCCTGATCAACCTTCATTCGGGCTCCACCACAAATGTGATCTTCACCCCTTTGGAAAGACACATACGAGTTCATGTTGTCTTTGCTAGCATGCTTCGTTATGTTTTCTATTTCTTCTTGAGAGGTACTTGTGCTTTCCCCATGCCATGCACCCAGTGTGACTAGAAATTTGTTTAATCTGTTTAGGGAATATGAATAGAAAAGCTTCTCTGAGATTGGACGAAATATCGCGTGGACAAATGTGATGGAATAAGCTACATAAAATAACACTAACATTTTGAAATGGAAGTTTGTGATTAAAAACACTCGAAGACAGACTATTTGATTCAATGTGGCATGATCTATCTCTACATTAACCGCTACAGCATGAAAAAATAAATTATCTTGTCGTTCGATTCTACATGTGCCAATGCTACAAAAAAATAAAAGCAACTTTTTCTTGGCTAATTATGCAAAGTCCAATTCAGCATTTCAATTTAATTGTCCAATAATTCCATTTACTACGATATTACATATTCTGATTTTGCACTGCCCTATTCTATATATTTTTCTTTTTTGATTAAATTTTCGATTTAACATGATCTGACTTATCATTATTCATATCTACATACAAATAAATAACATTATTGTTACGAATCCTACATACTTAAATCGAACATTTATATTCAATATTTATTTATTCACTACTGTGGGCAAAACCTAAGGTGAATTTTGTTATAAAATAAAAAATCTTTATTTATTTATCCAAATAAATTTCATCACCTTCAAAGTCGAAACACTTGTTGAATTCGATTTCCCGAAATGCCTTTAAAGCCTTCTTCGATTCGGCCTGTATCTCTTCAATCGTGTCAAAACGGTGTCCTCGGAGTGGTCTTTTTAGTTTGGGGAATAGCCAGAAGTCACACGGAGCCAAATCAGGCGAATATGGTGGTTGTGGAACGATATGCGTTGAGTTTTTGGCAAAATGGTCACGAAGAACGAGTGCAATGTGAGACGGCGCATTATCGTGATGCAAAAACCACGAGTTGTTTGCCCAAAATATCTTTTGAAACAGTGTTGAGTGATCCTCTTGAAATGCCAATAGTGTCAGCAAGGTCTCTAATTGTCAATCGACGATTTTTGTGCACTCATTTTTTTATTTGATTGACGTGTTGCTTGTCAGTTGATGTTGTTGGTCGTCCGGGGCGTTCTAAGTCATCAACACGTTCTCTGTCTTCTTTGAACTCTGTGTATCACTTATAAACATTTTTCTGCGACATGGTCAAATCACCGAAGGTCTTCTGCAACATTCTGAACGTTTCCGCAACTGAAATTTCATCCCGCAAACAAAATTTAATGGCACTTCTTTGCTCAACAAATTCAGACATTGTAAAAATCGAAACGATCACTTTTAGTCGTTTAGAAAACACAGGCGTAACTATGCCTATGTAACAAATGATGACTTTGAACATGAAATTTGGCACAGATGTCAGTAACAGTAGGACCAACATAAAAATAAAAGAGTTTGCCCGAATTGGTTAGCCCGCGAGGTTTAAATTAAAAATTCACCTATTTTTTGCCCACAGTAGTACATTACCGTCGGAAATTGTGCGTACGGTGCTTGTGAGCGCTATTAAAAATCACTGCTGAGTTTGAACCACGATATCTCGGTGAAAAAAAGAGATAGGGCATTTTTAAAAAAAACAGTTGGGAAGCTTATGAAATTTCACGTCTAGTGATGCTCAAAAAATATTTTTTTGACCTTCTGAAAATAATACAGCACATGAGGTGTTGAAAAAAAAATTCAAGATTTTCTCAAATTCTCTACCTCAACTTCAACTTTGATCATGACCTAGGAAAAATTTTTCCACAATATGAAAATTATACGACATAGAGTCTAAAATCTTATCTTTAATTTAAGCCAAGAAAACATCAAAAATATTCATGGGTACCCGAGATACGATTAAAAATGTTTAATCGTATCTGAGTTGAATTTTAATCGACGATAATGGTTCTCGGCCGGTTTGTTCCTCGCCTCCTTCGTTGAGGCAGGACCGAAATGGCCACGCACAAAGGTGGCGGTTAAGTGGAGCTCTCTTATATGTTCTTTGATCCAAGAACGTGTTTCTTTTATTTCCTTTCCTTTCATTCTTAGTTAATATTTACAATGACTATTAAAAATTTTATTAATGTTCTAGTTTATAAGAATTTTAAGAAATGAAAAATGTTTACATATCATTGTTCTATTCGTTAATATGGGAATAATATTGGATTTAAATAATTGTTAATAATCACAAATAACAATAAATATTTTTTTAAATTTAGAATAATTAGAAATAAAAATTATTAATGAACAAAATCAAAAATACATACCCATGAATATTTTTGAATGAATATTTTTGAAGTGCTGTATTATTTTCAGAAGGTCAAAAAAATATTTGTTGAGCATCACTAGATGTGAAATTTCATAAGCTTCCCAACTGTATTTTTAAAAATGCTCTATCTCTTTTTTCCACCGGGATATCGTGGTTCAAAGTCAGCAGTGATAAAATTGCCTCATTAAACATTTTAATTTAACTTTTGCTAAATTAATATATGCTTTTGTATACAACTCAATTTCACAAATGAATAAATATCAAACATGTTTTTCACATTTTTCACAAAGTGAATTCCTACATTTATAATAGATTAAAACAAGGTTAACTACCACGCAAATAAATTGAACTTTATTGTGAAAAAATTGTTACAAATGAATCATTCAAAGTATTGCCCATCTTTAGCTACAACTTTTGCCCATCTTTCTGGTAGAGCTGGAATACCGTTACGGTAAAAGTGTTCATCTTTTGAGGCTATCTACGAATCAAGCCATTTTTCAATGTCTTCATATGAGCGGAACTGCTGATCAGCTAGATCAGCGTTTCGAGGTAGGTTTTAACGGGTTTGGCAACGTGAGGCCGAGCGTTGTCATGCTGTAGAATCGCTTTTTCGTGCCTCTGCTCGTATTATGGCCGTTTTTCGCCCAGTGCTCGGCTCAAACGCATCAATTGCGTTCGATACCGTTCCCCAGAGATGGTTTCGTTCGGTTTCAACAACTCATAATAAATAACATCAGCGTCTTCGAAAGTTTTTGGTCTTCCTTCACGCGGACGGTCGTCAACATCAAAATCATCGTCTTTGAAGCGTCGGAACCAATCACGGCACGTTGTTTCACTTAGAGCAGCATCTCCGTAAACTTTTTGAAGCTCTCTATGCGCTTCAGCTACCGTTTTCTTCGAACGAAAAATGAAAATAAACACATCCCGCAAATGACGATTATTTGTCACAAAATCAGACATTTTCACACAACCAAAAGTATATGATGCCAAAACAAAATCACTAATGTGTCAAAACGGTTTATTTACCATATGCCTAAGCTTAGTTCATGACGTTTTGAATATGTCAAAGTCGACCAGCACTTACTGCTGGAGCCATCTATTCACAAACAGCGGGAACTTAGTTGTGCACCTAATATATTTTAAACTTTGTTAATACTGTAAATTCTGTGAATATTGTAAATATTGCAAATATTAAAGACTTTAATGCAATGACATACAAGAAACAGTACAATGATTCGACTCAAGTACTTGTAAGTCGTCAAACTGGCAATTCTATAGAAAGAGACAACTTCTCTGCTATGTATCTTTCGAACAGATACAGCTAGAACTATAAACTTCTATTAAATTTTTACTGCATCAAAAAAGAGAAGAGAATGACACGCAGTTGACTAAAAAAATTAATTATATTTAGTTAAATATAAGGTTTTTTGTAAAACCATTTTTTTCGCGTTTCTTTTTTAGTTTTCTTAAAGTATCTCAGGAACTGTATAAGATATAGAAAAAACAAAACAGACAATGGATTATGCGTTAAAAAATGCATTGAAATCATGTATTGCTTTCCGTTAAAAAAAATTTCTACACTCTTTTATCATACAATTTGTGTTTTTTCGGAAAAAAATTAAACTCAAAAACCTGACGTGCTGGAAAAAAAAACCGAGGCCAGATTTGGATTCAGCACAGAAAACTAGTCTGGGAATGATATATCTCATTCCAGGAACACTTAGGTCATATTTTGTTGACCAGTGTAATTATTACGTAAATCGATCGATCATTGAAACAATAAGACCATCTCGTTTTTGCAACACATAATGAACTTAAATTGATTAATTTCGAGCAATCAATGTAGTCAGTACACTGAGAAAAATGGATATTGAAAATTATCATCTATAATACTATAGATATTATACTATGGGACAACCAGATTATATATTCAGTTGCAATATCTAATACATCACTCAATAAGTTCGTACGATGGAATATATAGATGGCGCCAGTATTAATTAATCCATATGGAATATGGAATACATCAGATGACTGTCCCATAGTTGAATATCTAGATAATCATTTTTAGTATCCGTTTTTCTTCGTAAAGTTTCTTCTGCTGCTTTTCACATTGATACAAAGTTTTGAAATATATTAAATGCACATACCTTTAGTAAAAGAAAGAACCAAAAACAAATAAAGTTTTATAGCTGTAAAGCCTTTCATCATCGTTGACCTACAGAATCTTGGTTTGATGAATTATGTATCTAATAATTATAATTATATAGTAAAATACTACTTTCTATTGCACTCAGGAAATAAATATCTCGACGCACACGTGTTGACTTTTCCGGCGAACGATTTAAAGGCCAAAGCGAGCAGTAAGATAACAATATAGATATTACTCTGTTGATTTCTTTAAGTGATTGAACAAGATTTTAAGGCAATAATTTAATTAAAAATTCTAAAATTTTCTTAATTAGTAGTAAGAGAAATTGAACTTTCTCTTGATTAACAATCATAATATTCTCTACATAAATTATTATCATTATTTGAAGTGAAATTAGATTCTCAAAATTGTGTTCGATCAATTAAATAATTAAGAAAATAATATCTGTATTATTATCTTGCTATCTGCTTTGGCCTCCAAATCGTCCTCTGGGAACGTCGACATGTGCGCATCGAGATAGTTATCCATTTTTTAGATTCAAACTATAAAACAAAATCACCTGGTATTTTCCAAAAACTTTTTTGAATTTTCCTAAAAATTTTGTTGACAGTTTTCAAAAACGCTAATTTTAAATTATGCAAATGCTGTTATTTCCTGTACAGTAAAATGCACACCATTTCGTTCGGACAAAAATTAATCATGCACTGAAAAAAATTTATTGGCTATACAACTTTAAACTCATGCAAGCGACAAAATAAGTATTTAACTTGTTTGTATCCTTATTCTACGTCGAAATTAACGTTAAAAGGTAATAAAAATATATAATAATAATTATATAACGAATATAAGTACGTGAATAGTGTTTTGCGAAATCTTCAATTGAAAAGTAAATAAATTGTGAACATCGAAGCCAGAAATAAATATACTGTCAAATTGAGTAAGTAATTTTTAGATGTACCATGGTGTAAATATATAGGTTGCAAAATATTTTTTCCATTGAAAATTATAATGTACTAACAACGTTTTCAGGGACGATCTAGAAAAAAATTTTGGGTGGAGGTCCGATCGAAAAATTTAAAAATAAAAGATATTGCGGCTTTCACAAAACGTGACGTTAGAATTGTGTTAGACAAACTCAAATTTTTTCGCTAGTGATTGCTTATTAAATTGTGTGTTTATTTGCGTTATTTGAGTTTCATTTTCGAAAAGCAGGCACAAGAATAAAAAGCTTAATAAAAGTAACTGTCCATTGTGATCATAATTTAATAGAAAATTTTTTTTAGGGGGGGGGGGTCCGAACCCCCAGGACCACCCCTCTGGATCCGTCCTTGAACATTTTGATACATTTGGATGAAATATTTAATTGTTTGTATGTTCTATCTATCATCTTTTTTTAAAGCACTCAGGGTCAAAATTACACAAGAAACCATGAATAAATGAGAAATTACACGCCGGTAATTAACCTCACTAACTGACTTCCTTGTTCAAATGTGACGTCGGACCTTTTTCACTCTAAAATTTTCTATAAATAGAAGGAGACAGATGTGCGCATGCGATTTATACTTTGAATTGGTTGCATTTTTTCGCGCTTGTTATTTATTGTACAGTCACTGCGATAAACTCGAATGTATGTGGATTTTTTCTACTAGTAGATCATAAAGTGGATGTTATTGCCCCGTGCGGGGCAAACAAATCCATCTTCTGACCCTCTAGTAGGAAAAAAACCGTGTGCAACCAGGGAAAAACATTAATTTTACTCATGTGGTTGTTACCCTCGCTTTGCTCGGGCATCAAACTTCACACTCGCAAAATAAATTTTTTTCCCTGGTTGCAAAATATACTATTTCGAAATCATTTTCAGGAAGTAAACACTGTAATATAGGGGAGTGACGGACAGTATGGCCGGGGCGGGTATTATGACTTTTACAAATTATTTTTATAAACATTTGTAAATATATGTAAATAAATTAAATATTGCAGCATCACGTGGAGGGCAGTATGGCGGAATATTTGGTGGAGATGGCGGTACTTTTTTATTTACGTTGGTAATTTGATCAGTAATATACAATAGAAGACAAGAAAAGTTAATTATCTTCGGAGTCACGGCGTTGTTCATTGCTGTGTCAAACAAAATGTCGAAGAAGTAATACAAGCAAGACACTTAATTGAGCTTTGCCACAAACTTTCATTTTATCTCAAAATATTTTTTTCAATACATTAAACTCTAAAGAATCATTATATTGTAAACTTTCTATTCTGCAGTGTTGGTATTAGTATTGAAATAAACTGAATTTCATATCTAACAGAGTAATACCTTCGAGAGATGCCAATCTCCCTCACGGCTCCTAGTATTCCCTCCTGATCACTATCTTCTACGTCATCTGTGACGTTCAGTTTCGCGGTTCGACGATTTTTCCATAAAAAATTGGAAAATGCCCAGCGCTGCGTTAGAGATTTGCGCATTCGCCAAGATCGTCGTCGCGATTATATTGTAGAATTCTCTTTTAAAAACTTGAGAAGTAGTAAAGAAGAAAATGGACGTTACTACATACACTATTCTGAGTTACAACAGTTTTAAAAGAATAAATTTTGCAACATTTGTTATTTGAAAAGTTCATCATTTATCTGTCGAAAATAGGAAGAAAATGTTAAATAGTGCAATGTGAATAGCAGCAATTGTCGAAATAAAAGTTATCATTTTATCCATTGGGGTTTTGAAGTGTTGAAGCTAATTTAAAATGGCAAGAGGTGTACTTTTTTTCAGTGAATATTTTCAAAAAATTGTTGGTTAATGCTTTTTCTAGGGAGATCTGACTTTTTACATTTAATTCTTTCTTGTTTCTTGGGAAATAAAATAAACGAACACACAAGGTATATTTTTGAAATAACTCATATTCACTCATATTACACTAAAAAGGAAGAGTATGCAAACGAAAGAAAGTGATAAAGATAAGTAAGTTTAAAATTGAGAGTAATGGGAGTTAAAGTCTTTTATACTCCGTTACTACACTGAGAAAAAAAACATGACTCAGTAGCGTCCGGAAAGGAGTGGTTCATGTCCGAAGACGAAAATTGGAAATAGACATTACTGTGTCCTCGCTAGACATGAACCACTCATGTCTTAGGCATTAATAACGCGCACAGGACTCAGCGCTGTCTAGACAATAGTCAGTCATGTCCAGCACCGGAACAACAACGCGCTAAACATTACTGTATATTGTGTCAGTGTTTGAATGTGGAAAGTTTTGTCGATTGTGTCTATTGATGATTAGCAGCAAAAATTTTCAAATATAAATTGAAAAAGTACACTAAATTTAGTGCCACGTATTTTTCATGATTATTGAGTGTCCATACTAGACTCCACTTATGGATGGCTTGAGCTTGTCTTCATACATCTTAAGAGACCTGATATTTTGAATGATGATCCCTTCTTCTCAAAGTTGTTCGCTAACCTATGATTCTTTAATGCATTTTGAATTTTGACATAGTCATTATGAATATTTACGAACACAGTACCCATACACTGTTTGGTACCACAGAGTTCGACTGTTCTCTCCTTGGCAATTGCTACAAGGGATGTATATTGGAACTGAAGGTTACCAATGAATTTCTAAAACATAGAAAAATGACCATAAATTACTATATTTGATCACAACCACTTATACTCGTATAGACCAAGCAACAGGGAATTTGTTATGAATGATTTATGACATTATTTATTTCAGAAAATGGACTGCGCCATCAGAAGAGAGGTTGGTCATAGAGTAATTGTGTCATGTTTTGGACAACGAAATATGATTTATAAATTTGTTATTAACATTTAAGACAAAAAAATCGCACTTTTTTTAGTTTTTTGTTCGATCTGATTGGATAATTAGAAGCGGAGAAAATTCGGAAAAATCGGGAAATTGAGCTTTTGTTAAACAAATTAAAATCTCAGTTAATTTTTAACTTTTCAGGTTGAGTTTTGGTGGAAAAGTAACCGACTTTATGCTCTTCAAATGTATAAAAAAAGAACACTTTAAGATAATACGTTTCCGCGCTATTGACACTTTAATTTATTTCAAGCGTTAATTGTAAAATGTCTGCTTGCCGCAGAGGTGGTCCGATTTTTATTTTGAAAACGGCTCTTAAAGATATAAATCAAGCATAATAGAACGTCAATCTTGGTTTTTCGCTAAAATGTTGCAAAGTTTATTAAAAAAAGGTTCAAACATGGCTCTAAACGCTTGAACGCAGCAAAATGACATGCCTTTAATGTTATAAACAAAAAACTAAAAAAAGTGCGATTTTTTTGTCTTAAATGTTAATAACAAATTTATAAATCATATTTCGTTGTCCAAAACATGACACAATTACTCTATGACCAACCTCTCTTCTGATGGTGCAGTCCATTTTCTGAAATAAATAATGTCATAACAAATTCCCTGTTGCTTGGTCTAGTATTCAATAGAAGAAAACACACAAAGAAGGCCAACATATTTTTGTCTCTTTTTACTCAATTTTTACCATCAATCAGATGTTATTTGTTTCATGTGGAATTTCATGCATCTCATAAAATTTTCAAATGAGAAGATATTCTAAAAATAAGAAGAATATCCTGAAAATTAGAATATTCCTTATATTTCCAGAATATACTCTCATTTTAATATAACTTGTTTTTCTTTACAAGGGTATCAAAAGTACTTA
Source organism: Diplolepis rosae (assembly GCA_030998225.1). NCBI lineage: Eukaryota > Metazoa > Arthropoda > Insecta > Hymenoptera > Diplolepididae > Diplolepis > Diplolepis rosae. The sequence continues at coordinate 442,716 of JAPYXD010000754.1, read as the reverse complement.
ATCCCCTTAATAGAAAAATATTTTGATCTCGTTGAGATCAATTCATTGAATAAATCGGATTTTCATGTTGGGCTCTTTTATCTGAGAACGTGATAACTTTCAAAAAAAACTATTGGACTGAAACGCGCTTTGTATGTAATTTTGAACTTTTAAGGTAGTACACGCACGAAAATTAGGCTTCAGGCGAATATAAATGATTTTTCTTTCAAGATTAGCCATATTATTATTGAAGTAATCCTTCAAAAGAGAGAAAATCATTTCCGAATAAAAAAATTTGAAACACAGAAAAATAATATAATTAATAAATTTTATTTTTGCCCGAACTTTTTTTTTATTGCTGCGATCCAAATTTTTAAAAAGGATGCGATTCTAATGAATCACAGATTATTTTTTCAGGGAAAATATTCTCTACAACTTGACCGTTTTCAATTTTTGAAAATAAATTCTTCAATAGCTGAAACCATTAAAAAGCAATTTTTATAAACAAATTGCTCAATTTGATAATAATTGATTCATTTTCAGAAGTTAGAAACGGTCAAGTTGTAGAGAATCTTTTCCCTGAAAAAATAACCTGTGATTGGTTAGAATCGGCTCATTTTTAAAAATTTGGCTCGAAGCGATATACAAGGTGCGTTCCAAAATAAACGAGACTTTTGTCATAAAAATATTTTTGGTGGCGCCATCTGTGAATGAGGTAGTGCGTTGGAACTACGTGCGTTTGTTTCGAACAAAGAGCTAATATCAAATTTTGTTTTAAAATCGGTAAAACGTTTACCGAAACATTTGAATTGATGAAAAAAGTTTATGGCGATGATTGTCTACCTCGTGCCAGAGTTCATGAGTGGTTTACACGTTTCAGAGATGGTCGTGAGGACATAAATGACGATGAACATACGGGCCGCCCAAAATCAGTGATCACCAAAAACTCCATCGAAATTGTGCGTGAATTTATCAAAAATGAGCCGAAATCATCTTTGAAATTCATGGAATCCGAGTTGAATATCTCCAAAACATCAATTTATCGCATTTTAACCGACCATTCCGGTCGTGGCTTCGGCCGCGGCCGGATGTGTTCGTCCGTGTGCGTAGTCCATTTGTGGTCTCCTTTCTTTTTTCTCATTTTTAAAATACGGGTGTTCCTTACGTGAGATTTCTTTGCTGGTTGTCTTTGCGGTGTGTTGTTCTTCCACGCCTTCGTTTTTCTGACGCTTTCGCGACTGTTCTGTGGCCATGTCTCGTGATCGTTTCTCATGGCGTCCGTATGATCCTGACTGGCCGTGACAAATTTTTTGACTCTGAGAGTGTTTCCTCTGTCTCTTGTGTTTTGGCGAGGATGAGCGTTCGCGGCTTTTTCTGTGTTTTGATCTCGCTCCTGCTTGACTCTGCTGTGACCTTCAGGTTCGGGAGTCCCGCGGTTTTCGGACTCTGTAGCGTCTCCCCAGAGGTCGCTATATTCGTGGCCTGTTCACGCGCCGCTGCTGGACTCTGATCGGGACTTGACTGATTTACCTTTGCAGTGTTCTTACTTGGATCGTTTTTATAATGGAATGGTTATATTGGGCTCTTCTAACCCCACGTGGATGTTCTGGCTATTTGTTCACTGAACAAGAGGCCATTGATTGAAGGAGAAGAAGAACCGATCATTTGGGCTTACGAAAGGTCTGTGCACGTTTTGTTCCCCACAAGTTAACTGATGACTAAAAATTGCTCAGAATCGATCCACTCTTGTGACTGATTTTTTCACTAGAAATCGCATTTTAACCATCAATCACTCACTGTATTCGCCTAATATGACTCGCTGTGACTTCTACCTATTCGGAAAATTGCATTTGGCCATGAAAGGAAAACGTTTTGCGTCCGTAGAGGCCATCTGCAAGGCTTGTACCGACATCCTGAAGGACATTCCGGTCAATGACCTGAAACACTCTTTCGAAAAGCTTTTGGATCGCGCAAAACAGTGTATCGAGGCCGGAGGGGACTATTTTGAATAAATAAACTCGAATTTATCAGAATAAAGGTCCTGTCGTTTCTATTTTAGCCCAGTCTCGTTTATTTTGGAACGCACCTAGTAAGAAAAAAAGTTCTCTTTTAAATGATCCTTTCAATAATAATATTGCTATTTACAAATTTTTTCAAATCATTTCAGTCAATTATGGCGATAATTAGAAGAGTGTATCACTCACCATGATAACCGAACTCTACCATATCGACCTCATCAACCTGTGATATAGAATTAACGTCATTTAAGACCAGATGGAATTTTCAATATATATTTTAATTGCAAAATATTGAAAATTGAGCGAGTGACGGTAAATCTCCGGAGGCGCCTCGAAAAAAAGTTGTTTTGCGGTGTACATCATAACTCGCAACAGAATCATTTGAAACAAAAAAATCAAAGTGCATTTGTTAAAGGAGATGTTTCTCGAGGTAACCCTGGTAGGATTTTTTTTTTGTTTTTTTAATTTTTCGTAGCGCTTGGAAGCCAAAAAACTGATTTTCTCTTTAAAAAATCGACTAATTTTTTATTGTAAAATTAATAATTATTAAAATAAACAAAAAAGCTCCCAGGGATACCTGGGAAATTATGTGAAGAAGTTCTGTGCGAAATTTCAAAACGAATGGTCCAGTAGATTTTGAGTTATGATGTACACGGACTTCAAAAATAACAAGTTTTAGAAAAACGCTTTAAAGTTTTGCTCTATTAATTCGCAACTCGTAAACTTGTATAAGAACATGAAATTTTGACACAATATTCTTGAGATGTTATGCAATCATTTTTAAAAAAAATTTGAAATGCAAAAATAAAAGTTTAAATACTTTACCCCTCCCTTAACTCTTGCTTACCACACTTCCGTAGAATTACACGCTTACCACACATGGGTCTAAGAGACCCGAACGACAAAAATCGTTAAAAAAAAGAAACTATTCAATAATTTGACTTAAAATTTTTTTTTGAACTTCTCTAAAACTTATTTTAAAAGCTAACATAGGTTTCATGGGCAAAAAAAAATTTTAAATATGCTAAAAAAAATGTTAAAGTCAAAAAGTGTAGAAAATGACCATTACCACTGAAAAATTCATAACTGTTTTAATATTTAATATGAAGGGCTAAAAATTTAGTCAGACACAGTCAAGATATATCTCTAAAAGTACCTACAAAGATTTTTTATGTCCAGTAAAAAAAGTATATTTATTTTGAGGAATGAATGGCGAAAAAAAGGGAAAAAATAAATCATGCGTTCTTGTCAAAATACTCTATTGTATTAGCAAATTATAAAAACATTTATACTGAAAATATCGATGGATTATGAAATTAATAGAAAGTAAATATGAAATAAAAACAAAATATGCATGAAATAACCAATTTTATTTTATAAGCCAGCGCACTTGATATCGATAATATAACCTCGAAAAATAAATCACTGCTGCACATAAATTTAGACACAAGTGGATTAGTAAAATGCTAAACACACACTAACGGTCATAGCCTAATACAGACGTGTACTGGCCAAGCCTCGGGTCTCGGTACTTTGACTCTCGAGGGGCAGTCCTCACCGCGCCACCTTCCCACTGAGTTTCCACTACTCAATGGGAAGGTGACGCGATGGAGGCTGCCCCTCAAAAGTCAAAATCCCAACGCTTGGCTAGTACACGTCTCTTCCGATATACACAAAAAATACTCCGATTTTGAGTCTATTCGGAGTAGAAGATCGTTTACTGTTTTTACATTCTCATCATGGATGAGAAGGTATTGGTTTTATGTGAAAAATGACTTTCGAAATTTTCATCAAATCTTTACGTTTTGAGACCCCCTGAGTCAGAAAAAAGGGTTTTTACGAAAGTGTCTGTCTGTCTGTCTGTAGGTCGTGTGCGGCATAACTCTCGACAGAATTATCAGATTGAATTGAGCTTTGGTACACTTTATCGGAGCGGAAAAAGTAAGGACAAGTTCGTTAACCAGCCACATCCAATCAAAATTGAGGGATTGAGCACTACTTTTGTGTTTTTGAAAATAATTTTTTTTTTAAATAAAAAATTTCAATACTGGTTTTTGATAGTGCTCATAAATCTCTACAAATTATCCTGATAACATTTTTTGATTAAATCAAAATTAGAAATGTTACAGCATATTCACATTCGAAAAAAGTCAATATCAAAATTCCATTTTCAAGTTAAATTATATGAGATACGAAAAAACGTTATGATACAATATTATTTTTTACATAAAGACCTACAAATTTGAATTGTAACATTTTTTCATAAGATGCATATTTTTCTTATTAATTTAAAAAAAACCATTGAAAATCCAAAATTCAATTTTTTAACAATAATATGTGAAATACGAAAAAAAAAACGTAAGAATACAAAGTTGTTCGTTTCAAAAATATCTACAAATTTTGTCTCACTCAGTTTCTGATAAAAGATATATTTTTCGTTTCAATTCCAAAAAATACGATTAAAATTCAAAAATTCCATTTTTTAGACAAAATATGTGAGATACAAAAAAAACTTTTAATGAAAAATTGTTTGGCTAAATAAGGTCTACACATTCTTATCGAGAAATTTCTCGACAGGATGTATATTTTAATTTTTTGATTTTTAATATTGAAAAAATTCGATTTTTTTCACCAAAATATGTAACATACGAAATAAGCGTTGTTCTGCAAAATCGTTTCCTTAAATAAAGTCTACGATTGTTTTTCCTTTTTGAGATATTTGGAAGAAAATAAATTTATCAATAATCATGTAATTTATTAAAAAGTTACAAAAATGCATACAGAAAATCGAGCGCGAAGCGCGAGTGTCATGATGAGAATGTGTTCCTTAAGGCCGATAGAGCCTTAAGTAAATTGAATTTCCTGTTTCACTTAAACTGAAAAAGAAACTTAGTGAATTTGAGAAAATGACTAATTTACATCATCTTTAATATCATTAAATTGGTTTGAGCTTCAGTATTAAATTATAAGAAATAAACTTAAACGTATGCGAAGAGCACAAGGCCGAGCGCGAAGCGCGAGGTCCAGGAAGAAGTCAATATTCACTAAAAAGAAAATTGTCTTCATGAAATCATTTTCGAACGTACCTACCACACTTGGGTCTTTTAGACCCAAGCCTATTTTTGAATAGCTGCCAAAACTAATCTAATGGTTATCCTTAACATCCTGAAAGGTAGTTTAACTATTCAACTATCGACCAATATTGCTACAGACTCGCTCCCTTTGCATTTAGGTACATAAAATGTAACTACAAAGAGGGCTTGGGTCTCGAAGACCAATGTATGGTAAGCAAGGGTTAAGTAAAGCAGTTACAAAACAGCTTCTCTAAACACAACTTAGGAAAAGGCAAAAATAGAAAGTTTTGACAAATTAAATCAAAATTAAGCTTGTGGGGGTATTTGTCTTCATTGAATTCAAACTCGGTGTGAAAATTTGATGTGACCAAATCAAAAAAGTGTTGTTATTAAATTCTACGATATTACCAAACAATGATTTGCTGGCTCTTAACCATCAGTTTATTTCTCTTAAAATCATTTATAAATAATAAAGTGTCACAGTCAACTATACTTATTTCTCAGTTGTGTCATAGAATTTGATAGAATATTTTTTAACTTGTTCGCAAAGAAAAAAGAAACATGTTGATAAAACTTTCTTCTTAAAATTTTATTATAATTTGAAAAACTATATACTACTGTGGGCAAAAACTAAGGTGAATTTTGATATAAAATGAAAAATCTTGATTCATTTATCCCAATCAATTTCATCCCCTCCAAAGTAATCCCCTCCCGATATAATGCACTTATGCCAACGTTTTTTCCAATCGTCGAAACACTTGTTAAATTCGATTTTCGAAATTGAGTTTGGGGAATAGCCAGAAGTCACACAGAGCCAAATCAGGCGAATATGGTGGTTGTGGAATGATATGCGTTGAGTTTTTGGCGAAATGGTCACGAAGAACGAGTGCAGTGTGAGACGGCGCATTATCGTGATGCAAAAACCACGAGTTGTCTGCCTAAAATATCTTTTGAAACGGTGTTGGGTGATCCTCTTGAAATGCCAAAAGTGTCAGCAAGGTTTCTAATTGTCAATCGACGATTTTTGTGCACTAGTTCTTTGATTTGATTGATGTGTTGCTCGTCAGTTCTCTGCCTTCTTTGAAGTCTTTGTACCACTTATAAACATTTTTCTGCGACATGCTCAAATCACCGAAGGCCTTCTGCAACATTCTGAACGTTTCCGCAATTGAAATTTCATTTCGTAAACAAAATTTAATGGCACTTCTTTGCTCAACAAATTCAGACATTGTAAAAATCGAAAAAGTCACTTTTAGTCGTTTAGAAAACACAAGCGTAACTATGTAACAAATGATGACATTGGCATGAAATTTGGCACAGATGTCAGTAACAGTAGGACCAACATAAAAATAAAAGAGTTTGCCCGAATCGGTTAGCCCGTGAAGTTTAAATGAAAAATTCACCTTAGTTTTTGCCCACAGTAGTATAGAAAGGTTTTCAACTTAATTTACTTACAGTTTCAAACGGAAAGTCGCCAATTACCCAATCATCAAGTATAATAGAATTAGATTGTGCATTCATAACTTTTGTGCTATGTCTCATTTCGCGATTCTCTGTTGTCTGCAACATGTATCAGGTATACGATTATTAATATCATTAAAATAAAATATTAACATTCTTTGTTTAAGTTCACCGCTGCTCTCTAAATCCGAAACTGTGAAAAACCACTGTTCTGTCTTCCACATAGAATCAGCGGTATTTAACTGATATCACTAGGGAAACTCACTGGTTGACTAGCGAATTTCACTGTTGACCAGTATATTTTACTGATTAACCATTGAGTTTCCCTGATGAAATTAGGTGAATTCCACTGATTTCTATGTGGAAGACTTATAACATTCAAAACAGTGGTATTATACTGAATCAGCACATGCGTTGCAACTAAGTAATCAATTTTTTCTTGTCTACATAACGGAATGCTGGTAAGAACAATTATCAAATATGTTTATCTGCCTCATTCGGGTGGAAATTAGAAAAGAAATTGTTCCGAAGAAATTAGAAATGGGGATTTTTTTCGTCCGTCGGATTATCACGCAATATGAGATATCGATTCAAAACTTGGAAACATTGAATAAGGGGCAATAAAGAAGGTTTATCTGGTCCTAAATATTGATGAATGTGTAAAAAAATTTCAATAAATAAACAGATTTGTGCGAATACCGACCGTGCCGTTCATATTTGTATTTTACCGAACGATCGGTATTCGCACAAATCTGTTTTTCACATTTATAAATATTTAGAACCACATATACCTTTATTGCTTTTTATTTAAATTACCCAAGTATCAAATCGATATCTCATTTTGTGTGGAAATGCAACGAACGAAAAAAAATTTCCATATCGTATTTCTTTGAAACCATTTTTGGAAGTAAAAGTTTTTATGGCGCGTCTTAAACTCAGGCCTTGATATGAGCATCAGCGAATTGAAAATCGTAAGTAAGACATTGATTCGTCCTTGAGATATGATATATGAGGTAGCTTGAGAAGTGGAGTGCTGAGCTAAACACAGCTAAAAGCCTCGATGAGTGTTTATCAGCTGTGTTTATGTTAACATTTCTCAGTGAATTTTTAACCTTGTTCCATAATTCGTGAGAATTAAAGTGGATGAAGTGTAAGACGATTCAGTGTTCGCTGCTACGGAAAAACAACGAAAGAATCACAGGTTGTACATGAAAGAGTACAGGAAACATAAAATCGAGGTGTTTCTCGATGCTGATAGAAAAACAATAACCAATAATTAAGATAAAAAGAAAACATTTGAAAATAGTCTAGTTTGAAAAATAATGATCATGATGAGAAGAAATTATTTCGAAATAAACATGTATAAAAAAACTGGCGTGTGCTAAAATCGCGCGGGTGGAGTAAAACTTTGTACATCGGAAAAAAAACATCATATTTTTCCAAAGTGAAACATGAAGTCAGAGGTTCAACTTGACAATTTTTACTTTACGCGCACTATTGTGGATACATTACACTGTTCCTTTGTAGGTGTAAACGTATCCATAATAGCATGCGTAAAGTAATTATTGTCAAATTGAACCTCTGACTAAATGTTTCACTTTTCAAAAACATAATGTTTAGTCTGGCGTTTTCTCTGTTTTTACGTGTACCGTTTTATTTATCAAATGCGCACCATTTTTTCCGACGTGAAAAGATTTTTTGTCCAACACTTTACGTGGAAAAGATGACATTTTGCGTCTGAAAAAAATGAACAAAACAAGCGATTTCTCGATGGTTTCTTGTAACTGTTGAGAAATGTTATATTTCTCAACTAGTGAGGGAAAGTAAATAAAAACAGTGAAGAAATAGCAGAAGAAGTGGAAGAAAAAAACAGCCGCTTTTCGTTTGTCAAAACAGTTCGTCAACGTCTCATTTGTTTTTTCATATCCAACAAATGACGTTCATTCATCGAATACTTGTTTTGTTCATTTTTTTTCAGGTGCAAAAAGTCATCATTCCACATGTTTGTTGGACAAAATAATATATGCAACTCGCGGGGGATGGTCCCACTCCTTGCACAATATACTATTTAATATCTAGCCAAATGAGGCAGATAAACGTAGTTTATTATTCTCTTTAGCATTTCCCAAAGTTTCAGGGTGGTATTTTAATTACAAAAACATTATGTAGACGAAAAAAAACTGATTACTTGGTCATGAGACTCAAGTAAGACAAGGCTTCAATAATGTAGTCCAGTAAATGGACAAAATTTGTCTTTTTGAATTTAATTTACTAAAAGTATTGGAAGAAGTTACGAAACAGACAAATTTCGTAGCACTTTCAGGATAGAATCAAAGCTATTTGGTGATCCTAATCTTCATCTTTTACTTAATTTAAGACAAATTCTAATTATTTTTCCAATGCTATAGTCTTTAAAGGAAAACCATTATGTTTTATCAACTGTATTATGAATTTCATGAAAATAGTCAAGTATTATTAAAACCATTAAGACATCAGCCGAAACTGGTTGCCAGTACTAAAAATTGGCCATCAGTATTGTGCTAATTTTTTATTGGTCGTATTTTCGTACCTGACTCCATCCTACCAGCGTTACTCCTTGCTCAGTATCCGGTTGATTCGCTGACAAGAAAGTCACTGCTACATTATCTGTTTTTTCATCTTCTGGTATTCTCAACTGCAAACCAATGAATTTTTCTTCAGAAAAATAATTTAATAAATTAAGATAGTATTAAACAAAGTTGAAAAAATTTACATTTCAAGTCTTGAATTTCGTGTAAGACTACTCACCACTATGATAGTAAAGTCATTTGATACTTTTTTATATTTTTCAATACTATAAGATATTCTCAGATCAGTCAGAATTACAGCATAGATCTGGTTATAATTTTTGTTAATTTCGTTGAAAGAAATTTCAAGAATTAAAACTTGATCAATATTCAATCGAGCCCCGCCACAAATGTGCAATCCTCTATTCTGAAAAGACACAAAGGAGTTGATGTTCTGCATGGTAACCTGTTCCGGGCCATTTTCTACTATTTCCTGATAAGCACTTGTGCTTGCATGATCCCATGAACCCAGTATTTCTAGAAAAAAAAAATTACATAAATTTAAAGTGTACTAATAGATAAACGGATTGAAGTAATTATCTTATCCTTGAGTTCGTCTGATTAGAAAAGTTTTGTTCTTACACTCTTATCACAAATTAGAATGTATTAGTATAGTGTTAAATTTGACATCTATTTTTTTAACAAATTTCCATATTTTATGACCCCTTGAATCCGAAAAATAAGTTATTTCAATATTGTCTGCCTGTAGTTAGTATTTATTTATAAGATCTACATTTTTCGTTTAATTTTGAAAAAAAAAACGAAACGTTCGTATCTCACGATACTCATAATTCTACAAAACACACACATCTTTCGACAAAACTAAAGAAATTTTAGAGCTTTCGGAATCGTTTAATTATCTTCTTTAAGAATTTGATTAAAAAGTTTCAATTCCGAATCGTGCAAGTTCATCACACTCTAAAAACAAGTGTGTTACTTCTACACGTGAATCACGATAGTAACTTTTTAGGCATTTGAAGTGTTTTTAATACACATTACAAACGTAACGTTTAATTCTCAAACACTTTAACGTTTTGTACCCGAAAAATTGAGTTGGCAATGTTTAGTAAGTACACACTTCGCTCAGTTACACACTTGACAACGTGTGTAGTGTGTAAAAATTACACATTTCACTACACACTTGTTTTTAGAGTGTATTTTGTGCGTGATTCGTGGAAATGCTTTCTTCATGATTTATTATTATAAGTCAATTAAATTTAATAATATTGTTGATGTTAATTTATTTTTCTCAAAGTTACTTCGACTTTGAGCAATACATTCTCATCACGACTAGCATTTGTTGAAAAAGTAAATATCAGATTTTACACAAATCTAATAATTTCTCATACGTGATGAACAAAAGTAAAATTAAAAACTTGATTGCATAACTTTATTTCCATAAACTTTATTGCAGCTTTTAGAGTGATAATAGACTATTGACTCAATTTTTTTGAATAAGTGTTTTAGATTATTACGCTTAGGAGAAACCATGCATTTGTTTGAAAATCTTATATATACAGATAAAAACATTAAATTTACTTAACAATTATTAAATTTATTTAGTTGTAATCAACTACTTGAAACGTAAAAAAATAATTCAAAGGTTTTCCTTTGATAAAAAATTAAGGCGCTCCCATTTTTGTTGCATCAGATAACTTGATATTTAGTAGAGTTATTTTAAAGAACAAGACTCTAAAAATTCAGAAAAAATTTCCTTAGAGTTTTCATAGAGACAAAATTTAAACGTTATATATAGCAGTGAATTAGGACAAAATTATTACACATGGAATAGAATATAAAAATTAGATAAAAATTGTTTAAAAAACTTACAAACACATGACAATGTTCTAAAACGGTTTATAATGCAATAAAACTAAAGGTTTATATATATATATATATATATAGTGTGTACGAAAATAACAAATATGATATATACTCTCTGCATTAGAATTATTAAACAAAATTAGCTCAAAAAGTTTATGAATAAAATTAGTAAAAAATAACTTATTATTAATTAGTAATAAATCTAATCAATGTGAATTAATGGCTTGTTTTTACTATGTATGGAAAAGTACCAGAATCGAGTGATAAGAACAGATAAACAATCATTAGATGAGTCAACAAAAATTAAACAAGTTAGACCTGGTTTCTAGCGGTAAGTGATGAATTTAAAGTGATAGATTTTTATATTGAAAAATTTATGATGTCCATAACTGCATTTTTTATTTTTGAATTATTTTGAATATTTTTGAATGAATTTTTCCTTGTTAAAACACAATTATAAAGTGTAGAAAAAATATACATAATTACCTGTAGAATGAAGTAGAAACAAAAATAAATTAAGTATTACAATTCTTAAGCCTTCCATCGTCGCCCAAAAAAATAACTTTTTTGTTGAATTACCAATCCAATAATTATACTTATAAGATAGAAACAGTCGTAGTACAAAGTGTTGAAGGGTGAATTTATTGGTGGCGAACCAAATGTGAATGCGAAAATTTGAAATGAGGCACTGACGTTCGTGGCAACAATTTTGTGACACGTACGCTATCTTTGTAGTTTAATTCTGTTTGATGCTTCAAGCTACGTCATTTGACGAAATGCAGAGGATAATAAAATGTTTTCCGTAAGAGGTTCCATTACAAATTTCTCACGCTAATTGCATGAAAGTACCTGGCACTATACATAGAAAATTTATAAAATAAATTGTATCTGAGGATTTTCCGGTATCTATGCTTATACAGTAAATGCAAATTGTGACATGATGTGGAAGAATATTATTTAAACAGATACGTTAAAAATTTGATGCGTTTTCATTTTAAAATGGTAAATTATGAGTTTGTAATTAATTACAAATGCTCATTTGCCATAAAAATGATTGAATATGGTCACGTGTAGAGTTTTCAATAAATACAGAGCCCTTCTCATAGAAATAGGTGGCTTCTTCCATATTTAGGCAAAATTTTATGCTCTAAAACTTTCCTTCTGGCACTATTAACGCAGAACATGTAGAACACAAGGAATTTAAAAAAACGCTTTTGGTCAAAAATATTCGAAAAAATCTGCCCGCTTCGCGGGCACATTCTCATCGCGCGCAGCTCGCAAGTTTGAGCGCGCCTAGGGCGCGCGATTCGATTGTCGCACTTCGCGCTCCGTTCTTTCGGGACTTCGCGCTTCGCGCTCGGTCTTGTGCTCTTTGCATACATTTAAGTTTATTTCGTATAATTTGATACTGAAGCTCAAACCAATATTATAACAATATTACAGATGATGTGAATTACACATTTTCTCAAAGTCACTCTATTTCTTTTTGAATTTAAGTGAAACAGGAGATTCAATTTACTTAAGGCTTTATCAGCCTTAAGGAACACATTCTCATCATGACGCTCGCGCTTCGCGCTCGATTTTCTGTATACATTTCAGTAACTTTTTAATAAATTACATGATTAAAATAATTTATTTTCTTCCAAATCTCTCAAAAAGAAAAAACAATCGTAGACTTTATTTAAGGAAACGATTTTGCAGAACAATGCTTATTTCGTATCTCACATATTTTGGTGAAAAAAATCGAATTTTTTAAATATTAAAAATCAAAACATAAAATATACATCCTGTCCCGAAATGTCTTAATGAGAATTTGTAGACCTCATTTAGGCAAACAATTTTCCATCTAAACGTTTTTTTTTGTATCTCACATATTTTGTCTAATAAATGGAATTTTTGAATTTTAATCGTATTTTTTGGAATTGAAACGAAAAATATATGTTCTATCAAAAACTGTATGAGACAAAATTTTTAGATCTTTTTGAAACGAACAACTTTGTATTCGTACGTTTTTTTCGTATTTCACATATTATTGTTAAAAAATTGAATTTTGGATTTCCAATAGTTTTTTTTTAATTAAAAAGAAAAATATGCATTTTATGAAAAAATATTACAATTCAAATTTGTAGGTCTTTATGTAGAAAATAATATTGTATCATAACGTTTTTTCGTATCTCGTATAATTTAACTGGAAAATGGAATTTTGATATTGACTTTTTTCGAATTCGAATATGCTGTAACATTTCTAATTTTTATTTAATCAAAAAATGTTATCAGGATAATCTGTAGAGACTTATGAGCACTATCAAAAACCATTATTGAAATTTTTGATTTTTTCAAAAACACAAAAGTAGTGCTCAATCCCTCAATTTTGATTGGATGTGGCTGGTTAACGAAATTGTCCTTACTTTTTCGGCTCCGATAAAGTGTACCAAAGCTCAATTCAATCTGATAATTCTATCGAGAGTTATGCCGCACACGACCTACTACAGACAGACAGACACTTTCGTAAAAACCATTTTTTCTGGCTCATGGGTCTCAAAACGTAAAGATTTGATGAAAATTTCGAAAGTCATTTTTCACATAAAACCAATGCCTTCTCATCCATGATGAGAATGTAAAAAGTACTTGTTTGAAAGAATATAACTCGGTATCTATGGGAAATAGAAGATTGTTTTTTTATATTCAAGCAGAATTTAATGCCATACAACTTTTCCGCTGAAAATACTAACATATCTCTGACCAAATAAGACATATTTTTAAAAAACTGAACACCTGCAATTGCCCCAAAAATAGATCAACTTAGTGAGGTCATAACATACGACTTATTTTATCTGGATCATTGTTCTTTTGAAATAAAACTTTTTACGGCACGTCTTGAAGTCTGGCCTTGACATAAGCAGCGAATTGGAAGTTGTAAGCAAGACTTTGGAGCGTCCGTGAAATATAACGTAGCTCGAGAAATGGGGGCAATGAAAAGAGATCATGGTAGTGAGGACAACGTGAAGTAACCTTGAAACTGGGGGTGAAAAGTACGTAGGGGAACGTCGCGCTCATACACAGTGCGACAAATAAGTTCCGAGACTCGAACCATATTTAAGCAACTAGTCGTGCCATCTATGTGTTTAGACCGGCTTTTCAAAGCTGTGACATTCCTCTTTCTGACAATATCAGTTTTTCTTCAATCGGCTGATAAATAGCAAAGTTATGAGAGTTCTTCCAAAACAACTTTCTTATCGATGCTGAAATATTAACGTGGAACAAAGAGCAGTTATTAAATTTCAGGTGAAACTTGGTAAAAATGCATCAGGAAGCAAATTTTTTTCTGTGGCATAAACGTTTTTTGGAAGGCAGAGAGAGGTTAGAAGATGACAATCGTGAAGGAAGGCCAATTTCAGCAATGCTCATTACATTCTTCGATAGCAAAGGAATTATCCACAGGGAATTCGATCCAACTGGCCACATAATTACTGGCGCATATTATTTCGAAGTTTTGAAGCGTCTGATGACCAGAATCCGTCGTATTTGACCCGAATATCGTTATCCAGAGACCTGGTTTCTGCTGCACGATAATGCACTGAGTCACACCTCACTCATTGTTCGTCAATTTTTGGAAGGAAATAAAGTCTTTGTGTTGAATCATCCGCCGTATTCACCTGATTTGGCCCCGTGCGATTTCTATCTATTCCCAAAATTGAAGTTGAGAGGATATTTTTTTAATGACATTTCGACCATCAAAACAGCTACAACACGAACACTAAAGGCAATTCCACAAAATGAGCTAGAACACGCATTTGAATCACTGTGAAATCGCTGTAATGAGTGTTTTGAAACTGGAAGAGAATCTTTTTAATAAAAAAATCGAAATATATTTTTATTTTGGGGGCATTGCAAAGCGATTGTTTATGCTTGCCAGATCAATAATGTTCAAGAAATTAGAGATAGAATCATCGACGCTTTTCAACAGATTGAATCAATGCCTGGAATTTTCGATCGTGTCGACCAAACGTTTCATAGACGAATTGCAGTTGTTTTGCGATCGAAATTGTGCAATGTAATGTCTGAAAATTTTTAGTCCCAGGTAAAATTCTCTGAATTTTCAGATTCTGATGAGAGAAACATAATTTGTCACCCAAAATTTTCGAGAAAAACGTAAGTTCTTCTCAGAAGAAGCGAGTTCTTGCTAAAAAATTAGGTTTGACATATTTTTTTGGTTTCATTCTGTAAATGTCTCGTTATTTTTTTCAAACAGGGTCAAAGCGGATACTTATACCTTTTAAAAACATGTACAATAGTATTATTCAAAGTATTTCCCATCTGAAGCTATGACTTTTTCCCATCTTTCTAGCAACTTGTGGATTCCATCCCAAAAGAACTGCGCCGGCTTGGCGGCCCAGAATTAATTAAGCCAATTTTTGATACCCTGTTCTGATGTGAACCGTATTCCAGTGAGGGCGTTCTACATTGACCGGAACAAATGGTAGTCAGAAGGGACAAGGTTTGGGCTATAAGGCAGGTGGGGTAAAACTTCCCATCCACTATTTTCCAAATAGTTCTTAACCGGAATAGCAACATGGGGCCGAGCGTTGTCATGATGGAAAATTATTGCCTCGTGTCTGGTCACATATTCCGGGCGTTTTTCGGCTATTGCTCTCTTCAAACGGATTAATTGTGTTCGGTAACGTTCTCCATTGATGGTTTCACCAGGTTTTAGCAGCTCATAATAGAGCAGACCCTTCTGATCCGATCAAATACAGAGCATTACCACCGCGCCATGAATATTCGGCTTTGCCGTTGATTTGGCTGGTTGGCCGGGTTTCACATATGATTTTTTGCGCTTGGGGTTGCCGTAATAGATCCATTTTTCATCACCAGTAACAATCCGATGCAAAAATCACTTCTTTTTGTGGCGTTCCAGCAACATTTCAGACATGCAAAACCGCCTTTCAACGTCTCTCGGCTTGAGTTCATGTGAAACCCAATTTCCTTGCTTCTGAATGTATCCGGCTGCTTTTAAACGTTTTTAAATGGCTGCTTGATTGACTTCCAAAGATTCTGCGAACTCTTCTTGTGTTTAGCATCAATCTTCATCGAGTAATGCTTCCAGTTCTTCATCTTCAAACTTTTTTGGCTGACCAGGACGTTCTTCGTCTTCCAAGCCAAAATCACCACTTTTAAATCATGCAAACCACTTTTGGCACGTTCGCTCAACTAGAGCATGTTCACCATAAATTTCCACCAAAATACGATGACTTTCGGCAGCAGTTTTCTTCATATTAAAGTAATGAAGAAGAACTCCCCGCAAAAACACTTTTTCAGGCACAAAGTTCGACATATTTGAGTGAAAAAAAATTATTGTTGTTTACGCTTCAAATGAATTATTATTTAATAATATATAATACGCTTAGAATTATATTACTTTATTGAAGTTGAATTAGTCAGAATTTAAAATGAGAATTTATCTATAACCTTGTGTTGCATCATGAGCTGATAGGCTGCTCCCTAAATACCATCAAAAAGCCTATACGTGCGTTTAGTTTAAGATATTACCGCATCTATAATAATAATAATCTTGCGTCAAAAAGTAAAATCGTAATTGAATATTTCAAAGCAAGACAAAGTAATTTAGTTGATCGTAGAGCATAGGTTCGGCTTGGGGAGGATGATACCGATAACACTAATTTTGGGTCGCTGAAAAAGAAAATAACATTCATTTATTGTTCCAAAGAAGCGTTTTCGAGATATTTGCAAAAAATATGTTTTGTAGCTCTTTTTTCGATCACTGGCAGAAATCTCGAGATCGGTTGATATAACTGACATGAACTGTATATCGTTCAAAAGGTATGTTTTTTCATTCTGACAATATACAGACCCCTGAATAGAAATGGCCTAATCATGCGTTGCCTACAATAACTTTAAAGTTTTCATAAAATCCTGTAGAAATCAACTGATTTTGAGTGTGATGATCCATACAGATCCATATCCATTCTGATCTAAGACTATGAAAACAATTACAAAGACCAATTGAAAAATCCCTACTCTTAACTGTAGATAATTTAATTACTAATTAATTATAATTATTAAAATTTCAAGTTCATATGTTAAATAATACTATGGTAAATTTTATTAATATTCATAATTTCAGTCTTTAAATTTATTAAAATATTAATATTTTTATTGATATAAATTGATTCAATAATTTTTCTTTTATACTTTTATATTTTTATATATAATTACACATAAAACATGATTTTTGTTAATATATACATGGATCTACTTATAATTAATTGGTAATCGCAATTTTTAACGCTTATAGTACTTAATAATTAAAATTTCGCATGCAACGGGGGGGATTCGAACGCCTAACCTAAAGCACGCAAATCAACGAGGCTAACCATTCGCCTATCGAGACTAGTTATCAGCAGCTTGAAAAACCAGGAATGAATTCTTAAGCACGTTAATGAACGAAACATGCCACAGTTGGTAACAACGCGTTGATGACGTCAGAACGTACACGCATCGACGATATGCAAGAATCTTAGGACACATTGTGGGACCAGCCTCACTCATACGTTTATTACGATTATCATGAACACGAGCCGGCTACCGGTCAGCGGATCAGAGAGGTTAGTCTTATGGTCAGGAGCGTCAGGTCAGAGGGATATACAGTTGATGCTACTAAACAAATAGTCAGCGTTCATACTATTCTGTTTAGTAGGATCAACAGAACGTTATTTAGTATTTCTGAACCAACGAGTAGTTGTTATTACAGTTCTCTCCGTACTGCTTAGGGTCTGGTTCTCCTGGTACTGTCCACTGTTTATACTGTTCCTTTATCTCAGCGGTGTAGAAATGGATCCAAGTTTCGTCAACAGCGATGTAACGATGCAGAAATTCACTAGGATTGCGATGGAAAAGTGCTAAACCAGCCATCGAATTGGTCACATGGTTGCGTTTATTCTAAACAGTGATGAAATGCGGCACCCATCTTGCCGACAGCATTTTCATAAACAATTTCTCATGCAAAATTGTAATTACCGCGCTATGTGGTATGCCTTTGGCTTTACATTTTTCGCACTTCCACTCGTCGGTTGTTTAAAATCATATTTTGAACTTTTTCGATGATTTCGGACGACGCTGCCTCAACTGAACTTCCCGAACGGGGTTCAACACAAGTGGATATACGACCACGTTTAAACTCATTCACCCAATTGTACACAGTTTTACACGATGTTACAAATGTGCCATGAACTTCATCAAACTCGGCCTTTATTTCTTTTGGTGTATTGTAAAAATTGAACTACGCGACGTATTTGGCTGAAAATTTAACAATAGTCTATTAAGAGATGGCGTTCTTTAGATATATACTTCTTTCAATATTTTAAGCGACATCTGGTACATTATGTAAGGACATATCGACCTGCCCTCGTTAATTAAAACGTGTATCATTATTTTCTTCCTAAACCTACGCAGAAATATAAATTTTTTCTTTTTTTTTTTAAATTTACTATACGCCGGTAAACTAAATTTAATTTCATGTTGTGGATTCTTGCTTCCATTACATGTATACCAAATATAATACAGATTTTTCTCATAATGAAGCTCAAGGATGGGTCATTGACTTCCATGTACATAGTTTTCAGTTTTCAGATTTTTAAATTAAAAATCTATTTATAAAATATTTAATAAGACCCACTATCTACAGCGACTCATTAATGTCAACTATCTCCTGTTTAATTACCTTTAAAATAAATTAAAACCAGAAGCAGATGAAGTATCACCGCTGTTCGGTCTTCCATCAACCTTAACATATGGAAACTCACTTTGGTGATCTATGAATGTAAGAATAATTATATTTATGGTGATAAAACTAGTCGCGATGTCGGAAATCAAAGGATAAAGAAATAGGCAGCGAAGTGAATATAAATGTGATAATGTGAGATAAAACACTGGTGTTCTTAACTAAATTTTTGTGCCAGGTTGGCTACGTCGGGCGAAAAGAACAATAGATGCCATAAGGACTGCGCATACGACTTTATAATCCACGTCACGTAAATGTAACTTCAAAATGAAAAGAATGGTGGGGACAACTCATAATGTAAAGAAATTCATGGGGGTTAACGCGAATATAAAGTAGAAGAAATAACCCAGATGGAAATTTACAATTTCATAATTACAGATTACATTATTAGAATATTTTATTGAAACCAAAATGAATTTTAGCTAGTTCAAAATATTAATTAAGTTGGTCTAAAAGTTGATAAATAACACGTGGATCAATAAGTCCCGGGACTGACACATAGATGGCATTGCCAACAAAAGTTCTCTATGATTTTTCATGAGTACCAACCTTCAAAAGATACCTGTCAAAATTTCATGACATTCTGATGTTTGGTCCACGAGTTACAGTGATTTAAGTGACGCTATTCTTGATATTCTCAGAACAATGGATTCGAAACAATTTCGTGTGTTGATTTACCATTGCTTTTTGATGAAAAAAAAAAACACAGTGCAAGCTCAGCAATGGCTTGAAAAGTGCTACGGGGACTCTGCTCCATCAAAAACAACCACTTGTCGGTGGTATGCTGAGTTTAAACGTGGTCGTACAGACACTGAAGATGCTGAACGCTCCGGCCGGCCAAATGAGGTAGTTACACCGGAAACCATCAAAAAAGTCCACCAAATCGTTTTTGAAAACCGTAAATTAAAATTGCGTGAGATAGCGGACACCTTAAAGATACCATACGGCAGTGTGTACGCTATTTTGCATGAACATTTGTCTATGAGGAAGCTGTTGTCAAAGTGGATGCCGCGTTTGCTCACGATGGATCAAAAACGACAACGTGTCGTTGATTCCGAGCGCTGTTTGGAGTTGCTTCGCCAAAATAATCCGAATTTTTTGCGTCTGTATGTGACAATGGACGAAACCTGGATCCATCACTACACTCCGGAGTCAAAGTGGTCGTCAGCCGAGTGGACTGCAGTCGGTGAAAAGCGGCCAAAAACGCAAATATGGACCGGTAAGATTATGGCCTCAGTATTTTGGGATGCTCATGGAGTTTTGTTCATCGACTACCTTGAAAAAGATAGGATGATCAATAGCGAACGTTACATTGGCCAATTGATGCGTTTGAAGAACAAAATCGGTGAGAAACGGCTCCAAATGAAGAAGAAAAAAGTGCTCTTTCACCAAGACAATGCACCGTGTCACAAGTCGCTCGCTACCATGGCGAAATTGAATGAATTGAGCTTCGAATTGCTTCCGCACCCACCATACATATTCACCGGATCTGGCCCCCTGCGACTACTACCTGTTTGCAGACCTCAAAAAAATGCTCCAAGGAGAGATTCTACTCCAACGAGAAAGTCATCACCGAAACGAACGCTTATTTCGAGGCCAAAGATAAATCGTTCTACAAGAAAGGTATTGAAATGTTAGAGAAGCGCTGGACTGATTGTGTTGCTTCTGAAGGAGACTATGTTGATGAATAAAGTCGAGTTTTTCCAAAAAAATGTGTTTTTCCTAGTTAGTCCCGGGACTTATTGATCCACGTGTTAACTATTAAATAAATTAATACAAGTATTACAGTTCATGCAGTACCATGCCGACGCTCGGTGCGATATTAACTGCCAGTACTGGCACAACTTCTCATTTACAACCGGTTTGGTCCCCACGCCGGTTGGAAGCATTGGCGTAAAGCTGACTTCTCCACCAAGAAAGGAAAAAGGATATTGAATGGTACCCTCTGTAAGCTAACAGGCATAATCAATCGCGCAGAAATGTTCCCTTTGCCTCTTACAATTAACTAAAATATTCTAACATTTCTATCATCCGTACGTCTATCATGGATAGACTCAGAATATGAAGCATTCTTCTGAAGTGGTATCCGTATGCTGCCAGAAAGATGGGAAAAAGTAGTGGAAAGCGATTCTCAATACTTCGAATAAAATATAACCCTGCTTAAAAAACCGTTAGAACCCGGGAGAACCTTGTTAAAACATGGGTTTCTACCTGGGTGTGAACGGTGTTGTACGCGGTTTTTGCAAATGGGTCCTGCCCTGGGTTTTATTTGGTCCTATGAAGGGTTCTAAAGGGTTCTAAATGGATACAAAAATTGTTATAGGGTTCTACACGGGTTGGAACCAGGTTGTATCCGACCCTAAGAAGGGATCTAAATGGTTTAAAAAATTGTGCGCTAATCAGATTTTAAGAAGGACTGTAAAGGGTTTTTCCTGGGTTTTATGCAGAATCTGAAATTGTCCCGCGTATATGGTATATATATTCCATTTTACATCAGGATTGGAATTTCACAACGTCTATGTAAAACTACATTGTTCCAATTATTTCATAGGAATTTTACTATCTATATGCGATTTTACATCATTTTCTTACAGTTATAACTAATATTTGTATGCATTATAATTTCCGTGGTTATAAATTACATGATCATTTTTTGGTCACAAGGTATAATTTCAAATGTCTCATCATATTTTCGACATAAAATAAAATAAGTAAACATTTTGTAGATCCTACATTGCATGAAGTAAACCGGTCAGTTACAATATCCAGAATAGAATTAAAAACGAGTGCAAAAGTGTAAGAAGGGGACACTTTTAGATTGTGAGAAAAACATTTTTTTGCAACTCTGTACAGAAATTTTGCACCCTGCACACATTGTTTGATGCACAAAGTGCAAACTTCCCATAAAGGGTTGCAAAAAACAGTACACGGTAAACATGCAGATTAGTGATTCCCTACTCGTGACTTGCAGCTCAAGCAAACGGCGAATGCTGCAAACTTCACACTCATTGCAAATCACCGATTTCATTACAAGTTGTACACATTACAAGTTGTAACTGTTTAAATCATCATTTCAAATCCAACTCATTATAACTTGTGCCTTACTTTTTACAAAAACAGATACATGAAAATTTAAACAAGCTACTAATTTCTTTAGTGATTATTGTTACGTTTTTATCAATATATTCAAAGATCGTGTAAACGGGTCCGCCATATACAACTTCTTCGGTAATTCCTGCAAGAAATTTATTCTGGAACAGAAGGTTTCCAACGTAAGCCTAAAACATATAAAAATATTTCATAACTTTAAAGTAAGTAAGTTAATAGTATGAATAATGATCGGTTAAAATTTAATATAAATGAAGAAACGCCTTCAATCCGATCTATCACTTTATTTTAAAAATGAAGGATTCAAATTCCTCTATCTTTCGACCCTCAATTTGAGTCCTTTACAAGAGCTGTCAAAATCATATAAATTCTAAAATTATTTAAACATTCATCACTATGAAAAATAAGTAAGAAATATTTTTAACAAAAACAGAACTTACATAAAAAGATCAATGGATAAATCATGTCAAAAAACACTTATTTTTCATACAATGTCAATAAAATAATTTGACATGATTTATCTACTGATCTTTTTATGTAAGTTCTGTTTTTGTTAAAAATATTTCTTACTTATTTTTCATAGTGATGAATGTTTAAATAATTTTAGAATTTATATGATTTTGACAGCTCTTGAAAAGGACTCAAATTGAGGGTCGAAAGCTAGAGGAATTTGAAACCTTCATTTTTAAAATAAAGTGATAGATCGGATTGAAGGCGTTTCTTCATTTATAGTAAGTAAGTTAAAACAAACTGTTTTACCGACTGAGAAAATTGCATTGAATGCCAAACTGTTTTACTTACAAATATTTTAATTGAACTGTTATTTAAATATTTCATTATTCCTAAATCTTAAATTTTTTCCTTTGGAAATAAAAAATCTAATTTTCTCCAAAAACATCAAAAAGATAAAGGAAAAATATTAGTAATTATTTTATATAATAGACGTTTTTGTGAAGAGTAACCTTAATCCTTTGGCCTTTTTTTGTCTTACGTAATAATTCGAAAAATTTTGAGTACAAAGTGCAAGTGTCTGATGAGAATGTATTTCGTAAAGTTAAAGTGAAACAAATCCAGAATTCCAACATAATGAAATTTACTCCAATAGTCATTGTATTAGAACATGATATATAAATTTGATTTTTTGCATAGAACATACATATAAGACCGAGAGCAAAGTTCATAACGAGAATGCCATACTTTATGATATAACCACCTGTCCTTATGTCAATTGGAATGTTTATCTTGTACTCAGCTATCAAGTATACCGCAGACTATTAGTTAGTTCATGAATACTTCAATTAAGTTGTAGAATATTACTAAACAATGATCAGCTGATTCTCCGCCAATCCATTATTTATTGTTTAATAATAAAAAAATAAAATATAAAATAAAAGATCGAAGCCAAGGCGTAGTCGAGGCGAGATCAGTCCTGCGAGCATTTTAAGCGAGTCTTGTAATTATCCGAATTGTGTGCATTGTCGCATATACTATTTTATGTGACTTCGGCGCATTTATGAGTTTTTCTGCGTACACTCGAATCCAATCTAGTATACGCAGAATCTTCCAATCGAATCTTCGGCAATAGAAAATTACGCAATTGACACGAGACGCAGTCATTACAAGAGTGGTTCGGAGAGAACGATTTGAAGGTTAGATTGAAATAACGTCCAACATCATTATATTGTATTTATTATTGTACAATGAATGTTACAATGAAATCGTCTGGAACCAAGAAGGATATATTAATGAAAGGCCACCAGCAATAACTCGCTGAGCGCTCGATATGGCGGAAAACTATTGTCCCCGCACGGAATAGATCGCTGCCAAATCCGCAATAATAAACATATGTTTCTGAAACTTTCCAGAAAACTTCCTTTAACGGTAAAAAACAACTTTTTCGCTGGAAGTTTTCAAAAATCGAAAATTTATTAGAGCCTTTCTACCGGGACAACCACAAAAACATGGTTTTTTATTTATTGTAGTATTCCACGTCTAATGATAAAAAACAAACGATTCCGTCAAAAATTAACCGAGTAATGGCAATTTATGTTTTGAAAAACACAGATTTTCGATCATTTTTGATGACATAAAATTGAGTGTTTTTAATTTTTATCTAAAAAACTATTAAGGCTGCATAAAGATTGTAATGAGATAAAAAGTTCGTCATGACAAATCCTACGAAACAGTATTTTTGTTTTTGTGAATGACTGAAAAAAAATTTTTATCACGATTTTCGTCCGTGGACATTATTCTCCGCTGTATCGCAATAGGCGCATGCGCAGTTCAATTTTTACATTATGCTATTCTGTATCGTAATACAGAACATTACGCTATTCTCAACTGTCCCAGAAAAACTCATAAATGCGCCTAAGTCATATAAAATAGAATATGCGCCAATGCACACAATTCGGCTAATTACGAGACTCGCTTAAAATGCTCGCAGGACTGATCGCCAGTGCTCACAGTATGGAAAAAGTATACATACCACCCCTACCACCACCGTGGCTCAGCTGCTCGTCGGTGTGTAGACGGAGAAAGTGACGGTGCGCGCGCTTGTTTCCCTCTCGCTCTCTCTCCGGCTGGTTCTCTCTGGAGAAAGAACGAGAGGGAAACAAGAGCGCGCACCGTCGCTTTCTCCGTCTACACACCGACGAGCAGCTGAGCCACGATGGTGGTATGTATACTTTTTCCATACTGTAAGCACCGCTGATCGCGCCTCGGCTTCGATCTCCTGCGAGCTATATCTATTGTCTAGTAGTATCGTCAAATTTTTTTGACTTTACCATCTGATCAAATTTGACCCGGACTGGTTAAAAAAAAAGAACATTTTTTATGTATTTTAATACAAATCTCTATTATCGTCTTCAAATAGGCTCATTTTGAGCCAATACAAGCATGCGACCGGTTAATCTAATTTTCCATACACTTATTGGTCTCGGCCGGTATGGCCTTTAGTTCCTTCAGCGAATTTTTTTTTATGGCCTCAATTGACTCATGGCGCGTTCCCCGGAGCAGATATTTGAGTTTTGGAAACAGGAAAACGTCACAGGGTGCCAAATCTGGCCAAAAATTCATTCACAATCAGGCTGGAATGTAACGGCAAATTATCGTCGTGAAAAATCCATGAGTTGTCTGCCCACAAATCCGGCTTCATACCCAAAACATGAACCATAATGTGTTAAGTCGAACCATAAGAGATGTTTAGAGCCTTTACTACCTCTCTAATGCCAACACGATGATTTTTTAGCACAATTTCCTTCACTTTTTCGATGTTATCGTCGTTAACAGAGGTGGATGGACGACTCGCATAAGGCAAGTTTTCTACGACCTGACGACCCTCACTGAATGATTTATGCCACTCAAATACTTGCGTTCTCGATAGAGTAGACTCCCCAAAACATTTATGCAACATTTTCAATAATTCCGTAGCCATGATTCCATTGGAAACACAAAATTTCAAGCAAACTCGTTGTTCAATTTTTTTTCTATAGTATAAATCGCCAGACAAACTTTTCGCGTCGTAAACCAATGGCTGCCAAACACACACTAATGAACGTCTCCCGCTCAAACTTCACACAACTGTCACAGAAGGTGTTACCAACCTAGAAAAAAAACTTTTTACCGTTTCGGTTTACGCGCGTGGTTTAACTGGACCAGTCCGGGTCAAATGTGAACAGACGGTATATCGTTTTTGCGAAAAATAGGAAAATATGACCATAAAACTATATTGTCAAAGGATTAATCACATATTAACAATTTTACACTACTTATTATCCTCCTTAGCGAACTCGGTCACTGTTTTCTGACCTCGCATTATTATGGCTAATAAAGATAAAAGAACATTTAAGTCATTGCAATTATGATTCTGCGATCACGTTTGAATAAGAAGGTGTAGGAATAAATACAATAAATTTATTTTTTAGTGAAAAAAGTTAGAAAAACATCATATACCTGTCATTGAAGGCAGTGCAGTAGTTCACCATTTGCGGAACGTCTCCACCGTCAGGATTGGCTATTGGTAGAAGTGAGATAAAAGTAGTTCTATCTCACTCCAACCAGTAGTCAACCCTGATGGTAGAGACGTTCCACAATTGGTGAACCACTGCACTGCCTTCAATGACAGGTATATGATGTTTTCCTAGTTTTTATCGCTAAAAAATAAAATTATTGTATTTATTCTTACACCTTCAGTTCCAAATTTCGCCACAGAATCATAATTGAAATGCTTTAAATGCCTTTTTCACCGTTCTTAGCCATAATAATGCGAGTACAGAGAACGGTCTGACATTTTTTTCAACCGGGTCCGCTAGAGCTTAACTTGAAATACGTACATCTTCGAATGGTGATCCGTTAGCCCAGTCATCATTATATGCAGCGATATGGTACTTCCAATTTTGAAATTTATTTAGACGTCTCACGGCATATGTATTCTGCAACATATTATGCTTATAATGAATAACTTCAGATAAAGTCCAATAATTTTTAGAAATGCGTCTTCTTTTTCTATTTGAGTTCTTTATTATTTTGAAGTTTCAAAACATTACCGAAAAAACCTTTTTAATCTTTAAATGAAAAGAATTTTGTTTTGTAAAAAGTATTGTGGATTTTATTACACTGTTCTAGCAATTAAAATGAAAGACCGGTAGCACAACACTGACAGCGAATACTGAAGTACTATCGATGAGTATTAAACCAATATTTATATAACGAAAAAAATGGATATTTAACTATGTGTACCAAGCACCTTATACATTCAGTTATAATATCTAGATATTGTATTGTAATATCTGAATGTTCAGCTTTACTATCTAAAATATTGAAATAGGTTAATATGAATATCTTAAATATTACAGCTGAATATTTAGATATTCAAAACAATTATATAAGATGATTGTCACCTATGGGGTGTGCCATCTATTTGTGAACCATTTATTTATAAAATAAAATGAAAATGCGTAAATTCTATTTACTTCTTTTGTCAATGTACATTTTATTCAGTTCATGGACATTGCTAAAAGTCAATTATGAAAAATAATATCTCGTAAATGTCCGCCTTTTGCTGTGATACAAGCGTGGGCCCACTTTCCAGCGCTTTCCATCACTTTTTGAAACTTTTTGGGTTGGTATTTTATGAATTTCTCAGCAAATGTTGGTTTTAAGAGCATGAAGAGACTGTGACTTGTTGGTATATAATTTAGACTTGAGATATTCCCACAAAAAATTGTCTAGCAGCCATTTTTCGATATGATTCGATTACCAAAGAATCTCTTCAATAAGTCCATTGTTTTGCGTGATGTGTGGCATGTAGCGCCGTCTTATTAAAGCTAATAGCCTTCCATACTATTTTCACGCAAATTAAGAATTACAGAATCATGCATCATCTCCATATAACGATCATCATCAACCGTAACTGGCTGGTCACGAAGTTTCTTTGCAAAAATACGGTCCGATTACCTTCTCCACACTATCACCGCATCGAAAAGTCACTTTTTGATTATGGAGAGGTTCTTCGAGTATCATTTGAGGGTTTTCTTCGGCATAATATCGATAATTCTGTGAATTCACTGCACCAGGGTTGGGACTCCGAGTTGGTTTGACGCTATATAGCACATGTTTATTTGATGCTAAAAAGCATCATCAGTAGTAACCTGTTCGATGACGAAATTCACATAAGCCAAACTTTTGTCATGATCAGCTGTCAATAATAATCTTTGTATATTAAGTATTCTGTACGGATACATACCCAAATTATCGTGAATAATGCAACAGAGAGTGGTGTAAACGATATTTAACTGTCCTGATGTAAGTAAAGAGATAGAAAGAGACAAAAACAGGGGTATAGAAAGAAATAGAACCTTTTTCTATCTCTTCCAAGTAGCCGATTTGCATCCCGAAAACGTTATGTCTTTCTATCTCCAAAATTATATCCACCATGCCAAGGAATATCCATCACTTTCTATCTCTCAGTTTATCTCTTGTTCTAGAATATCTATTTCTTCCTATCTCCAAGTATATCCCTACGTCCACTAATATCTGTATCAGAATTTTGAAAAAAAATTTTTTTTTTAAGAGATATTAATTCAAACGTTTGATAAAATTGGACGAAATGCCAAATTCTGGTGTACTTAAAATCCATTATCCCTAATTTAAATAATCGAATCGATTTCAATTTTTTTTTATTCTAAAGCTTATTACTTTAGGTTATGTTGAAATGAAAGAATAATTCAATAGGTCACAAATAGATGGCACACCCTGTACTTGAATATCTAGATATTGATCCTGAATACCAATTTCTCTCCGTGTAGAACATGCATTTCTACAATACCTTATTCCATCCTATTACTGCACCTCCTATCTTATTATTCGGAACACTTTTTAGCAAAGGGGTCACTGATACGTCAGTCTCATGTCGTGGTGTTTTTAACTGAAATTAAATAAAATGTTTTTCATGCAACAAATTTAATGGCTTCAAACATTTTTATCGCAAAACAAAGTCACACTAAATTAAGTTTAATGTCTCAAAATTTTTATGCTGCTAGTTGCTACTCACAATTACAAGATAAAATAGAGTTCCTTCTAACTCTATGAAACTTTCAATGAAGTAGCGTCTACGTTTATTAATAGGGAGAGCAGGAATTACCGGAGAGATGCTTTCATAATTGCCATAAATTTTAATTTTACAACGTGAAATGATTAAAACCTTTTTACGTTTCACTCGAGCCCCTCCGCATATGTGCTTGTCATCTTTTTGGAAAGAAACAAAAGACTTCTGGTTTTTCTCACTAACATGATCATTGATTTCTGATTCAACAGTACTCCGGCTTTCAAGACTCTTTTCATTCAACTCAGCTATCTGCATCGAGTTTGATTCTGTGAGGAACATATTTGGATCTTTCAATTAATCAAAATCAAATCATTAGCATTCAAAACCTATATAGTCTCATTAAATTGCCAACAAGTGTATTTTATTAACAAGAATCCTTCCATATTATTTCAGATGTGGTATATTATTTATATATCGGAGATTTAAACGTCTTATCACGTATATATGACTAATATCAAATCACCATTATTGTTAATATAATTATTTTTATTATTGTTACCATTGTCACAAATCAATGAATGTATCATCACTATTATTATTATTACCATTATTAGTTGACCCTCATTTATGTAGTTGTTCTTATCGTTAACATTACCTTTATTATTAACTATAATATCATTTCACTATAATAAACAATATATATGATTAATAATTAATTAATTTGATTACAATGTGCCAACAATGTTATTTTTACTATTATAATTATTATTATATTATTATTAATATTACTGTAAGTGATTGTAACACGATAAATAATCGCAGGACAACGCAAGACCTGCTAGCCCAGATCCTTCTCGAGAAGAATGCTGATATCGTCATCATCACCGAGCAGTATCGAGACGACGCTGGGACGGGTTGGGACCGCGACGAGCTTCGTACCGCACCTATCTGGATTTCAGACCCACAGAACCAACCGGTAGCTCAACATAGGTAAGGCAAAGGCTATGCCTGGGTGAGGATCAACGACATTAGTATTGTCAGTTGTTATCTCACCCCAAACGAGAGCATAGGTGACCTCCAGGCTAAGTTTGATAGCCTGGAAAACATGCTTCGAGACATAGGAGGAGAGCTGGTAGTGACCGGAGATTTCAATGCCAAAGCCCTTGAGTGGGGTGAGGGCCGGCCCGACTCAAGGGGCGGAAGAGTCTTGGACATGGCGTCCAGGTCTGGTCTGGTGAAACTTAACACCAGATCCACGTCCACTTTTAGAAGAGCCGGGTAGAGGGAGAAGATTCCAAACATCTACCTGACAACGGAGAGGCTGGCGGCAAGTGTACGGGACTGGCGGGTGATCGAGGGATATACTGCCAGCGATCACCAATACATCACTTGTCGCATTCGTGATGTTACGCCTACCCGAGCAAAAGCCTGCGATAGCCGGACCCGTTGGAACATCCGAAAGATGGACGAGGAGCTATTGTCTCTGGCCCTAGAGCGCAGTCAGCAATCCTTAGACGTAATTCCAGACGGTGCGGTGACCCCAGCGCAGGCCAGGGCAATGACAAGCATGACTCTGCGAGTTATTCACTGGGCCTGCGAGGAGGCAATTCCAAGAAGCAGAGCTCGTGCCGGTAGGTGATACGAAACGAAAAGTATAGTAAGCGTCTGTCCGCTGTACAGCGGAGAGGGGCTCTTCGAGTAACGAGCTCGTATCGCACGGTCTCGGAGCCTGTAGTTTTGGTGATCGCGGGGGTCATCCCGGTGGACCTGCTTGCCCAAGGGCGAAAGTTTGTCCGCGAAATAGAGGGCACACTCGGCCGGGGCAGGAGTAGAAAAATAGCCAGAGAACAAACGCTTGGCGTCTGACAAAGGCGTTGGATGGAGGATACGCGTGGAAGGTGGACGGCTAAACAAATACTTAATCAAGTCGAATCTTCTTGAACCTGTCAACGTATGGTGAATTAGAAATACAATAAAATTTTAATATCAGCAAATTTATAAATTCAATAACACTATGTTTTATTGCTAAGCCAACATTTTAGACGCAAAGAAATACATAATTACCATTGCAATAAGTTAGAGCCAAGAACAAACAAAGTATCAAAGCTACTGGGCCTTCCATCATCGCCAACATACGCAAACTTTTTTCAATAAATTATAAATGTGATAATAATTGTACTTGTAGTAATAAAAACAACTAAAATGTAAAATATAGTAGAATGAATTTATTGGCGGCGCACTGAATACAACTACAAAATTTTGTGGATGCAATGATAAACCGCTGGCGTTCTTGAATGTATTTTTGTGACACCTAAGTTATCTTATCAGCTCAGTTCTCATTACATATATTTCTTCTGGCCCCATTGCTTCATGAAGCACCGGAAAAATAAACGAATTTTCTTGCCGGAAGTTCTATTACAAGATTCATTTGCTAATACTATCAGAACACATACACGGAGAAAAATAGTTGATGTAATTTTACTCAACTTCCGATCAAATTTAGGACATAAGGAGAAGTTAGAAGTTATTTAGTATTTTGATATATTAAATGTTCCAAAATTAATCACAGTTGAGTAAAATTCAGAAGTATAGGGTGAAGTTTAAAATCGTGCATTAAAAGTTTCTAAATATATATATTGTTACTCGTAGTATAATTCTCAAAAATCAGTCTCTTATTAAATCACTAAAATAGTAGATCTTTCCCTTCATTCTACTCTACATTTTAATCCAGATTTGAGTAAACCGTGAAACACAAGATTTATTCCAATAGCTATATCTATTCACGCAGAAACGAATGAAAGTAATCTGCGCCTTGGGCAGACATAAAAAAATTTTAATTTGAAAAACGTGTTGAATTTTCAGCATACTGATGTTCAAAGTTATTATATTTAATAATCAACATGAATTAAAAGCATACATAATACAATTACAGTTTATTTTAGTACCCTCTAAATCCAAAATAGTGGATTCCACTTATAAACTAGTGATTTTAAAAATTCATCGTACTGCAGTCGTGTTTGATCGTGTTTTGTTTGTTTGCCACGAAGCTTTCGTACATGCTCCGCAGTGTTAACCACTATTTGTTTTTATGATTATCCACTAGTTTATATAATTTATTTAAAAGTTTCACATCTTCTAGTTATATAGATTCTGTAAGTTTAATAAATTTTTGATTCATAATTTTTTCATAATTTATTTATAATTACTTCTTTCTTTTTCACTCAAGTTTTTTAAACTAAATTGATTTCATGAAAATTTAGACAAAAAAAGTCTTGATAAGTGTATTAGATAAAATTTGAAAAATCTACACAGGATTTAGATTTCACATAAATTTCTTGGGCACAATAATAATTTGGAATTCGCAATTGTAAAATCCATATTTTGAAAATATACAGAACGGAAAATAAAAAAACCTTCTTTTAAATGTTTCTACACAAGATACTTTTATAATAATGCAATTTTTTAATGTACATTTCAAACTTTAGTTTCATTAAAATCCATACGTAATTATAATAAAAATGTACGCTTAATAGCAATTAATAATTATATTATATATATCAACAATCATAATTACAATAATTAATAAATTAATTATATTAATTTTAAAAAATGGTTTATGAACAATTTATGAAAAAAGTTGATTTATTTTTACTTGAGTAAGGCTCAAAAACTCTAGTCACGACACTTACTCTCACAAGCTCTGAATAAATCTTGCAGTCACTATATAAGAAAGTTATATGTTTAAGTGTATTTGTGATTAAAAATATGATTGGCTACGACTGAATGGTGTGAATGTATTTGAGTGCTTTTTATGTATGTATGCATGTATCGGATGACTAATGACAGACTCGAGACATTTTTTTTATTTAAGATAATAATACGCCCGATACTCATTTTACTCAACTACAATTTGGAACTCCTCAAGCGGCGGTGATATACTAAGACATTTCATGTTAATCCACTGACGAATGTTGATGCCCTGTCGTCGATGACGTTTTACTCAACTGCATACTATTTCCTATGTAACGCCTATTGTTATTCACTTTGGGTAAATTAGGAATTTATCAAATTCATTTTACCCGACTATGATTTAATAAATGCTCAAATGTCCTTATGTCCCAAGTTTAATCGACAGACTCGAGTAAAATTACCTCAACTATTTTTCTCCGTGTACATAATACTCCAGGAAACACTCCTTTTTAAAGTTTTGAGGGTGCTCTTATAAATTTTATATTGCTTCTAGTTTTTGATTTTATAGAACTATTGCACTAAATGTTTATACATTAGCTCATTATATCCTGCAACAGACGGTTTTAACTTTTATTAAACTATTCGTCGTATCCGCTAATCTAGAGCTAGTTCTCTAAACTTCAAAGGACTTTTGTTTCCGTGTGTGTAAGGTCTCAGTTACCCTGAATGTAAAAATTTTTTCTGTTCAAGTTTTAGAATTTTCAGACACAAGTGTCAAAATATTGAGTAAATTGAACATTTTCTCTTAAATTTACCAAAAGATAACAATTTTCTTAAATTTATCGTAATTTTACGAAACTTTTACTGTATGAACCTTCAGACACGTGCTTTGAAAAATTACAGTAAAAATTTCTAACAGTATAATGCTCTTATGTGCTCTATATACGCACTTTGACATACTTGAAAAATATTCAAATTCTTTAATAATATATCTAACGGAAATGAAAAAAAAAGCATTAATTGATATTTAAAATTTTACTTTTGTAATTTTCGCGATCAATCTATATAAATAATAACAAAATGGTAAATACTACAATGTGATTGGTAACACCTACAGAAATGAAATGTATAACAGATTCCATCTATGAATGACTTGAGCTCCCAATATTAAATATATTAATCTTATTAAAAACTGATTTTTTTTTGCGCGTAATAAACTCCTTTACTTTAACCGTTGTCAATGCCATTCCGATTTTATTTGCCTTGTTAGAAAGAGTCACAAATAGAATACTTCTTGAAAAAGATTCACCAGACTTCAGTACTTTTATGCCACTGGATATTCCTGCAAGATGGTAATTTCGGAACAGAAGGATGCCAGAATAGTGCTAAAACGTAAAAAAAATGATTCATGAATTTTTGTCCTTCTTTTTAATCATTTTTATCCAGTATTAATCACATAGAGAAAACTCTTGAAATGACATTGCAGAAAGCCCTTATTTTCCGGAAAAATTTTTGCTTTTCTTTTTTCACATTCTTATTATTTATCAATATAAAGATATATTAGTTTTATGTAAAATTTGATTCTACAAATTGTCATCAAATTATAATGTTTTGAGATTCTTAACCCCTTCAGTGCGGATGACGTGCATACACGTCATCAAGGAAAGTTCCTGATGAATTGACAGATTTCATTGAAAATTGGTACTAAGGGGTTTTTCAGGTCGCTGAATTTGAATTCGAGGTCAAAATTCTAAATTTCGAAATGACCGATCCAATATGGCGACCTTACATTTTTTTAAATCCAATGAGTTGGCGGATTTGGATGAAAATTGGTACTAGGGGATTATTTGAGTCGCTGAATACGAATTTGAGATGGGAAATGAAGATCCAATATGGAGACCAAAAACCATTGTTTTACCTACAATTCATTAGATTTTTCCAAATTTTGATTCGCCATATTGGATCAGCCATTTCAAAATTTCGAATTTTGACCTCGAATTCGTATTGAGCGACCCAAATAACCCCCTGGTACCAATTTTCATCCAAATCCGCCAACTCATTGGATTTTTCAAAATTTTTGGTCGAAATATTGGATCAGCCATTTCGAATTTTGAGCCCGAATTCGTATTTAGCGACCAAAATAACCCCTTAGTACCAATTTTCAATAAAATCCATCCAGTAGAACGTCCCGCACATTTTGGGCCCACTTTACGATTTTCGGTCTGCACAGTGAAGGGGTTAAGTAAGAACAAATTATTTTGATCTGATTAAAATGCGATGTAGTACACTTAATTAGTGTACTTCACTCTCTTGCAAAAATGATGCATTCACAAAGCTAAACAACAACTATATATGTGACGCGACGCGAGAAAAGGTACCTAAGCGTCCGAACCGAGATTTTACAGGAGTTATCTCGAGAGTAGCGTCCGTGTGTTTGGCCGTATTCGGCAGCTACGAAATGCTTGCTTAACACGTTCCGTGCCGGACCGATTTTTGAAGACCTTCCGTTCAGGCCTCAGCGGGGGTCGTATACGCCCCATGCGACACGGAATGTGTTATGCTGCGTAGCGAGCACTCTGTCTCTCAGACGAGCGCTTCCAAAGATCGAGCAGCTCGCAAACGCGTTTAACGTTATTCCGACTTAAGAATCGTAAAGAGCGATTTTGGATGCTAAGGTACCTTTTCTCGCATCGCGTCACATATGTATGCAAACATATGTATGTATGCCTCTAAAAGGACATTTTTTAGTAAGCAAAAGTTTTAAAGAAATCATTTATCGTTGGAGCCGCATCAAAATAAAATGTCCAGTTGTAATTCTTTAGATAACTCATCAATTTTTCTACACACTCGGCCCTGCCTTGGATTCTTTTACAATCGAACAGGCCATCGAGCGCGTCCTCAGGTTGCGGATAGAGGGGCCCTGTACCGATGGTTACTGCTGAATACGGATACAAAATTAAATAAGCAGTCGCGGAAAATATTCCGGGGATGGCCCCGAAGAAATAATCCCCAAGCCAAGGTGTGAACTACCGTGCTGAGAGCTGCATGACGCCAGGGAATGGTATTTCACACAGTGTCTCTAGTAAACCAGGTCACATCCAAGAGCATTGAGACCTTACTCCTGCATGCGGGGCTCTGTAGGGGCGGACCGAATACTTCCCTAGCTACTCTTGAGATATTCATGGAGATTGAAAGATTAAATAAAAGTTTTTGTGAGGAGTTACTTAGGGGCGAATCAGACGTCACGGAGGTGATTAAAATTGACAAGTTTCAGCTGAGACAGTATGAGGAAATCATAATACAAAACATCAAGAACGTGCGTAAATGCATTCTCTTTTCTCATCTGAAAGAAAAAATTTCTCCATACAATATATTGATCAGTAGAAGGGATTATATAGTGTGAATAAAAGCAATTTATTGTTTTATAATACCATCATTCGATTAATAAAATAAATTATTCTTGAGATGAACTTTTCTTACCATCTGCATAAGATTACATGTTAATTTAGATCCTTTTTTCTTGTAAACTAGACTCTCAGATGCAAAAAATTACTAGCCAACCATTCAATTGGTTAAATTTTACCAATTTCTCCTCGGTGCATCATTTTTAAATTTAAATTTTATGAGTTCGACATACATGATATAGTATAATTTTCGTATAATATATTGAATTCAAAATGATGTTTCAATTTTTTCGAAACTCAATGTACTTACATCACCAAATGGGAAGCCATTTTCTAAAGAATTTTCTTCTACAAGAACGGAGGAATCAGAGCGTCTATCAATCATTGCGGCATATCTCACGGCAGTCTTAGTTTTAGTCTGCAACACATCACGCAAATTTTTAAAAATATCAGCGAAGTAAAAGGTTAACTTCATTTTTGTTGAAAGTTACTGCTGGCGTTATGCTGACTTAGTACTATGTTCTACCACTAGCGCTGGATAGATGGACTGAATTTTCGTTTTTTTATATTTACGTGTTTTGTTATAAACTATTTGTAAGGGTCATAAAGCTCAGAAGAATATGAAGCACCTTCACCAAAATATTAAAGCTTTTTGGGATTTATTATTTTTTTAAATTAGTAAAAAACATGTCTCTGAAAGTATTATCCATCGCTAATCACTACTTTTTCTTATCTATCTGGCAGCATATAAATTCTGCGTCGGAAAAACGATAAGTTTTTTGAGGTTATCCAAGAGTTGACTGATTTTTTGGCATATTTATAAGAATGGATGTTTTGCTCAGCCAGGCCATGTGTTACTGATCGGAACAAGTGATAATCGGAGGACCAATGTCTGGTGAAGGACTTCCCATTTAAACGTTTCCAAATAGGTTTTCACCGGTTTTGCAACATGTGGCCAATTGTCATCATGCTGCAAAATCACTTTGTCGTGTCTCTGCTCCTAAAGCGGCCGTTTTTCCTTCAATACTTGGCTCAAACGCAATAATTGTAGTAGATAGCGATCTCCCGTGATGGTTGCGTCTGATTTGCGCAGGTCATAATAAACTACATCCAGCTGATCCCACCAAATGCAGAGCAGAAGCTTGGAACCATGGATATTCGGCTTTGTCGACAATGTTGATGCATGGCCGGGCATACCCCACGATTTTCTACGCTTGGGATTATCGCTGCGTATCCAATTTTCATAGTCAGTCACGATACAATGCGAAAAAACTTTCGCGTTTTCTGCCGTTGAAGCAGCTGTTTAAACGTGAAAAAACACCGTTCGACGTTTCTCGGCTTCAACTCGTACGGCACTCAATTTCCTTGCTTTTGAATCATTCTTAATGCTGTAAAACGTTTCAAAACTGTTGCATGATCAACTCTTAATGATTCTGCAAGTTCAGCTAGCGTCTAACATGAGTCTTCATCAATTAATATCTCCAATTCTTCGTCTTCAAACATTTTCTCTGTATGCTATTTCCGACAGAGTATGGTAGCCGTAAGTGTCAATAAGAATCCTGAAATTCGACATGTTTAACACTATGAAAAAAAATTAGTTTACGCTTCAGCGGAATGACATGCACTGAATTCCAAGCTTGCTTATAGTACTTCTTTATAGATGCGATACCATCTTAAACTACATGCACTCAGTTTTGGTAACGCCATCTGTTAGTAAATAGCAAGAACTTATTCAACATCGTAATATAAAACTAATTTAGTAAAAATGGAATGAGCTGAAAACCTGTCTAATGCCGACAGTCAGTTATAAGAAACTTGCAATCATTATTAAAACCGTATGGTAGGGTCTGACATCATCAATGACACATTTCGACCGGAACGTTGGCAATTTCGCGTTGGATGTTGTCTTTGAGGTTGTCTAAAGTTGCTGGCTTGTTGGCATAAACTAGTGACTTGATATGGCCCCATAAAAAGAAATCCAATGGCGTTAGATCGCATGAACGAGGCGGCCATTCGACCGGACCATTTCTCGAGAAAACACGTTCACCGAATTTGCCTTTCAATAAATCGATTGTTCGACGTTTTAAATGATCTAGTGGCTTTAGTTCTTGAGTCAATTTAATCTTGAAAGCATGTAGGCCAAGATCTTTTCGCATAATACGCCACAGTGTCGTTTGAGCGATGCTTAATTCTTGAGAACGACGTGGAATCGACTGATTTGATTCATTTTTAATCGATGCACTTACGGCTGCGATTATTTCTTCGCTTCGATCAATACGATGTCTTTTTGGCACCGGAACGTCCAATAGTGTAGAATTGGTCTCGAATTTATCCACTGTAGCACGCACAGCCTGTCGGGTGGGACGATTATTACAGCCGAAAATTGGAGTAAGCGCTCTTAAAGTTTCGACCACCGACTCAGAATTTCGGTAGTAATTTTTAATAATTTCCAAACGTTGCTGGTTCGTGAACTTTACCATGATGAAAATGTTGACTTTAACTAACGTTTTGACATTGACAGTTCATTAAAAAAATTTAAAGGTGCGTTCATATAAAGATATGAAATTGTTATGTCCCTATTGCAAAACTCTTTAGTACTATAGTAATTTGTCCTCACACCTAGCGTTCGGTCTTCTGTTCTTTGCGTACATTCAAATTTATTCCTCATTATCTAATGCTACAATTCGAATGTATTTTACAATATATCGCAGCAAATAAAAATATTTCTTGATAAAAACATATTTGTATTTTATATATTTTACACAGAGAAAAAAATGACTTGAATCAAGGAAATGTAGTACTCAATACGTCTTATCAAATATGCTTTCGATCCAAAAAATGTTCTCGATGTACGACCGGTTTATTGATAAAATAATAATTCTAGCAAACTAACCAAAGAAATATTCAACGGATTACTTTTCTCTCCGGAAAATTTGTCAGCTTTATTATTTTATTAATGAAGCGGTTAAATGTAATTCGTGAAGAAAGACCCTACCATACGGCCTTATGATAGTACTTTTTTAATCACATATTTTTACCTGATGTAACCCTACAATTCCACCGTCACTTTTGTCCAGCACTTCAATCCAAGCCAGATAAGTCACTAGTGAATCTTCTAATTTTTCCTCATTAAATTTTTCACACAGCTACAACAAAATTGGAAGATTTCCCGTTAAGTACAAGTGTTTAAAAGATTAAAATTTTTTTAAACTCATGATATAAAAAGGTCAAACAAATTATTATTCCAATTCAAAAAATGTTTGTAATACTACTCACCACTATGATATAAAAACTAGTTCCTGGTACTTCTTTGTAACCTTTCAGAGTAAAAACTCTATTAGGAATAGCAGGAATCTCAGCCCAGATATCAAAATAGATTTCAGCCAGTTCATTAAAACAAACGTTAAGAACTAAAACTTGATCAAAAGCTAAACGGGCTCCCCCACATATATGGCGACCGTTACTTTGAAAATTAACATAGGAAAGTATGTTGTTCAGAGCAATATGATAAGCCAATGGCCCTTCTTTGAATTCTTGCCCAATCGAAAATCCATCCACATTCAATGTACCCAGTGTTGCTAAAAAATATTTTTATCTACATATTTGATTAAAAATAAAGTGGAATAATTTTCTGAATAACGTTTTCTTTTTGCATTTGAGTAAATGTTATTAATCTAATTGAATTAAAGATAGAAGGAGTAAATTGAAATGTTAGGTACACATTCATCTTACAGAAAGATGTTCAAATTCTTTAATACAGAGTGGGCCATCTAGCGTTTTAAACTTGAACTATCTGTTTTTCGACATCGAAAACGTCAAATACCATTCGAAAAGTGACAGATATTCAGTAAAAAGTCTAAAATTTACGAAATGGGTCGCTATTCGCTAGAAGAAAACTGGGAAATATTGAAAACTTTTTTCCAAAGTGGTGAGTCTTCAACCCAAACTGTGAGAAATTTGGAAAAAAAAATGGACAGACAAAAAGTGCCATCAGTTTAATTTGTGCAACAATTTGTCAAGTGTGTGCGTGAAACTGGCTCGTTGGTGGATAAACCAAAACGTCAACGTTCATTTCCCGCGCGTTCACCCGAAAATATTGCGACTGTGGTTGAAAGTGTTAGTGAAAATCCATCCACCTCAACTCGCCGTCGATCGCAAGAATTGAACATTCCACGAACAACTTTGCGACGAATTTTGCAAAAAGACCTCGTTATGAAGCCATATAAAGTTCAATTGGTGCAGCAGCTGAAGCCACTTGACCATCCGAGCCATCTACAGTTCGCAGATTGGGCGGAAGATCGTTTGACCAAGGATGGTCAATTTTACCGAAAAATCATCTTTTCGGACGAGGCTCATTTCCACCTCGGTGGTTACGTTAACAAGCAGAATTGTCACATTTGAGGTACAGAAAACCCGTACGTAATCGTCGAAAAGCCAATGCACCCAGCACGAGTCACTGTATGGTGCGGATTTTGGTCTGGTGGAATCATCGGCCCATTTTTCTTCGAAGATGAAGAAGGAACCGCCGTAACCATCAATGGTGAGCGATATCGCGCAATGTTATCCAAATTTTTCTTCAACCAAATTGAAGAGGAAGACTTGGACAACATTTGGTTCCAGTAGGACGGCGCTACGTGCCAGACAGCAAACGCTACACTCAATCTTTTACGCCCCATCTTCGAAAATCGCATAATCAGCAAAAGAGATGATGTGAATTGGCCTCCCAGAAGCTGCGATTTAACTCCGTTGAACTATTTTCTGTGGGGAGCTGTTAAAGATAAATGTTACGCCAACCATCCAGAAACAAATCAAGATCTAAAGTACGAGATTCAAGCTGCTGTTGCTGCCATAAGGCCTGAAACCATCGAGAAAGTACTCCAAAATTTGTCCGAAATTGTTTTCCACAAATAAATTTCATAAAACAACCTTTCAAATAAATGTTAGACCTTTGAAAAATATCAAGCCGTTTTTTTTTTATTGACTTTTTCAATTTAAAATTTTATATGGCCCACCCTGTATTTAAATCTCATTAATCATTAATAAAAGATAACTAAGAAAAAGTAAACGTTATTAGAGTAAATACACATGCATATTAAAATTAAAATTTGTATTTTTACGACAAAAGTATATCAATTTTGACCAGACTATCTTAATTTCATTAATAGCTGACTCCATTCTATAGAACACTGGTAATATTGCTTTGAATAGAAATGTAGGGGAAGAGATCTTATTTTTTAATTTCTGCATTAAACATACTTTTTTTGAATATTTTTTATTGATTTGCAATCAAAGGAATAATATCAGTGTTCGACAAGCTGAAATTAGTAATTAATAAAGTAAACATGCCTGTAGTAAAGAACATGATTAATTGAACCAACTACTCTGGTTTGTAAAATATGCACGGAAAAAACTGTATAGTTACCACAGCTACAACAGGTTTTTCCGTATGTATTCCTAAAATAAAATTTAAAAAATAGTAATGAACAAAGAAGCCAGAAATTTAAATATTGTCAAAAAATAAAATTTTGTTAAGAAACAGTGAAACTCAAAGAAATAATTTAAGATGTAGTAACCTTCATCAATGCCTCCCATCCGGTTGGGTTCTGCAAGTAGAAAAACCCAGTAAAACAATTGCGTATAACTTAATCGAAAGGAAGGCATTAATGAAAATTACTTTATAATAATAATTTGGTGCCCATAAGTAATATCATATTGAGGATACATCGAGAATCCAGTTCTAACTTTATCAGTTATACAGTGTGTTTGCATGTCAACTTTATGGAGTAATATTACAGTAATATTTTTATGTGCCTCCGGCGCGTAAACTCGTTTTTACGCTACAATTCAGAGTAGCGCAATGTTGTCTATTACGCTACAGAGGAATTCAATGTGAAAATTGAACTGCGCATGCGCCTATTACGATACAGCGGAGCGTAATCTACTTCTTATTCTTCTTCTTCTTCATACACCGTTGGCACTGTACTGACAAAGCATTGTACATTTGAACTGCGCATGCGTCTATTAAAATCCGCTACTACTACACAAGATCGATAAAATCAAAATGGCCGGGACTAGTCGCGAAATATCAAGTGTAATGACTAGCGCCGCAAACAACTACAATACTAGATTAGATTCGAGTGTACCCATAAAAACTCATATATGCGCCGAAGTCACATAAAATAGAATATGTGCCAATGCACACAATTCCATTTTAAAATAAAAAATTGGGGTATTATCAGCAATTACAGTTCTGTAACTACATTTCCATGGGGATTGAAACATCGTCTTGAAATTTTGGGAAATGAATAAAAATTTACTGAGACAGGTCTTTTATGTCTTGAATGTTCATAAAAATATCTAAAAATTTGGAAAAAATACATAATTTTGGCAAATTTGCAAAGTATATTACCGACAGTGTTAGACTAGTGCAGCAGAACTCAAGACACTGAGTTGGTATTAAACATTTTACTTTTATTTTAATACACTATGCCTTCCCTTATTCCTTCCATATGCTATTATATATCATTTTCTAAATTTTGACCGGTTCAACTGCATCCAAAATTTCAAAAAAGTCACGTGTAAAAGATTTTAAAGAAAGTAAAATCCAAATAGTGATATTCATTTTTGTTGGATCTGGCTTTAAACTGAATCAATTTTGTACTATGATAGCTCAAAATTTCCAACATTCCTTGTTACCAAGCTTGCTCTATAAGAAAGCAATTGTGACGACACACTTCCTGTTTAGTATTCTAATTCTAATTCTTTAGTTCTATATACTCAAGACTCATGACAGAGAAGCTTGATTTAGGAACTTCCTAGAGTTAGTTTGTCGATGATGCGGTGCGAGGGGTCGAAAGAGTGTCAATGTTAACGATTATAAGTCATTAAGTGCCGTAACAAAAAAGGTGTCAGCGCCACTTCGTCGTGTTCGCTTCAATTCTCTCCCATCACTGAAATAGTTCTTGAGGCCCTGAGTATATTGATTTGAGGATTACCTGAGTTTAAGGAGACAACACCCAAAATTTCCCCTATTGTGAGTCTTGAGTGTATTTGCTTCATTTATTTAGTTTCGACAAAATATAAGTTTCTGGTAAAATCTCCATCTCAGTATTATTCCGTATTATCACTTACAGTAAAATTTCGATGAGTCTCCACCCGTAATATTTTTTATTGCACCTTTTTTGTTCATTAAATTTACGTTTATTCATACTATTTGAGCCTTAAGGTGTATAGAAACCAAAGTTTTATTTAATTTTTCGAACTTTATATACATTCAAAGTTTATTTACATTTAACAAGTTTTTGCAATTTGAATTTGGTTCTTTTTTCGGTTTTGGGTTATTTTGAATTAAGAAACTATTTGCTAAAAGTTTTTCA
This sequence comes from Diplolepis rosae, assembly GCA_030998225.1. NCBI lineage: Eukaryota > Metazoa > Arthropoda > Insecta > Hymenoptera > Diplolepididae > Diplolepis > Diplolepis rosae. The sequence goes on along the minus strand of JAPYXD010000754.1, from coordinate 399,831 downwards.
AATTTATACACATGTACTTCTAACATAGGGATTTTGTTAGCTTGATAGAACTAGTTAAAATGTATTCAGAAAATAACTAAATTATTAAATTATTAATTTTGATATTGCAAACATTAAAACAATTTTTGCTTACTTGAAGTTCAAATATGGTTTATAAAAAATATTTCTATTAATAAGCAAGGTTGATGTCACGTATCAAAGAGTATAGTACTTATGTAATAAGAACAAATAACAGTCATTAAGTAAATTGAAAAGTAATGTACATGTTTGACTTTCATGTTTCTAGCAATACGTAATTGATTCGATTTGATTAATTTTATTGGCAAAAGATCCATAAAGTCAGCAACTCCTTTTTTCATTGGTTTTTTAATTGTAAATACCATATTTTAAAATGTAGAAGCGCATATAATTACCTTGAGAACAAGACAAGACCAAAAATAAATAAAGTACTACAGCTGTTGGGCTTTCCATCGTCGTTAGCACAGAGAAACTTGTTTCAATAAATTATGACTGCAATAATTGTACTTATAGGAAAACCAATCGCAGTGAAAAGTATCCAAAAGATGTACAATACGACTGTAATGATTTGAAATATTATGCACAGCCACTTTTGACTATTATGTTACAACACGTTGGCTGCCTTAGACGAAAAGAACAATATATTTGCTCACATATATGGTTTTATAGTCCACGCCATGTAAGTTTTATTCAAAAATTGAAAAATTTATGAGAGAAACAAAAAGAGGGCGTATTGGGTAATGAAGCCTATAAACTGTAAACCAATGTCGGTAACATGAAATTTAATGGGTGATACAAGGCCTGAAGTGAAACAGTACTTAGGAATGTCACTTCATGAAATTTATTTTTGTGGAATGAAAGCTCGAAATTTTTCATGAAAAGTTGATTTATCGAATCCTATTGAAAAAAGTTAGATTTTTTAAATGTATCTAATCATTTTCACAATTCAAGGAGAGAAAACTTTTAAAATATTTTATGTGCCTCCGGCGCATAAACTCATTTTTACACTACGGTTGAGAGTAGCGTAATGTTGTTTATTACGATACAGAGGAATTTAATGTGAAAATTGAATTGCGCATGCGCCTATTACGATACAGCGGAGCGTAATCCTCTTCTTATTCTTCTTCTCCTTCGTACAGCGTTGGCACCGTACTGACAAAGCATTGTACATTTCAACTGCGCATGCGTCTATTACAATACACTACTACTACACAAGATCGAAAAAATCAAAATGGCCGGAAGTATACGCGAAATGTCAAGTGAGATAGGCGATAATCACGGCAATTTCGACCTTTTCAGATTGAATTCGAGTGTACGCATAAAAACTCGTATATGCGCCGAAGTCACATAAAATAGAATATGTGCCAATGCACACAATTCGGGTAATTACGAGATTCGCTTAAAATTCTCGCAGGACTGATCGCGCCTCGGCTTCCTCTCGGCTTTGTCTCGGTTTCGTCTCAGCAACGCCTTGACTACGCCTTGGCTTCGATCTCCTGCGAGCATTGTTGCTCGTCGCGTAATAACCCGCATTATACGCCTAGGCACATAAAATACTAGTATTTCTTTATTTTTTACATAAGTCAATTCTTCATAATAATTATTTTTAAAATAATAGCACACAAACGTCAAACAATCGTTTATGAATTACCTACTCAAGCGTTGTAACGAAATCCAATTTTAAAAATCGTTTGGAAAGAACTTATGGTAGGCTAGAGTCAAAAGGAACATCACGTGCTCGGAGGTGATTTTTGAGAGTACAAAATTATATTATTTTTGCAATAAAGCTATAAGATTTTTTGCGACGCTTCGTTTGACTACATCAGACCTTTTTAAGCGTATGTAATACATTACATTCAGAGCACATGATGGCTTTCGGTATAAATCTATCCCAGGTAAAAATGGAATGACTAATTTCGAGACTAATATTATGTTGATTGACATAAGAGTTTAAATGCCCACCTGTTTTTGTTTTTCAGTGCCAACGATTTTCTTCCATTAACGGCAACTAGAACTAAATTTATGTAAAAGAAATAAGTTAAATAAAATGATTTTAGTTTTATAGTGTTTTTTTTCCATAATCAATTAAATAAGATTAAATACACGGTACAATTACCATGCAGACAAAGCAATGCTCTTCTTTAGCACTTATTACTGAGATCTGTCGACGTGAGGTAATAGAATACGCCCTTAATTCATTTTCTTCCCCAACTATTTTCAAATAACTTTCCTCTACTTTCAGTTGGATGATCCAATTTTCCACGTTTTATTCTTTCTTTTTTTCTATGGGGAATAAAATACAAGAACACATCAGTTACAGTTTCAAAGATCTCATATATTTTTGACATAAAGCGAGAAATTATAAAATTTCTATAATAATACCACCACGACAATGATACTATTACCAGAATTTTTTCTCAGTATAGATTTCACTTATGAATGACTTGTGCTTGACCCCATATATGACCTTAGATGTGTATAAAATTTTTTTCTTTCCTTTTTAGGAAACTTTTTAACCTTACCAATATCCAAAGCCTGTCGGATTTGTCTTAATCTGTCATTAATAGTTAAAAATAAAGTATATCTAGATACAGATCTATCATCGTCATTTGTTTTATTATCTATGGCAATTCCTACAAGATGATAATTTTTGAACAAAAGGTTGCCAATAAATCCCTAAAACATAGAAAAAAGATTTATAAATTTCTTTCCTTGTTTTAGATTATCTATATCCAGTAAAAAAACACAAGCAAAATATTGAGTTGGTATTGGATAGGGTCATAAGATCATTGTATATAGTTTAATATAACTTCTTAAACGTTTTAGAAATGCTCAAGAAAAGTTTTATAGTTGTCAAAGTGAAGCTCGATTTCAAAAAGTTCAATAATTTGCAGAAAAAAAACATGAAAGAATGTTAAAAAGTTTCATAGGAATTATATTGAAGGTAATGAGAAATTAAATTCCAGATATCGAGTGTTTGTGAATCCTTTGTATGATAAGCTTTAGAGAACAGCTCTCTAGAAACTTGTTGTACAGTCGTCACTGCGCAAGCGGCAGTAGTAATAGCAATAGTCCAAGCAATAGGGCATTTATTATGAATGATTTATAACATTATTTATTTCAGAAAACGGACTGCGCTATCAGAAGAAAGGTTGGTCATAGAGTAATTCTCTCATGTTTTGGACAACGAAATATGATTTATAAATTTTTTATCAACATTTAAGACCAAAATATTGCATTTTTTTTAGTTTTTTCTTCATAACATTAAAGGTAATCATCCAATCTTGATGACATCAATTGAAGAGTTGTAAACAATTGAATTTCCAACTAAATAACTCGTGGCTTGATCTGATTGAGTAATTAGAAGCGGAAAAAATTCGGAAAAACCGACAAATTTAGCTTTTGTAAAACAAGTTAATATCTCAGTTAATTTTTAACTTTTTGAGTTGAAGTTCGGTGGAAAAGTAGCAGACTTTATGCTATTCAAATGTATAAAAAACGGACACTTTAAGATAATAGGTTTCCGCGCTATTGACACTTTAATTTATTTCATGCGTTAATTGTAAAATGTCTGCTTGCCGCAGAGGTGGTCCGGTTTTTATTTTGAAAACGGCTTTTAAAAATATAAATCAAGCACAACAGAACGTCAATATTGGTTTTTCGCTAAAATGTTGCAAAGTTCATTAAAAAACGGCCCAAACATGACTTCAAACTCCTGAAAGCATCAAAGTGACAGTGGTGGGGGGAGAAGGCGAGTAGGCTCACTGAGTCACTTTGCTGCGTTCAAGCGTTTGGAGCCATGTTTAGGACTTTTTTAAATAAAATTCGCAACATTTTAGCGAAAAACCAAGATTGACGTTCTGTTTTGCTTGATTTATATTTTTAAAGGCCGTTTTCAAAATAAAAATCGAACCACCTCTGCGGCAAGCAGACATTTTACGCAATTAACGCATTAAATAAATTAAAGTGTCAATAGCGCGGAAACCTATTATCTTAAAGTGTCCGTTTTTTATACATTTGAAGAGCATAAAGTCTGCTACTTTTTCACCAAACTTCAACTCAAAAAGTTAAAAATTAACTGAGATATTAATTTGTTTAACAAAAGCTAAATTTGCCGGTTTTTCCGAATTTTTTCCGCTTCTAGTTATTCAATCAGGTCAAGCGACGGGTCATTTTATTGGCAATTCAATTGTCTACAACTTTTCAATTGATGTCATCAAGATTGGATGATTACCTTCAATGTTATAAAGAAAAAACTAAAAAAAATGCGATTTTTTGGTCTTAAATATGACCAACCTTTGTTCTGATTGCGCAGTCCGTTTTCTGAAATAAATAATGTCATAACAAATTCCCTGTTGCTTGGACTACAATAGTAATAAGCGATAGGCTTAGTCGACAGCATAGTAATGCGTTAGTTATAAGTAGATAGGCTTCAAACCTACATCAATTAAGAGTAATTTAATTTAATAATATGAGAAATATACATTTTTTTGTTTGTTTAAAAATGGGTCATCATTTTAATGAACTTTTTACTAAAGTTTCAAGGCTACTTCGATATATTATATATTACTTCCTGTTTCCGATTTTATAAAACTATTAGACCACATTTTCATATATTAGCTGATTATATCCTACAACAGAGACGGTTTTAACTTTTATTAAATTATCCTTTATATCCGCTAATATAGAACTAGTTCTCTAAACTTCAAAGAACTTTTTTCCGTGTAGAGATAACAATGGCCAAATCGTGCCTCCTAAATTTTTATTGAGTGTCGGTTTAATAATTGTACCGTACGGATCACGCACCAAGTGCTAACTATGATGAACTTGTACAGGCCCAGTACTGACAATAATGCAACCAAATTACTGCTCTAGTGTAGGCAACTCAATACTCGTGTTCACGTGCTGGCCCAATTCTGGCGTAGTTCGACTATAATATAGATACATCATTTTTAAGGGAAATTTTACACAATAGTTTAATTATTATGCCAATTCAGGTATAGCAGTACTGGCCCCAGTACAAGCAAACCAGTACAAAACATCGTAATATTTTCCAAACTGTGCGAACATTGATACGAGCACCAAATACCATTACTGTTTTATAATGGATTGGGGTAAAATAATATGTTTATTAAAATAATCTATGTCACACAAAACTCAATAAATGCTCGATATTATATAAACTTAAGAAAATCTTTATTGTTAAAATTACAACAAAAGAGAGGCAAATCAAGCAGCACATGCGTCTCGCTTCGAAGCTGCAACTATAACTAACTAGAACCGAAGTCTTCCCTTCAACGGTCCTCTCGTATTTTTTTGTTCGTGAAAACTTTACAACCGGACTCTTATAATATTCCCATACTTACAGGAAAATACTATTCTAGAATTTCAACCCGCTTTCACTTCGCCATGTTACTTAGCTTACCATGAAACTAGATTGATCCTTAACATGTGTCCACTCAAAAAGCTTTCCCTCTATTTTTTCTCGATATACCTAGGAGATTTATGACCAAGTAAAACTATGCTCATATTTTATGGAGACATTTCTAAAACTAGCACCAAAAGGGTGTTTCTTCCTTTTTTTTTAATACAACAATTACTGTGTCTGAAGTCAATTCCTTATTAGAACCTGACCATAGAACTACAGTGATGTCAAATTCAGTTACACGCGGAATATTGTTAGCATGGATGGTGGTATATTGGTTGTTGGATGTTATATTATGGGGACTGTTAGTCCTTGGCCATCGTAACTGAAACCGGACAACCTAGATAGCGTCTGGTTAGCGTCCAGATTCAGCCAGACAAGTGGAAGGGTGGTTCTTCTCCGCTCGCCTTCCTTCTTCCTCCTTCCTCGGTCGTCGAGATTAGAGTAGTCCCCGGAGAGTTTCTCGAAGGTTCTTTTCAACGACTTGGGTACTGTGTGCTGACGAGGGTGCCCAGGAATCTTCAGTGGGCTGGTTGAAGGTGCCGGGTTAGGTGGCGTCGGCTTTAGTAGCGAGATTTCCGGCAGCAGCTTCCACACTGGGGAGATCGGCAGCTCCTCCACTGAGCGGTGTCACATAGTCATATAGTATTGAGGCCATGTAATACCTATCCCCGATAGCAGGACGTGCAGGTCCATATTCCAGAATTCAAATGGACTCCCTCGAATGTCTTTGTAATTTTAAATTATTTGCGACATCCAAAGGAGAGGATTAGTTAAATAACTCTAATGTCGCATTTAATGTAGAATGAAAACTGATTCACGCTTTGACTTTCATGTTGACATGACAGCCATAAGCGGTCACATCTTGGCTTCTTTATGGCACAATCAGATGCTGACTTACGACTGCGCCGTGAATGAGCCTCTAATCCGTCTCAAAAGACGAGCCTTCGTTTTCATCGATAAAGGCAACATAACTACGCTGTCAGAAACGAGTGCTGTAGTTTAAACGTGATGTCTCAATTACAGCACACTTAATGCACCTTCTAATTTTAACTTGAGATTGATGAATGATGTAGCATTCTTCATTCTGTTTTTTTTTCAAGAAACTTTTTCGAATCCTCTAGAATAATACAAAAAAGTTATCGATGTGCTATGCTATTTTACATAGTTAACAAATATGTCTACCTATGTATCACAGAATAATATATCTGAATTTTTCCTATTTTTTACAGGAATTCTACTTCGTGGGGTAGAAAATAGGAAAATTTGCTAGCTGAAATGAAGTATATACTATTGCGAAAGTGAAATAAGGGGATAAAAAATGAAAGTATTTACTTTTTTGTTTTTATTCAAATTTTGACGGAAATAGTACGTTACTTAAGGGGGTCTTCTGGTTCGCCGTCTGATTTTCACACGCATTTTCAAGAATTTATTGCAAGCAAACCACAAAAGATAATGACATAAATTTTTTTCAATTTAAAAAAGCATTTCAATGTCTTCCTTATGTATTATTTTGAGTTTATTGTCTTGTCATTCGTGACGTCAGGATGACCTTGACCGGAAGCTTGAAAAATCCCTGTGCCGACGATTGAGCCTTTTCTGGTGGTCTGAAACAAAAAACACAATTACAACTTTATTTGTTATTTCATTGTCTATCGTTGTCTGCTCAATTAGCTCAGAAGTACTTTTATTTCCGTTTTTATAGCTCCTCAAACATGAAAAAATTGACTCTTTTTAGAAAAATGGCTGCCATATTTATAAATTGTTATATTTTTAAACAATTGAGCAGACAACGATAGTCAATTAAATAACAAATAAAGTTGTAATTGTGTTTTTTGTTTCAGACCACCAGAAAAGGCTCAATCGTCGGCACAGGGATTTTTCAAGCTTCCGGTCAAGGTCATCCTGACGTCACGAATGACAAGACAATAAACTCAAAATAATATATAAGGAAGACATTGAAATGCTTTATTCAATAGACAAAAATTTATTTCATTATCTTTTGTGGTTTGCTTGCAATAAATTTTTGAAAATGCGTGTGAAAATCAGACGGCGAACCAGAAGACCCCCTTAATGAAAATATGTACAGTAACTGATTCTAAAAAAGTTCGATAAAAAAATTTGAAGGCACACGGAGAGAAATAACTAGTGGCATGCACATGGAACTCACAAAGTGTTACACACATGTCAAATGACGATTGTGAAAAACGCAAATTCAAATGTTTGGGCATGTTTCAACGTAATTCAAAGGAATTTTTGCGACGTTATGTAACTGTTGATGAAACGTGGATTCATTATTATACGCCAGAAACAAAAAATAAGTCGAAAATGTGGCATCTGATGGCGTTTTAAAGTTACACTTAAGAATACGATCCTGCTATCTGGGATACATTCCTACGATGCTGATATTATCTTTTCTAAACACTTATATCTATATAAAATGAAATACAAAGTTGAAAATTTGTGAAATCTCATTTCGTATGGACCCTTGTAGAAACCCGATTGGGAACGATTGATTCGATAATAATAAACGTAAGATAAAAATAGTATCAGAATAAAATCTATTTATTTCCACCAGGACGCGGGCACACGATAAAATTTTACAAGGTATATATTATTATCATGCTGTTGTATAGCAGAATTTAATTTGATTTATATCAACTTGTTCGCAAAAAGAAATAAATGGTGATATTGAAATAACATTTTTTATCTAAAGTTTATTTACAGTTTAAGAACATTATATTTCAATTGAAACAATGAAAATGACAACTAGGTAAAGCCCACTTTAAGTTACCACCTGAATCTTGTTCTCTTTCTGCTTAGTGAACTTTATCTAGTTGTCATCCTCATTGTCTGAATTGTACTAAACTTCATTTACTCACACTTTCAAATGGTGAGCCATTTTTCAAATTGGAATCTTTCACAGAAACAAGGAAACTAGATTTGACACCCACTGATACCGCCAATCTCTCGGCCGTCCTGTTGTCACTCTGCAAGACATCACTCAAATTGATTTCAATATAAATAAAGTGAAAGGTTAAGGGCATGTGACAAATTTGATTGATTTTAAGTTTCTACATGTTTGTTTCCGAAGCACATAAAATATTGTTTCCAAAATTCAAGAACTAGTAAAGAATGTAAAAACGGACGTAGATAAACTACTTCTAGTTACAAAAATTAAAAAAGTTCAATTTTAGAAAAATAAATGGGCAAATATTTTTTCATTGTGAAAACCAAAAGTAGTATATCTATGTCCGTTTTTACATTCTCTACTAATTCTTAAATTTTGGAAAAAAAAGTTGTGTGATGACACAGTAGACGAATTGTGCCCCGAAATTAAAAAAATGCGTTGGTCTAGTCTCTAGCACATGAATTTTCTTGTTGTGTGGCTGTGATTAATAAGTACAATTAACAGTAAACATTTTTGCAAAGTTTTTACTAAAACGAAGTTAGTAGACGTTCTTTATCGTCTTCTGTTGCATTTTCCACATTAAAAAAAAATAAAAAACTTATCTTTTACGAACTTTTACAGGAATTACCCTGATGCATTTTAATTATAATAACCTATCGAGTTGAAAGATTATTTCTGAGTTGTTGAGGCTTGCCAATTGACGAAGAACTCGACCTACTCGTATCAACATAGGCGTGGGGTTTGTCTCATCGTCCCTAAAGGATCCTTAGTATTTGATATTCTCGATTCTTTCAAACGCAAGAATAAAAGAGAGATGATATATGTGTAGCAAAGTAGTGTTAGTATTTTTGCACCACTGACAAAATGACTCACTTTTTCAACTATTTGCCTGCGCAGAAAGTGCTGCTTTCAATGCATATTCATGCATTGCCAAGCATTTTAAAATGACTTACGGTCATAATTTTGTAACAAGGAAAGAAAAAAATGTTTTATTGCTGATAATCTGGCTGCGTTCTCTACCGAACAGCTTTAAGGGCAACAATTTTAGAGCAGTTAACATTCAATATAACAAAGGATATTGGGTAAGTGCACTAGTCATTGGCACTGAGCATTAGTCGTTGGCATCCCTTCTAATTTGCTTTAAAAAATAGAAAAATGCAAAAAATTAGTGTACTCTATTTGAATTATTTTCATATAAGCAAAATATGATAAATATTTTAAGTTTTATATTGTTTAAGTATTGAAATGAGTAATTCATGCAGTATAAATACAAAAATTACATTATGCTGCAACCAGCCCCAGATTATGCAATATTATGCGGCCTCAAAATTGGGTGCAGTAGTGCTAAAACATTACAAAAGTCTGACACATAATCACTTTTAACATTTTTGAAATGTTAAGCAATTATGCATTTAAAAAAAAATATTTACGTCTTTTAGTCTAAAATATTTAAAAGGATCAAAAACTTCAGCAGATTATGAAGTACCTCCAGCAAAAAATTTAAGCTATTCAGAATTCGTTATCTCCATCTAATATCAAATTAAAAAGTAAGTCCAATAATCTTCAGAAATGCATTTTCTTTTTGCATTTGAGTTTTTAACTAGCATAAAGAACAATAGCTGCTGGAAAATTTTCTATTAAGTTCATAGGAAAATAATTGTATTTTGCAAGTATTATCAATTTTAAATTTAAGAATTTGAAATCTTTCTGTGGAAAAAAAGACGCTTTCGACTGCGCTGGGATTCGAGCCCAGATCATTCGATTCTCGGTCGAATGCTCAATTTCTTAAATTTAAATTTAAATTTGAATTCAATTTGCAATTATTTGCAATATAAGAGTTTGAAATTGTCTACGAGGACACCTGTCGGCAACGTATCCTATCTGATACGCGACTAGTGATTCTCCGATAATGTAGGCAGTGGCAGAAATTTCAAACTCAACTAATTAATTCGAAATTATCAATTTTATAAAACCAGTCTATAGTACAAATATAAAATAAGCGGAATATTAGTCGTATTTTTATTTATTTAATTGTAAATTCTTACCGGATTCCATCCTACAATCCCAGCTTGTTCACTTGACCTCATTTCACCTTCAAATAAAGATGACACTAACGCATCACGTTCATTTGAATTTACTTTCAACTATAACGAGATTAAATTTTTTTTTTACAAGTATTCAAAAGATTTTCAAATTTCTGATTAAAAATAAAGTTGTTGAAGATTATTAATTCTGCGTAATACTACTTACCATTATGATGCAAAATTGAGTATTTTTCACACTTTTGTAGTGTTCGATATAATAATCAGTATTAGGACTAGCAACAACCACAGCCAATATATCAAAATGGACTTTGTTTATTACAACGAAACAATCTTCAACAACTAAAACTTGGTTCACAGTTAAACGAGCTCCACCGCATAAATGGTTTTTGTAATGCTGGAAAGAAATGTAGGAATTTTTGTTGTTGTGATCAACATGATCCTCCAAATAATCAATTCCTACCATACTCCTGATTGTATTTACAGGTGCCCTCATAGAACCCAGTGTTACTATAAAATATTTTAATTCGCAACGTTAAAAATGTAAACTTTGTTAAACATTATTAAAATGTATGAAACCTTCTTTGGACGCGCGTCGAATATTGGATATTCGACATCTAATTGCGCAGCCGATCGGATCGTTTTTTACATTCTCATCACATACATACAAGCAAGTATTGGTGTTATTCTTTATTCGATCTTTACCAATTTTCGAAAAAATGAGTTTAATTTAAGGCCATGGATCAACCAGACCATATGATCGAATTGATCATTTTTTTGTGTGTAAACTTTTGTCCATGCAAAATAAGATATCATGTCAAAATTTTGTAAGATCAAAGAAGAGGCACTAAGGAAGGCTTATCAACTCTAAGATTTTTCAGATTTAAAAAAAATTTGTTTGAAATATATTTATTTTATAATTATAAAAATTCTAGAGTTGAAAAACCTTCCTTAGTGAATTTTCGGTGATCTGTCAAATTTTTCACTTGATGTCTTATTTTGCATGGACAAAAGTTTACAGACACAAAATAATCGCCATATCGATCATATGGTCTGGCTAATCCATGGTCTTGAACCTGTTTGCAACATTTTCAGCAAGAATCTTTATTTATATTCTCATCATATAAAAAGGTATTGGTTTTAATTCTTATTATTTTGTGTATCACTTGAAGCGAAAACTATACAGATAAATTATGTGTTTTAAATTAAATTGAAAAGTAATTTCATTAGCTGAAATTTTAATTTTTTTTTTGTAATTATATTTTTTTCACAAAATTTTAATAAGGCAGTCAATTAAAAATGCCAAGATAAGTTCTTTTAGAATTTCTGAATATGTTTATATGTAGATGATTGTCTATTAATTCAAATCATGAAAAGAGACATGAATATAGGGTTGCGACTATTTATTACAAAATATATTAACTGTTAATTCTGAAATGCTATTTTGAAAGGTTTATTATAGTTTCATGCTAACATTTAATATTTTAAATTTTTCATTTGAGAAATATTCTAAGGATGATTGGTAAAGATTTATGAGCACTATCAGAAACCTATGTTGTAAATTTTTTTTAACACCAAAAATGCTCTTATTTTCACAGTTTTGGGCGGATGTAGTTGGTTAACAAACTTTTTATTTGCACAATATGAATAAATACAATGTATTAAAAATTAAGTAATTTGGTAATTTATATATTTAAAAAGTTGAACATTTTTTTGTGCTTAAGGTTCTGTTTTATAAAAATTGATTCTAATTTCATGAAAGTTTGATGCCACGTATGTAAAACTACAGTAATTAGGTAATAAGAACAAATAGCAGTCATTGCGTAAATCATAGCATATTGAACAAGTTTCTTCTAGTTTCTAGCAACACGAAATGGATTTCAATTAACGGTTCCAATGGCGAAAATGCTAATAAACGACATTTTTTTTATTGTAAAAACAATGTTTCAAAATGTAAAAGTCTACATAATTACCTTTAGAAGAAGATAGAATCAAAAACAAATAAAACATTACAGCTTTTTGGCCTTCCATCGATGTTAGCATACGAGAACTTATTCTGATAAATTATGAATCCAATAATTGTACATAAAGAAAAATCAATCTAAGTGAAAAATATAAAAAAATGAATAATACGAATACAATAATTTATTATGAAGAGCAAACCATCTTATACGAAAAGAAGAATAGAATTACGAATGCGATTTTACAGTCTACGACTCGTAAATGGTATTTTAAAAATGGAGGGGATCGACTTGTGCAGAAAATTATATGAGAAACACGAAGAGGGGGTATTGAGTGGTAAATCCTGCATTTTGTCAAAAAAATACCGGAAATTTTTCATTCAAGAAAAACTTTTTTTTTCAGAAAAAAATGTGTTGGGTCGTAAGTTGGTACCAATGTTCCAAATTGTCACGTAGAGTTTTGGCGCGATTTTTCTACCAGTTTATTTACAACTGTTGGCCTCGAATCCTAACACAATCGAAAGCGTCTCTTTTTCCAGAGAAAGATTTCAAATTCTTCAAGTTTGAATTTATTTGCATTGTTGCGATAAAATGAGTTTAAAATTGTCTCCGAGGATACCTGTTGGCAAGGTATCCTATCTGATACGCGTCTAATAATCCTCCGATAATGTAGGCAGTGCCAAAAATTTTGAACTCCACCACCTAATTTGAAATTAATAATATGGATGATTAAACCAATATTTTTTGTTTTATTGAACATTTTCTGGTATTCTTTTGACAGAATTTCGGGCATAATTAGCACCGTAGATTGTCGGTTGAAAACAATAAAGTTCCTATTCAGAGAAAGAGACAATTTTTTGATTTATGGAATAAGAGGGCATTTTTCGAATAAATGTTTTTAATTCCTAATCAAAGTAATATTCTTAGTGTTTGACGAGGTAAAGTTATTTTTCAAAAAAGTAAATATTTCCGCACTGATAAAAATGGTCAATTGAACTAACTACTCTGGTTGGTAAAACATGCACAGAAAAAACGGTATCGTTGTTACAACGATAATTACATAAAATTCGAAAAAAATTGAAACATTGTTTACCGTATTGAAAATTCCGACGGCGTAAATTATGTTGCAACTTACGTCGTATACTATGGCGTAAATTATGTCATTCACTATCCCAATTTTAGATATAGTATACGACATCGTTTATGACGTAGTTCACGACATAGTTTGAGATGTAGGATACGACATTGTTTATGACGTATTTTACGACATAGTTTACGATGTAGTTTACGACGTCGGGATTTTTAATATAGTAAGGGAGATGTACCAGGTACGGGACGGGTTTTGTTTTTCGGCCATATCTTTTGACTGAGTTAACATTTTGAGTTCATATAAGGATCAAATTAAAGCTAATGTATTTGCGCAACTCCTATCTGAAGATGGTATATTGATATCATACACAGAAAAAAATTATTACCATTTTCGTAGTGATGTTTTTCGGACCAAAAAATTTACATGACAGTAAATATGCCAAAAATACATTTTATGTAAAAAAATCCAAGTGTCCCACACCTCCCTTGTAAAGTGTGATCAAATTGGAGGTACTTTTTCCAATAGGTTTTTATTGACATGTCACGCGTGACTACTGTCAAACTAAATACACAATTTTATTCAGTTTTTATTGACATTTCATTATGGAAAGACTTACGCCTCAACAACGTTTACAAATCGTACAATTATATTACGAAAATGGACGCTCCGTGAAAAGTGTTTATCGCGCGCTCAGGCCAATTTATGGTGTACATAATCGTCCTACCGAACGCACTATTCGGCATACCATCGGCAAACTCGAGAATAATTTAACATTATTGGATGATACTCGACCGATTAGACCACGTACAACCCGAACTGTAGAGAATATTGCGGCTGTAAATGAGAGTTTTGCCGAAGACCCGGAAGAATCGATTCGACGCCAATCTCAACAACTTGAGCCATGATAAACAACTTTTTGATGCCGGAAATTAAAGCCCGTAATCTCCACGACATTTGGTTCCAACAAGACGGCGCTACATGTCATACAGCCCGTGAAACAATGGATTTACTGCGTAGTCGTTTCGGTGAGCACCTTTGGACTTTTATTTGTGAGGGTATGTAAAGTCTAAATGTTTTGTGGATAAACCAGCTACTATTGAGGCATTGGAAGCCAACATTACTGAAGTTATTAGCGAGATACCGACCGAAGTCCTCGAGCGAGTCATTCAAAATTGGTGTTTACGGATGGACGAATTAAAGCGCAGTTGCGGCCAACATTTGAAAGGGGTTATCTTTAAAAAATAAATGTCGGGAATGGTTCTACACAAAAATAAAAAATATTGCCCTATCAATTTGAATTTTCGTTGTTTTATTTCAATTTAAAATCCTATACCTCTAAATTGATCACCCCTTAGAAAAAAATAATTGGGACCGATTGATCCGATTGACCCCATTTCAAAAACATCATTGAAACCAATTTATTAATCCGATTCGATCAGGCGAAAACATTTTGTATCCGATTAATAAATCGGTTTCAATGATGTTTTTGAAATGGGGTAAATCGGATCAATCGGTCCCAATCGGGTCCAATTATTTTCTTTTACAAGGGCTCGTGACACAAGCTGTCCCGCACCCGGAACATGACGCCATTTTTAGATGACGCCATAAATTTATGAAATGTTCTGCAAATTGAATCAATGCACCATTTCATCATAAAATAGATGGAAAATACTAAATTTATATGCAAAACACTCACTTTGTTCTGTTTAATAACTTGGAATAACAGCACTTTGAAAATAATTCGATAAAACTTTTTAAAATGATTTTCACACACGATGTCTTGACCTAATACAAGGAATGCGACTATTCACATCGGTGTTTGACCAAAAATTTGTTTGAAAAATAAACCATTTTTTAATTATAATTCAAGAAACAGATAGAAGAACAGGATGCACACGTGAGCTGGATCTGAGTAGATCCTGAAAGTAGGCACTTGCCGCGGATAACGGCTAAACCAAGTTTTCAATTACATACCGCGTTAAATATTTGACGCCCAGAAAACTTCCAATGAGAAAGTTAGATTGACATGTCTCCCTAGTACGCATGCAAATTTTTGAGCATCTTCGTGCTGTGGGATCGAAAATATCACAAGTTGAAATGTTCGGCACTACTGACTCGCGCGCCGCCGCGCGCTTTTAATTGCCTACTCTCAGGGGCTATTCAGCTCCGGGTCACGCGCGTATCCCCTTCTTCCATCCGTTCCTTCAATTTGGGAAAACTTTTTAATATAATTGAAAAATAACTTTAAAAAGTAATGTAATTTTCAAATCTCCACAAATTATACTTAAAAAATTGTTTTTTTTTTCAATAAAACGGTAGAGTGGAGGGGGTAAATTCCATCCACGAAGTGAGAGCAGTGGGTAGTAGTAAAATTACATTAAGGAACAGTTGGAATAGATCTGTGATAATTAATTTTCTTTTTTTTCCCTTATTAAATAATTAAAATAAAAAAGAATAAAAACATGGGAAGGGACTTATGGATAGGCGTAAACAGAGAGCCTTTGTTATGAAAGGTGAGGTTCCAACCACCAAGGAGTACACACATGTAAAAAAACTTATTTTTATGTCTTGGACACTCGAGATTTCTATGCGCTCGAGCGTTCAAGAAAAGCAAACCCATACCACATGTTTGAAAGAATCTGTCAGAAAAGTCACTCAATTCGGTCCTGCAATTTAATCACTAATCATAAAAACGCGAAGAATAGCAATTCTTGATTAACACGTACATTATACGTGTCAAAACTAGACTTGTTTTTTATCAATTATAATGACCGTATGAATTCGCGGGAGACAATACTCTTTGAAAGTATTGTATTGTTTATAATGAAACCATTCCTTGAGTTCAATTTATAATTATGAAAACGCGAAGAATTTACTTTTTAGTTAGTACGTGTAATGCATGCGTAAAAAACTAGACTTCCTTTTTTCCTCAATTGTAACAATAGTAAGAGTTTGCAAGAAACAATGCTCTTGCAAAGTATTGTATTTATATTAATTCCATATCGTAGTCCAATTTATAATACTAAAAAACGCAAAAATTACACTTTTTAGCTATAGCACATATAATACACACGTAAAAACCAATAATCGTTTTTTCCTAGATTATATAATACTCGAATAAATACAGAGGAGACAATACTCTATTGCAAGTATTTTATTTCTGGTAAAACGATCCCATAATCAAATTGCTAATCCTAAAAATTTGATTATCAATTACGATGACCCGTGTGAATTCGCGGGAGGCAATACTTTTAAAAGTATTGTATTTATAATAAAACGATACCGTAGTTCGATATATAGTCGTGAAAACTCGGAGAATTACACTTTTAAATTACCATGTATAATATACACGTAAAAAATAGACTTGTTCTTACATAAGTTGTAATAATCGTGGAATCCGCATGAGACAAACTCTTTAAAGATATTACATTTATAGTAATTTGATACCGTGGTTTAAATTCATAATACTAAAAAACACAAAGAGTACCAACTTTTAGTTAGCACGTGTAATACACGAGTAAAAAAACAGATTTGTGTTTTTTATAAATTATAAAATCATATAGATAGGCGTGTAAGACAACACTCTTTTAGAAGTATTGTATTTATTTTATGTCGACACCGCAGTTTATTTTACAATCCTAAAAACGCGTATTATTTTTTCTTTTTTTCCCACTGTAGGCGTGTGATCTTTAACCGTCTTGTCAGCAACGAAATTTCCAACGGTTGTAAAGTAACCGGATACTCTGCCGTGCAAATGAAAATGAACGTATCTGCAATTTTTGTCGAAAATGAGATAAAGTCGTCAGTATGTTTATGATACTTCCCTTTAATTGAATATGTATGAGAAAAATAAAAATTGATAGCGCATAGTACTGAATTTTTGAAAAATAGTTCACCGTATCTGCGAGAAGAATAGAATATGCAAATGGAAAGAAGCGTAAGTTGAAGATGGGAGTCCGCGTCATGCTACGCAGGGGTAGAGTTAGTGATGCAATATCGATATCGAAATATCGAACATATCGATATTTTCCATCCCGATATTCGATATGGGATATCGATATATTCCCCAAAACCGATATTTTTCCTGATCGATATTTAACATTTAAATGGAAATAGTGGAATCACTGATCTCTATAATACACTGGATGCACATTCAATGCAAAGTCGTGTGCCCAATTGAAGGGCTGAGCCGCCATATTTACTTAGGTTGATTACAAAGAATGTTGCGATAAATTCAAATTTAGTAAAAAGGGAAAAGTGTAAATATTAATGAAACAATATGAAATCCATGCTTTTTTACCGGTATTAGTATTGATAGTATACATAATATTAAACTAATGAAATGAAATTTATTAAATAATACTAAAATATAACTCGGTAATATTTATTATTATGGTATATAATGTTGCATATATTTAAATAGGCATATGTATTTATTTCTTAACTATAATTAAATATAAATTTATTATAAATTTATCAAATATAGATTACAGAATTCAACAAGTAAACGTACCTTGGGGTAGTGTAAAAATTATCTCACGTTCTGAACGTGAACTATTAATAATAGTCACATATAATAACTATTTTTAGTATTAATTAATTCGCGTTACATAATTCAACCCTTATGTACCTGTTCATAAACGGTTTTAAAAACTGAACAAAAGCTCCATCCCCTTCTGTTTTAAAAAATGTTGAATGACTCGATCTTGTTGGCGTATTTCATCATACGTTTAAATTTCTCAGGAGTAATAAGTTTAGTATTCTTTATAGAACTGGAGTCTATTATTTAGTAACATACTAGTCACAGCATGTACATACTATACTTAATTTTCATGTAATATCTGCATTCAGTATTAATTATATTTTAGGGTTTGTTTCTTTTCCAATTTTATTATTTTCTGATAAATTAAAATGTTTGTAAACGACCAAAATACAATAGTTTATAATTTTTGTATATATTTAAAATTATTTCTATTACTTCTTTCAGTTGGAGCAACTTATTACTCCTGAGAAATTTAAACGTATGATGAAATACGCCAACAAGATCGAGTAATTCAACATTTTTTAAAACAGAAGGGGATGGAGCTTTTTTTCAGTTTTTAAAACCGTTTTTGTACAGATACATAAAGGTTGAATTATGAAACGCGAATTAATTAATACTAAAAATAGTTATTATATGTGACTATTATTAATAGTTCACGTTCAGAACGTGAGATAATTTTTACACTACCCCAAGGTACGTTTACTTGTTGAATTCTGTAATGTATATTTAATAAATTTATACTAAATTTATATTTAATTACAGTTAAAAAATAAATACATATGCCTTTTTAAATATATACAACATTATATACCATAATAATAAATATTACCGAGTTATATTTTAGTATTATTCAATGCATTTTATTTCATTAGTTTAATTATGTATACTATCAATACTAATACCGGTAAAAAAGCATGGATTTCGTATTGTTTCATTAATATTTACACTTTTCCCTTTTTACTAAATTTGAATTTACCGCAACATTCTTTGTAATCAACCTAAGTAAATATGGCGGCTCAGCCTTCAATTGGGCACACGACTTTGCGGACTTTCCCATTGACATTGTGCATCCAGTGTATTATAGAGATCAGTGAGTGGAATCCGTTGCCGACAGGAAATAAAAAAAAATTATGTTCACATTGCAGCACACTTTATCGAAGAAATCAGTGATAGAACAAAAACTAATAAAATCTACATGTACACACGTCACGCGGTCGCCCGAGCCGGTTGCTTGCTCGCAATTGTTCTTTTGATTGTTAGCAAAAGTAAAAATTGTTGTTAACATCTTCTGAAAAATCGCACAACTCGGCGCAAGTTTCCAATTCCTGAAATTATTTTTTTATAAAATTCTGATTTTTTTATTCCGAATTTTTTGAAAATATTTTTAAAATTAGGGGTTCGGAATTACAGCAAAGCAATGAAATTTGTATCTGTTACTCAATAAACATTTTACTGACCTGTAAAAAAGTAGAAAAACATTTATTTTTGTAAAATCAAAATTTTTTTGTTTTTTTGTTTTTTTTTTAAAAGCAGGCAAATTTGCGAAATTTCTGCTAGCAGCACAAAATTGGGTGCACTTGAGAGTACCTAGCACAACTGTCAGTTTTATGTTACGGCAAAGTTGCGGTTCTAGGAAAAAAAAAGTTCTTCAAAATGTATCAGTTCTCATAAATTTTGTCAATAAAAATATTGAACATGTAAAATAGTTAATTAAGTTAACTTCTTAATTTTTTGTATCTTGATAAATAAAAAAAAAGATTACTGCACAGTGCTTACAAATCGTGGATGAAAATTACCTCCTCCACTTTACCATATTATTGAACAAGAATAATTTTAGAAAATTTTATAATATAGATAAAGAACAACTTAAAAAAGTAATATAATTACAAAATTTTTCCAAATTATGTTCGACAAATTATTATTTTTTCGATAAAATTGTAAAATGAAGGGGGTAAATTTGATCCACGATATAAGAACACTGTTACAGCAGTCGTTTTACCTACATTGAATTAAAGAAAATTATTTGTTTTACTTTTACATTGAATGAAGTACCTGAATTATTATTTAAAATTTTAAAAAAACTTTAATATCGATATTATATCGATATATCGGAAACTTCCGCCGATATATCAGTGATATCGATATTTATCTTCCTGATATATCGATATTGCAAATATCGATATTTTCCTTTCGATATTGCATCACTAGGTAGAGTTCTAAAGAGTTTATGTGACCGAGAATATGTCTGGGAGCACGGGAATATGACTGAGAATTTCTCTGATGAATGTGCTCTTCGAGAATCTATGAGAATTTAAAAATATTTTTCCGTAACGGTTAAAGCTTTCAATTGTTTTTGATAAATGCTTTGTTTTGGAAGTTCGTGTAACGTGCGCAATAAAAATGGGGAAAAAAAGAATATAGTTTGGAATTATTTTATAAAAATTATTGATAAACAAAATAAAACTTCTTTCATGTGCAAATACTGTGATCAGGTGTACAGAAAGCATGCCACTCGACAAGTAGAGCACTTAAAAAAGTGCATAAACTGTCCCGAAACTGTCAAACAATTATTTAAATCAAAGCGTAATTTATGCGAAGAAAACTTGAATTACTTGTAGTTTATGTTTGAATTTAATAAAATGGCTATAAATAAATTTTGATATTGAATTCCAATAAAACTTGACATTTTTCGTAGTTTTATTTTTATGAAACCTTCACTATTGCAATTCATATTGTTTGGAAATAAGATTACAATATTATAAGGTTTAATGATAAAGAAAATATTGGTGAAGGTAAAATTCTCTTAAATTCTCTGTAAATTCCCCAATTGTCTTAAAATGACGGTCACAGTCACGAGAACGTGACCGGATTTTAAATGTCCGAGAAATTTAGAACTCTACGCATGGGCGCCGTTCAGTTACACTTTTACATAAAATTGGCAATTCAAACTTGCAATGCGAGACCTGGTGGTCGACAAGCGAACTAATCAATATGGCTACCGTTGGGCTTCGCGCAGCATTTTGTATACTATACTAAAGCCAGATGCTCACAGTGTAACGCAGTAATTAATCAATTGTTTGACAAATAAATATATAGTTAACATAAAAAGTAAGTGACAAGTGCATAAATAAATATAAGCGTGAGAATGGAATTCTCACCGAAGCACAGGAAAGGAAAGGACTTTACTCGTAAATGCAGTGCTTTTACGTACTCGCATAACGTATTTAACGACAACAAAAGCATTTTTAGCACTTACAGATAAACGTAATTTGAAAAGTCCTATTCAAATCAACAGTAAATACGTGAACGCCGAAGCCCTAAGGTAGCCATGATTGTTTTCATGCAGCAGCACCCCTAAGCCCGCGATGGACGTTTGTTTTGCCAGTAGTGTTTTGTAAATACGGTACCGGTATGGTTTCTGGTCTCGCGTTTGTTTCGTATATTTTCAGTGAGTATTGTGTCAATATTCAGTAAGAAATTGTGTAATGTAAATTACTGTTTATTCATTAATTCACGCAATAAATTTATCAAATGTAAATGATTTATGTAACAAAATCATAAACTATGCAAATAATAATTAATTTACTGATTAAGAAATTAAGGAATTTTTTTTTTTGAAAAAAATTCGTACAAACTATTAGTTAGAATTTGTGACATATAATATTAAAATTTCTCTACAGTTCGATAAATGCAAATTTTGATATTCATATATATCATTTAACAGATTTATCTACATTTGTAGAAAATTGGATATTTCATTCGCCTTTTCTGATGATACTGAGTGATTTACTATTGTTTAAAAGTTTTTGTAGCAGATACGGTATGTCCAGTCCAAGTAGTTGAAATTGTATGTTAGCGTAACTGCAAATTAATGTATCCATTTCGATACCTTCAAACTCAAAATATACCGCAGAATCATAGTAACAATTTAAATTTTTCTTGTGCTCTTCTTATTCATATTATTACGAGGTCAGCGAATGATCATGGTGCCAAATGCAAAGTAGAAAACGAACAACCAATTACAGAAAAGCTTTAGATCTCTTTCTTCTTAAACGTGTTCTGTAATTGGCTGTTCTTTTTCTGCTTTGCATTTTGCACCCACATGGGACGGCACTTTCAGTGAACGGTTAGTAAACGGTCACTTTTTGAAATTGGATTTTTTCCACAATCTATCATTTACCTCCATTTAGAACACGGTCTCCTTTAAAAAATCTTTAAGCAAGATTTGTTCCTGCCAAATTGTATATATTTTCTACAATATATAAATTAACATATTTAAAAAAATAATGAACTTGCCCTATACAGCCCGCGTAAAGCGTAGGTTTATCGGCGCCATATTGGTTGGCTATATATATATCGATGTCAGTTCCCAACATAGAGTTAGCATACATAGAGTAGGCAAGCCTAGTGGAGAGGCGTCTTTCAAATAAAAGTACGAAGAGAATCGAATTGGTCTATCTATCTCTCTCTTTCATGACGCGTACGCATGAATCATGGAGACTAGATATAAGGAGATTAATCTCCATATATCCATTCCCGAAATGAAGTTCTGCCAAGTACATAGTTACAAAACTTCCCGATGAGGGCATGTGTGTTCCCTGGGTGCAAAATGGCGACGTCTAATACACGATGCTTATAAACCGTGGATGCCGCCATTTTGCACTCAGGGAAAACACGTGCCCTCATCGGAAAATTTCCTAACTAAGTACTTGGCAGAACATCATTTCGTGTTTTGTGAAGTATAGCCATAAGGGATTGGGACTCCTTATAGGGACCGAGAAAAGCATGTCGCGCTATCTGGTGACTGAAACAGACGAACTAATGGAGTAAAGTTTTTGCAGCAATGCCAGGTAAATAGCATGAAAATAATTTGTATATCAAAATAGAACAGTTACAGAGCATCGATTGGAGTTCAATCGTATTAAAAACATCGATTGTCAATATATAAAAATTATAAACAGTAAGTATAAAAGTGGAAAATTGTGATTTTACTAAGATAGACTCGATCATGTAAGGTTATGTTCGTGATATGTTTACACGACGATTGCAAGGTCGTTAGCTCGTACAGTACCGGTTAGAATTGTCCGGCCACCTGGTTTTTAATAATTGCTTAAATTATCCTAATTTGAATTATATAAGTAAAAAAATTTGTTCTCTTGATTAAATTTAAAGCTATCAAAATTCTTTATAAAATGAACCCAGCATGAATTCGTTTTGTTAAATTTTGAAGAAGTTATTGCAGAAATAGTCAAGATTTCAATGCTTTCTTACATTTTGAATAACTTTCGAAGTAATCAACATTTTTTAATGTTCTTGGGCTCATTTTAGAGCTAAGATGCTACAGATTCGCACTAAATTATCATTATAAATCTATACATTTTTTTCTTGCATAATGCAAGGAGTTAAAATTGTAACAAAAAAGTAGGGAAATTTCGAAAACATTTCATCTGTAGGTAAATCATAACAAAGATCATATGAATATATATTTTAAGGAGATTCGATACAAAATTCATTATTATATGTTTCATATATCTTATAAAAATGTTTTTCTAAGCAAAAGCAATATTGGAATTTTTCCAACTTTTTTATTTGAACTTTAACCACGTGCAGTATGTAAGAAAAAAATTACACATCAATTCCAAGAATTTTGATCGATTTTTTAGAAATTTAGCTTTAAAATGAGCCCAAGAACATTAAAAAATGTTGATTACTTCGAAAGTTATTCAAAATGTAAGAAAGCATTGAAATCTTGACTATTTCTGCAATAACTTCTTCAAAATTTAACAAAACGAATTCATGCTGGGTTCATTTTATAAAGAATTTTGATAGCTTTAAATTTAATCAAGAGAACAAATTTTTTTACTTATATAATTCAAATTAGGATAATTTAAGCAATTATCGAAAAACAGGTGGCTGGACAATTCTAACCGGTACGTACTGTAATTATTTTCTTCATATGTATTTACATTCAGTAGGTAAGATTTTTTTCAGTAAATCAAAAATATGACCAGACTTGAACAATTTAATTATGGATTTTAGGATTAGAATTCTTTCGACTACACTTAAAGTTATCTGATGGTACGAGTGTTCTTTCTAACAAAAAATCAAAAGTGCCATAACTAACTCCAGCCAAGTCCAAAAGTTATTTCTCTTTTTACAGTGACTCGTAGCCTTGAAAATAACATCTTCCTGTTCCCAACTCTTGGGGTTCTCCACTCAATGATTTATCTCAGCATACTCCTTGGTTACCGTACTGCAACATTTATTCTTTATCTTCTTCTGACTGGGTATCGCTAAAGTTTTTGCTTTAACAATATGAGTCTTATTGCAGAAATCCATTGAACTCTTTGCTGTATTTTGTGTGCGGCAGTTTGGAATCGAAAAAATTTATAATTGCTATTCGAAGCTGTATTTTTATAGTTAACTATACAACATGAAAAACCCATTGTTATGGAATTTTGCTATAACAACACGTACATATATTTACTCCATAAGTTTCACTTTTCACCACTGCAAGCGCGGCGACCGATTCTTCTATCCCCTCCCGCCGAACGAATGAACGAATTAATAAAAATACGCAACCTAACCTGTCACAGCCTTAGAAATGTATACAACAACTACGCATGCGCCAGTAGAGTGAGAGCTTCACCAACATCACCTTTTCTCTCTCTAACAAATGTACGCTTCACTTACACGCGCCCCTATTGCGTGCCTACTCTATGGTTCCCAATAGATAGGAGTGCCATCACAGTGGACACGTCATTTCCCAACACTACCTATTGCTACCTATGACAGTATGACGTGGTGCAACATCTACATGCACAACATGACATGACATGACATGAGTAACCTGAGTGACAAGGTTACATGCAGTTATTTTTTTCAATTACAAATTTGCAGTGTTTAATAATATAAGTCATATAAATAACTCTCAAAGGAAGTTAAAGATATTAGAAACTATTAATTTTAGCATAAATTATTTGCCCAACATTTTATGAGTCAACACAACCAACATGACTGCTGTTGACTGGGATGAAGTAAAAAGGCTAGCTGCTGACTTTCAAAAAGCACAGCTTAGTTTTTCCTTACAAAAGTATGTATTGTCTCATTAAAAATTCAAATTATTATCTTTCTTCGAAAGGTACTATTGGATAGAACTAATTGGATTAGAATTTTAAAAAAATAATTCATGGAATGAATTTTCCAGTATATTTCAATAAAGTTTCCTTCGCTTGTTATTGTTTCCAGCACGGTATTGAAAAGAATATACTTCTATTTTCGTTGTTCAAAATTGAAAAGGATATAAATGCAGGAAAATTGCTTGTGATAAAATATACTTATATGTATTCAAAATAAAATCATGTAGAAAATAATTTAAGTGTTATTTTGAAAAGTGTTAATCTTCTTTAATTCTCTTATTGGGTGATTTTGACTAGTCTAATTTAATCACTTATTTTCAGACTCTCTGAACGTAATTGTGTAGAAATTATTACAAAGCTTATAGAAAGTAAACTTTTGAACGTAATTTTCACTAATGATGGGAAGGAATATATAACACCGCAGCACCTATCTAAGGAAATAAAAGATGAGTTATACGTACACGGAGGACGTGTTAATCTAGTTGAATTAGCAAAAGTTTTAAACGTTGATTTGTCACAAATATCTAAATCAGTTAGTGATATTGAGAAGCACGATAAAACACTAAAGCTTGTGTTGGGACAACTGATCGACAGAAATTATATGTTGAGAATCGCAGGGGAAGTTAATGACAAACTGAACCAGCATGGTCATATCAATGTATCTGATTTAACTCTCCAATATAATTTGCCAGCTGAATTTCTTCAATCTTTAATAGAAAAAGAGCTGGAAAAAACTATATTTGGCAAACAAGATTCACAAGATCCGAGAATATTTTATACTCCAGGATTTGTTGCTAGAAATAAAGCAAAAGTTAGAGGTGCCTTGTCCGCTATAACAAAGCCGACACCTCTTTCAGCTATTTTGGGTCAATGCGCAGTTCCAGAAAGAATATTTTTTTGTAAATTAACTTTTTACATATTAAAATCAAGTCACTACATGGATATCGAAAATCTAGATATTTTACTTTTCAGCTATTATTGAGAGTCTGCAAGAAATGATGCAAGTACCAGGGATCGTTACTGGAAAACAGGGAGGAAGTAGTATTTACGTACCAACCATTTACTCCAAAAGTCAAAGCGAATGGGTCGATAATTTTTACAGACAAAATGGGTACCTAGGTCAGTGTTTATACAAAAAGAAATCTTTTATTATTTGATAAAATTTTTAATAACAATTTTTATTTTTAGAATACGATGCACTTAGTCGGCTTGGTATTTCGGATCCTCCGAATTTCGTAAAAAGACACTTTCCCAATGAAAATTTATCTTTGCTAAATACAGTAGCAGTGGGCTCAACAATATTGGAGCAAGTTGAGGCCAATGTTGATGAAGTTCTGGTAACAGAATCCTTTGTGGATATTTATCCTCTTTTACCTTCTGTTTTTAGCCCCGAGGATGTCGAAATAATCATTAAGGAAACCTTAAAAAGAACTAAGAGATCTATTCACATATATGCTACAACTATCGTAGTATCTGAGGCTTTTTTGCAAAATATATATAAGAAGCTAGAACCATTTGCCGAGAAAAAGGCAAAGGAACTCGTTGACAGTGGGAAGTGGCTGCAGTCAATAGCCGAAAGCAGACTTAAATCCAAATCTTTGATAATTGGTGATAATAAAACAGACAGAAAAGCCGAGAGAAGGAAAAAGGCAGTGGGTGGGAAAACTGGTGGGGGAACTCAGGGTAGAGAAACAAAAACAAAATCCACGAAGAAAAAATATCAAGTAGGAAAAAATCAAGAAGCAGACTCGGAGGAAGAAAATACGACACGAACAAGTAGTAAATCTGAACTCACTTTAATTACAGTGGAGGAAATTAGCACAGAACTCAGAAAAGATCCAACTCTTGATGATATTGATGATCTCGTAGAGGAGCTAGCTACACATTTACAGCTGTTACTTAACAAGCATGTGGCCCAAGTAGCCGAACAATTGATGCAAAAGAGCAAGGTCACAAACTTAAATGAAATTGAAGATAAACTTAATATGATAGCAATGAGTATTAGAGTTTTCGATAAAGGAATAAAGCATCTGGAGAAAAGCGTACAAATGTCTATGGTCAAATACTTATTGAGAACATTATGTGTTGATTTTTTGAACGATATATTTAAGTTGGCAGCTCAACAAAATGTCATCCAATGTTCTACTAACTTTACGACAGAAGCCAGGCAAAAATTGCTTTTAGAATTCCCGAAAGATATTAGGGAAAACTTAAATGAATTGCACAAAGCAGTTGCAGGTGAATCAATAGATGATTTTTTGAATGCCATTGAACCTTCAATGGTTGCCTGCTGCTTAGTTTTAAAAAAACATGATAAGAAAAAGGAAAGACCTGTGATAGTCGGCCATAGGGAAGCATTATTAGAACAACTAAATTGCACCCAAGATCCTGCCTTGGCTCTTCAATTAACAACTAACATATTATTCATTGCCACCACTCAGAGCGCATTGCACATGTCCGGTAGACACGTTTCGAACATTCTCAATTTTTTACATGGCCAACTAGAGCCTGAGACAGTATCTGTTCTCAACAAATATCATGGTACGTTTTTTAAATATATTACTTCTTTAAAATTTAAATCGACAAAGTATGTAAATATTTTATCCGATAATTTCTTTAGTGGGAAAGATAACTTAATACATTTTTTTAACATTACTAAGAAATATGGTAAAAGAGTAACAAAACTCTTTTGAAATTGCTTTTACATTTGATAAATTTATCATAAATAAGGGCAATCTTTCTACTGCTTCACTTTCGTGCTTCTAATTCATCTCATTAGTCGATCAATTAATTTACTAATGTATAATCTTCATGATATTATCCAGATTTGGTACTACAATTATTGAGCTCGACTGACAAGTCTCAAAAAGCTATTACGCTTACACTCCTCGAAGATGGTTTACAGGAAATAAAAAACATAGCCAACGATGCTAAGAAGCATGTGAAACCAGATAAACCTCATAATTAATGGCATAAACTTTAATGACACGGTATGTCTCCGGCGATTTAATAAGAAATTGTTTTTTTAAATAGCACTTATATAATTTTATTATCAAAAGATGTAAATATTTTTCATGTACACAGTGTATACTACTCATTGTTACACTCATGCAGCGATTAATTGTAAGCAGCAAAAATAGGTTTTAAAATTGATATAACATTATGTAGAATAAAATGTTACATTCAATTTGTACAAAGTAGCTTGTTGGAGTTTATTATTACCATTTATAAAATCCATTTAAAATTATTCTTTTTTTATTCTATTATAACTTTATTAAATTATAAATCTACTATTAAAAAAGATTTAAAAAAATTAAGCAGAACATTCAACCTCTTTTTTTTATATGTTTTTTTAATTAATTAAAGAAATTAATAATGATTTATGGCTTATACATATAGATTGATTGAGTTTCGACCCTAATCATTAAACTGGTCGTTTATTGGACCAGATTGGTCACGTGACTATCAGGAACTAATCTGCGAAGTTTATATGGTATGCTCAAGCAACCCAATGCAACTTTTTTTTAATAGTGATTTTTTTTCTTGCTAAAATTTTAGTATTTAATAAAGGACATGCTGAGGCAAGTTCTGCAACTTTGCTTTGGATTGTTTGATCAAAGAAATTATTTATTCTAACGCCGACCGACATAAGAAAATTAATCATAACCGTATACTAAGTTGATTTATTTACGAGAAACATCTGTATCCGTGGTCTTACGAATAAATTATATAAATACGACTTAAATTGAAAACTGGGTTTCGAATAAGTTTGAAAATATTCAGTAATATTATTTTGTGTAAATTCTGAGGGAAGTAAGTATACTAACTTCAAAACACTCCAAAAACTAGTTTGATCTCAATAAAGAAGCTTGTTTGACTGAGTAGAGAATTTATTCAATGATAACATATACAAGTTCATAAAAGTCATTTCAAAGGCAAGGGCATATTTTTCTCGTTACATAATTATGCTTCAAAAACAAATGACCAGTTCGGATACTCCGATAAAATTATATTTCTTATCTATACTTTTATTTTTCATCCGAGAAATATAGTAATGCATCTCCGCAGTTCACCCTCAACATTCACAGAGTTAAACCGAGTGGAATTTTTAGAGAATTCATTTTAATTATTATTTGGAAAGAGTGAATTAACATGGCGAAAAAAAATGTAATCAACTCAGTTTCAACTGCAGTACAAGAATCTCTAACAGGCTGGACTTTTGCATTCCCAAACCTTGAGTTTCATTCATCTAAGAGAGTTGTTTTAGCACCATTTGTAAGCTCAATTGCTGCCTAAGTAATATAGATTTAATATGGAATTTGAAGAATTTTTAAGCTATTTTTATTTTCAGTGGAGAGAACATAGCAAAAAAGTGGCAACTATTAGTGGTGGAGGCAGTGGACATGAACCATTTGCAATTGGTAAAACACTGAAATTCATTATTTAAGTTAACTACAAAAATTAACATACTATGATAAAAATATTTTGTTTCGATTCAGGGTTTGTTGGTTCTGGAATGTTGAATGCAGCGATTGCTGGATCGATATTTGCTTCACCCCCTCCTAGCCATATTTTACATGCTTTCAAATGTGTATCAATAAATAACGAAGGTATTCAATGAAGTAAAAATATTGTTAAATTGAAATAATAATTGAAAGGAAATCACTCAATTTTCAGCTGGAATCCTAGTTATCATTCCTAATTATACTGGAGATTGTTTAAATTTTGGATTAGCGATTGAAAAAGCCAAACTCCTGGGTATAAAGGTAAGAAACATAATTCAATTTTCCATATGAGTTACCCGAGAATTTGATGACTATTTTTGAAATCTGATAGACATGCTAGAGTCGTCAAAAGATAAAATAGTGACTCATAGTGTTACCTCATTTTATTTTATTTATAAAAAATATATTTCTATCAATTTTATAAATATAAAATAAATTAAAAGCTACCTCTTGACTCTTAAATTATTCCAGAATTGTCAAATGACAAAAAAATTGTCATTTGATAAACAAACGTACACATTAATTCGTCAAAAGTCACCCTTGAAGACATTATAACGTATTTCGAAGCATTACTATACTAAATTGTATGAAAAAAAAAATATATATATATGTATTATTCACAATTGAGATTTTCATTCACTTTTATACAATTCAGAAACTTGCTTCAAAATTAATCAAAAGATTAAGGGAATATTTTTTTCACCAAATAACACAAAATGAAGAGGCAACACTTCAAAAAACAATTTCCTATCAATTTTTAGGTAACTCAAGTAATAGTAGAAGAAGATTGCAGTATACCAGAAACTGAAGAAGGTCGAGCAGGTCGTCGTGGGCTTTGTGGAATTTTATTCGTGATGAAAACTGCAGGTGCACTTGCCAATAGAGGAAATAGTCTTGAAGATGTTACAAAATACGCAAATTTAATCGCAAAAAATATGGCAACATTTGGCTTTGGGTTAACTGCATGCACAGTACCAGGTTTGTAAATTGATTATATATTTCTAATGATATAAAGTACTATTTAAAATTGCAATAATTGCTCTTTAGGCCAAGGTCTGATGTTCGAGATTCCTATTGATGAAATAGAATTAGGATTAGGAATCCACGGAGAAGCAGGATACGAACGAAAAAGATTACAAAGTGCATCCAAAATCGTTTCCTTGATATTGGACAAACTCGCTAAAGCTTTATCGCTTGCTCGTGAAGATTCAGTAGCAGTAATAGTTAACAATTTTGGGGGTCTTAGTCAATTAGAAACTGGTATTGTTATAAAGGAAATAGTTTCGCAGCTTCGTAAGTAAAATCTCTTACGTTTTAATATATGATTTTACTTTCTACTTCAAAACGACTTATACGTCTTTTTTCATTTCTGTAGAAAATATTGGAGTACAACCCCTACGAGTTTACGGAGGTATACTTATGTCATCCTTGGATAGTGCTGGCATTCACATATCGATACTTAAATTACCAGAAAGCGAAAAAAATACAATAATTAGTTGTCTGGATGATCCAACTGATGCTCCTCAATGGCCAGGAAATGTTTACAGCGTTCCACCTCAATATCCCAGAGCTCCATTTCAGGACGAGGAAAAAATTGAAATACCCAAGCTGGGTAAAAAATTCAATGAAAAACAGGAATGTTTGTTTAAAGAATGTTTAAAGAAAGCTAGTGAAGCTATTATTGAAAAGGAGAATTTCCTAAATGATCTTGATCGTGGCTGCGGAGACGGTGACTGTGGTACAACGCTCAAACAACTCGCTGATAGTAAGAAGAGTGAATATTCTAGCAAAATATTCTACACTTCCTATAAAGAATAATTTATAAATGTATTTTAGGCATACTATCATCTATGGATCGTCTGATAACGTCTCATCCCTCATCCCTGCTTACGGAACTTTCATCTATTGCAGAAGACAAAATGGGAGGAACTTCAGGTGCTTTGTATAGTTTAACTTTCACACTCGCAGCAAAGGAACTTGCAAATACAGAAGAGAAAGACTGGCCACGTTTGTGGTGTAATGCTTGGAGAAGTGCAATTGATGGTGTAATGAGATATAGTAAAGCAAAATTAGGAGACAAAACAATGGTTTGTAAATAATATAAAAACAGTTTATGTTTATAAAAATAGTTTGAAAAAGAATAGGGATAAACATTTTAAACTTACATTTCAATAAAAATATATATCATTATTTAATTAATTTTAATTCTCTAAGAAGATTGGTTACCGATACTGATTTTATAAATATTTTTAGCTGGATGCTATGGAACCTGGATGTAAAGAATTTGAAAAGAATTTATCCCAACCGTATTTTCAAATTTCAAAACAAGTATCAAAAGCTGTTCAAGAGGGGTGTGAAGCAACAATAAAGATGGTGCCTAAGTAAGAAGTAAAAAGCTATTAAAGTGTTACCCTTTCAACACTTGTCACTGAAAACTATATCTTAATTTTTCTAGAGCGGGACGCGCCAGTTATGTAAAACAAGCCGAATTCCTAAATCAAATGGACGCTGGAGCTTACGCAGTTGCTACTTGGGTGAATGCAGTGGCAGATACCGTTTCATACTTTAAGTAACAATTCAAATAAAAAGCATAAATTCACGAACGAAAATCTCTAAAAAGTAATTTTTTCTTATTCTTATAAGAATAAAACATGTAAAAAATAAGTGAGATACAGAATTATTTTCCAAAATAAAAATATAACATTTTCTCTCTCTTACTGAGTATTTATTAAATACACACTGAGTTTAAACTGCAAAAAGTCACAAACCTGAATACATGCGGTACACACAAAGATGCTCACATTTTCAATAACCTATAATTTTTTCATCACATACTTATGATACTTATACATACAAAGTTAGTCTTCTTTGCTTAAAGCTTCCAGTCTTTCAAGTATAGGTGGGTGGCTGTGGTGCCAGCCTGAATATAGCTTATCGAAAACAGGGAAGCTTAGATTATCTTTCTGTAATTTGACCAAACCTTTCTTTATTTGTTCTGCATAGCCCAAAGTTTTAGCAAAATGATCAGCTTGAAATTC
Source organism: Diplolepis rosae (assembly GCA_030998225.1). Taxonomy (NCBI): domain Eukaryota; kingdom Metazoa; phylum Arthropoda; class Insecta; order Hymenoptera; family Diplolepididae; genus Diplolepis; species Diplolepis rosae. The sequence goes on along the minus strand of JAPYXD010000754.1, from coordinate 367,159 downwards.
AAATCTGCGTGAATTCACTGTCATGAGGAAACCTATGAGCTGTAAAAGTATTAAAGATTAGTTCATATTTAGAAAAATAACATTCAGAGATAAAAAAAAGTGTTGTCTTACCTCATTTATTGGAATTAAAATATGCATTAACACAATAATAAGCCCAATAAGAATCGGTTGGGAATCAGTAAAACCGAAAGCAGCATACATCGGACGAAAATGGAGAAGCATTGCAAAAGAATAGAAGTTAATCACAACAGTCATCTGCGAATAAAATTTGTTGAGCATAGTTTGTCTTCACATATTGAATTCAAAATTTAAAATATACCTGAGCTAAAATAAAATTTTTCCAAGCATGACTATATTTCCAATGGCCAAGTTCATGAGCTAAAATAGCAACAACTTCGTCATTCTCGCAGCCTTGATTCTCAATGGGATTATCGTCACTTGGCTTGTAGTATTCTTTGACAAGAGTGTCAAACAAAACAATCCTCTTGCTCTTATGAAAGCCATACATGTACGCATTGCTATGTGAAGATCGTTTTGATCCTTCAACGATGAAGAGCTTATATAGAGGGAAATTAACAGACGATGCAAGTGCTTCAATTTTTTGCTTCAATTCCCCTTCAGGAAGAGGAGAATATTTATCAAAAAGAGGCGCTATCACCTCTGGGTATACAATCATCATGACTAACGTCATAAATACTGAAAAAATCCATAAATACCAAACAAAATTATCTCCTCCATTTTTAATAATCCATATGACACCACTCGTTAATAACAGTGAAATAATTTGCATGACAACGAATTTTTTTAGTTTATCTTTGGCAAAAAACATGGGAGTCTGAAAAAAATCAAATGAGTGATAAGTTTGTCTACGCTAATATTTCTACCGACTTTAACATATGAACAAGGAACTATTAAAAATCTTACTTGTTTATTGAAACCATGTTTCTGTTCGACAACAAATGTGTCATATACTTCTAATGGAAGCTCAATGATAAAGGAAAAAATGCTTGTTAAGAGCATGTATGTGCAACTATTTAAAATTTCATTTTCAGAACCTAAACCAATAACCTCATTTATTTTGAGACTCCATTTCCAAGCGTGATAGTATGCAAAGGTAAGTACTAAAATCTGAAAAAGTTATATACTCTTTATTACAATTTCCAATTATTTCGTTAATTAGTTCATAACCCCTTTTGTATTTAGATATTTCACTTTTACAAGAAAAACACTTACTGTTTTGAATACATTTTCAAACAAAGCCTTAAATATTCCAAAACTATTCCTATCTAATGCATAGATGCGAGTCTTTTGATATACTTCTTGCGACATCAAGCCATCTAATAAATCTGGTACTGTCTGCAATTTTTGCATCAACTTCCGCTGAAAAATGAATTTATTTTATTTATTGTATACACAATTCACTAAAATATCAAATTATACCTGTTAATGTGAAGAGAAACAATATGGTCTTATCTACATCTTTCCCTACCTGCAATCTTTTTCATATATTTTTTTTGAAAAACAAAGAAAAAATACAAAAAAGAAAAGAAAAATAAACATTATATAAAATTACCTTTAAAATTTTCTTCTACAAAAATCAAAAAGAAAACTAACCTGCCGGAGAGTAAGATAGAGTTCCCAAAGATACAGTAACCATATTACTAACAGAATTTCAAATCTTATATTCTCACTGAAGAAATTCAATAATTTATTCATTTTTAGTTTTGAGCTTCTACAGAAATACTTTATTTTTGCAATTCCATCTAACTAAAATCAATTAACATTTAAAACACTTTAAATCGCCTGCTACAAGACACGAGCGATACGAGACACACCGCACCAACTTCCAATTCCAGTTGCCAGCACAAATTGCAACATTTAAAGAACCTAACCTAGCTGTTTTAAACGCGAATACGTATCTTTCTGTGATTGGACAACTCAGCCGGTATAATATTCTACGAAATCATCAATCATTATGTGCATTATAATTTTGAGAACCATATAAACTATAACTCTTCACTAAAATAACATTTTAACGCTAAAACTACCTGAGCATTCATCGTATTCCTTAAAATTTCTCTTCATTATTTATTAATTTTCTGGTTGTAAAAAAAGTGTTTTTCAGAAGGTACAAACATGTGAACACTGAAAAGAAAATAGAGATACAAGGCCATATAGCTCAACCAGTACACCTAACTAAATCAATAAAATCAGTTTCCCCTAAGATTTTTCCACAACAATAAATTTCTTAGCTAAAACTTTAAGGAATATTAGCGGACGTATGTAGACTTTAATTAGTTCTAAACAATAAAAATAAAAAATTCCTGTCTTACCGACACTAACATTTTTTGAATTGTTAATAACCAATTAGTCTTCAGCCATCCGCCAATATGTCCTTTAGTACGTCCTAAAGTTTCAGTAAAAAAATTCATTATTGTGGAAAAATCTTGGGGGAAACTGATTTTATAGATTTAGTCAGCTGTACTGGTTGATCCATGACATTGCCAGGTACAAAATGTACTCGACTGTCTGTGTTTGTTTTTTCATACAATATTCCTTTATTTCCCCTATGAATCATAATAGTTTGCTTATTGTGATATTAATTTTAAAATAATTATCACAGAAATAAATACTGAATTTAATAAACAAATTTGAATTAATAAATTTTACTAATATTAAGTGAAGCATGCGTTTATTACTAAGCTCGCGATGTTATAGTAATATATATTTTATTTCTGAGTAATTTGATTAATTTCTAGTTTTAAATAAATACTAAACGCTTTTTTACATGAACAACAACAGTAACAACATTTTATTTGACGCATTGCAAAAAAGCTTTGGAAAAAAGCTATAAACTCATAAAAAGCAATTGCTTTTTAACTTTATGAATCAAAAAATACATGTATTATACATTTTCTCTAGTAAGTCGCTGGTTTAATTGTAAAATACTTTCAAAACATTTGTTATCCTTCTGTTACAGATCGGACAGACCTTGGAAGTCTTCCAAACTTTCACTGCACATTTGTAGCAACAGCAAACGTGGAGTATGCTTCCATGAGCAAATGCTCCATTCTTTGGATTTATTGTACACGTCAGACATAATTTAGAATCAGACTCGGAATTTATTTCTTCATTTGTCGATTTTATTAAATCGATTGATAGTTTACTGTCTGTGTTACATCCAACACTGATCGTCCTCCTATTATCCTTATATTCAACTGTGTCCTGCTCTTTTAAAACTTGTGTCCCAAAATCCACGGTGTCCACGTTATCTTTCACTTCACTAACTTCTAGAGATTCGATTTTCTCACTATTAATTTCATTTTCCTGACTTAGTTTGATATCTTGACTTCCGAGACCAGAATCGGCGCTAGTCAGTTCATCTTGAGAATTACACGGCTTTGAAACTGTAGCAAGCTTTGCATCTTCTCTCTTTTGTCGACGTCTTTTCCATTTGGGCCGAGGAGGGAAAAAATTCTTGCGGATCTAAATAAATAGTATGAGGTTAATAGTGAAGCTATTGGTTTCATTTCTAATTTTTTTTTAATGTATGATTTTAATAATATTTTTTTTAAAATAACATCGTTTAGTGCAGTGGCACATATAATATAGTATGGAGTTTATATTTTTGTAGCATTTTTAGAAAACATTCCATGTTCAAAAAAGTGTAAGCAATTCCGACAGTAGAGACTTAGTAATTATTTATAAATTTTATCAAAGTTAAAACTGATCATATTCATGCTCTTAATTCAAAACTAACAACAATCATTGATTTATAAATAACTCACCTGGTAACACTTTTCGCAGTATCGAAATAAGGGATTATTGTTTCTGTTATTACATTGAACACAAGTCCAGTAGTCTGCCTTTCCAATTTCACTGTCGACAGTGCTACGCGAGTTGTCGCTGTCATCTGCAAAACCTATATCTGACTCATTGTAAATTGCAGCTATAACTCCCATTGCTACAAAATTCTGAAAAAAGTATTGTATTTTCAATTGACATATGGATAATGAAAATTCAGATAATTAGTATTAAAAAGAAATCGAAATGAAAAGTTCACCTCTGGATCAGAAGATGAAGTTCCATCGAACATTGGATTTTCTTCTTCGGTAGTAGATGCGACTTCGTATTCTAATCTTACAGAAATATCATCATCACTACTACTGTCATTAGAATGATTCGAAGTATCCGGGGTGTCTTGAGCAAATTCTGTTAAGAAAAAATAAAATGCTTGATAAGTACAATTAATTGGCTTTAGAAGCACTTCATTACTCAAAAGTTTTATATTCCAAAGAATTCACGTTTTAAACATTTTGAGATCTTATTATGAAAAATAAAAGATTTATTTTAATTTAAGATCTCACCAGTCTCATTTCCTTGCACAGTATAAATGGATTCGTCATCCTCACTCGTTGGTAAAGGTGATTCTGACTCGAGAGTCACATAATAAGAAATCCTCGTTCTCTTTGAATGATGCTCTTCTTCTAGAACAAAATTTTCTGTAACTAATCATTTTCTTTCTGGATGTATAAAATTCTAATCGCAGCTATTTAGTCACATACTTTAAACTACTGTTATCTCCAAAAAATGTGCATTAAGTAATTGGTATTGTATATAAACTCAAAGGCATATTTAATTGCTTTATTTAAATCACAATAGAAAGGTAAAATGCACTAATTAAAATATCCCACAAAAGTCATAAAAGCCAAATTCATAGGAAACTGATAATTTGCATGTAGTTTTTAAATTCTAAAATTAATCCTCATCTAAAGATATTTTGTACTACTCTTTAAAAGAATAACTAATTATAATTAGTTTTAATGAAGAGTAATCAAACATTGGATTTTAAATTATTATAAAAATTTGAAACTGCAGTATATGTTTCCTTAGTAAGTAACATAATTTAATGGAACGCAGATTGTAACTTTATAAAAAAGCAGTATAAGTAAATAAAATCGAGTGTGAGAAAACCTGTTGTAACAGGTTTAGCTGAGTAAACTATAGAGTATACAGTGGTCACCTAATCTGCATGTTTTCAGTCAGCTGTGATTATCATTGCACTGAGTTATCTTTATATAAAAGCTTGTGGAAATATTTCTATTGAGATTACTTTGATAAAATAATTAGTAAATATTTTGCGATTTTAGAATAAAATGCTCAAACTACTTACCATCTTCTGAGCCTTTCCGCTTCAAACAAGCAGGAGTTCGCACACCTACAATTGTAAACGATAATGTGAAATAATTCACAAACACAAAAAATATTCACATTCGTAATTATAATACATACCGGCAGGTGAATTAAGAATAATGCTCATTTTTAGATGTAACAGACGAACTTGAATTGACTCGAATGAACTCAATGAACTAGAATATAGAGTTAGAACGATACGCAGCAACACGAAGTTGAGTGAGAGTGAGTGACTACAGTGTAGTGAGTTGTGTTCAAATCACCAAACAACACACACGACTCTGGAAACTCAAGAGCGTCATTCACGAACGCTGAACCCTAAACAATTTTCGAAAAATATTTATTTTTAACACTTGAAATTATTTATTTACAAGCAGAAAATTAAATGTCATATGAAACGATATAAAAATAAAAATATTTGAAACTACAAAAAATAGAATCGAATAATATTATAAATTTTGACACAAATTTTCTAAAATTTTTATTTAAATAAACATTAGGTGTATCAGTTGTATATTATTTGCTATATTAGAAACCTAAAAGCTAATCCCTTAATTGGGAATAAAATTACTTGACTAATTCTTGGTTAAATCAAATTCAGGTTGTTTTACATTACTATTAAAAAATTTTAATTTAAAAATTCTGCAGAATCTAAAATAAATAATTAAAGTGTAAAAGATATGAACATGCTTCAAATCTCAAAGAATGTTTGATTTTTTTGGATAAGTCGGGCCCCTTAAAATTAAATTCTCTTACTTCACCCCTGATGATTCAAGGTCCTTTATACGAGATGCGCAATGGAATACGCACCACGTACGCACGGTCGCACGGATGACAACTTGTCTTGTCTTGTGTGCAGTAGTAGTGAAAATTCCGGTCTGTGCCATACCCTGTGCCTGTCTAGCCAGACACGCGAACGGTATGCTAACATTAAAATTCATAGAGAAATGCCTTTCACAGAGGTTCTCATCAGTTCTTAATTCCAAAATCAGGAAATGAATGGATGTAAGTAGATGATCCGGTAAAAACATAGATTGCTGGAGTCCCTTTGAGACGAAATTATAGCAGAAAATCATAAGTTATAAGCGATCAGCGTTGCCAGACCGTACCATAATTTTGACTCTTGTACTATGTACCATCCCTCCTATACCATACCTCTTAAATGTACGATAATTTAAAAATATTTCTATTTTTCATTTAACTGAAAGGAAATGAAGACAAAAGCAGAATAGCCATTATCCAAGGAGAATGGTTTTTTGCCCTATATGAAGCATGTTTGAACAATCAATCATTTTTTTAAATGAAGGCTGAGTAGAGTTAATTTTCATGTCATTTACAAAAAAAAAAAAATCCAAAGACAATTACATATTAATAAGTTGTTTTATAAAAAAAAATGTTCTATAATAAAAGAGTTACTTTAAGTAAATGTTACAAAATACAAAGACTTGAAAAAGTAGAAACTGTGTTATAATTATTACTAAAAAAGTTTTATTAAAACATAATATTATTATATTTATTAACAACAAGTTATTAACATTTTATTTATGAAAATATTAAACTTTCAAGTATTTGAAGATATATTAATTTGAATTTCGCGCCGCGCATGCGTTTCGCAAACATGTACCATAGTGTACGATAATTTTAACATGCCGATTCCATAATTTCGCTCCGTGCGTCTGGCAACGCTGTAAGCGACGGATGAAGCAGTTGATTTATGTGCATAAAGGATAAAGATGCAGTCCCATGGAAGCGTAATCGTAAAAAATTTGTTTCAATAATAGAAACCTTTTGTTCATACTTGTATATTCAAATAGTCTTGTAAAATATATTACGTATTATCAAAAAAATGTTCAAAGTATTTTATTCCAAAGAAATATTACTCAATTTTACTACGTGTCAGAAAAATCTCAAGGTATAATTTTGTATTCGAAAAACTTTCCAAAGTATTTTCCTCGCACCTTTTATTTTTTAAATTTCAATCTTATGATTTATCTTATCTCGATATGAAATATTCTCCACATAATTTTTTTTTGATTTCAAATAATTTCCTTGCAAGGCTTAAAAATATATAAATCGATATTTAGTTTTGAGACTTTAAACACTTATTAAACTATAAATTTGACTAAAAAATGATTTCTCGAGTGTTTACATCATCCTAAAATTCTAAAAATTCTTTTAGATATTCACTTTAGGTAAATGTATATCAAAATATCTGGAAAATAACGCTAATGTCTTAAACTATAAATTTTGAATTTGTCGTCTGCTTCGCGCCTCTTTTACACAAAGTCGAGAGAAACAAAATTCTCGATCTTCGCTCATCAACAGCAGACAGCGTGAAATCAAAGCGAGAAGTTGTGTGCATTATTACGGCTAAGAAAGGTAAAAAAAACATTAAAAGCATTGTAATTATTATTCTGTGGTGAAATTTAAATTAGAAGGTGTAGCAATAAATACAATTATTTTATTTTTCAGCGATAAAAACGTGAAAAACATAATACCTGTCATTGAAGGCAGTACGGTGGTTCACAATTATCGGAACGTCTCCACTGATAGGTTTGGCCATTGGTAGAAGTGAGATAAAAAGTAGTTGTGTCTCACTCCAACCAATAGTCAACCATGACGGTGGAGACGTTCCGCCAATTGTGAACCACCGTACTGCCTTCAATGACAGGTATTATGTTTTACCACTTTTTATCGCTGAAAAATAAAATAATTGTATTTATTGCTACACCTTCTAATTCAAATTTCGCCACAGAATAATAATTGCAATACTTTTAATGTTTTTTTACCGTTCTTAGCCGTAATAATGCGAGGTCAGAGAACGGTCAGAGTTTTCTCTGACCGTTCTTTCACCCGAGTCCGCTAGGGATGGCTTCATATTTTAAATGCATCATAACGATAACACAACGCAAATCAAAAGATTAAAGGGGCTATACCATTGTGAACGCTGAAAATTTGGGTAATTTTCGGGAATTTTTTGGAAGAAAAGTACGCAATTAAATGTTTCGGAAAATTAAGAACATATTTGGCTATATTTGACCTATATTACATAATTTTTTTCTAGAAAAATATTGAGATCCAAGCGACTTATGCGCTGCCTTCGGAGACGTCAAAAAATTCCCTCCACTGCTGACATGATTCCGGCGTAGTTATGATAAAAAAAGATGATATAGAAGTTTGAGACGTCTCAAACCCAAACTTGTGACGAATTGTGAGAGGAAATATAAGAAGAAACTCTCATACGAGACGGAAATTTATCCCTAGATCAGGTAACGAAAGAAGACAATAGAAGCAATTAATAGTACCTCTATAAACCGAAGGACTTTTATACCTCAGTTCGGGATGAAAATTAAATGCATAGAACACTTGACACAGACGAAAATTTTATGACTTCCAGGTTAATGAAAAATGTTCGTAAAAAACTCTTCTCATATTTTAAACCTACATGTGCGAAGTCCGCAAAGATTGCATATATGCTATAAGCCGAATGGTCCCAAATTTTTGTCGGCCAGCTCGAAGTCTAACCCAAAAGCAGGTTGTTGGTCGTGAAAATAGAGGCAATAAACCGTACGTGCGGCGTACTCACAATTCAAAATTGATCTTATCCTTAATTACCTCAGAGGATTGAACATCATGGAGTTTTTTCGCAAAACACATTATATGATTGTAATCCCTTCTAGAAATAATCGATTGGACACGATTGGATTCAATAGATCCAATTGAGAACGATTAAGAAACACGATTGGAAACAATTAAATTGATTGATTTCTATTGTGTTTCTTAATCGTTCTCAATTGGGTCAATGGATTCTAATCGTGCCCAATCGATTATTTCTAGAAGAGATGTCACATATGAGAACGCGACTTGTAGAATGCCCATAAAGTGGCTGTAATTTAAATAAAAAAGAAATCTGAAGTATTGAATTCGAATCAAGCATACTGTTTTGGGAAAGTAATAGAGTAAAAAATTCTGAATACTAAGTATGTTCTGATTAATCTTTTATGAGCAATGATTTAGAATGACTGCTCAAATTTCTCATAAATATTTTTAAAAACGTCAGTTCCTTACATGCAGAAAGTATGATTTTACATCATACTTCATTTATATGCATTTCTGGGTGAGTTACGTTACTTTTTGTAAAAGTAACAAGTTGAAATAAAGTTACTTTCCGAAAAAAGTGACTTTCTAAACTTAAAGTTACTAGAGAACAAATAGATCGAGTCATCAAAGTGTTTTACAAAAAGAATAAATGATGAAGCAAGCATTGGTAGCTTGAAACAGATTGCCGATATTATACACAAAATTTCCCAATCGTAAGCAATAAATTGACTTAGTAGACGGTCGAAAAAAATATGACGGCCTCCTATTTTTTCAACTTTTAAACCTCTAATTGATAGAGAAAATCTTGACGAAGCGAATGAATCGTATAAGAAAGCTCGTGTCGAATGGGAAGTCGGTTTTTTATGCAAAAAAAAAAAAACATAAAATAGACTCTTATTTCAGATTACTTTTTTATTAAAATTACAGCTACTTTATGGGCAATCCACAAGTCGCGTTCTCATATGTTGCATTACACTCATATGTTGTACTTTGCGAAAAAAACTCATGATATTCAATCGCATGAGTTCATGAAGGATAAGATCAATTTTGAATTGAGAGTACGCCGCACGTACGGTTTATTGTCCCTCTTGTAATGATCCACTACCTGATTTTGGGTTCGACTTCGAGCAGGCTGACAGAAGTTGTTGGACCAATTCGTCTCATATCTGAGACGCAGAAATTCTAATTTCTTGCAAGTTAGACGAATGTATGCAACTGCAAAAATAGCTTTCTTATACGATTCATTCACTTCGTGAAGGTTTTCTCTATCAATTAGATGTTTAAAAGTTCACACAATAGGAGGCCGTCATACATATAAATGAAGGATGATGTAAAATCATACTTTCTGCATGCAAGGAACGCACGTTTTTAAATATATTTATGACAAATCTTTACAGTCATTCTAAAGCATTGCTCATAAAAGATTAATTAGAACATACTAGTATTCGTAATTTTTCACTCTATTACTTTGCCAAAACAGTATGTTTGATTCGAATTCAATACTTCAGATTATTTTTTCATTAAAAATACTGCCACTTTAAGGGCATTCCACAATTCGCGTTCTCATATGTGACATTACACTCATATGATGTGTTTCACGAAAAAACTCTATGATGTTCAATCTCATGGGTTAATTCGGGATAATATCAATTTTGGATTGAGAGTACGCCGCACGTACGGTTTATTGCCTCTATTGTCATGACCAACAACCTGCTTTTGGGTTCTAGTTCGAGCTGGCCGACAAAAATTTAGGACCATTTGGCTTATAGCATATATGCAATATTTGCGGACTTCGCACATGTAGGTTTAAAATATGAGAAGAGTTTTTCACGAACATTTTTCGTTAACCTCGAAGTCATAAAATTTTCGTCTGTGTCAAGTGTTCTATGCATGTAATTTTCATCCCGAACTGAGGTATAAAAGTCCTTCGGTTTATAGAGATACTATTTATTGCTGCTATTGTCTTCTTGCGTTATCCGATCTAGGGATAAATTTCTATCTCGCATGAGAATTTCTTCTTATATTTCCTCTCACAACTCGTCACAAGTTTGGGTTTGAGACGTCTCAAACTTCTATATCATTAAAAACAGTCTGTTTTCTAGCGTATAAAATGGTCGTTTTTTCAATGCCAAACCGTCAATTTTCATCCAATCAGAAATATTTTACGTCATTGTAGAGTAATTATATTCAATAGTACTCCGTAAAAATTTCAAGTCAATCCGATAATTGCTCTTTAAGTTACAATGTCAGCAAATTTGAAAAATCTCATTTCGAGAAAAACGCGTTTAAAGGTGTAACTATCGATTTTTGCAAAATAAAATGATATTTACCATAAAAACTGTTAATCAGCTATACCTGGCCCATACAATTAACTGTTGAAAAAGGCACAACAAAAAATCGATTTTTTGAAAGTGTCACACTGGTATAGACCCTTAAAGGGCATTCTGCATTTTCGGCAACCGTGCAACGATGTTTTGTAGGTTAGGAGTTTAAATCTTAAATGCTTTAAGCCGAAGACAGGCTAAGATTAACGAAAATGTCGATTGGTGATAGTAATTACCATAGACCTAACAGGAAAATACATCGAACCAGACTATTTTCTCTGAAAAAGTGTTAAAGAGTGATTGAGAACGCTTGGGGACATAACAGAACGCGACTTAAGGTGGCTTGATCGTTTGGTGTCGTATGAAGTGAGGGGCACCGTGGGGGCACGTGTTACATAAATGCTCATTGCTACTTATTTTTTTATTAATCATATATATTATAGTAACATCTGAGTAGAAGGGTAAGAAATCGCGGAAATGTCCCCGGAAAAAAGCGATAGTAAAAAATTATTAGTTTCACCTCGAAGCGATTTCTATATTCTGTACCTTTTTCGCAATTTTCTCTTGATTGAAGTCGTTAACCCATTGTTTTTATAATACTAATAGATTCCTCGAAATCGAAAGTACTAGTATATATTTAATTTATGGGGACTTGTGATTTTTTCCGGAGTTTCGCCGATTTTGACGAGGAATCCCATAAGACTACGTGTTAAACTGAAATTTTTTCGGCAATGACATCGTCAACCACGGTATTTCTTTTTTCCATATGAATCTAAAATATTTTATTAAGATAATCTCTATGTTTCAGAGCAGTCTATAATTTTTTTCAAAAACGATCAAGCCACCTTAAAGAATATATTGTAAATGATCAGTCAATGCTCAGAGCACAAAAAGGTCGGGCATATTCTCGAGCATATGCTCGTGCTCTCGAGAAATTCTCCGAGCATTTAAAACTTTTAGAACACTAAAAGGGACCTAAGGCTGCAAGGCATGATTTTACATACAAATACAAATACTTTGCAGCTTAACTCCAGACGAAATAAATTAGATAGAAATTTTTGGATTCGTCCATTGGAAAGAACTCTTAGGAATTACGAACCAAAACTGCAGAGTACTAATTTTATTTAAATGTGCATTTTTGTTTACTCCATTCAATCCAAGTAAGAACAATTGATACTTAGGTTGTCCTTGTTAGCATTAATTCAAGTCGGTTCAATTTTAAATCATTTTCATAAATTGTGTGTAATCGATCATTTCTGTGAAGGATAACTCGCAACTGAAAACGATTCAAATCAATTAATAAAACGTTACTCCAGCCAAAATTTAAAACGATTGAACTTTTAATCTTTCTAAATCGTTTAAATCTCGACCAATCGATTATTTCTAGAAAGAGAGCTCTCTCTTACTTTTATAACTTTCTACTTAAATTTTCATCGAACTTTACCTTTTCTCTACTTTGCGTTTGAGTTGAAATAAGCATATACGTTAAAAGTAGTCTCAAAGTTAGCTATAAATGTATACAAATGAAAGAGAAGGGTCATATAAATCAGAATTCACAGAGGCTTTTAGTGAATACTCATCCTCAATTTAATGCTCTCAGTGGTTTCATTTTTTGTGGGTGTGATAAGTACATTTTGTTGGGTTCTCCCTGGCGGATCCAGTCCAGTGAACGGCCAGCGAATTAGCTGACCGTTCACTAACCATTCGCTGGCTGACCTCGTAATGATGCTTTTATACCTCTCCGGCTGCGGGCCGAGTAATGCATCTAGAGTACTCTATCGGCACATTCCGTTGCTCAACAAACAGGATTCAACAGAATGGACCAATCAACTTTTATAGATGAATTTGCCAGCCCGCAGCCGGAGAGGTATAAAAACACCTTAATAACATGAATAAGAAGAGCATAAGAGACATTTAAATTGTTTTAATTATGATTCTGCGGTACATTTTAAGTTTAAAGGTACTGAAATTATTACAATAATTTTATTTTGTAGCGTTAAAAACTAAAAAAACATAATATCTGTCATTGAAGGCAGTGCAGTGATACATCAATTACCATGTCTCCACTCTCACTGCACTGCCTTCAGTGACAGATGTTATGTTTTTCTAGTTCTTCAACGCTGCAAAATAAAATTATTTTAATAATTTCGATACCTTCAAACTCAATATGTATCGCAGAATCATAATTAAAACAATTTAAATGTCTTTTATGCTCTTCTTATTCATATTATTACGAAGTCAGCGAATGGTTAGAGAAACGGCCAATTCAGTTGTAATCTTCAATTATTATCTTGTATATTGGCTGTAGAATCTATCGCATCACGAATGTCTTTCACATTCAGATTAATAGGTTCAAAAATAAAAACGGCTTCAGCGAGTTCTAGAAAAATTCCTGCCAGATGTTTATTTTGAAATAGAAGGTTACCAATATACCCCTGAAACATTGAAAAATGATTCATATATTTCTGTGCATGCTTTCTACCACTGTTATTTAAAAAAAGGAATGCAGTCCAACCTTGATAAGAGCTAGTCCTCGGGGGTGTAAGGGAAAATTTTCTAGGGAAACCATGTTTCCACTATTTTGCGTCAAGTGTGGAGTTTGCGAGTGCGCAAGTATATCTGTTTGAGTCCGTTACCTCGATAAGAGATTCTATAAACATTCATGTTCATTTTCATGTAAATTCCAGAATAAGTTCACATCTTTGTGGAAAATATCAACTTCAGTTTTAATGAAAACTTTAAAAATTAACAAAATAGATATTTTGCAAAAGTCACGTTCAAAAATTCTAAAAAGGCGATTGAAACAGGGAAAAAACTGGCAGTAGCACGCTAGCTCTTATTGAGGACTGGGACAGGACAGCGCCCTGATTCATGTTTAAGGCCATGTTTTACTTATCCGACCCCTACCTTACCGACCCTTTTTTTCGCCCTTCGCATTTCCACATCAATTAAGATATCGATTTAGAATTTCCATTAAGTAAAAAGCAGTAAAGAACGTTTATCTGGTACACAATTTTTGTTCCATAATTATAAATATTTAGGAACAGATAAACGTTATTTAGTACTTTTTGCTTAATTATTTAGTTTTAACTCGATATCTCATTTCGTGTGGGAATACGAAGGGCAAAAACAAGTATCGGTAAGGTAGGGATTGGATAAGTAAGACATAGCCTCAAGGACACGTGATACTTGAGAAAAGTAGCAAGTTCATGTGAACAATTTGGTTCCAATTTCTACTTGTTTGTTCACAATTACAAGGTACGTCCGTGTGAAGAAAGTAGGAGCTTTCTTCACACGGACGTACCCTGTAATTGTGATAGCGTGTCCGATCTGAGCAGATCTGAGCACACTGCATGCTAGTGCGTACACACATGCGCTGTCATGCGCTTGCCATGCTGAGACAAATACAGCCAAAAGCCTCTTTGAGTGTTTGTTAGCTGTACTTATGTTGACATTTCTGAGTGAATTTTTAACCATGTTCTATAAATCGTGAGAATTAATATGAATTGAGTGACAGATGATTTACTGTCCGCTGCTATGGAAAATCAACGAAAGAATCGCACGGTGCACGGTTTGCCCCGTAAGCAGTAACAAAATGCACTGTATGACCCGCTAGTAGAAAAAAAAATGATGCCCATTTGATGAATAAAACGGTGCACGTTAGGAAAGAGAAAACATCAGACTAAACATTATGTTCTGCAAAGTGAAGCATGATGTCAGAGGATCAACTTGACAAGTTTTAGTTCACGTGCACTGCGTTTCTATGGACACATTGCACTGTTTGAAAATTCAATTTTTACTCTAACAAAGAGGGTGATTTATTGTAAGCAATAGTACAAACATGGAGATTAGATATAAGGAGACCAATCTTCATATATCCATTCCCGAAATGAAGTTCCGCCAAGTACATAGTTACAAAACTTCCCGATGAGGGCATGTGTGTTCCCTGGGTGCTAAATGGCGACGCCGAATACATGATGTCAAAATATTTATCTTATAAAGTGATGATCAAATTGGAGGTACTTTTTCCAATAGGGTTTTATTGATATGTCACGCGTGACTACTGTCAAACTAAATACACAATTTTATTCAGTTTTTATTTACATTTCATCATAGAAAGACTTACGCCTCAATAACGTTTACAAATCGTACAATTATATTACGAAAATGGACGCTCTGTGAAAAGTGTTTATCGCGCGCTCAGGCCAATTTATGGTGTACATAATCGTCCTACCGAACGCACTATTCGGCATACCATCGGCAAACTCGAGAATAATTTCACATTATTGGATGATACTCAACCGATTCGACCACGTACAGCCCGAACTGTAGATAATATTGCGGCTGTAAATGAGAGTTTTGCCGAAGACCCGGAAGAATCGATTTGGCGCCGATCTCAAGAACTTTGCCTATCTTATGGCACTACTTGGGCGATTTTTGATGTCGGAAATTGAAGCCCGTAATCTCCACGACATTTGGTTCCAACAAGACGGCGCTACATGTCATACAGCCCGTGAAACAATGGATTTACTGCGTAGTCGTTTCGGTGAGCAATTTATTTCTCGGCTCGGACCGGTGGATTGGCCTCCAAGATCGTGTGATATCACACCTTTGGACTTTTATTTGTGGGGGTATGTAAAGTCTAAATGTTTTGTGGATGAACCAGGTACTATTGAGGCATTGGAAGCCAACATTACTGAAGTTATTAGCGAGATACCGACCGAAGTCCTCGAGCGAGTCATTCAAAATTGTTGTTTACGGATGAACGAATTAAAGCGCAGTTGCGGCCAACAGTTGAAAGGGGTTATCTTTAAAAAATAAATGTCGTGAATGGCTTCACACAAAAATAAAAAAGATTGCTCTATCAATTTGAATTTTCGTTGTTTTATTTCAATTTAAAATCCTATACCTCTAAATTGATCACCCTTTATTTATTAGATTTTTATAAACCGTGAATGCCGCCATTTTGCACCCAAGGAACACACGTGCCCTGCTCATCGGGAAGTTTCCTAAGTACTTGGCAGAATTTCATTTCGTGTTTTGTGAAGTATGGCCATAAGAGATTGGTCTCCTTATATCTAATCTCCATGAGTACAAAGATGCTTATTTAATGAATTCAATGCGAGACATTTTTTTAAAAACAATAATCATCAATCCGATTTCCAACATCTTGGTGCTTCTTTATTGAATCTTAATTTTGAAGCTTGATAATAAGAACTATTGTAAACAGAATTAAAAGATTCTTACTCATTTGTTATTCGACTTTAAACAGCATTTGGTTTATATAATTTTTAAATTGTTCAAAAAAGAGGATAGGTGTCGAAGAAAATTTCTTTGAATTGCTTGATTATATTGGATCTATAACTTAATTCGTGCGGTTTGCTAAGAGATGGCGTAACTTGATTATTATTCCATTGTTCCAATATTCTGAACATGCGTTTAACGAGAGCAATAGCCAAAAAACCTCCGGAATATGCGACCAGACGCGAGGTAATAATTTTCCATCATGACAACGCTCGGCCCCATGTTGCTATTTCGGTTAAGAAAAATTTGGAAAACAGTGGATGGGAAGTTTTACCCCACCCGCCTTATAGCGCAGACCTTGCCCCTTCTGACTACCATTTGTTCCGGTCGATGCAGAACGCCCTCACTAGAATACGATTCACATTAGAACAGGGTATCAAAAATTGGCTTGATTCATTATTGGCCGCCAAGCCGGCGCAGTTTTTTTGGGATGGAATCCACAAATTGCCAGAAAGATGGGAAAAAGTCGTAGCTTCAGATGGGCAATACTTTGAAAAATACTATTGTACATGTTTTTCTTAAATTAACGTTTAAATTTTGAAAAAAACCGCACGAATTAAGTTATAGATCCAATAAATAGATGAAGTTCTCAACATTATGTACTTACAGTATCATTATTTAAGCTATGGAAAGTTATATTACATATAACAATGTAATAACCATAATCATCAACGAAAGCAAAATAGTCCTTGGAATAGTTTTGGTTATTCTGCAACACATATTAAACATTTCCTCGTCATTAGTTTCCCAAAAAAATTAATAATCTATCAGCGGTACTTGGAAACCAAGTTGCATGTGATACATGAAGAAAGAAAGAAAAGATTATTTGGCATTGTACTGATCCAGACCTACATTATACTACTTACACTATAAGTGGACAAAAATTTTTTTTTTCAAAATTGACCAGGATTATTGTGCCGTTTTTCCTGAAAGAAGGTCTGCATTAAAAAGTATTAATTCTCGATTCCTATCAATTCTTTTTCCGACTGTTATTTTTTATTCCGCAATCAGAAATTGAAGTGCTTAATATATTCATTCCTTTTCACGCCAAATAAATATCAAATAAAGAACGATTAGCCATCGCTTCAAATTTGGGCTGAGGAAGATTTTTTCTCTTCCTTCAAATATTGTCTGAAAGAACCGTAGAAGTTCGATACGAGATTTATCAAAAATCCTAGCCATTAAACACTTTGAATACCAACCTTCAACAATCACAATTTAATGTACAATCGTGTTATATTACGAGCCTAGTATCATCAAAGTAAGAAAATTCTTATTTTTTAGCTGAGATATGCAAGATACGAAATCGTGTTAGTATACAAAATTGTTTGCTTGAAACAGGTCTATCTAGTTTTATCTACGCATTTTTTACAAAGTTGTGATTTTAAATCAGATTCATGTAAAAACTCAGCTAATTTATTCCCTTTTAATTCGCGAGTCCTGCTTTCTTCCTTTTGATAGTGAATACACGGAAAAAATGTTGTTCCAGAGGAATTATCGAATTTATTCCGAAATGGTGAATGTGAGAAAAATTCGGTAACAATCACGGACCTACTTGATTATAAATACTGATTGAATTTTCTTCGCCTTCTTTGGAGCGAATTCTTCCCTTCCAGTCCATTGTTTTGGCTGTTCCTTCGTCTCAGGTGTGAAGTGATGGCGTGTCATCTATGGTTATAAATCAACACAAAAAATCGGCTTTATTAATGTAAAACATCTCCAAACACCCGATCACTATTAATAGCTGTCAAACAAATACTGAACAACGTAGCATCTTCAAATTTCTAACTTTAGCCTTATAAGATTGACACTTTCAACCATCAGAATCATTTCATCGATAACTTCTCAATTTTACAGATTTTACACCAACAAATTTAAAATTATTGGGTTGGCAACAAAGTCATTTCGTTTTTTTTTCATGATTTTCAAAGCAATTTTATTAATGCGAATAACAAACATTAATCAATTATGTATTGACCATTTTGTTTTATAACCTTGTGCCATCTTTCAGTAAGCTTCATAATTCCGCTTTCGTAGAGAGTTTGGTTCTTAGAGGCAAAAAACTGAATCAACTCATTTTTTACAGCCTCATTTGTATTGAATGTTTTTCCATTCAAATGGTTTTTAAGTGAACGGAATAAATGATAATCGGATGGTGCAAGGTCAGGACTATACGGTGGATGAGGCATCACTTCCCAGCCTAACTTCTATATTTTTTTGCGAGAGACCAAAGATGTATGTGATCTGGCGTTATCCTGATGAAAGATGACGCCTTTGCGAGTTACCAGTTCTGGCCGCTTTTCTTTTATTTCTTTGTCCCATTTCATTAGCTGACAACAATAGACATTCGAATTGATAGTTTGGTTCCTTGGGAGCAGCTCAAAATAAAGCCATAAATAAGCTCATAAATAAACTTTCTTTTTCGCACGACGTTATCGTAAACAACCCATTTTTCATCACCCGTTATGATTTGCTTTAAAAATGGATCGGTTTTGTTACGTTTCAGCAGTGAATCGCGCATGGAAATTTGTTTGGTGAGTGGAATTTCGTTCAATTTGTGAGGAACCCAAATATCGAGCTTATTAACATAACCAAATTGTTTTAAATGTCTTTCAACCCATGTATGTGATATGTTAAACTTCTCTGCGATCTCTCGTGTCGTACTACGACAGTTATTTTCTATCATTACTTTTATTTTGTCGTCGTTAACTTCAGTTGGGCGTCCAGAGCGTCGTGCATCTTTGAGATGAAAATCTCCGGAACGAAAACGAGCAAACCAATTCTGGCACTGGCGTTCTGTTAATGATTTTTCACCATAAACATCATACAACTTTTTACGAGCTTGCACTGCGTTTTTACCTTTTCTGAAGTAATAAAGTAAAATTTGACGAAAATGAAAGTCTGGAATCATCATTTCAAGTCAATGCAAAACAATAAATAAATAATAAAACTTGAAACTTTTTTTTTTACTGAATAATCTATGAAACGTCAACTGTCAAATACCATATACGGTCTGAAGTTTGCAATGAAGAAGAACGACTTCGAACAACTGAAGTCATCTAGCGTAAAAAAGCGAAATGACTTTGTTGCCAACCCAATATTACAGCCGTAAGGCAATGTCGTTAGGCGATATAAAGAGGTATTCCTGTGGACAAAGAGATGTCGGGCGCCTGTGTAGCTCAGTCTGTTAGAGCAGTCGACCGGCAATTGAAAAACGCGGGCATAAATCCCAGCAAAATTTGAATATACAATTATTTTTCTTTATTTAAAAAGTAATGATCATCCACAACTAATAAAACGCGAATCTCTGGTAAATTTCAATTAGTGTTATTTATTTAAATTTAAAGAATTTGAAATTTTTCTGTGGAAAAAAAGACGCTTTCGACTGCGCGTCGGCAACGTATCCTATCTGATACGTGACTAGTGATTCTCCGATAATGTAGGCAGTGGCAGAAATTTCCAACTCGACTAATCAATTTGAAGCTATTTATTTAATAATATTTAATCGATTTGCGATTTTTATTCGAATGTTGATGCTCCAATATTGAAAACAATTATTTATAACCCAAGGCCCAAAAAAATGTATAAAATTTATACGTTATAATTTTATTATATTTACAAATGATCCTCGATTACGGATGAGAATAAGTCAGTAAAGGACACAATGAATAGTAACGTAAGACAGATTTGATTTCTTTAAAATTTTGAAAGTTCATATAAACAGCTAAAATCTAAGTCAATTACATTTATTAACAATGAAATTAATGAATGAGGAACAGGCTAGTTGACTGAATAAAAAAGAGAATGACACAGAGAACCTTGGTACCTTTGAAAATCTTGTAGGTGAGCTTTACATAGGTTGATGGGTGATGATCCCTTCACAGTAGAGAGTAGTGGAGCAGACTGATGATTCCCACTGGTCAGAGAAAGAGACGGAAATATAATCCTTATAAGTATGACTGCAATAAGACGATGATCCTTCTACTGAGTCTGAGATCTTTTCAAAGGTCTAAAAGGAGGCCACGATGACTTTTACGACTACCAAACTTGAATTTTAAATTGTCACTGTCAAATTTTATGATTTCAAACTAAGCGATTCCTGGAGTTAAAATCAAAGAAGCCGCACTTTTCTTTTGTCGCGAGACCGGCGATAATTTGAAGGAAAAACTCAACTGACGAACTGGACAAAAATTAACTGCTCGCTCTTGTTTTGGGCCTCTTATATTTTTCTTTGCTAATCGCCAGTTTGCATCTTACGTGAGCTAGTCATGTTTTCATAGAAAAGAAATGTGTTCAACAATAATTACCGAAATTTCAGTTAAAGTTAAAAGTGATTATTACGAATGAGATTCAGAAAAAACATATCAGAGTTCAATGCTTTTCAAGAAAAATTTAACTGAAATTTCGGTAATTATTTTTGAACAGTTCCAGTTCCTTTACTGAAAAGTTATTGAGCAGTCACCGAATTTCGCAGGTAAAGAGCGAGTGTCATGATGAGAATGTATTCCTCAAAGTTTTCTTAAGGGGAGTCGGACATTGTATCCCCTAGCGGACACAGTCAAGTGAACATTCAGCGAATTCGCTCACTAATCACTAACTGTTCGCTGATCATTCGCTGACCTCATATTAATATGGAAAAAAGAAGCATAAAAAACATTTAAATTGTTGCTATTATGATTCTGCGGTACATTTTAAGTTTGGAGGTATCGAAGTTGCTACAATCATTTTTTTTGCGTTGAAATACTAAAAAATCATAATACTTGTCATTGGAGGCAGTGCAGTGGTTCATCAATTTCCATGTGTAGACCGTCCGGATTGACCAATTTTATTGATGAAACACTCCACTGCCTTCAGGTATTATGGTTTTTTAGTTTTTAACGATAAAAAATGAAATTATTGTATTAACACGTTCCGTGACGGATCGATTTTTAAAGACCTTCTGTTCAGGCCTCAGCGGGGGTCGTATACGCCCCATGCGGCACGGAACGTGGTAACTTTGATACCTACAAACTCAGAATGTACTGGAGAATCATAATAGCAACAATTTTAATATTTTTTATGCTCCTCTTTTTCATATTATAACTAGGTCAACGAACGGTTAGTGAATCGCGAGAGAAAATTTCCTAATACTCAATGACCCTTTTCTATATCACTATAAGTGATATCTTAAAAAAAAATTAATTTAATTCCTTTTGATTCCCTGCATAATTTAACGAGGGGATTTTAAAAATTATATTTGTGACAAATGTTCAAACTTTGATCCTCAGAATTTTTTTTTAAAATTACACATAGAGCTGAATAATTTTTCAAGGAAATAATATTTCGGGAACCCCTTCATTAAAAGTAATAGAATAAAATGAGGAATCGAATGATAATAAGTTTTTTGATACATCTCTTATAGTTCCTGAGAAAATGTACATTTTATGTTGAAAATTACAATTTTCCGTTAACTGGATAAAAATTAAGGAAATACGAGGTGTGTTTAGAAAATAACGGGAATTTTTTAATTTCGCAGGTTTGGAGAATCCTACTGTTAATTTTTTTTTATTATGTTGGTATACTTACCCCTGAAGTATGATAAAATCTTCAGATATATTCATTGTTTACTTTGTCTGTGGCAGCCGCTAAGGTTAGACGTGTTTTTATGAGCTCGGCGATTTTCGTTTGTCAAATGAAATGGATTAAAGAATTTGTATCACATTTTAGAGTAATGACTAATGAAATTTCTAAAAATGCCTTGAATTTTAAAATTAAAAATTTATTATTGTGAGAAAATAAAAAAAAAAATACAAGAAAACTTCTAATATTTAGTACAATTGAGGGTCCGTACGCAATAACTGACGGGATACTCGGTTTTGTATTCCTTGCTTCCCATTCGAGATAAAAAGACACGAAAAGTAATCTGCAACTCAAAAGTTGAAAAAACCACCCGAAAAATATATAATCATATAGAGCTCAATAAAGAGCAAAATTTTGGTGAAGAACAGGTTTTTGTGCGATTTCAACTTTGTGAAAAAAAATATAAACTCCAAATTTTGACGAGCGTAATTCAATGCGGTTTTCAAAATAAACTCACCGTAACTTCCTTTCATTTTAACGAAATAACTTGAAATTGGAATCCCAAGCATATTATACTCTGTCGATGAGTACGGAATTCGATTCATACATAAAAAAGTTAACTGTATAACTAAAGGGTTTTCCAACAGGGAAAAACAATTTTATCTATGAATAAAACACAGAAATATTTGAGATATTGAGTTCAAATTTATTGTGGGTGTAGTGCAAGCATTACATTTTATAAATGAAATTCGATATCGGTCATATGACCACCACGAGCCCGTTTACAGTCACTTTTTGCGGATGCAACGGTGTCTCAAGAAGCACATTTGGGTTTTTTGCTGACCAATAACGCGTATTTTGCATATTAACAAAGCCATTGACCCAGAAATGAGCTTCATCGCTGAAGATGATTTTTCGATGAAATTCTTCATTTTCTTCAAGCTTTTACAGAGACCAATTGGAGAAGTTTCGGCGTTTCAAATGATTAAGTGGCTTTAGTTCTTGAGTCAATTTAATATTGAAAGCATGTAGGCCAAGATCTTTTCGCATAATACGCTACAGTGTCGCTTGACCGATGCCCAATTCTTGAGAACGACGTGGAATCGACTGATTTGGCTCATTTTGAATCGATGCACTTACGGCTGCGATTATTTCTTCGCTTCGAGCAATACGATGTCTTTTTGGCACCGGAACGTCCAATAGTGTAAATTTGGTTTCGAATTTATCCACTATAGCACGCACAGCCTGTCGGGTGAGACGATTATTACGGCCGAAAATTGAAGTAAGCGCTCTTAAAGTTGCAACCACCGACTCAGAATTTCGGTAGTAATTTTTAATAATTTCCAAACGTTGCTGGTTCGTGAACATTATCATGATGAAAATGTTGACTTTGAATAACGTTTTGACATTGACAGTTCATTATAAAAGTTTAAGGGTGCGTTCATATAAAGATGCGAAATTGTTATGTCCCTATTGGAAAACCCTTTATATCTTGGTATTTGACAATAGTTGTTTCATACCGTGCTTTTTCACGTTCGGCGGAAACAAGTATTGAGGGAATATTAAAGTTCGAACAAATTTCCATGGAAGAGTTGTTCATAAGGGTCGAAAGAAGTTTTTTGGAAAATTTCAGATGTTTTGAGCGAAAAATGAGCGAGCATCCCGTCAGTTATTGCGTCCGGACCCTCAATTAAAACGAGTGGAACACTGACCCAATATAGTACTGCTAATTAGTATTAAAAAACTAACAATTAGTGTATGTTTGGTCGTATATCTCTACCTTTTGCCATCCTAGTACCACACCTCCTATTGACTCATCAAGATCATCCTCTAACAATGGAGCTATTGATATATACTCTGTTGCGGGATGAGATAACTTCAACTAAAATTGAATTAAATTTTTTTGATTAAAAAATGTTATAACTGAATTTTTCTGGTCTGAAATAATGTTCAAATAATTGAAGTTTAAAGCCTCGAATTTTATGTGAAATTACTCACAGTTACAAGAATAAGCTCGTTTACTCCTTGAACTTTTTTAAATTCTAGAATAGAATAAGATCTATACCCAGTACCAGGTGCAGCTAGAGATACAGCGGAGATCAAATCAGTGCAATTGGAAATTAGTTTGGAACAATCTTCAACACTCAAAACATGTTTATAATTCAGTCGAGCCCCGCCACATATGTGAGAATTATTCTTTTGGAAAGACATGAAGGAGACTTCGTTCTCTCGAAGAATATGATCTTTAATTTCTTCTTTAATAGTAATAGTATGCATGCTACCCTTACCACTTAACTGAGTTGGCTGTATCGAATTTAATTCTGTTATAACAACGAAAATATATTACATTTGATTAAAATGGCTTATTTATTTTCTAAGATTTGCTTCAGTTTCTACATATTCGTGTTTAAAATACATAAAATTTTATTTTCAAAATTTGAAAAAGGGTAGAGAAGATAAAAACGGACATAGATAGACTACTTTTAGTTTTGATAATAAAAAAAATTTCCGATATATTTTGCTAAAATTGAACTTTGTTACATCTTTGAAATCAAAAGTAGTCTATCTACGTCCGTTTTTATCTTCTCTACCATTTTCCAAATTTTGAAAACAGGACTTTATGTATTTTGGACACAAATATGTAGAAACCTAAAACCAATCAAATTTGCTAATTTCTTAAGTATCAAATGCCCTGAAGGGGGGAAGTCCATATGAACGCTTCAAAATCAGTCATATTTTAAACATGTTTTTGAAGGTGATAAAATAATTTTATGGTTTTAAATTTTTCGTCTGTCCTCTTCGGCAGGAGGTACAAAAGTGCTCTATTTATCACACATTAAACATTGATCTGAAACAAATAAATTAAATTTCTTTCTTTTTATAACATATTAGCGGGAAGGATAAACCTATAACACTAAAAAAAAAAAACATAAAATTCAATATAAAATAAGCCTTTGAAAAATAAGTTAGAATTTTGGGCTATTTTTTCGACATTTTTGAACCCCAAAAAGTATTTTATTAACGCGAAATATCTGGAATTATAAGTTTATCCTTCCGATAATAATTCAGAGAAAAGCCTCTCAAAATTTCAGACAAATCGGTCAATAACTTTTTGAGTTAAAACACGAGCAGTTTTTAAAAATACAGTTTCGAGATGATCGAGTTTAAAGTTTTAGTACAGTATAACGACCAGTTTTAGTTACATACCGATTAATCTGCAATCCCAGGTCCATACAATGGTCCCTCCGAGTCTTCAAAAAACTAATTTCAATTCAGATTACAGAAAGAAAAAAAAACGATTCTTTGTCATTTTTACATGGATTTCCCCCCTTAAGTTGAAAATAACATCTGATGATGTATAAAAACCTGCCCACCTCACGGGCACATTCTCATCGCTCGCAAATTTAAGCGCGCTATTTCATCGTCGCACTTCGCGCCCCGTTCTTTTTGGACCTCGCGCTTAGCGCTCGGTTTTATGCTTTTCGCATACATTTAAGTTTTTTTCTTATAATTTAATACTGAAGCTCAAACCAAATTTATAATAATATTACAGATGATGTGAATCAAACATTTTGTCAAAGTCACTAAATTTCTTTTTGAATTTAAGTGAAACAGGAAATTCAATTTACTTAAGGCTCTATCAGACTTAAGGAACACATTCTCATCATGACGCTCGCGCTTCGCGCTCGATTTTCTGTATACATTTCAGTAACTTTTTAATAAATTACATGATTAACATAATTTATTTATTTTCTTCCAAATATCACAAAAAGGAAGAACAATTGTAGACTTTATTCAAGGAAACGATTTTGCAGAACAACGCTAATTTCGTATCTCACATATTTTGGTGAAAAAAATGGAATTTTTTCAAAGTTTAAAATCAAAACATAAAATATATATCCTGTCGAGAAATATCTTAATGTGAATTTGTAGACCTCATTTAGGCAAATAATTTTCCATCCAAACGTTTTTTTTGTATCTCACATATTTTGCCTAAAAAATGGATTTTTTGAATTTTAATCGTATTTTTGGAATTAAAACGAAAAATATACAATATGTTTTATCAAAAACTGTGTAAGACAAAAATTGTAGATCTTTTCAAAACGAACAACTTTGCATTCTTACGTTTTTTCGCATTTCACATATTATTGTTAAAAAAATTGAATTTTGGATTTTCAATAGTATTTTTTTAAATTAGAAAGAAAAATATACATCTTATGAAAGAATGTTGCAATTCAAATTTGTAGATCTTTATGTAGAAAATAATTTTCTATGATAACTTTTTTTTTCATATCTCGTATAATTTAGCTGGAAAATGGAATTTTCATATTGACTATTTTCAAGTTTTGACATGCTATAATATTTCTAATTTTGTTTTAATCAAAGAATGGTATGAAGATAATTTGTAGAGATTTATGAGCACTGTCAAAAACCAGTATTAGAATTTTTGATTTTTTCAATAACACAAAAAATGGTCTAGCTTCCTCAATTTTGGTTGGATATGGCTGGTTAACGAACTTGTCCTTACTTTTTCGGCTCCGATAAAGTGTGCCCAAGCTCAATTCAATCTGATAATTCTATCGAGAGTTATCAAGTATACGACCTACTACAGACACAGACAAACAGACACTTTCCTAAAAACCACTTTATCTGACTCAGGGGTCTCAAAACGTAAAGATTTGATGAAAATTTCGAAAGTCATTTTTCACCTAAAACTAATAGTGTTTCATCCATGATGAGAATGTAAAAAACAACTCATTCTGAGAAAAACTATGATATATATTCTGTCAAAAAAGTACCGGGAATTGGTCATTAAAATACAGACTATTTATTATTCATCCAAATTTATTTCATCGCCTTCAAGGTAGGCCCCTCCCGAAATAATACACTTATACCAACGAATAATCCAATCATCAAAACATTTTTTAAACGCATTTTCGGGAATCGAGTAATTTGAGTTTTGGAAAGAGAAAAAGTCGGCCGGAGCCATATCAGGTGAATATGTTGGTTATTCGATGATATTCGCTGATTTTTTGGCCAAAAATTCGCTCACAATAATAGTCTTGTGAAATGGTCTTTCGGAACTAGTCGAGCACCAACGCGTTTCATGCCCAAACAATGGTTTAAAATGGTACGAATTGATTCGTGAGACACAGAAAGTTCAGCGGCTATCTCTCTTAAACTTAAATGACGATTTTCAGTCACCATTTCCTTCACTTTAGCGATGTTCACTTCAGTTGAAGACTTTGATGGCCGGTCAGAGCGAAGCAAATCTTCCACCACATCTTGACCGCTTTTGAATGCACTGTACCACTCATATGCACGTGTTTTTGATAAAGTCGATTCACCTCAAGCTTTAACATTTTCAGCGATTTCACACTCGAAAATCCATTTGCAATGCAAAATTTGAGACAAATTTTTTGTTAGATATTCTTATCCATTGGAAAAATCGCGAAACACACTTGAGATAAACTGACAACATCGAGCACTGTGAACAAACTAAATGACAAATCGCGCTCGAACTCCTCGTCAATACTGAGGACAGTGGTGCCAACTTAGCGCCAAAAAGGTTTTTGACAATCTCTTTAAGCGGGCTTTTTGAATGATCAATTCCCGTTACTTTTTTGACAGAATGTATATTTGGAAATTGTTCAACATCAGTCCTAACTTTTTTAAGTCAATTCTAAATTAAAGTATAATTTTCTAATATAATAAATTTTATAAATTGTCAATAATAGGTAAATGTAATGATGATATAAATAAGTTTATCTTGAAAATTAATAAAAAAATATATCCTCATCCTGATTAACATAGTTTCTTTAAGTTTTAGTGTGAAACATTAATCAATGTAGTCAAATCAAAAAAATATCTACATCATTTAATATTAAAACTTCTTTTAAATCAACTTTCATTGTACATAAGTACTTAACAATGCTCTTAAGTGACTAACTCATAAATATTATCACATATTTTTGTCCTCAATAGTTGTAAACAATTAATTGTGTGTTGAATTCACATACTTAGTTTAAGAAAATAAGAAATAATACTAAATGCAAGAAAGAGTAAAATTAACATCGAAAATTTGAATACATTTTATCCATGGAATCTGAACTTAAGTTTAGTGGATCTTTACCAAGTTTTACAACTCTAATAAATTTCGAATTTAGTCTGACATGAATGGCGTGAAAATTATGCATAAAACGACCTCAAGATAAAGTTTTTTCTGTCAATACTTGAATTGAGTCATATGATCTTTGAGTTTACATGCCTACGTCAACAAACGAGGAATACAATGTAGAGCGCGTTTATGAAGAGATAGATGAGCTATTGAAAGAGTTTAAAGGAACGGACAATCTTATTCCAATGGGGGACTGGAACGTGGTGGTAGAAAAAGAAAAACAGGAAGTCTAGGTAAGAGAAATGAACGCGGAAACAGGTCGGTAAAATTCTGCGCGAAACATAAGCTGGTCATAGCAAACACACTCTTTAAAAATCACAAAAGACGAATATATATGTGGACAGTGCCTGGCGATATAGGTAGATATCAGATATACTACACTTTAGTCAAACAATGGTTTAGGAATCAAGTTAAAGACTGCAAAAGCTATCCGGGCGCAGATATAAACAGGAACAAAATTTTCACAATTCAGAATATTAATCAGTATCAAATGCCACACTGTAAATCTTTCAAGAAGTAAAAAACATGCGAAAGAGGAAAATTTAAAGGTCTCATTAGTTTGTATGTTTGGGAATCTCCCCCGGTAGTCGGGGCACCGTATTGCTGTGTGAACTGTCCGTGAGCAAACGAAGGCTCGCGCGACTCTCGCCTCTATAGAAAATGCGACTTACTACGTTTCCATTTGGGACAGCAGAACTTGGCCATACCGAGAGAGTACGGGTGCCGTGCGTTTTTCGCAAGCTGAGTGGTGTACTTTATACATATGAGTCTGGAACGAATTTGGTATATCGGCTTTGCTATTTTCGCATACTGATGTCCATACGAAATTCGCTTAAATTTGTACATCAAAAGTAAAACGAATGTGTTGCGATTTGAGTAAAATCAGACTTGTGCGAAGGTAAATTTTTTCATACTCTAGGTGGGCTGGGGGATAAAATTTTGGTGATATTTTTTTATCCTATTACCAACTCTTGAACATAAATGGATATCATTCCATATAAAAGTTGGAATATTTTTAAACTTGAAAAAGACCAATGACTAAATTTCTTTTTCCAGTCAAACTACGTGGCATGCGAAAAAAACGTTATGATGCAAAATTTATTACTCGAAAAAGATCTCAAAATTTCTATTGAAACATTGTTTTACTAGAGTGTTTGATATTGACGTGATATTTCTGTGAGAGGTTGCCACTAATAACAAACGGCTATCATTGTTAACAAGTCCGATCCTTCAAACCTCTTCTGTCAAAATTTGAGCCAAATCCATTCATTAGTTTACAAGTTACAGTGTCTGAAAGCAACCAACCACCGAATTTTTTGCAAAAATGAAAAAAAGTAAATTGCGTGTGTTGATTAAACACTACTTTTTGCGTGTAAAAACCTCATCAGAAACAAAGGCCAAGCTCGATTAATATTATTTGGACTCTGCTCCGTCGTATGGAATGGTTCAGAAGTTGTTTACCCAATTTCGTTGTGGTCGTACGAGCACATTCAAGCCCAAGTCGTCCAAATAAGATGACTGCACCAGAAATGATCAATAAAATCCATCCTATTGTTTTGAATGACCCGAAAGTAAAAGTGCGTGAGATAGCTGAGATCATATCCATCTAAACTGAGCGTGTGGTCAATGTTTTGCATACATATTTGTGCATGGAAAAGCTCTATGCAAGATGGGCACTGCGATTACTCACAATCGACCAAAAACGCATTCGTGTGATCACTTCGGAGCTAAATTTGGCTTATTATAATCGCAATACATAAGAGTTTTTGTGTCGATTTGTGACGATGGATCCACCACTATACTCCGGGATCACGTAAATGGTCAGAACAGTGGGTTAAACCTGGTGAAAGTGCATCAAAGCTTCCGAAAACGCAATAATCGGCTGGAAAGGTATGGCTTGTGTTTTTTGAGATGCACATGGAGTAATCTTCATCGACTATCTTAAGAAAGGAAGGGCGATTACTGGAGCATATCATGCTGCATTATTCGATCCATTGGTTAACGAAATTAGGAAGAAACGGCCACATTTTAAGGAGAAAAAAATCCTTTATCATGATGACAATGCACCATCTCACACATCCAATATTGCACAGGCAAAAAGGCATGAATTGGGTTTCCAATCGATTCCGCATCCACCAAATTCTCCGGACGTGGCCCCCAGAAACTATGATCTGTTCCCAAACCTCAAGAGATGACTGTGTGGTAGGCGTTTTGAGTCCTATTCGAATATTTTTTGTTTTAATTTTAAAAAATAACATTTAGTCTCGTATACATTTATTTCTCTTATAATAAATGTTAACAAATATTAATTGTGATATTTCTATAAATAATTTTTTATATTATTAATAATATTAATATCAAATAAGTATTTGAAAGTAATTAAGTTCATATAGTAGAATGTATTTTTTATAAAAGTAAGAAAGAATTCAAATTTCTAGCAAAATATGTTAAAAATTACTTTTATGCAACGGAAGCACGTTTTTCGCATCATTCCGTGGGTGTTTGGTAATATTAGCAAATCAGGGAATATCTGGGTTAGAGATTTTTACCGCACTTGGACGGTAAAACTGACTTTACTAGTGCTTGTACATGCACATTTCATAAGTTTTACCCTTCAAGTACGGTAAAAATCCCCACCCCAAATATTCCCCGATTTGCTAATGTTATACCAAACACTCCCGAAATGACGGGAAAAACGTCCTTCCCTTGCACAAACACTGAGAGAGAATTGGCACAGCTAGCGCCACGAGGCGTGGCGGTGGCCGCACTTCACTGACGTCCCTATAGCACGCTAAAAAAGGACGGTAGGGGGGCGAAGCTGAGGTTTGATTGGCGCGCTCTCAGTTTGCACACTGGCTGCGCTTTTTTCGCGCGTTGGCGACCGATGTGTGCACACGAATCAGACGCTTGGCAGTAAACAACCGTTAGACACTACGAGAGGGCGCTGCTATTACGCTACGGTGCTCGTCCACCGCGCAAAGTTGCACATCTACTGCGCTTTCCCAAGCTAACCTATCATGTCCGGGTTGGGCGCGTTGGCTACAATGCGGGCGCACTGGCCATGCCAAGTCCCTCTCAGTGAAGTATCGTAAGCAACTTAGAGCCAAGCGCGTCCTTTGCCAAGTACGGCAAAGCTTGGCTCCGCGTTACATAATATACTATTACCACGATCATTATCAAGCGTTTAAGATTTTCAATGATGAACGATTTCGTTGGAAGTTGTTAAGATTGAAGGATATTTCTTGCTCAAAGACAACAACGTTGAACAAATTAGGCAATCAATGTAGTTATATGAATAAGAACTAGACTTGATTAGTTAATAGTATATTATGTGCCTAGGCGCATAATGAGGGTTATTACGCGACGAGCGACAATGCTTGCAGGAGATAGAAGCCAAGGTGTAGTTGAGGTGTAGGTGAGGCGTAGCCGAGACAAAGCCGAGGCGTGATCAGTCCTGCGAGCATTTTAAGCGAGTCTCGTAATTACCCGAAATGTGTGCATTGGCACATATTCTATATTATGTAACTTCGGTGCGTATACGAGTTTTTATGCGTACACTCGAATCTAATCTAGTATTCATCATGGTTCTAGTCCATTGCACTTGATATTTCGCGACTAGTCCGGCCATTTTTATTTTCTCGATCTTGTGTAGTAGTAGCGTATTGTAATAGAGCATGCGCAGTTCAATTGTACAAGGCTTTGTCAGTACGGTGCCAACGCTCTACGAAGAAGAAGAATAAGAAGAAGATTACGCTCCGCTGTATGATTATAGGCACATGCGCAGTTCAATTTTTACATTACATTCCTCTGTATCGTAATACACAACATTACGCTACTCTCAACTGTAGCGTGAAAACGAGTTTACGCGACGGAGGCACATAAAATATAATGAT
This sequence comes from Diplolepis rosae, assembly GCA_030998225.1. Classification (NCBI taxonomy): domain Eukaryota; kingdom Metazoa; phylum Arthropoda; class Insecta; order Hymenoptera; family Diplolepididae; genus Diplolepis; species Diplolepis rosae. Next base: position 335,108 of record JAPYXD010000754.1, on the reverse strand, counting down.
TGCAGCTATTTCTTTATAAAATTTATTTCAATGTTTGACTCCAAGCAATAGATAATAAAATGTGAACTCCATTTAAAAGTCTAAGATCATGATGTCTTCAAAAATGATTAAATGAATTCGACCGATTGACTCCAAATTGGCATAAAATTTTAACTTACATCAGTAATTTTTATTTAAAATATCATTGTTTCTAGATTGTGCGGCTTAAGGTAGTACGAGCACGCCGGTAGCATCTTCCAACAAAAGATTTGATTTTTATTTTATGTGAAGTTCAAATACGGCTAAACAAATTCTGAAAATTTGAGGGAGGTTGACCAATTGTTTAAACAAATAATTGACTTCAAAAGTCAGCATATTAAACATTGGTCTTATGGCAAAGTAGTGGACAGATGAAATGTTTTAATCATTTTCGCCCGAATTCGTCGATGAAAATGAAAAAAAACTATTTAATTTCAAGCTAAGACCTTAACGAAGAAATTAGAAAAAAACCGTAGTCACGGACTTATTAAAAAGCTATTTGAAAAAAAGATCAGCTTTTTAGAAAAATTAGCTGGCTTTGGTTGCCATATGTACAACTGGGGTCACGTGATCAAACACCTCTTTACCGCGCGCCAGCAGCGGTCTATCCCCACCCGGTACCCTGCTCCTACTACCCTAATATAAAACGTTGGTTCTAACGTTGGACTTAACGATTTGATTTTTAGTAAAGATTTCTTTTTGTTGTCAATTTTTGAAATTTAAGTATAAAAATATACATATTTACCTTCAGAATATGATGCAGATAGAAGCGAACAAATTATCACAGCTAGTAGATCTTCCTTTTTTGCCAACATTTTGAAACTTATTCTACTAAATTATGAATTCAGTAATATTATATATTTTTTACTAGAACCAGTCGTAGAATGAAGCATATGTAAATTTAATGTTATCAAACTGAATTCGATTTTAATAATATGAGCTAAAGCACTGATACTCTTGATTATATTTTTTAACACGTATACCATCTTACACAATAAGAAAATGCGTCATATATACCAGATAAAAGAATTATGCTCCCTCCTTATAACAATATTGATTTGTAATGTAAACAATATATGTTGAAGTTACACAATAATACATCATTTGTAAAGGCACGCTTGAATTAAAAATTCCATAATCGCTTTTGTATTTGAATCCTCTAACCTACCTATATCTATATAACTAAACGCATTTCTAACGCCTAAAGCCTAAAGCCTCTCGCCTATTCTCGCTTGCCATATTCCGAAAGAAATTTTGCTTATAAGCTACTGCTGAGTTGGGCAGACTTGGATCGAGTCCACGAAGCCAATTGAAAAACGACAAAAGTACTCGAACGTCATTCTGAGACGAATTATATGATAACCGAAAATTGATGTTTCGATTTTTGCTGCGCGTCGCCAAGTTTCTAGCAAGCTCATAAATTTCTCAAATATGCTTTCCGATTTATAATATTCATTGTTCGACTTATTAGAATTATTTTTAGAAAACTTAGAAATCGTATCATTTGTTCGTACCCTTAACATTTCGAATGAAGATTCATGGTATTTATATACAGTCAAGTCTCGTTTATTTCGAGTCTTGTTTATCTCAAGTCGAGGGTCTCGTGTATTTCAAGTTTCTCGCTCCCCTCCACGCCCCACCATTTCACTGTCACGTAATACTCTGAGGAGCGCTCGGAAGAAGTGAGAAGAGTGGGGGCGAGGTGCGTTCAGTCGGCATGGCATATGGTATTCCCTATTTTAAAACAATATTATACTAAATTTTCATTTATTTTTATCATTGACTCTGACGAAAAGTTGCTCAGTGTACATGTACGGTAATTGGCATATTTCTAACATTTTTTATAAGAAACACCGTAACTGCATGCGTAATTTTATAGCTTAACATAACTAAATATAAAGAATTAAAAATCTTTCTATGAAGACAATACAATCAATTTGAAATAACTAAATATAATATGTTAAGAATAAACTGTAAAATAGTTAGTTTAACCCACTGCTTCGACTTGTAAAATAAACAATAGTTACTTAATTAGTCAGTATAAATACTTTTCTGGCTAATGTTTCCACCCGATTTCTGGAAATAGCAATGCGGATTCGAACATCAGCAAAAAAAGTAGTTGTGTCACTCAATAAAGTAGCAGCAGCATATTTTACAAACCTGAGTAGTGGGATCAACTACCCCGTAGCCTCAGTCCACCCCGTGTAGAAATTGCCCTATCTTTCCTTATTTCAAGTTGGGTTCTAGTGGGGCCCGGACTAGAATTTCCTCATCTAGAAAAAACTAGTAGGGGCCCTGTTAGCACCCGATTAGTATTTCTAGTCCAGAAAAAACTGATAGGGGCCCTGTCAGGTTCTAGTGAGGAATTCCTTGTTTCGCTTAAGTATGGAAAATCTATTTGTATCTGGCGGGGCCCCGACTAGAGAATCCCTATTTGTAATATTTGTGGTTAAGGTTAGGTCCATTAGATACAACATAACCTTTATTCTTTATTCTCATTAAAATTTGATCTTATCTGATAAAAATGGAGATTTTCTGAACACGGTCTTGGATAAAATCAATAATCATATGCGAGCACGTATGTGTATGTGTGTGTATCTTATTGTGTCGAGGTAATAACAATAACGAAACATGTAGTTCAATTAACATGGGGTGAATAGTAAAATCAATTAAAGCTTTCATAATAAACATAAGAGATAGAAGTTACTACATAAGTGTAGTTAGAAAAACAAACTATTGATAAGTAAATAAGTGTACTATTTTTTTAATAGTACTTCATTAGTTGAAATTACTTATTGCGAACTTTAATGGATAATTTCGTTATGCGATAATTTTCTTGATTCAAAAGTTTCATCATATTTTTGGAATTGAAAAAACTCAAATTTTTTAGATTCTGAACATACGTTGATTTTACTCTTAAAAACTAAAATTATAGGAATCATAACGTATATAAAGTATCACTAATATACAATAATAAAAATTAATATTTCTAAAATGTATATAAAGCTTTTTATTATGTAATGTTCTTTAATTCAAAAATTTCATCTGTTTATTTCAAAAATATTTCATTTTATAGAAAATCGATTCAATAATTAAAAATTTTAGTCAGAATCATAAATTGGCATAAAATTTTAAAATTCCCGATTACACGGGGCCCATACACTTCTTACACGACCCTGCAATAGTTGCAGGTTATAAGCGCTATTTTCTTTCTTGTATACCAAGCGTGCGCAACCGAGAGGCTTAGTCGTTAGGTTAGTAATGCGTTAATCATAAGTAGAGAGGGTTCGAACCCGCAGCGTTAAGAATAATTTTTAATACCACCTGGACGAGCGTTTGTGTAGTGTAGAAGGGGGTGTGTGTGTTTGTAGGTGTGTATATAAAAATAGTAAGTTAGAGTCTGCTTGAAAGTAAATACAGTTATGAAATGTACTAATAAGAATATTCATCGATTCAACTACTGCTCTTACTTGATTTACTCCTATGTTCCTGCGGTTCACTTAACTTCAAAAATTACACTGGGACCTTTGTAAACTATGGAAAGTAAGTTAAAAAGTAGTCAAACTTACTGAAATTTTTTTTCAGTGTACGTGTAATGAAAAAGTACTATCAATTTACTCAGAAAAAAATTTCCTAGCTTGAAAGCAGATTTTTTACTGTGAAAACAGTAAACTTAACCTTCCAAGCGAATATCCCTCCATTGCCGTTAAAAATGTTAAATATTAGAGTCTTAACTCGAATTCCCCCTGCAATTTTTCTCTCAGTGTGGAAAATCGTTTTTATTTATTATTTTCTCAGTGAGATACCTGAACAAAATTGGTCACGCGACTCTGCTAATATATGCCCTTAAATTCAATGCGGAAGTCCAATAGGGCCCTAATGGTGTCCTTTTTTGTAGGTGGGGAAGTGTAAGGGCTAACCTCACTAAACCCCTACTAGAAAGTCTAGTAGGGCCCACCTCGACAAAAGCGTTACGTTACCGACGGGGCCCTGACTAGTTTTCCACGCTAGATCCCGACTAGAGATGGGGCAAACTCGTCGGGGGTCCACTAGACCCCTATCAAAATTTCTACACGGGACGTGGACTTATTTCTGATGTAATTGAAATATTCTCGTTATTCAAAAGAAAATTCACTGACAAAGGTATAAATGTCCCTTGAGAACTGCCTTCTTTAAAATCCTCAAAAAGTGATTGCCGCTGTACCTCCCCTCCACCCCCAACATTTTTCTGACTACGAACTTGCTCTCGTTATCGTTAAAATGATACGCAATTACAATATTAAACGATTAGAGTGTATCTTTGATTCATTTCAGCAGAGACGAATTGTGTATATAATAAGCATTATTCTCTGTGTAAACTGAATTGTAAATGTCAATTTGAAAAGATTGAATAAAAAAAACTTTATTTGGTCCAAACATTTTTTTCTTTTGCCATATATCAAATACATTCTTTTTTTATTCAAACAAACTGTTCTCGCACTGTTTGTATTAACATAATGGAAATAGTACTTACGTAATAGGGACAAATAACGACTTTACTGATAAGTAAATTAACGAATACTAAACAAAAGTTAGACCTTATTCTTTCTATTAACATATAATGGATTTATAATACTTGTTTTAACGGCAAAAAATCCATAATTTCTTAAATTTCATAATCTAGATGATACTATTCATAAAGCAGCAATCGCTTATCGGGGATTTGAAAGAAGGCAGTTTACAAGGGATATTTATGCTTTTGTTACGAAAATAGCACGGGAAGTTGTGATTTTCTAGCACACGCGTAAGGTGCTAAAATTTCACGAATCGGTAAAATAAAAGTACAGCAGATGCAAAAAAAGCATAAAGTCCAAGCATTTTAGGTACGACAGGTGGTGTGCTTCTATTTCATGTTGACCGTGAATATTTTGTACGTTGCAGAATGAGAACTCTGTAGTTGTAAATTCATAGTATGCGATGCCAGGTGCATACAAAACATAACTTGTTGTAAATGACAAATTAGTAGATTAATCAGTTAACAAGCCCTTTCTATATTGACTTAACAATTCATTGCATCATAGATTTGCCTTGTGTACACATTGATATTTACAAAAATAATATATGAATCACTTTCTGGAACAAATTCTTGGGAAATTCCTGCAAGGAATTTATCTTGGAATAGAAGGTTACCAACATGTCTCTGAAACACTGAAAAAAAACTTATAAGTTCCTTTGCATTCCGTAAGAAGATATGAGTTAAATGACATTAAATATGCAAAACCTAGACAAAAACGAAATTAAGAGAGCCGTTTTCTAAATTCATTTCAATGCCGGAGAATTAAAGCGTATTCAAAAGTTGCTTTTTTTAAAATACACACTAAAGAAGTACTTTGAAGTGAAAATAAACGGCGTTTTTATGGCCGTTGTAATGGCATTTTTGATGGCCGTTAAAACGGCCCTCAAATTGAAACCGTTTTGATGGCCATTAAAACGGCCGTTTTTATGACCGTTGTAATGGCATTTTTGATGGCCCTTAAAATGGACCTCAAATTGAAAACGTTTTGATGGCTATTAAAACGGCCGTTTTTCTTCGGCAGCAGATTTTTTTCATTTATTATATTTATGATTGTTCCTGTGCCCCTGGCCTGGCGCAGATCGGGGAGTATTAAACTCGTCATAAAACACCTAGCCAGACCAGAGCCAAGCGACCCATTTAGATTACTACTCTGCTCTTCATTTCCCCGGTCAGGGAAATCGGGATGTGTGGTATGGCCCTGGACAGGCTGAGTGTCTCATGACGAGTCTCGGCCAATTTAGCGAATTTGTGCACAGCATTCGGATATTGATCTTTGGACATTAGCAATCGTGTTCGATTAAACTGTTATTACAACCATTTATGAATTACTTATGGGAGAAAAATAGAAACTTTGCAGGCCAGGGGCACAGGAACTATCATAAATCAAAACCTTTTCAATTTGAGAGCCGTTTTAACGGCCATCAAAAATGCCATTACAACGGCCATAAAAACGGCCGTTTTAATGGCCATCAAAACGGTTTCAATTTGAGGGCCGTTTTAACGGCCATCAAATATGCCATTACGACGGTCATAAAAACGGCCGTTTATTTTCACTAAGAGAATCCCTGTAGAGCGGTAGTAAGGGTTCTAGTTGCAGAAAAATGCCGCCGTCATGGATAGTGTGTCATGAATACTATATAACTGTATATAGGATTATCAACTCATGTGGTGGGGATTGGCCAAGAACGTTTCTTCATACATCCCCATTGTTCCGTGTGCAGTAGTTTGCGCGCAGCAAAGCAATGCGCAATAGACTACTGCGCACCTAAGCACGAGTAGTAGGTGCACGCGCGCACGCGTGGTTTTGTCCACCAACGTGCGTAGACGTTTTTCGTCCCACTAGCCTGCATGCTATTAGGGTACGAGTTGATAATCTTGTATTTCATTGCTCTAGGTGTTATTAAAAAATGCTAAAAACTATAAAATTTGGACTTTTTTTGCATTATTTTTTCAATGCTGCACAAAAACACTTAGTTTTTAGGTCACTAAATGCAAAATTTCATATTATCTCTGACGTGATTCCTAGAAATGTAATTCATTTGATCTATTATTAAAATTATAAGCTTTAACCCTCCGTTACCAAACATATGGTGGATTCCCTCAGTGAGGTCAGTTTTTTCGAAATAACTTCTAATTTACGCTTCACACAGTCTGGTCCGTTTGAATACCTTTCCACGAATTATTCTTGAAGCTTTTTGTAGCAATAAAAAATGTTCAAGTAGAATACGCATTCAATAATCACTTTTCAAAACCAAAGGTGACGTGAATTCTGAGGGAATCCCTCCATAGTTTGGCTTTCGTGCAATGGAAATAGCTTGAGTTCTAGAGTGCGGTTTTGCCACATTTTGATGTTACACGTTCAGACAAGTAGTCGCAACATTTGGCAACACTGCAGATGTTCTAACACGCAGAGGGAAATCCTCTAGGGTTTGGTAAGCGTGTAACAATTTTTAAGTTTGGTAACGGAGGGTTAAGGGCATGTGATACTTGAGAAGAGTAGCAAGTTCATATGAATAATTTGGTCCAGTTTCTACATGTCTGTGTCCAAAGTACATAAAATGTTGTTTCCAAAATTTCGTGAATGTTAGAGAGAATGAAAACGGACGTAGATAGACTACTTTTGATTTTGAAGATGAAAAAAAATTTTAATTGTTCTTATTATACTGTTTTTATTAATGTTAGATAACTATTTTAAAAATATAAATTAATAGTCACCTATTTTATTAAATTAATTAGTTGAGTTTGAAATTTTTGTCACTGCCTACATTATCGGAGGATCACTAGTATTCTATTTTCTTTCATTATTCATAATGATTTCCAACTAATTACAATTCTCATCCACTTCGTTTCTTGTTCAGAATTTTTCATTTTTTTTTCATTTTTCAACTTAATTTTGCCTCAAAAAAATAATATAAATGCACTGATATATAGACAATTAAATATAAAAATTAAAAAAAGTTATTATTCAATGCCATAAAGGAATAAAAGAGATATTAATATTTAAATATTAATATCAGCTGAATGCTTCAAAATAGTTTTTTTACGAGATTAATATGAATAAAAAGGGGGAAATTTAATTTAAAATATTCAAGTATTATTAATATTTAAATTCTGATCTCTTTTATTTATTTATGGCATTGAATAATATATTTTTAAAAAATTTTATATTAAATTCTCCGTATATTACTGTGAATTTTCAGGGAATGGTGGTACAGTTAGCGCCGCGTGTGACTATTAGGCAAACTAACTTAGGAATTCAACTTAGGACACTAACGGGGCGCCATTTTCGTTTCTGATGCGTACGGCTGATTTCTTGTCACAGCAGCATTAGCACCATACTCGGGACATTTCGTAACATTAGCTTACGAGTAAAATTCGCTCATTTTCAGTTACACTACTTTCGTCTCCTTATGTCTAATCTAGATAACATTCAATGACATCGGTCCTCGGCTCAAACCGCGTGCTTTAGCTCCTAGCAACCCAATATACTATTCAGGATTCCGTAATTTCCCAGATTAAGCATTTTTATTGTCATTCAATTCACATCATCTTGATGTGATGTATGATCAAAAGCGCTTGTTTTTTTTTCAGAATACAGTCGACTCGCGCTAAGACAGCGGCGAAGTTCTCGGGCAAGGCGTAAGGTGTTGCTCTGCCTTTACCCCCAACATGAACCATGAGTTACCAACGTGACTGTTTATATGCACAGACATCAAAACTGCACGCGCGACGCAGGTCGCGGAAAGTAAATAGGATCCTTTCTCACGGACGCTTTAACGCGAATACTTAGTTTTTTCTGCGTCGCCTTAGCGCGGGTCCAGTGTATAGATTAGTTTGAGTCTATTTCCAAAAATTCTAAGAGGATCATTCAACACCGTTTCAAAAAATATTTTGGGCAGACAACTCGTAGTTTTTGCATCACGATAATGCGCCGTCTCACACTGCACTCTTTCTTCGTGACCATTTCGCCAAAAACTCAACGCATATCGTTCCACAACCACCACATTCGCCTGATTTCGCTCCGTATGACTTCTGGCTATTCCCCAAACTCAGAAGACCACTCCGAGGACACTGTTTTAATACGATTGAAGAGACACAAGCCGAATCGAAGAAGGCTTTGAAGGCAATTCTGGAAATCGAATTTAACAAGTTTTTCGATGATTGGAAAAAACGTTGGCATAAGTGCATTATATCGGGTAGGGATTATTTTGAAGGGGATGAAATTGATTTGGATGAATAAATAAAGATTTTTCATTTTATAACAAAATTCACCTTAGTTTTTGCCCACAGTAGTAAAATTGAGAATATCAACTTTAAACTTGAATGGAAATTTGAATTTCCTGTTAAGACATTCTTTTTAAAAGAAAATAACTCTCTGATTAAAAATGTTCTAAATGTACGGGTAAGATGTATGGGAATTCGAAATTTATGATTTAAGCTTTAATTTGAAAACCTAAAGTCCTTTTCAATTTATATATTGGTTAAAATTCTAAATATTGATTGGTATCAAATTTTACTGAACGTTTATTTTTCAAGTGTTCAAATCTTTATATAATATTGTAGGACCTTCCAGATGTTTAAATCAAGCAGATTTTTCTAAAAATATTGAAAAAAGAAATGTTATTTCTTCAACTACACTCGAGATTCCCTCCAACGATTTTTATCTGGTCTCTAATTCTATCTATTAAAGTCTATCCGGTCCTTATCCGGGAAGTGGTAACAGAAAATAAGTTATATGAATATTGTACCCGGTCTTATCGGGTTCTTATCCGGAATATGGAACCAGAAATTGATTACAAAAATATGTATCTACCCGGATCCTATCTGATTTTATCATCATAATAATCATATGCGAGCACGTGTGTGTATGTATGTATGTCTGATTGTGTCGAGGTAGTAACAATAACTAAACATGCAGTTCAATTAACATTGGGTGAATAGTAAAATCAATTGAAGCTCTCATAGTAAACATAAGCAGTAGAAGTTACTACATAAGAGTATTTAGAAAAACAATCTGATGATAAGTACATAAGTGTACTATTTTTACATTCTCATCATGGATGAGAGGGTATTGGTTTTATGTGAAAAATGACTTTCGAAAATTCCATCAAATCTGTATGTTTATACACTTTATCGGAGCCGAAAAAGTAAGGACAAGTTCGTTAACCATCCACATCCAATCAAAATTGAGGGATTGAGCACTACTTTTGTGTTTTTGAAAAAATCAAAAATTTTAATACTGGTTTTTGATAGAGCTCATAAATCTCTACAAATTATCCTAATAACATTTTTTGATTAAATCAAAATTAAAAATGTTACAGCATATTAAAACTTGACAAAAGTCAATATCAAAATTCCATTTTCCAGTTAAATTATACGAGATACGAAAAAACGTTATGATACAATATTATTTTCTACATAAAGACCTACAAATTTGAATTGTAACATTTTTTCATAGGATGCATATTTTTCTTTGTAATTTAAAAAAAAAATATTGAAAATCCAAAATTCAATTTTTTAACAATAATATGTGAAATACGAAAAAAACGCAAGAATACAAAGTTGTTCGTTTCAAAAAGATCTATAAGTTTTGTCTTATACAGTTTATGAAAAAACATATATTTTTCGTTTCAATTCCAAAAAATACGATTAAAATTCAATAATTCCATTTTTTAGACAAAATATATGAGATACATAAAAAAAGTTTAGATGAAAAATTATTTGCCTAAATGAGGTCTAAACATTCTTATTAAGAAATTTCTCGACAGGATGTATATTTTATGTTTTGATTTTTAATATTAAAAAAATTCGATTTTTTTCACCAAAATATGTAATTTATTGAAAAGTAACTGAAATGTATACAGAAAATCGAGTGCGAAGCGCGAGCGTCATGATGAGAATGTGTTCCTTAAGGCTGATAGAGCCTTAAGTAAATTGAATCTCCTGTTTCACTTAAATTCAAAAAGAAATAGAGTGACTTTGAGAAAATGTGTAATTTGCATCATCTGTAATATTATTATAAAATTGGTTAAATCGATTTAATAATTTAAAATTTTGAAATTTTTAATCAGAATCATAAATTGGCATAAAATTTAAAAATTCCCGATAATACGGGGCCCATAAACTTCTTAAACGACCCTGCAATAGTTGCAGGTTATAAGCGCTATTTTCATTCTTGTATTCCAAGCGTGCGCAGCCGAGAGGTTTAGTCGTTAGGTTAGTAATGCGTTAATCATAAGTAGAGAGGGTTCGAACCCGCAGCGTTAAGAATAATTTTTAATACCACCTGGACGAGCGTTTGTGTAGTGTAGAAGGGGGTGTGTGTGTTTGTAGGTGTGTATATAAAAATAGTAAGTTAGAGTCTACTTGAAAGTAAATACAGTTATGAAATGTACTAATAAGAATATTCATCGATTCAACTACTGCTCTTATTTGATTTACCTATATTCCTGCAGATCACTTAACTTCAAAAATGACACTGGGGCCTTTACGAACTACGGAAAGTAAGTTAAAAAGTAGTCAAACCTACTGAGATTTTTTTTCGGTGTACGTGTAACAAAAAAGTACTGTCGATTTACTCAGAAAAAATTTCCTAGCTTGAAAACAGATTTTTTACTATGAAAACAGTAAATTTAACCTTCCAAGCGAATATCCCTCCGTTGCCGTTAAAAGTGGTAAATATTAGTCTTAACTCGGATTTTATCTGTCCTTTTTCTCTCAGTTTAAACATATTATGCGATCCCAGATAGAACCCGGGTCTAAACCGAGTGAAAATCCAGTAGCGCCAGATAAGAACCGAGTTCCCGGGTAAGAACGATGTACAAACCAGGTAAAGATATTATGCGATCTTATATAGAACCCGGTTAAGCTCCGGTTATAAACCGGGTACAAATCCAGTAGCGCCGGATAGGAACCGAGTATACATATTTTGAGGACCCGACTACAAACCGGATAAACCTCTTACAGAGCCCAGATAAGACCCATATAGAAGCCGGACAAAATATTATATCAACCCAGATAGAATCCGATTAAGTGCTGGATTAGAACCGGGTATAAGCATTTTAAGGAGCCGGATACAAACCGGATAAAAATCTCAAAGTTCCCGGGTAAGAACCATGTACAAACCAGGTAAAGATATTATACGATCTTAGATAGAACCCGTTTAAGCTCCGGGTATAAACCGGGGACAAAAACCGGGTTAAAATCCAGTAGCGCCGGATAAGAACCGACTTTTACCCGGTTTCTATCTGGGTTCTATCCGTCATTTTAAGCAGGGCATAACACGCAAATGTTATTCGCGTCGGTACCAGACCGACAAAGCAGCAAGCCACTGTCGTTTTTTAATAGATGGCGCTGATTTGAACGGCACACAGACGTACGATATGTGAATAAGTGCGTGTTCTGAGGAGAAAAATTGAAAAGAAGTATTATTTTCGTCCTACTTCATATATAAATGATGCGAGAATCATGAATTCCCGCATCATTTGGCGATAGAATAATGCGGGAATCAAACATTCTTGCATCGTTCCAAAGATGCGAGAATCAGGCGCATTGCGTACTTAAATTGGTGCTAGAATGGGGTTATTCGAATATGAGGTTGACAAAAAATTTTTGATTTGAAACCAGGTCTTACTAATTTGAGTTTAAAATCTTGAATTTTGTGTTTAAGTACTCACGGTTATGAGAACAAGCTCAATAGTATTTTTAACATTACGGATTTGATCAATGAAATAAGATTTATGATGATCTAAAGCTAGAGGAACAGCAGAGATCACACCAGAACAACTAAAAATTCGTTTTGAACAATCTTTCACACTCAAAACATGTTTATAATTTAATTGGGCTCCGCCACATATGTGAGCAGTATTATTTTGGAAAGAAATGAAGGAGACTTCGTTTTCCCGAGTAATATGGTCCTTGACTTTTTCATTGAAACTACTCGTGGTTCCACTGACCTTTCCAATTAACTTAGCTGACTCAATCGAATTCAATGCTGTTATGAACATTAAAAATATATTACATTTCATTATAATCGTATTTCAACTCATTCAATTTTCAACATGTGTACTTGACTATACACTATTAGAAATTTTTGTATTAAACTTCCATTACATGTAATGGAAGTTTTTTTATATTATAATATAAATATAAATTCTTAAAAAAGCAAGCTTTTATTTGAATTTTAATACACATGTGTTTACATTTTAATAATGTTTATTAAATTTAATATATTCTAACGGAAAATTTATTAAATTTAATGTGAATGTATATTAATTAGTCCTGATATACAGAAATATTAATTTTAATTTACCACTTGTATGTTAAAGTCTATTAAAATTAATAACATTTTTAACAGTGTAAAGAAAACAAAGTATTGGAATAAGTATATCAGAGCAAGTATTAGCAGATTTAATACTTGCGGTGCTAGATCAGTATTGAGTCTGACGATACTTTTTTCAGCACTTCATTGAATACTCCCTGTAAAAAATGGATTAGCTTACATCTAGTGATACCGTTTGAGATGAGACAAAACGAGAAAGTCTCATTTCAGTCTTGACTATGTCTCGTTCTTTGACTCCGTCTTCTCGTTTTGTTCTTTCTCATCCTCGTCTTAATTATTCGAGTATTACTTACTAGACGTGCACTACCAAGCAGGCGTTCTACGTCATCGCAATACTCACGCTTCGTGCTCGATTTTGTTTATACATTTCTGTGATGTTCTAATAAATCGTATAATTGAAATAATTTGTATTAACGCCTTTTATGAATTTTTACGATTTCAAATAGAAAAGGAAAATCCATTTGCTTAAGGTTCTATCAAGTTTCAGGCCTCTCCTTGGACTGACACCTTGACTAAGTACTTCTCTTGGCCATACCAAAAAAGGACGGGCGGGGAGGCTCAGCAGACGGCCTTCAAGCCATGGAGGTTTTAATGTCCCGATGAATTAGTGAAAAAATGCAGGGGGCTCCATAACCGGACATTTTCCCAGTTACATGAAGGGTGCCCCATAAAGGGGTTTATCCCAAACTGAAAAAGGGGCTCGCTATAGACGCGTTTATCCCCACGACTGGAGAAGGATGAATGTCCCAGGCAGTGGCGCTGGAGATAAGTCTGCAAGTTTCTGAGAGGAGTAAATTAATTGAATGTAGACGGATGAATGACAACGCCGCGTGACTGTAATAAATGTCCCTTGAACGCAAGAGAAGACCCTATAAACGGGCTCTATCTTGAATGGAGCTAAGAGTAAACTGGTGAATGCAATCTCCTGGGAGGACACTGCAAAACCTCCACAGTCTGCGACTAAAAACAGTCCAACTGTTCGTTCCCGTATGGCACTCTACTGGGAGTGCCTGCCGCCGAACTGGGGTAAGAATACGTTCCCAACTATTCCGACCCGCTCCTCTACGTACGATGCGCTGGTAAAATTATTGTATTTATGAAAAATAAAAAAAAATATATGGGGAGTAAAGAGTGTGAGACTCTTTCGGAAGATGGACGATTGAAAGATATGCTCCAGCTCCTGAAGGAGCAAAGCGTAAAAATTGAGAAGTTGAGCTTGACCCTTAAAGTTATTCAAGATGGGATGCTTAGAAACACCCTAGTTGCCGTCCAAACGAATGTTGGAAAGGCTGCCGAGGTAATGAAGATCAAAGTAAACCCATTGGATGCGAGACTGAAAGTTCTGACCATTCGAAGGGCCAGGAAGGAAGGGATTTTTCTGGTCCTAAAAAAAGGGCGATGTCTGGGCCTTTGAAAGGGTGCGAAAAGTACGGTCTTCGATTTAGTAAAAAACGATCAACAACTGAATAATCTGACGGGTATTCCGACATTTCAATTGCTTGATTCTTTGACAAAATGCATGGAAAAATTAGAAATGCTTCCAGGCTCTCAAAAAAAACGAAAATGTCGGCTTGCTTTAAAAAATACAGCGAAACGCGTATTGTTTTAGATTGTACCGAAATTTCGCTCCAGAAATCGAAATGCCTTCAATGTCGTTTAAGAACTTACTCTCATTAGAAATCTAATCATACTGTCAAATTTTTGATAGGAATTTCACCGAAAGGATTGATTACATATGTCAGCAATGCTTACGGAGGCCGTGCATCTGACAAACAAATTTTCAATCAATCAAAACTATTGGAACTTATGCTGCCTAATGATGCAATCATGATAGATAAAGGATTTCTTATCGAGAAAGAATGTGCACTTTACAACGTAAAATTGATAAGGCCTGCTTTCTTAAAAAAAAAAAAAAACAATTTTCCAATGCAGAAGCAGAAAAAACTGCTTCAATCGCTGCTGCACGTGTTCACGTCGAAAGAACCGTACAGAGACTTAAAATTTTTTAAATTTTAAAGGGGACAATTCCACACAATATGAAAAGTCATGCCGATTGCATCATGATTGTAATTGCCGGAATTGTAAATCTTACTCAACCAATTTTGGCTGCTGATAAATTTTAGGCATCCAAAAAAATAAGTGTAAATGCAATCTTTGTAATTTAAATTTAAATGCTTCTCTAACATTTCAATACCTTTCTTGTAGAACGATTTATCTTTGGCCTCAAAATAAGCGTTCGTTTCGGTGATGACTTCCTCGTTGGAGTAGAATCTCTTTTCTTGGAGCATTTTTTAGAGGTCTGCAAACAGGCAATAGTCGCTGGGGGCCAGATCCGGTGAATACGGTGGGTGCGGAAGCAATTCGAAGCTCAATTCATTCAATTTCGCCATGGTAGTGAGCGACTTGTGACATGGCGCATTGTCTTGGTCAAAGAGCACTTTTTTCTTCTTCATTTGGAGCCGTTTCTCACCGATTTTGTTCTTCAAACGCATCAATTGGCCAATATAACGTTCGCTATTGATCATCTTACCTTTTTCAAGGTAGTCGATGAACAAAACTCCATGAGCATCCCAAAATACTAAGGCCATAACCTTACCGGGCCACATTTGGGTTTTTGGCCGCTTTGGAAGCTTCTCACCGACTGCAGTCCACTCGGGTGACGACCGCTTTGACTCCGGAGTGTAGTGATGGATCCAGGTTTCGTCCATTGTCACATACCGACGCAGAAAATTCGGTTTATTTCGGCGAAACAACTCCAATTAGCGCTCGGAATCAATGAGACGTTGTCGTTTTCTCATAGACAAATGTTCATGCAAAATAGCGTACACACTGTCCTATGATACCTTTAAGGGGAGGTTCTCATTCAAATGACCAAAAAGTAAGCAAAATTTGGAATTTTGTTGTGGGCCAATGAAAAAACATAGAAGGAAAACGGTTTTAGGATTCAAAAAGCTTATATTCTTGTCTTCATTTACAAATTTTTTCAAGACAAAAGAAACAAAATAGCGCCCGTGGTGATGTTCAGTCTAAAGTTAGGTGCGCGTGGAATTCCAAAACTGCGTACAGCCTGCTGCCTCAGGATCGATCTGAAACACAAAACTAATAATAAGGATCAAAAATAAACTAAATTTTTTGAGGGAATGACCTAAGAACGGGTAAAAAACTTCAAATTTGACATAATGGTGCGATCTCAAACTTTGAGATTGATTTTTAGCCCTTTTTTTCCACTTTAAGGCTTCACAAAAAATAGTGAATACAAAGAATTTGTAGATTTTATAGGTCATTCCTCCAATGAAAAAGGTTTTCTTTCGAGAGGTCAAAAGATGAAGTCTTTAAATTGAACCGTTTTCAAATGAGATTGTACGCAGTCTTGAAAAATCATGTTTTGAGATAAAAGCGTTTAAAGTTTTGAGAACACTTTCGATGAATTATTCGTGGTAGAATGTCAATATTTTGTAATAATTACATAGAATTATGGGTTTTGGACATCGCTGATTACGAATCTGAAGTCAGTTTTTCGAAATTCAAAATGGTCGATTGAGTTAGTGTATCAAAATAAAAAAAAATTAAAAATGGCGATTCCAATATGGCGGACTAAAATGTGACTTTAACAATTTTGACCAAAATTTTTCGTTTTTCACTGTTTTCTGAGGTTGTTTGATAACTCACGATTAGTCTGCGATGCCAGGTCCGTATAACAATCCTTCCTCCACCTCGAATTGCTCCTGGAGAGAAATGGCTCGAGTTTTCTTCTCCAGATAAACCGTCCTCGCCTAGCTGGACACCCTGCGTTCGGCAGCTTGCAGACGTTGATTGTCGAACAATGGCCTGTAGAAACTTGTTTGATGCGCGGATCGAAAAACCCGTTTAACACAATATAGTAGACACTTTTACCTTTCAAAAAATGCAAAGAAAAAAAAATCGAATTTTTGTAAATTTTGAATGAGAACCTCCCCTTAAGGTGTCAGCTATCTCACGCAATTTTAATTTACGGTTTTCGAAAACGATTTGGTGGACTTTTTTTATGGTTTCTGGTGTAACTACCTCATTTGGCCGGCCGGAGCGTTCAGCATCTTCAGTGTCTGTACGACCACGTTTAAACTCAGCATACCACCGACAAATGGTTGTTTTTGATGGGGCAGAGTCCCCGTAGCACTTTTCAAGCCATTGCTGAGCTTGTACTGTGTTTTTTTTTTTCATCAAAAAGCTATGGTAAATCAACACACGAAATTGTTTCGAATCCATTGTTTTGAGAATATCAAGACAAGCGTTACTTAAATCACTGTAACTCGTGGACCAAGCATCAGAATGTCATGAAATTTTGACAGGTATCTTTTGAAGGTTGGTACTCATGAAAAATCATACAGAACTTTTGTTGGCAACGCCATCTATGTGTCAGTCCCAGGACTTATTGATCCACGTGTTAAGTCTGTTAATATTCTTTGATGAAAATCCTAGTCGACCCGGTTAAGAGAACGGTCAGAGAACAGTCTCTCTCTATCAACCGGGTCTGCTAGGGAAGAAATTAATGTAGCATAGCAATGGGAATTCATTTTGAAATCTCGTTAAGAATGAGAAATTTAAAAAAATTTCTCAAAAAGGAACATTACATCGATGACAATCTCCGACGAAAAATCCTCTCCGTGATCGATATCGGTTTGTAAAAACTGTTAAATTAGGCATTACTGTAGGGATGTTAATAAAGAGAAATGCATTCTATACACATAATTTTATTTTCCACACCTTTTTCTACTTGTTTTATCGACAGTCCATATAGAATTACTCTTGAATTGACTGAAATTGCAATATTATAATACATTATCACAGTGTAATTTTCAGGTTACAATGAACATCCAATCTAATATATTTATTATATTTATCGAAATAAATTTAAGATATTTCTTTAATCAATCAATAAATGAAAATGTATCATTGAAGTAAATGTAAGTGAATAATATTACATTTAAATTGCACGAAGAAACTAAATATTAATTATGAAAAATTGCAATAGCGTTTCATTGTTTTTTGCACTTATTCTCCACGCGAAAAATCGAAATTTGAATTATTTGACAATTTTATTTCAATATTTGAAAGTAAGAATTTGAAATAAGTAATTGTCAAATCTTTAACAAAATGCTGAACAAAATGTTCCTTAAAATTTATTTCGAATACTTGGATTGTTTCGTCGAAGTCGGCGTACACAATAAAATGGCACTGTTGTACATTTAATAAATACATTCCCAATTTAATTTGATTAAAGTATTTATGAGTGTCTCTGAATGAAATTATATTGCAATTGCAATCAAGATTGAAACATTTCATTGTTTTCGCAGCTGCTAACGCGGTCATGTTTTTGCCTTCTATAGGACACTTTATTTCCATTAAATAGTAGGACTCCACACTACTTCATCTGCACTATATCTCAACCAGGGAATCTCCGGTCTGATTAACAATCCTAAACTTGTTACCGTATTATACTTAAGTTCGTACAATTCTTTCGCTTTTTTCTCATTCATAGATCCATAATTGGTAGCAGAGTTCCCTTTGAACGTATTGAAAAATAATTTTTCAACCTTACGAGCCCAATCAGGATTACGATTCTTCGTGTACGTATAAACATCTCTGCAAATACTTCCTGTAATTCGTTTCCTTCTTTCCTCTTTTCACAAGTCATTGCATTGTTCACTTGTTGATATGCATAAATGTATGGCCTGTTCTTTGTCCACCTTGACTTTTTCATGGTAAAACTTATTCTTCAAACTTTCAATTTCCTCACAAAATTTCACGTCGAATTTATCATCTTATAATGCTTTTACAACTATACGTCGCGTATTATCTTTCTCAAAAATAGAAGTATCACAGGCGGTATGTCTTTTGCGATGGAAATGCATTGCAGCCTGGCTTTCTGGAGCTCCTTTTCACAGAGATAAATGAGATTCATAACAACATACCTATTTCTGTTTACAAATAACTTGTATTTTACCTGCCAAGAGAATTTAAAAAAACTCTTCTTTCAGTTCATTGGGTATCACCGGTGACTCTTTGGTCTCGTGCTGACACAACTTTTTCAACGGTTGAGCAGCGGTTATTTCCTTAGCGGCTTTTTTTTTAATTGCCCCCAACTCTTCGTCCGTACAACTCAAGGGTTCCATGTTTTCAATTTTTTTACTGATAAAACCAATTTCGTAATTATGAATTTATTTTATCTTTAATATATCAAACTTGCGGCATATTTTGGAAATAATAATTTTCACTTCATTGAGATTTTGGGATGTAAATTTCATGTTAATAACTAAAAAAATGAATTAAAATGTTTATTATCAATAGAATTTTTTTTTTCCTTACCGATACAAGTAAATAAGTGTTGCAAAAATATGTTTGCACTTCTTCCCCGTGCCTGCTTTACAGGAACAAAAACATTCGATTTTTTTATTGCTTTCACTTAAGGTAATGGTTATGTCAATTTTATGCGGTGAATCTGCGAAATGCGACGATTGAAGGCACCTGGATCTTATTTTTAATACGTTATTTTCTTGATGCTTAATACCGCATAGCAGAATGTGGTTAGCGGAAACGGACCGAACCACCCAACAATATTATGATGTAAATATATACAATATAAAATCTACAATATACAATAGTAAAATCTTCTAACATTTTTTATCGCGGCCAAGCAACGATTTTTAACTTAAAAGCATCAGGTGAGATTGTTGACATTCAAATTTTGGACGGCTATATCCGCCATATTGAATTACGTAAAGCGCTACCTGTAGGGCATTTTATTCGCGAAATGAGATCTTTAAATCTTCCTCTTTCGCATGTTTTTTACTTTTTGACAGATTAACAGTTTGACATTTGATACTAATTGATATTCTGAATTGTGGAACTTTTGTTCCTGTTTACACCTCTTTTTTTCGCTTACATTGAATAATTTAATAAAATTATCCTTTTAAATTAATGGATCTAATTTACAAATTTTTCGAAAACGAAAAATAATATTGCTTCTGTAATGAAATTTCGAACGCATATATTATATATAAATGACAATATGAAAAATTAAATTGATTCAAACCGTTTGAAAAGTGTAAATGTATTCGAAATGGGTTTATCTAAAAGTTAAAATAATTTTGAATAATTCTGAAAGAAAAAATTCTAAGGCCAACAATCATAGGCAGACTATTTTTTCTTAAAACTTTAGGAAAGAGCAAAATGGAAGTATCTTTCAGATGATCTTAAAAATAAAACCTGACTATAAATACCGGCCTTATATCCCTACCGGAACCGGCTGAGAGAACGGTCAAAGAATACTCTGACCGCTCTCTGTCTGTTCTCTGACCTCGCATTATTATGGTTGAGAACGATTAAAAAAACATTTGTAACACTGCAATTACGATTCCGTGGCGAAATTTGGAATAGAAGGCGTAGGAATAAATACAATAATTTTATTTTTCAGCGATAGAAACTGGGAAAACATCATGTACCTGTCATTGACGGCAGTGCAGTGGTTCACCATTTGCGGAACGTCTCCACTAGTAGTAAACCTTTACGGTGGAGACGTTCCGCCAATTGTGAACCATTGCACTGCCTTCAATGAAAAATATACGATGTTTTTTTAGTTTTAATCTTTGAAAAATAAAATTATTGTATTTATTCCTACACCTGCTAATTCAAATTTGATCGCAAAATCATAATTGAAATGCTTTAAAAAAATGTGATCAGGATTTAAGTCTCCATTTAATGGTGATTTTATAGCTCTCCGGCTGCAGGCCGAGAAATGCATTTAGAGTACTTTATTGGTGCTTTCCGTTACTGTACAAATGGGATTCAACAGAATGGACCAATCAACTTCTGTAGATGAATTTGCCAGCCCGCAGCCGAAGAATAAAAAAAGAATAGAATAAAAGAAAGAATAAAAAAGAATAAAAACACCTTAAGTGTTACTTTTGAATAACTATAAAGAGTTTTAAAAACATGTGATTCAATAGCTTAACCATCATTTTAAGTGTTATTCTAATCAAGAAAATACCAAATGTAAAAAAAAATGTGATTGCCTATGTGAATTAAAAAGTACAAACTTCACCAGAAAATAGTGTTCCCTTTTTTAGTCCCATTAACTAACATTAATTTGCGTAATAAAGTCATAAAATGTCAATCATTTATGTAACAAAATCATAAACTATCCAAATAATAATAAATTTACTAATTAAGAAATTAAGGAATTAAAAAAAAAAAAATTCGTACAAATTATTGGTTAGAATGTGTGGCATAATATTAGAATTTCTCTACAGTTCGATAAATGCAAATTTTGATATTCTTATATATCATTTAACAGATTTATCTACATATATAGAAAATTAGATATTTTATTTGCCTTATTTGATGATACTGAGTGATTTACTTTTGTTTAAAAGTTTTTATAGCAGATACGGTATTTCCAGTCCAAGTAGTTGAAATTGTAGGTTAGCGTAACTGCAAATTCTCACTGAAAATTATAAAAATACGTCTTTCTTTTTGCAAAATCTAAAAAGGCAGTGTTTTTTATGTAAGCAGCCAATTTTAGTTTCAAAAAACTGGTTAAAATATGAATGTGGTATGTCATAGTGGTTTTTCGCCTCCAGTGAAAAGTTGGCTCTTCTGCAGATACGCTCATTTTCATTTGCACGGCAGTCATGTTCCCATGATTTCGGAGAGAGCAATCAGATCTATTAACGCCATTCGAGTTCTCTCTCTCTCGGAATCCCCCCTTTGGCTTAGGCGACACCTCCTCAACAATCGATTTATTATTAGGAACTTCTCCTGGAGGGAAAACCCACTTATTCCGAAACTCAAGTTGCTGTCAGAGACAGTGATCCCAGAATGCGTAAGATTTTTGCTCCCACCATGGATCCCACCAGCTCATTGCGTCTTCCTCATTCAACCAACTTCGTGCAGTAGAGCGAGGAAGAAACCATGAGCTGGTGGGATGCATGGTGGGAGCAAAAATCTTACGCATTCTGGGATCACTGGTCAGAGAGTTCTACTTCCACACCTCCATTGAGATCTCTGAGGTTATCCTTGGTCTACACCTATTTGGGTTTGGGGGATATTCTGGGTACGATGGCTCGATCCGTGAGGCCGGGCTACTCTGATTGGCCATGGGAGTCTGCTGCTGTGCCTATTGTCATAGATTTTACGTCTGGGTATAACTCAGTATAACTTTAAAAACTCGGACAACCCAGGCCGGGCTCGTACAGCGTTCCTTTAACAACATTACCCATATTATGACATCAAAAAATTAACTCATCCAACTTAATTTTAGAAAACAAATTCAATTGGTCAAGTTCACTTTTAACGTTTTATTTATGTATGTATTTTATGTTAGATAGATAAATACTAGCACAATTTATTCACGCGCCTCGCTCTCTTCAGCAGCGTAAAACCTACACGCAGACTTAGTTCTTTTGGCCGTTGGCTTATAAACATTTTTCAAAATATCCAGAAAAGCTGAAAATGTTCATTCAGCATCCGCATTCGAGTTCGGCAACGAACGAATCACATTCACAAGGGTGCATAAATGAGGAAATCAAACGCTTGTTTTTGGATCTTCTATGGAAAGTACCTTTTTCCACCATTCATCGAATTCTAGATCTTTAAGACCGTTAGGATTAGCTATTCTTGAAAGTTGAAGCCATTCTTTCTTTAGCGCGCGACATCATCGATTTCTACATTTTATGTTATAGCTACTTCGCGAATATCTTCGAAACGAGAAAGTATCACGCTATGATCTTTTCACTCGCAAATCTTTGCAGGGTCAGAATGAGTAATTTGTTTAAACAATGCATCATTGTATGGCAAGTACTTTTGAATTGTTTGCGATTCGATTTTGTAAAATGTGTGGCAATTTGATTCGATTTGTTTCGTAAGTGATTTTTTATCTTCGGGACAATCAAGCAAGCTTTTTAAAATACCGTTACAGTTCTCGCTGAGATTGATTTTTCTAAGAAGATTGGGTGCTTAAAATTTGATATTTTTTATTTCGTCAATGTGATTGAGGAAGGCTGGTTTTAATATATTTCCAAGTGTTTGAGTAGATAATTTTCTCGAGAAGGACTGCAACAAATGAACTCTAGTTTTTGAGGATTAGAAAAACGCGTCGATATTGTCTTTCTCTTTCTCTCTTGTATGTTATCAACGTATCCTAAGGGTACCGTCCCATGTGGGCGCAAAATGTAAAGCAGAACAAACTGTAATGGTGCTTTTATACTTTTCCGGCTGCGGGCCGAGAAAGTTATTTAGAATACTTTATTAGCACATTCCGTTGATCAACAATCAGGATTCAACAGAATAAACCAATCAACTTCTGTAGATGAATTTGCCAGCATGCAGCTGGAGAGGTATAAAAAATGATAAAAACACCTCAAGCAGAACAAAATGTAAACAAAACAAACTGTTTTCGTGTTGCGGGGTACGGGGGTTTCGTATGCATTGATATTAGTTCTTGCTATCATAACTTGGTAGCGCTGATGCTCATTTTCATTTTTTTAAGTACCTTCCTAAAATACATGGTAGTGGACGTACTGTGACACTACATGCGGTCTAATCACGTCTAATCACGTCGTATAGACAGGTCTGGAATCTCCAGTGGTGGGGGATGTTCCCTTATTGTAGTCAGAATGTTTCATATTTTTGCCATGGATAGCGCTAGTATCGAGTAGCTGCCCGAATGACCGCACCGTAGCATGTATGTATATAGATATACCCAGAACGTAGTCAGCTGTGAAAGCTGCTGTAAACCACGGGTATTGGCAATGAAAACTACCACCGCGGGCAAAGAGGCGCGCGTGTCGCGAAACAAATATGGCCGGCAGTGGTATACATTTTTCTACAGCTGCATATGGATAAGTTCACAAAAAACATATAATGAAAATGGTTAAGTTTTTAAAAAATGTTAACTCTGCAGATACATACACTGTGTGAATTTGCGAATGCCATACCGTCCTCAAGAAACCTAATAGAAGGTCAGAAAGTGGTGAATTCTGACATAATTATAATGAGTGGCGTGACTAGCAGAAGCAATGAAAGCATTGAGTTGTTCGCATTATGTCTCCAAACAAGTGCATTAACGTCAGGGCCACACACAATTACTGGCACACTAAAAATCAACGATTTGAAGAATAATTATAATAACAATAATTTTTTATTTCAGTATTAATTCCACTCTCTGGCACTTCATGGAAACTTAAGTTCTTATTTTTGTTCATTCTCGAGTCACAACCTTTTACATAACATTTTGTTCTGCACTCCGATTTTCGCTGTTGAGGTGAAAATTCCATTTTGAAAACTCAAGAGGAATGAATTAAGATAGATAGGCCACAAGATATATGCTCTTTTAAAAACACTTTTATTAAGTTTATTGGCAGAATAATATTAAATTTCCATATGTCAACGTTAATGAATGTATACCACTGTCAGACATTATTATTGGTTTATGTTGCGGCCGGTGGTGTCGCATGCTAATTTTAAACTCCCAATTCCTTCAACTACTCGATTGCAGCGCTGCCCAAGCGGTCACTTTCGAAACTACTACTCGTCACGATAAGGGAACATCCCCCACCACGGGAGATGCCAGACCTGTCTATACGACCGTGGGTCTAATCCGTCTAATTGATTCATGACATTAAGATTAAGTCGAGACTGGCCGGGAAGATATAAATCAGTATAAACATTTTGGAAATATTATTAGAGTAAAACAGGTAAAGTATGTAGTGTGTTAGAACTGGTAAGTGTGATTTATTATACAGTTAACACTTTATATTTTTCTATATCACTTAGAATAATTAGTATAAGTAATCAATATATTAATATGACATTTTACTCCATGAGCTCCCTGTATTCCTATAGTCTTCGAACATAACCTCCAAGCTATCAATTATTGAAATTTATAAGTCAAAATAATTTTATTAAATTATTTTTATTTTTAATATATTATTTGATAATATTCAATTTAAACGAAATTTATTTTATGTTTTAGGGAATAAAAGGAAGATATAATGCGTGACTTACCAAGAGTAACTCGGTCCTTGCGAGCTTTCACAGATTTAGGGCGTACAAGAAAAAATGTACATCAACAGTCGAATGATATTTTAGCAAAACGGCAGGAGCAAACAGAAATTTTTAAAAGGTAGCATAAAATCAATAATATATTAATAGAATACACAATAGCTTTGAGAAATTTAGAATTTGTGTAATAGCATTTATCCTTGAACAAAATCCTTTTATTTTCTGCGAGTATTATATTTTTATAAAGATTATTTTGTTTGTAGAGGCCCTAATTGGCATGAGTTTTGCACTCGTATATCTGTTGATGTCTTATCTTTACTCAATAAAATACATCAACTAACAGCAAAACTATGTGGTAAAAAAAAGTCATTTTGTCATTTTCTAATATCTTATTTTTTCATTGTTATATATGTTGAAATAAAAAATCAATTGTCGCAGATGATCAACCACCAGAAGTTATAAATGAAATAACAATTTTTGCTCTTCGTTTGTTAATTCATGAAAAAGTAGCAAGTCAAAAAAGTTTGAAAATCTTACGGCAGTTACTCGGATCAGTTACATCACAGTTTATAAGTGAAATAATGCAGGTAAAAATTGCCTGATGCGTTTTTTCTTTTAATAAATGTAAAACTTAGAATACATTGTTTTCGTCTTACTTTTGGACAGGTAATACATATTATCAGACAAAAGTTAACTCAGGAAGATATAGATTTTCTGTTAGGTTCTGACGATGGGAAAGTTTTGAAAGATGATGAGTCAAATATGTTTGGCACAAAAATTCAATATTATGAAGCTAAGCCTTCGTGGCCAGACACAGAAAAACTACATGATATGTCAACAAGAAACAAGAATGAACACTTGGAAAATTTTACAATGGCGATTTTGAATAATACACCGTCCATCAGAAAAACCGAGGTTTAAATTTTATTTTCAGGAATTTAAGTAAATGATCAAATAGATTTTTATAAATATCGTTATTATATATATTACAGTTTGACAAGGCGCAATTTGTAAAGGGAATGAAAACGTCTTACAAAAAGTATTGTGCAGAAATGAACTATGAAGAATTTGTGACCATGATCACAAATAAGTTGAGAACCTCTGGATCTTCTCTTCAAAACGAATTGTTTGATTTATTGGGATACGAAAATATTGACTTTATTGAATATGTTATAGAGCACCGAAAAACTATATTGGCGTATCATATGAGTCAAAAGACAGCGAAACCATTTAGTAAAATTTTCAATTTCGAAGTACATCGCCTTTAAACATCGTTGCACCTAAAATTAAACTTCTTTATTTACAGGTAATGAGCAACCACAAATTTCTTATCAAGTAATTGTACAATCAGAGAAGGAAAAGCAGTTATTGAAACAGGTGCGGAAGGAAGAAAAAAAATTGCAAAAAGTGGTTAGTAAATTGGATGGCGTTAATGATGTCGATGAAGATGTAATCGATCCTATTGAGCTTCGTTTAAAAAGACATGAAGCGCTAACAGCTATGCATGCTCCGCTATTTCCTGCTAAAAAGAAGTACTTTGGGAATAAAGTTATTCAAGAAACATTCCCATTTGTTTTCGATTCAAAGTTGATCACAAAAACTTGTGCTGGTATTTGAAAAATTGTTGATACCAGACTGATTATTGTTTTGAGATTATTCATATGCCATAAATAAGATAGATTCTCCTTTCTAGGATTTATCTCAGGGCAGAAAATAGTTCTCCCAGAAAACGTTAAAAGGCAGGATTCTGAATTATGCGAAGAGGTTCATATACCTGTACCAAATTTAGAACCTCTCAATGTTGGTAATAATCCTATCCTGGTATCGTCGTTAGATGAGGTTAGCTGTTTACTATAATCTATAATTTTTCATTATTTATTAGTAATTTCTCACTACTCATTTTCTTTTTCTAGGTTGGACAAATGGCATTTCAAGGAATAAAATCGTTAAACCGTATACAAAGTATTGTCTTTGATGCCGCTTATCACACTAATGAAAACTTGCTAATTTGTGCGCCAACTGGTGCTGGAAAAACAAATATTGCCATGCTCGCTGTCGCACATCAATTGAAATTACACATTGAAAACGGAGTTTTACAAAAGAATGCATTTAAAATTATATACATTGCTCCTATGAAAGCTTTGGCAGCAGAGATGACGGCAAATTTTAGAAAAAGGTTCCCATGCTTATAAAAGTTTATTATAGTGTTATTCTTAACTTGTAATTCTTTTGAATTTCTTAATTTTTAATTTCCTCTTTAGACTGGAATGTTTAGGTGTCACAGTGAGAGAACTAACTGGAGATATGCAACTAACAAAAAGCGAAATAATACAAACGCAAATGATAATAACTACACCCGAAAAATGGGACGTCGTATCAAGAAAAGGCACAGGAGACATTGCACTTACTAGTATCGTAAAATTACTAATTATCGACGAAGTTCACTTACTTCACGGAGATCGTGGGCCTGTTGTAGAAGCAGTTGTCGCCAGAACTTTAAGACAAGTTAATAATTAATCTTTTTTTTAACACTTCTTCATCCAATTGCAGTAAACTATTAATATGTGAACTGTTTGCTTTTAAGGTCGAGTCTTCACAGAGTATGATTAGAATAGTAGGTCTCTCTGCCACCTTACCTAACTATGTTGACGTTGCTCGTTTCTTAAGGGTAAATCCATATAAAGGCTTATTCTACTTCGATCACAGATTTAGACCTGTTCCTTTAAGTCAAAGTTTCTTTGGTGTTAAGGCCACTAAACCACTTAAACAAATGGCAGATATGGACACAGTATGTTATAACCAAGTGGTGGACATGGTTAGCAAAGGACATCAGGTCAGTGGTAACTAAGAAAATATTCTTAATTTTTTGAAACTACATTTATAATACAAAAGATCATTAATAATTATTATTTATGCAGGTTATGGTATTCGTACACGCTCGAAATGCTACCATTCGCACAGCAAACGTGATGAAAGAAATGGCTCTACAAAATGGGACTCAACAATTATTTGCCCCTGAAGGAAACAGAACTAAATTAAACCAAAAGGCTTTTGGTAAAGCACATAACAAACATCTTGACGAACTTTTATCGTTTGGTTTTTCAGTTCATCATGCTGGAATGCTACGTAGTGACAGGCAAGTATTATTACACGAATTCTTTTCACGCCTACTGAGAATATAAATTATCTTTTCTTTTCTGAGTCTAGAAATTTAGTCGAAAGACTTTTTTCCGAAGGAGCAATAAAAGTTTTGGTATGTACTTCCACGTTAGCTTGGGGTGTGAATTTACCAGCCCATGCTGTTATAATACGGGTAAGAAAATTTTATTATTACAATAAAAATCGAAAGAATGTTTACTCTTATTGTTTTGAAATATATGTATATATTTAATAACAGGGTACAGAGATATATGACTCAAAGCATGGATCGTTTGTGGATTTGGGAATCCTTGACGTCTTACAAATTTTCGGTCGTGCAGGAAGACCACAGTTTGATACATTAGGACATGCGGCAATAATAACTTCTCATAATAAGTTGTCACATTACCTTTCTCTGTTGACCAATCAGTTCCCTATTGAAAGCAGTTTCATTACTCATTTAGCAGACAATTTGAATGCTGAGGTAAGAATATTTGACAATAGGTAAGTTCTATATCGAAATTTGTGTTAAGATAGTATTTAATGTTTCTTCTTGGACGTAGATTGCTTTAGGAACAATAACGAACGTAGATGAAGCAGTGGAATGGTTGAGCTACACATATCTTTTTATACGAATGAAAATTAATTATCTCGAATACGGAATTGAGTATCAAACATTATATGAAGATCCAAACTTGGATCGTAAACGAAAAGAACTTATAGACTCAGCTGCGAAGGCTCTAGATAAAGCTAAAATGATTCGATATAATACTCGCACTGGTGATCTTAGCGCTACCGGTATATTCTTAAAAAATTTTTAAATATTTTTGTCTAATTGAGGAAATAAACTCTCTTTTCTAATTTGAGGTATAATACTATTTTCAGATTTGGGACGAACATCAAGCCACTTTTATCTCAAGTATTACACAGTTGAGATTTTCAATGAATTGATGAAACCCATAATGACTGAAGCTGATATCTTAGGAATGATTTCTCGTTCTCATGAATTTGAACAGCTAAAAGTGAGTAGAATTTTTTTATCACAATATACTCTCATGTGATTATTTGCTGCATATTTTTTTTCTCTTATACAGGTCAGGGACGATGAAATGGATGAATTAGATGAGCTAAAAAGGAATTACTGTGAAGTGACTGCTCAAGGAGGAGTAGAAAACATTCATGGTAAAGTGAACGTGTTGATGCAAACTTACCTATCAAGGGGTCGAATCAAATCATTTTCATTGATCTCAGATCAAGCTTACATAACTCAGGTAGAATTTGAATTTTTATGGAAAATCGATTCTTTGCAATTTATCAATTTTGAATTTTTTCAGAATGCAGTACGAATATGTAGAGCCTTATTCGAAATTGTTTTGCGAATGACCAACGCTATTATGGCTGGTCGTATGCTTAGTATGGCTAAAATGCTTGAATTACAACAGTGGGATCACATGAGTCCTATGCGACAGTTTTTCTGTTTACCATTAGAAGCAATTGAAAAAATAGAGGATCGTAATCTCACAATTGACAGGTTGAAAGAAATGGATGTCAAAGAAATTGGTAATTAACTTTTTTCTATATTGAACTATTATTCTAGTTTAAAAAAGGAAGAAAAAAATATTTTTTATGCATCTCAAAGGCAACATCTTGCGTAACCAGAAAGTAGCAGAATTAGTGAAAAAATGCTGCAGTGAGTTTCCTGAAGTAGAGATAGACGCTAATTTGCAACCAATTACACGAACCGTATTGAGGATTCGACTAAAGATTGTTCCACGATTTCGCTGGAATGATCGAGTTCATGGAAAAAGCTCAGAAGCTTTCTGGTTGTGGATTGAGGATCCAGAAAACAATGTAATTTATCATTACGAGTACTTTGTGATGGCTAGGAAAAATGTAAGTATAATAACATCAGTAAATAATTTATATGACTTGCATGATTCGAGAGTATATTTCATTTTTTTACAGGTTTATAATAATATAGAGCAAGAATTAGTGATGACAATTCCACTATCGGAACCTCTTCCATCTCAGTATCTAGTAAAAATAGCAAGCGACCGCTGGCTTGGTTGCGAAACCATTCATCCTTTGTCTTTCAAAAACCTTATTTTACCAGAGTGTCATCCTCCACATACCGGTGTGCTGAATTTGAAGTAACTCAACGATTTTAAAGTCATTTTTCTCTTTTAATCTAACCATAATATGTGAATTTTCAGACCTTTTAGAGTTGCAACCGCTGCCAGTATCTGCATTAAAAAATCACCGGTTTGAAAAGTTGTATAAATTTTCCCACTTCAATCCTATACAAACTCAGATTTTTCACTGCCTCTACTACACCGATAGTAATGTCCTCCTTGGAGCTCCAACCGGATCTGGTAAAACTATTGCCGCGGAGATCGCAATGTTTCGAGTATTCAAACAATATCCAGATCAGAAAGTAAGTTAAGCAAACTAAGGTGAATGACCCAATAATTATTAGTGTTCCATTAATTTTTCTTTTACTCTTAAAAATTTAGTAAATACCGAAAAAAAATGTTGAAGAAACTATTTTACAACAAATGATGATACGAGTTAGCAACATAGGTTACGAAAATGAATTAAAATTGCTCAAAAAGTAAAAAAAGAGTATTCAAAAAATTGAGGGAATATATACGTTTTTATTTCAGGTGGTGTATATAGCACCGTTGAAAGCTTTAGTGCGGGAGCGAATCAAAGACTGGAAAATTAGACTAGAGCAACAATTAGGAAAATCCGTTGTTGAATTAACCGGTGACGTGTCGCCTGATATAAAAGTAATTTCTAACGCAAGTGTGATCGTGACCACACCGGAAAAATGGGACGGTATAAGTAGAAGCTGGCAAACGAGAAATTACGTGCGTAAAGTAGGTCTAATCATCATAGATGAGATTCATCTTTTAGGAGAAGACAGAGGTCCAGTACTTGAAGTGATTGTTTCTCGAACGAATTTTATTGCATCTCATACATCACGAACTTTAAGAATTGTTGGACTCTCAACAGCTCTAGCAAATGCAGTCGACTTAGCTGATTGGCTTGGAATTAAGAAGGTATGTCTTGGTATATAAAGACGACAATTAAAATCTTTAACTCCTCTTTTATTTTAGATGGGTCTCTACAATTTCCGACCATCTGTACGGCCCGTACCGTTGGAAGTTCACATTAGTGGATTTCCTGGTAAACATTATTGTCCACGAATGGCAACGATGAATCGTCCAACTTTTCAAGCAATTAGACAACATGCTCCATGTAGTCCTTCATTGGTTTTCGTATCATCTCGAAGACAAACACGCTTGACAGCGTTGGATTTAATTGCCTACCTAGCAGCAGAAGACAATCCGAAACAATGGCTGCATATGCCAGATGATGAAATGGATAATATTTTAGAAAACATCAAAGATGCAAATTTGAAGTTAACACTTGCTTTTGGAATTGGACTTCACCATGCAGGTCTCCAAGATAAAGACAGAAGAACTGTTGAGGAATTGTTCGTGAATAACAAAATACAAGTAAGTTCAAAAGTAATATGGTTTCGTTTGTTTTCTTGATATATTTTTTATAAATTTAATTACAGGTCTTAATAACTACAGCGACTCTCGCTTGGGGAGTTAATTTTCCAGCTCACTTAGTAGTAATCAAGGGAACCGAGTATTATGACGGGAAAACAAAACGATACGTGGACATGCCAATAACAGATGTTTTGCAAATGATGGGGCGAGCAGGCAGACCCCAGTTTGATGACTCTGGGGTAGCCGTGGTTCTCGTTCACGATATAAAAAAGAACTTTTATAAGAAATTCCTTTACGAACCATTCCCAGTTGAAAGCAGCTTGCTGGAAGTCATTCCAGATCATGTAAACGCAGAGATTGTCTCTGGCACTATTAAGAATAAACAGGAATTTTTGGACTACCTCACATGGACGTATTTTTTCCGAAGATTGTTGAAAAATCCGAGGTATTACGATTTGGACGCATTAGAACCAGAAAATGTGAACAAATATCTCTCTAGATTAGTGGAAGGAACTTTAAAAGTGCTGACAGACTCGCATTGTATCGCTTTTGATGAGGTTGGTTTTGAAAATCTGCTTTTGCAACAATTTAATTTAGTTAGCTAATTCTACAAATTATCTATAATTTATCTTTTCTAGGTTGAACAAATTCTCGTTCCACTTCCTATGGGTAGGATAGCTTCGTTTTATTATTTGTCACATCAGACAACTTTGATGTTTAAACAAGCATTAAAAGAAAATTTGTCTGTTGAACAGTATTTACGAATTATGTGCAATGCTCATGAGTATGATGAGTTACCCGTGAGGCACAATGAAGATATACTCAACGAGTAAGTTAATTTTCTCAGCTATGGTAGATGCATTTTTTTATAATCCATTGATTTAATTTTTAATTTTGTAACAGAGAACTGGCCAAGTCATGTCGATACTCAGTTGATCGGCTGACATATGATTCCCCGAACACAAAAGCCTTTCTGCTCATGCAAGTACATTTCTCGAGACTTCCTGTACCTTGTACAGATTATACCACTGATCTGAAATCTGTGCTCGATCAGTCAATCCGAATTTTGCAAGTAAGACAAATCAAAATAGCACTCACTCATATATTTTGGTTTTCTATTGACATTATTTTTCAAACATCTTTAGGCAATGATAGACGTAGTTGCTGAAAATGGTTGGTTAATTGCTACTCTGAGAATAATGCAATTGATGCAAATGGTCATTCAGGCAAGATGGATTGATGAACCAGCTGTTCTTACGCTGCCGCATATTAATAAAGAACATCTCTTTCTATTTTTGAATCTTCCAAAATGCCTTCCAGAATTCTGTGCTGCAATGTATAATAATTATAGCCGACTGTCAAATGTTTTTCTGAAAGAATTCACTGAACGAGAAGTTTACGAGGTATATTTTCAGTTTTATCTATTTTTATGAGTGTTAAATTCATCTTAAAAATTAATAAACGATATTTGTATTTCAGATACACCAAGTAATACGGGAAATGCCCATTCTATGTCTTGAATTGTCACTTCAGGGATCTGAGGAAGGAGGAAACGTAGAAACAGCCATAAACCTTTCATCAAAATATAATCAACTGGTAGAAATTCATAAAAATCAAGATTACACGTTAACTGTCACAATGAGAAGAAAAAATCATGCCTCCAACTTAAAAGCTTATTCTCCATGTTTCCTGAGAGGAAAAGACGAAGGATGGTTTCTAGTCTTAGGTGATATTGACCAAAGAGAATTGTGGGCTTTGAAGAGAGTTTCAGGAATAAATGGATCGCGACGCAGTAATCAATTACAATTCACTGCTCCATCGTCAACAGGTTAGTGATTTCTAAAGGTTTACCATAAAAGCAGTGATCATAGCCTGTTCCCTATTTTTAATGAAGATGATCTTATTTTGTCCCGTTTCGTTTCTTAAGAAGTTTTTTAAAAAAATGAACTTAAAATTTGGATTGGAACTCAATACCAGAATTTCTATTATATTCTCAAATATAATATCAAATCAATCAAATATAATAAGGAATTTTTCTCTCAAATAAGTAGAAAATTTTATTTTGTTTTAAAATAACCCTTTAGTACCGTATATAAAATTGAAAATTTGTGTTGTTGATTTAAAAAGCAAATAATTAATTTCAGGTCGTATGCAGCTAACATTGTATGTAATATCAGATTGCTATATTGGTTTTGATCAACAATACGAATTGTCTATAAGTATAATCCCTTAAATGTTGGAAGATAATCTATTTTAGCATGTAGCATAAGGTGTATCGAAGCACGTTTTTATACTATTTCCATTAATTTATCTTTGCTCAATGAAGAAATATGTACAAAATACTTGTTTTTTAACAATGTTCAGATACTATTTATTGAAACTATTGTATCATTCAATAAAATATGAATATCAAGGCTTGCAAAAGTTTTTTTTTTCATTGTCATGTTAATTTGATTTATTTGAGAACAATAAGTAAATAAACTTTTAAGTTTACTTGAGACTAATCAAGTCTCATTAGTGAAAAATAGCACATTTCTTGAAGATTTACAAATGAAGTGATTGTATCGGTGCTTAAACTTATGTAAGATAATATAATATTTTGAAGGTAAGTTTGTTGTAAAGACATCAGTAATATAGTAAATGATAATATTTATAAATTTAACGAACTTGACGAGCAATCAAAACCTTGTACTTGTTTATCTATTATTAATTATTATAATTAATTATTACCATGGTTACTATTTAAATAATGCAATTTTTTAGTCTTAAATAAATTTCAGAGAAATATCGAAAAAGATCAAATATTTTAGAACACCAATGTACGTAATATTTGGTTTGATAGTTGACCATAAAGCTCAAAACTCCTTTCTCATAAATTTTATATCACAATTTATAATGTACTAGAACTGCATCAAAATTTAAAATGGAAATCAACATTATGTGCAATTTAAGCAATTCCATTTCGGTCTATCTAGATCTTCTAACTATAATGTATTATCATACATGATGAAAGTCAGTCTTTCATTTATAAATAGTTGAACATTTTTCTACCCTTGTACATTTCACGTAGGTTCGCACGAATATTTATTTTAATACATTTTCGAAGAGGATTTAACTTTGTTTTGAAATTAGAGGAGCTTGGATTTTTTTATAATTCCCAAAGAATACTGCAACTATGGAATTAAACATTTTTATGAAAATAATTTTTACTTATTTTGGTACATAAGAAAACTCTGGTTGACTTCAAGTGAACAAATATATTCGCACGCACCTATTTTGCTATATATTTATCTTTTGCGACACAAAATGTAATTTTTATCACCTCTTTAAAAGTATCTGTATGCTTAAGTATGGATTTGTAAGTATGGTATCACAAAATACCTTGTGTGGAAGTAAACTTTACCTTCATACTGATAATTAGACTATAAATTTTTCTAAAATTCTCATTGAAAAAAACTGACTATAAACTCATTCACTTTCAATCTATTATTTTCTATAAATGACAAACTTTCGTGTTTGTTACTTATTATTAAATCGAAGCCCTCGACTAAAGAATATTTTAATACAATCAAACAAGCTTGTTTCTACTTTTAAAAAACCTCCAGTCTGAAAACAAATTGTTTATCACTATTAGTATTTTTCGTCATTATCGTCTCGCTTAAGTAATAAGCCGTTTTCGAAAACATGATATGAAGTTTAGGATGTTCTGTAAATCAATATCTTTTAATATCTTTTTCAGAATATCTTTCAAACAATATCAAACCTTTTGCTTCGGTATCAAATTTTCTACGCCTGAAGTGTTTTTCTTTTGCAAACTTTGCACACAAAAGGACGAAAACAGTTCATCACTCAACCACTAATGAAGCACTTGCATAGCTTACAGAACTATCATTCATATTGTTACATTGACTACTTTGAGCATACTTCAAAAATTTTAGATTCATCCTTTGGCCATTCATGTTACTCATTACACATTGTATAGCCTGCAAGACACAAGGAAAAATTATAGTACCTTTATGTACATGAATAAATATAAAACATTGTTTTCGATTCACAATACTTAGAAAAAATTTACCTGCAATAAAACTCCAATAGGGTGTCTACCACAAATGGTGTTACCATACTTTTTAAGGTACGCAGTAAAAGTTGCGGGATTTAGGCTTTCAATTATATCCATACCCTACAAAAATACATTTCTTAATCTTGCAGTTATCATTCAGTCAAATTTCTACCAACCATTTTATCAAGATTCTGAATAGATCTATGAATTGCACCACACGATCTATCATAGTAAGTGTAATGAAACCTTTGTCCCCAATGGCAAAAATCTGAAGATATGACAAATAAATTTTGAGGATCTGCCATATAAGGTGCCAATATTCTGCCATACATGGCTTCTCTTTCGGGAGTTAAAGAGCCAACCAAAATTGGAATTATAGTGAATGAGTCCTTGAAGCTATTTTCAAAAGAAAAAAAGTTTAGGATACTTATTATTATTGACTTTATCTATTGGTTTTTTCGAACCTTTCCATGACTTTGGCAATAAACGGTAAGTGCATCTCAATACTGTGTTCAGCTTCATCAGTATTCATATCCATCCAATCAAACTGACCCGTTTCTTCTAGCTCTTTGCACACTTAAATAAGTAATATTATTGTAATTATTATATAAACTAAGCTTGATTGGGGATTTTTTTTTTAGGATACGTTTTTAATTTTACACACCTTGTTGATCAATATGCATGTCGTATAAAGGTGTCTGGTAAGTAGAAGCAGAAGAAAGAGCACACCCAGATAATCTCACATGATGAGAAGGTCCTAAGATGAATATCTTGCGACTGCAGAATATTTCACGTGTTATTCAATCAATACTAACAAGAAACATATAAGAAATAATATATTTTTTGATAACTCAATATTTCAGCTTTTAAAAATTTTCTGCCTATATATCGACAGCTATATTAATTTAACTAATCTTGCTATTGATTATAAACAAGTTCTCACTTACACAACAGCTGGACTAATTTGACGATAAGCAAAGCCTGCACAACTTCCACAATAACTGTATCCTGCATGCCTTAAAGGAATATTTCGGAAATTAACTAATTTCAAAATTATTATTTGTGAAAGAGTATAAGCAGTACGTTCTAATAATTTACTAACGGCGCAATGATTGCCCTGGCTGGACCATGAGATAAGTCTGCTGCATTCAACCAACCTTCCAATTGTTTATTCAGCTCAGAACCTGACAGTAAAATCGGAGTAGTTATCTTTGTTATGATTTTCTCAAATTTAAATAGAAATATCTAAATTTAAATACATTTGTTTACTTGTTTGGCCCTTACATTTTCCGGAGAATAATGTAACTCAATAATTATAATGAAGAAGTGATAAGTATTACATTCAAGAATGATTAATTATCATGAAAAAAAAATACAAGAAACTGCAGAACAAAGAACTTTTTCTCACCGTTCTTCGTATACCAGCTACCAGAGTGACTTGCTTTCCTCTTTAAAGACATGATTACACAATTATATATAATTACGATTAAAAGATATCTATGGAAATGAAATATGCAAAAATCTATTGACTTTACAACCCTTTATTGCACGTTTTTCAAGTTTCGAAAAATATTCTATTCAGCGTATTCCTTTTGTGAAAATCAAACGTACTGCTTCCTAATCACCTTTTTATTTACAATAGACTAAGAAAGAAAATTTTAATGAATTAATTTTTGTAATTGCAAGAAGCGTACTCTAAACTATAAACAGGCTGACCATTAGTCATAAGGGAATCTAAAAGATTTGATGAAAGATGAAATACAGGATGGCCACTCGCCTGCACTCGCCACTTGTGCCAGAGATGGGCCTTATGGCTGCTTATGGCTTCTTGCCAGCAGTGATCCCAGAACGTGGGAGCTGGCGGCCCCCACCATAGACCCCACCAGCTCATGGCTTCTTCTTCGCTCGACTGCCATAGGTTGGTTGAATGAGGAAGACACAATGAGCTCGAGGCATCTATGGTGGGGGCCGCCAGCTCCCACGTTCTGGGATCACTGCTTGCCAGCGTTGCCAGACCACGGTCGTTAGTCGTATACAGCCCCCGGAATCTCTGGAGTTGAAAATGTCACAGATGTTGACCGTTGGCCACCGTGGCGCTGGCTGTTCATGAGGCCGACCTTATACAGATTAGCATTATGGAACATTGAAATTTAACGTTTTTTGTGAAAAATTGGTGTCTGCAGTGCTTTTGTGTACTTTTTAGGTAAATTGGAATGGTTTTAACAGTCGGTGATATAGAAATTTAAGTGAAAATGCGGAAATTTGTTGCTGTAGGTTGCAAAACAGGCTACGCGTAATGCTCTGAAAAAGTGCATTGTTTTGTGGTTTATTTATCATGAGCGCCTTTAACTTATTAAAATTTAATCTATACTAAATTTAAAACGCTTTGAATAAAAAAGTCAACAAAGCTGACTGACTGAACTTAAGGTATTATAGATAGGGAAGGGCGATCTTCAAAAAAAAGAATTGATTTTGAAATTATTGATTCAATTTGATCGATTAATCGGTTTAAAAGATCGATTTTTGAACTGATCTTCAAAACTCGATACCTTTTTCTGAAAATGATATATTTCTGTAAAATAACCTTTTTTTAAAATGTTTTATAACAATTGGAGATATAATTGTCACTTGCATATTTTGTGAATTTAAATTATCAAAATAAAAAAGTGTTTATATCAATGAAAAAGGAAATTAGGCTTAAAAAACACACTATATTTGCGAATCAGGAACGTTTTTTATTTTTTTAAATTGCACAATTTCTAAAGCAATGCGTATTATTAGTGATAAAGTTTCTGACATAAATATGAAGTATTACTATAAAGTTTATAATATTAATATACTTTGAACTTTGCATATCACTTAAAGTATTATTTTTGATAAAATTTCTGGCATAAATATGAACTATTACTATAAAG
Organism: Diplolepis rosae; assembly: GCA_030998225.1. NCBI lineage: Eukaryota > Metazoa > Arthropoda > Insecta > Hymenoptera > Diplolepididae > Diplolepis > Diplolepis rosae. Next base: position 296,521 of record JAPYXD010000754.1, on the reverse strand, counting down.
TTTATAATATTAATATACTTTGTATATCACATTAACGATATTCTCGTGGTCGACCCCTTTATGTCACTATTAAACTAAAAAACAGTTCATAGAAATATAGGAAACAGGAAAAAAAGAAAGGAGAATCGTTCGTAAAGATCGAAAAAAAATATCAATCCAACCGATTAATCGAGTAAAAAAGATCGATCTCCGTAGAATCGAATCGAGATCGCCCATCCCTAATTATAGATAAAATACACATAATAAATGATGTGCATATGAGATCTAAATATCCATTATATTGTTATGAAATATAGTATATTATGTTGATTATTCTTTATTATAAACATCTTTGTTCTTAGTGTTTTCAAATACTTATAAAGGAGTTTTATAAATTCTTTATATTTGTTACTTTTTCAAATGTACGTTCATTCCTTATGTGAAAGTTTTGTTCATAAAAATGTAATTTTTTCAATTACTGAGAAGTTTTAAAATATAAAATACAAAATGTCCTATAATAAAATCTAATTTTTCTAACAAAATCAAGATGATATAATTAATACCCGTATTATAATTCAATTTGATGGAATTTCAATAGCCAATTTTTCTATTATAATATGTAAGACTGATATAATATCAATAATATTGATAATATGAATAAATATTGTATTTTTTTTAATAATCACAATGTAAATATTAATGTTAAAACGGAGATAACAGAACTTTGATTTCAATTCCCAGCCAGAATTACAAAGACAATTTTCGCCCAAATTTCAAGCATATTACCCTTTATATCAGTAAAAATTGCTTTAAATAATATTTAAAACTTTCTAGTTTAATGTGTCGTAAAAAAAAATATGATCAAGTAGTTTTTATCCCCAAAAATTTAATTTTTATGCATTTTTCCCATGCATTAAAATGAATTCAGGCCTCATGAACAATCAGCGCCTCTAGCGGCCACGGTCAATTCTTGTGACATTTTCGTTTCGCGGATTACGTGCATTCTGGCTAAGATGCAGGGGGCTGGTCGTATAGACAGGTCTGGCATCTCCCGTGGTGGGGGATGTCCCTTTATTGTAGTCAGAATGTTTCATATTTTTGCCACGGATAGCGCTAGTATCGAGTAGTGGCCCGAATGACCGCACCGTAGCATGTATGTATATAGATATACCCAGAACGTAGTCAGCTGTGAAAGCTGCTGTAAACCACGGGTATTCCTAGAGTTCTAAATTTCTCGGACATTTAAAATCCGGTCACGTTCTCGTAACTGTGACCGTCATTTTAAGACAACTTGAGAATTTACAGAGAATTTAAGGGAATTTTACAATACCTTCACAATTATTTTCCATATTTTCTTTATCATTAAACCTTATAATATTGTAAATTTATTTCCAAACACTATGAATTGCAATAGTGAATGCTTCATAAAAATAAACAACGAAAAATGTCAAGTTTTATCGGAATTCGATATCAAAAAAAATTTTTTTATAGCCATTATATTAAATTCAAACATAAAGAACAAGTAATTCAAGTTTTCTTCGCACAAATTACGCATTGATTGAAATAATTGTTTGACAGTTTATGCACTTTTTTAAGTGCTTTATTTGTCAAGTGGCATGCTTTCTGTACATCTGATCACAGTATTTGCACTTGAAAGAAGCTTTATTTTGTTTATCAAAAATTAAAAAAAAAAAATTCCAAACTATATTCTTTTTTTTTCCATTTTTATTGCGCACGTTTCACGAACTTCCAGAACAAAGCATTTATCAAAAACAATTGAAAGCTTGAACCGTTACGGAAAAATATTTTTAAATTCTCATAAATTCTCGAAGAGCACATTCATCAGAGAAATTCTCAGTCATGTTCCCGTGCTCCCAGACATATTCTCGGTCACATAAACTCTTTAGAACTCTAAGTATTCCTTCAACTACTCGATTGCAGCGCTACCCAAGCGGTCACTATCGAAACTACTACTCGTCACGATAAGGGAACATCCCCCACCACGGGAGATACCAGACCTGTCTATACGACCGTGTGCCAGACACACGGAGTGAAACACGGTAGTCATGGAGACTAGATATAAGGAAACCAATCTCCTATGGCCGTACTTCACAAAACACGAAATGAAGTTCTGCCAAGTACTTAGTTAAAAAACTTCCCGATGAGGGCACGTGTGTTCCCTGGGCGCAAAATGGCGACGCCTAATACACGGTGCTTATAAACCGTAGATGCCGCCATTTTGCACCCAGGGAACACACACGCCCTCATCGGGAAGTTTTGTAACTATGTACTTGGCAGAACTTCATTTCGGGAATGGATATATGGAGATTGGTCTCCTTATATCTAGTCTCCATGACGGTAGTATAGACAGGTCTGGCAACTCCCCTGGTTGCAGATGTTTCCTTATCGTGACGAGTAGTAGTTTCGAAAGTGACCGCTTGGGCAGCGCTGCAATCAAGTAGTTAAAGGAATACCCGTGGTTTACAGGCAGCTTTCATAGCTGACTACGTTCTGGGTATATCTATATACATACATGCTATAGTGCGGTCATTCCGGCCACTACTCGATACTAGCGCTCTCCGTGGCGAAAATATGAAATATTATGACTGCAAGAAGGGAACATCCCCCACCACGGGAGTTGTCAGACCTGTCTATACTACCGTGGAGTGAAATTATGGAATCGGCATGTTAAAATTATGGTACACTATGGTACATGTTTACAAGACGCATGCGCGGCGCAAAATTCAAAATATTATATCTTCAAATACTTCAAAGTTTAATATTTTTCATAAAGAAAATGTTAATAACATTTTGTCAATAAATATAATAAAAATATGTTTTAACAAAAATATTTTAATAATAATTATAACACAGTTTATACTTTTTCAAAGCTTTGTATTTTGTAACATTTACTTAAAGTATCTCTTATTAAAGAACATTTTTTTTTATAAAACAGCTTATAATCTATAAAACGCAAGTATAATATGTAATTGCCGTTTGAATGTCTTTACATAGATCACATGAAAATTAACTCTACTCAGCCTTCATTTAAAAAAATGATTGATTGGTCAAACATGTTTCATATAGGGCAGAAAACAATTTTCATTGGGTAATGGGTATCCTGCCTTTGTCTTCATATCATTTCGATTAAATAAAAAGTATAAATATTTTTAAATTATGGTAAATTTAAGAGGTATGGTACACGAGGGATGGTACATGTTACAAGAGTCAAAATTATGTGAAATTATGGTACGGGCTGGCAACGCTGCTTCTTGCTGGCAGTACAGACTGTAGCAAAGAATAGGAGCATAGATAGTGCTACCTACTTACATAAGAACATTTTTAATGAAGAATTTCGTTGATCATAAATTTCACGTTTTTAAACTTTCAAAGTGAAAGTTTCCGATTGAAACTTTCAATGGCACATTGCTATTTACGAGGTATGTCGTATGCACGGTGTGCCCACTCCCATGTATTTTGAAGGGGTACTTACAGATGGTGGCGGGGCGAATGAATTTATATCAGCGACATCTAGGGGACGTAGCAGGAACTAGATTGCATGAAAACTACCCATCCCCCCTCCACTTCAGATCCAGTAATGAAGGGCGCAAAATTTTCGCCATCCCATGCGAAAAAGGAAAAATTCGGATTTTATTATATTTGAGGTTACTTTGTACCTGGCTCAAATCGGCTTTGAAGGTAACTAGAGTTTTATCTTTATCAACACTTAAATGCGGATTTAAAACTGAAGGACAAAAATACTTTTTAATGCAAGCTTTCTTACCGGGTTTTGCAATATGATAATACGTAATGAATTTGTATACACAAAATGAGAAACCAAGCCTTTACGAGTTTTATTTTAGATTTAAAACAAAAGTTATTGGTGACTTACCCGATTTGCAGCTACAACTATTTTAATTTGGAGGGCAAACAGTAAAGAACTGCTAATTGTTGGCACATTAGGTATTAGCACTTTATAGATCGAATCTCATTAAAATCACTTGAAATCGCTATGAATTTTAATTAATTAAAACAGGCAGACAAGTGACAACATGTCGACTCCGCACGATGTTCATTTCGATGACACACTAGCGGCGACTAGGGGACGTAGCAATTACTATTTTTCTTTCGCCACTTGGCCTATAGGAGTGGGATCACCGCGGTCGTATGCAGGAAGTGTCGTATGTCTACATCTGCAATGATGCTTTTATACCTCTCCGGCTGCGAGCCGAGAAATGCATTTAGAGTACTCTATTGGCACATTCCGTTGCTCAACAAACAGGATTTAACAGAATGGACCAATCAACTTCTGTAGATGAATTTGCCAGCCCGCAGCCCAAGAGGTATAAAAACACCTTTAGACGCTTTAGACTATGTCATGGACGTGACTTTATCTAAATACTTTTCACTCTTCTCATTCTCAAATCAATAACTGAAATAAATTTTCCAAAGCAGATAAACGCAAAAGATTAAGATAATTTTATCTGCTGTCGAAAATCCCTTTGAGTTTTAATTTAAGAATGAGAAGGGCGAAAAGAATTGGCTGAAGTCGCGTCTAGGACATGGCCCTATAATGCTGCTTTTATACCTCTCTGGCTACGGGCCACGGGCCGAGAAATGTATTAAGAGTACTTTATTGGCACATTCCGTTGTTCAACAAACAGGATTTAACAGAATGGACCAATCAACTTCTGTCGTTGAATTTGCCAGCCCGCTGCCGGAGAGGTATAAAAATTAAAAACACCATAAGATGTTATAAATATGTAGGCTGGTAGGGTGAACATAATTGATTTCTGAAAAGTAAGACCAAGTAAGACAAAAAGGTTTGAAAAATGAGGACAAAGTAGGACAACAATTTATTTAAAAAGGAGGACAAATTAGGACAGAAAAGTTTAGAAAAGAGGACAAAGTAGGACAGAAAAGTGACTATTTGATTAAATCTCAAATGCTTAACATCTTATATTTTTATTTTTGAACCCTCATGCATTTTAATTAATAATCTATTGAGTCCAAAGATTATTTTTGAGTTATTGAGGTTTGCCAATGAACGAAGAAATCGTTAGATGGCATTGAATGATAACATTTTGTACAAAAAAAAGGTCCAAAAGTTGATTAAAAAATAAACATTTATCATTTGAAAAATTCGGACAAAGTCAAAAATCCTGTAGGGCAACTCACACAAGCCCTAAAATGAGGACATGCCCGGGGAAATTCGGAAGGATCAGCCCAGTGCAACTCTTCTGGAGGCCTGTAGAATAAAAGTTGGCTGAGAGTTGGATCACGACCACCAGGCGAAATGGTGGCGCTGATTACCTTTAGGGCCGACTTGCTTTCAAATACATGGCAAAAATGTAAATATTTATGTTTCTTTTTAGATTTAAACTGCCTTTTCGTGTTTTTTTTGACAGAAAAATAAAGTTAAATGTTTTTGGCATATAATAATACAAAATATATGAGAAAAAAAGTGAAATATATTGATTTTCTGAACAATCAAGTAGGAGTGAAAGCAATAAGAAAAATTTGTCCCAGTTAATGAATTGAATAAAATAAATATAAAACGCGAAGTAATCACAATAAAATTGTCATTAATCGCAAAATTAATATAATTAGTATATTAATGAATTTTAGTGCAATGATTATAAGTTATAATCAAATATAAATACATTTTTTTGTGCAAGTAAACATTAATATTTAGATTTTCATATATTTCAATTATGTCACAGTAATTGGGAGAAGTAAATAAATGTGTGGAAATTGTTAGTTTTTAAAATCAAAATTCTAAATTGGTTATTGCATTTTTTTAAACTGTAGTTGTAAATTAACTAACTCAACTGTTTATTAAAATTTATTTAACATGATGAACTACTTTTACGAACACAAATTATATTTTGCAATTATAAAAATAACAATAACCAAGAGACATTAGGCATGTATATAGGATTTATAATAAGTAAGGCAATTTTAAAATTTCAAGATTGTAATTCTTGTAAATATATTCAAATCTGCGTAGTATTTTATGATAAACAATATATAGAATAAATACAAGAAGCATTTCAACACTCATATAATGAAAAAAATAATTATCACATTGTGAATAAAACATAACAATAAAACATAACAGAAAATTTCATCAATAACAATAATAAGTTTATCACAATTCTTTTAAATCGAGTCGTTCGTCTATAAACATTTTTTACCCTATTGAAAAATCCTGTGTAGGATACCACATAGGATCTCATATAGGACCTTACATAGGATCCTGCATAGGATCCTATATAAGATCTTATGTACGATCATATGTGAGTTCCTATGCCAAATTCCTACATAGGATCTTGCATAAGATCTTACACAGGATCCTATGTAGGATCCTATGTAAGATCCTATATGAGACCCTATGTGGTATCCTACATAGGATTTTTCAATGGGGCATATTCTATTCCTTTTAGTTCAAAGGTTTTTATAAATCTTAGGTCGAATAAAGCTTTGATAGTTTTTTGAGCTTAGAACTTTCTTTTTTCTGGTCAGCTATTTGAATTTTAGCATACTGTCGCATTCTGAGTTGCAAATAATAATGCAGAATATATGCTAAAACATCCTGAGCATGACTAACGCAAGGAAATTTAAATAGTCTCTCCGTAATTTCGTTTACTACCAAATCGTAAACGTTACCTTGCTTACAATGTTTTGCAAATATTTCCTTCACTTCTTCTAGAAATTTAAATAAACGCACATTTGGATGCTGAAGGTCCTGATCTTAATCAAAAGTTACAATTCGAGCAACAGGATGATTTGCAATAAAAGCAATAAATTTTGTGAAGTCTTTGCAAATAGTGCCTGTAACAAAATACATGAGACATTGTTTAACATATGGAAGGTCGTAGTCGCGGTCTATGGCGTTCGTGAAATCTGTGAAATCACTGTCATTGGGTAAAAAATTGGGTAAAAAATAAAATTGATTAATAAAATTATTTTTCTGTGTTTCAAATTTTTTTCATGTAAAATAATCTTTTCTCTTTCAAAATAGCCCTTCAATAATAACATTGGTATTCTAGAAAGCAAAATTATCTATTTTTGCCTGAGGTCTAATTTTCGTGGGCGATAACTACCTTAAACTTAGAAATTTCGATTGTTCTTATTTTAAAATTAAATTTAAATTAAATGATTTCAGCCAAATGTGAATCATATTCGTAAAAATATAGTTTCACGTTCATTTCTGTTAGCGAATCCGGCGGGATTGTGAATTAGAAGTACACAATAAACAAAACAATACACAACAGAGAAAATAAATGCGAAAAATACACCGTTCCCAAAACAATTCCATCAGGACCAATAATTGTTCTTTCGCGGATGATGTCACTTTCAGCAAAATGTTTGTCACAAACTGCTTGACCTTCTTTGACTTCAATATCGTCTCTTAAATTTGCGCGTTGCCATTTTTTAATTACATTTTTATCTTTTAGCACATAAAAAAATCGACGAGTTTGCTCTTCGGAACTCCGTTAATTTTTGTAGCCAGAATCACACTTCACGAAAATACACTTCAACATTTTTTATTGTTTTTTACATCCTTACACCAAGAAAACTATTCACTTTACTTTTTCAACAAAAAACACGATAAAAACACTACTAAATATCAAAAAACCTCGAATCTTTACTGTTTTGCCATGCATTTGACAGTTAGTCGGCCCTAAAGCTTATCAGCGCTGCGCTCGGTCACATTAAGTACTAATACCTTCGCCAGTCAAAAGTCAGCCCACTTTTAGTTTTAAGTTGCAGAGCAGTGATCCCAGAACGTGGGAGCTGGCGGCCCCCACCATAGATGCCTCGAGCTCATTGTGTCTTCCTCATTCAACCAACCTATGGCAGTCGAGCGAAGAAGAAGCCATGAGCTGGTGGGATCTATGGTGGGGGCCGCCAGCTCCCACGTTCTGGGATCACTGTTGCAGAGGGCTGGGAAGGATGGTCACCCTAACCTATGCATAGGGGTTATACTGTTATACATAGGGGTCATCATCGGTTGTCATCTCTGAAATGAATATTGATTGCACAACTTTTTAAATATAAATGGAAAAATTTTACATTTTGTTCACACAGTATGGCCCATTATTCAGAAATTAGCTTTTAATTAAAAAATCTATGTATTTTTTTAAGTAGCTCTTGAAAATAAGTTACTACAGTAATTTGGATTTTATACATAAGTGAGAATAATATATGCTCTACAGAAAAATTGAAAAAAGCTGGAGTATATTTATCTTTGCTTCATTTATATATTTGTCGATCTAGTAACAATTATAATAATGCCACAGTGAAATTTCGTGCAAAATGTTCTAAGTATCACGCTGATATTAGTCACAGGCATTCTTTCATAAGAATGTATAAAAAATAATGTTCAGACATGTACGTATCATGTCGCGTAAATGGATCCTCGTAACGAATGAGAATCAAAAATTATTACACAAAGTACTTTTATCTAAAAGATCACAAATAGGTAACAAAAAATAATTTTTTTTTAAATTTTGCACCTATATGTACGTGAAGTTGAAAGTATTGAGTTAAATATATTTATGTTTGTTTTTAAATCATCATTTGGCTTTGCTTCTCATTTCACAAAAAGCTTGAAGTTATTTAAAAAAACCTATGAACCTAAACTAAAAATGACTGAAAGATACTTGATAATATCTGCGTCATGTTTAACACTATAAAATACATCGAATGAAGATTTTTATTACACATGATGTGATGAAAAAAAAAGAAAAAATAAGTCTGCTAAAATAAAACATAATCTACAATTAAGTGGCATATGGAATCGGCACCTCATTATTACAAAATTTAAATCCATTGTATGTAACTAGTAGAGATTCAGAGTAGGACTATCGCTTGTATCGTCCTTTTATTAGTTGAAGTGCTTTTGCCATTAGAGGAGCCTTTGTCTTCTTCCCAATGCTGGATGCTGACAAAAAAATCAAAAACTAAATAAATAAAAATTTCAAACACTAAATTTAACAGTAGAAGTTAACACTAGGGGGATGAAATTTTTGTGAGTTGTACAACTCCACAAATAATTAAGTCACTCTTCTAAAATGTTTTGAATTGTAAAATTAGATTTCGCCAATCTTTCGTTTTTTCTAACGCTCTTATTTAGAGTTATTCTGATCGTTCAACTTATCTATGTATTCTAAAATTTCTAACTTTTCGAATTCAGATGATTAAAATTTGGGTAATTTGAAAAATAAACCAGAAATGTGTTCCTAAACAGGTGACCTTCGAAATTAAAAATTAGATGATATTCAATCTTTGGAATTAGAACATTTAAAATCAAGTTTCGTTATTGGTGAAAAAAAAAATAAATTTTTTCAAATTAATTAGTTGAGTTTGAAATTTCTTAGGTTTTCACACAAAAATTTCAGAAAACTTTCGGATACTGTTATACTTACAAGTCGCTTTTAATTTGGCTACTGGTGAAGGTTGACAAGAATTAGTTGTATGGCTTTGTCCACTACCAGAAATTAACTTCTTTTTTATTTCAGACGCTGTTGTGGGCAAATCTTTTGCTGTGCCGTATTTTGCTTGCTTTCTCAATACACTTCGTGGCGGTTTAACAAGGCAATCATCGTGAACCCTTATAGTCGATCTCACTGGCTGTGATTTGTCTATAGACTGTTTAATATTTGCCGTGAGTGCTTTTAATTTAGCTTCCCTCTCATCTAAGCAACGCTGTAAAACAAAACAATTTTTTTAATGAATCTATTCTATTATTCATTTGAACTTAGTAAATGTTTAAAATCTCATTTAAAATAATTTAAAATAAAAATTGTTACCATATACATCTCACGCCAGGACTCCATTTCCTCTCTCTTCTTATTTCTAAACTCACGGTTGCAGTGAAATTGCCATAAAGGATCTGTATCTTCAATAAGATACGGATTATGATGTTCCAACATATACAATTGATCCGGTGTTGCACGATCCAAGACTGGCTTTATTATGAAATAAGGTACACCACCCGTAACTTCAAGAGCTACAGATCAAAATTTATTGAATTATAATAATTAAATTAAAGTATCCTGAAGATATTGCATAAAAAAGAAAATATCTCAAAAACGAAACAAATACATATTTTGGTTAAAAAATGGAATTCTTGATTTTTAATAGTGTTTTTAAAATCAAAACATAAAATATACATCTTGTCAAAAAATGCCTCAATGAGAATTTATAGACCTTATTTAGGCAAATAATTTCCCATCTGAACGTTTCTTTCGAATCTGATATATTTTCTTCAAATTCTACTACTAAAATATCTTACCATCAATATTTTCTATCAGCACCCTAATACACAACTCGTATAAAGAAGGTACGTTCGTATAACCAGTTTTGTTTCCAGAAAATACTTTTGTTCTAAAATCAATATCATTATGATCAAAATGCATTAAATACATAAACTATTAAATAACTTAAATAATGTAGCCTGTACCTTTGATTTTTACTATATAAAACTTCAGAAAGTGTTCTACCCTCTTCAAGTTTGCGGTGAATTGGATTTAAATTATAAGCTAGCGGCTTATAATTAGGACTGATTTCAGGTAATGTCGCTGCTAAATCAACACTCAAAGGCTCAAGTTTCACGTTAGGTGCCAGAAGAGATGGTGGCTGAAATGTTGTATTTTATTCATCACTAATGCCAAACTTGTTACTAAATAACTAGAAAATTGAGCATTTGTTCTTACATTCGATTCTAAATCAACATCCTCAGTCTTGATTATCATTGATAATGATAATGGCTTGTTGTCTGAAGAAGTTCCAGGTTCTATTTTAATGGATTTTTCTATGGATGTACTCGGTGCATTACTATTACGTTTACGTGAAGGTGGAGGCATCATGCACATACCAAGTGCCTCCGCAAAACTTGTACCTAGAAATAAATGAGAAATAATTTAGATTTCATAAATATAAGTCTATTTCATTTTACAAGCTTTTAACATATCACTCACCAGATTGAGAATCAATTCCTTCGTCGTCTTCCTTTTCCAGTTTGATTTTCTTTTTAACTCTTTGATCTTTAAGATTATCCTTGCTCTCGCTTGTTCTCGATCGCCTTTCATGATTATGTTTCTTATCTTTCTTCTCTGCGGTATCATCATTCTTATTAGGATCCTTACTACTAGAAGAACTGTGAGAACTTTTTGACTTAGAAGAATGTTTACTAGAACTGTGACTTCCGTGTTTTCGTTTACTATCTTTTTTCGAATCTTTTGTTCGGTGCCTTTCTTTCTCTGCTTCAGATTTTGACGTATATCTCGCATCGTCTTTTTCTGAGTCTCTCTTTTTTTCTTTTTCACTTGGTTCTTTACGAGCATTAGGTTTATCACATGTTAGGGCACTTTTATTAGTATCCGATTCTGTATTTAAAATTTCCAAAGATTCAGGACCTGCACCGCTTAACGAATCCGGTTCGGACACTGTCAGCGAATTTATCCCTGGTCGGGAATTGTCTTCTTCACTTTCAGACTCAGAATACTTATTTTTCTTATTAACCTCTTTATTGCTTCCTGACCTTTCTTGTTTACGTTTTCTATGGCTGTCTTTGCCGTTTACTCCGTAAGATTCAGTACTACTGGTTACTTTTCCAATATCTGAATCAGGTTTATTATTATATTTTGAATCATATCCCTTTTTATTATTCGGTGGTACCTCTTTTGAACTTTTTGATTTACTATCATTTTCAGAATCATGTCTCGATGTGGATTTTCTAGTTTTGGATTCGTGTCTTTGTTCGCGATCTTTCGACTCGGTTTTGGAATTTCTGTCTTTGTGAACATTATTTCTATCCGTATCTTTACTATGAGAGACATCGGAATTCACATGTCCTTTCAAAGGGTTTTTTGAGCCTTGCCCAAAAGATCCACTTTTATTGGACTTCATCTTGTCCCTTTCTTTAGATTCTTGATTACTATGCCTGCAATCGATACAATTAAATTATACTGGATATCTAATCACTATTTATATGGGAAATTTGTTTTAAATTATTTTTAAAAGACCCATACCTAGTTATATCATTCGTACTGGTTTCATCACGCTTTGGGGATTCCGGAGTATCGCTATAGCTCTCAGGAGCATCTGGAACGCATGCTTCATCTTCATCTTCAGCGTCACTTGAATCTTCACTAGCTACCATAGCTTTCCATTTTGCCACCAATGCCTTCGCTGCATCACCTACACCACCGTCATATTTTCGCAACGAATTTACTGTTCGCCCTACACCAGTGTCTCGCAAATGTTGTACCGTTACGGGCAACTGATAGAGTTTCGAAATACAATACATCATCTAAAACGTTTTAAAATAATGTATATAAAATATAAAATACTATTTCACAATATACTTCATCAATAACGTGCAACAAATAATCATAGATATTTTAAAATTACACAATTTAACCTAACTGAACTTTAATAATTTCACCGAAAAAACTTTTATAACAGATCATGGTAAAAAAACTTTATAAAGGTGTAAATATTTTTCAGCTGTCAGAATATTAAGCTTTTCTTTATAAGAAAATATGAACATTTATAATGCTGCGTTCAGTACTTGATATTCATAATCTAAAATCTTTAGAGTAACATTTTAACATTTCTTGTAGATTTTTAATGAGGAGAAAGTAGAGCATGTTTGGTTGTCGTGTCACTTTGATTAGATTTACTACATATTGAGCTTAACAGAGTATGTAACAGATGGTAATTTTTCAAACTTCATGGAAATTCTCTTGAAACTTGAAATGAAATAACAGTGATAAATAAATCCATTTCAAAATACCCAAAAAGTTATTTTAATTAAATGAAACCGAAAAAAGTTTAATATTTCTCCCTATTTCATCGAAGTAAAGGTAAAAGTCAAGATGCATATTACGGAATAATGCTGTATAATGCGTAATAAATCACGAAACGTTTAATTAGATGTTTTTAGAGCAGGGTTTACACATTAATTGAATCCGATCTTTCAACAAAACGTACTTCCTTAATTGCACGATTTTCATCAGAGCTTGATATTAAATTACATTTATGTTGAAAACAAATATTGAGCGAACCCACTTAAGTCTGTTTGAGAACTCTCTTCCGGTAAATTTTTAATTTAAAAACAAGAGACGCGATATGGTATGACAATATGTAACAGATGGACATTTGTCAAAATTATTCCTGAAGTTGAAAAACGTAAGATATTTTGAACCAATACATGCAGAAGTTTATTGTATTATTTCTTTTAAGTACAGCAACGATTCCCCATTGTTATTATTATTAGTTAATCACAATCATTATTCAAAATTACATCACTAGTTTTCACATTTTTGAGGTTAGATGGATTTTTTTTTATGATTAATTTGTATCATTAACTTTGTTTTTGTACCATAGTAAAAATAATTTTGAAAATAATTATTTTACATACCCGTTCTTCGTTGTCCCAACATTTTTCTATACTACGCTGATAATGTTGTACTTTGTCTACAACAGACATATTGCAAATGCCAACTGTCAGCTGAGTGCTGTCGAAAGACGAAACTAGCTAGGTGCCCTCCTGGCAGCGTTGCCAGATCAGACACACGGGGCGAAATTATGGAGTCGGCATCTTAAAATTATGGTATGCCGTGGTACTTGTTTACAAGACGCATGCGCGGCGCGAAATTCAAAATATTATATCTTCAAATACATCAAAGTTTAATATTTTTCATAAATAAAATGCTAACAATATTTTTTTAATAAATATAATAATATTATGTTTCAATAAAACTATTTTAATAATAATTATAACACAGTTTATACTTTTTCAAGTCTTTATATTTTATAACATTTGCTTAAGGTAACTCTTATCAAAGAATATTTTTTTTATAAAACAACTTATAATATATAAAAAGCAAGTATAATATGTAATTGCCTTTGGAATGCATTTACGTATATCACATGAAAATTAACTCTTCTCAGCCTTCATTTAAAAAAATGATTGATTGGTCAAAAATGCTTCATATAGGGCAAAAAACGATTCTCATTGAATAATGGCTATTCTGCTTTTGTCTTCATTTCATTTCGGTTAAATGAAAAATAAAATAATAAAAATATTAGTAAATTATGGTATATTTACGAGGCATGGTACACGAGGGATGGTACATGGTACAAGAATCAAAATTATGGTACGATTACATAATTATGGTACGGTCTGGCAACGCTGCCTCCTAGGTCCTCAACTTTATTCAGTCTGCAATCATTTGCAATCAGTGTAACGTATTTCCACTTTATTTCAGTCAAATATAGTGTTAATCCACGGACGAAAGAAATAAAGGGACGAAGCATGAACCCTCTACCAATCGGTTTCTGCTAAAAAGGAATTAATTTTGCACTTTACTTGTTAGAACCATTGTGAGGACTAATCAAAATACAGTCCTTTTTCAGGAGCCAGGTAAAGAAGTTTTAGGATTGGTTGAAAAGTTGGCTCCAAGTGGTAATGTGCGTTTTTACGCGTTTATGAACAGGAGGAACATAAAGGTGCAGACAATCAGACATACCTCGTAAAGCAAGCATTTTGCTTGTTTGCTTGCGCATAATAGTGCATTTATACCTCTGTCTGCCTGACCGGTGCGGACAGAAAATACATAAGAGCAAAAAAGACAGACGTTTTCTTTTTGTCCAATTTTACACTGTCGTCTCCTTTACTCTTATGTATTTTCTGTCCACATCGGTCAGGCAGACAGATGTATAAATGCACCACAAAGGGCCAAGCACAATGAAGACCTAAATTTTAGACGTAAATAGCCTAAGCACAATTTAGTCGGGAACAGAGATGGGTACGTATAATACATCACGTATATAACATAGTTTTCTACATGTTTATTACTACGTATATTACGTCCTTAGTTTTCTGTACAATGTATTTTTTATGTGGCGGGGGGTAAATAACATAAAATATTTCGTAAATGTTAGAGAGGATGAAAACGGACGTAGACTACTTTTGGTTTTGAAAATCAAAAAAAAATTTAATTGTTCTTATTATACTGTTTTTATTAATGTTAGTTAACTATTTAAAAAATATAAATTAATATTCACCTTATTTTATATTCTATTTTCTTTAATTATTCATAATGATTTCCAACTAATTACAACTCTCATCAACTTCGTTTCTTGTTCAGTTTTTTTCTTTTTTTTTCCATTTTTCAACTTAATTTCGCCTCAAAAAAATAATATAAATGTAGTGATATGTAGACAATTAAATATAAAAATTTTTAAAAAGTTATTGTTCAATGCCATAAAGGAATAAAAGAGATATTAATATTTAAATATTAATACCAGCTGAACCCTATTGAAAATTCCGACGTTGGAAATGACATCAGAAATGACATTGGAAATGACATCGGAAACGTTATCGTAAGCGATATCGTAAACGTTGTTGTAAGTGATATCGTAAACGACGTTGGATTTTGGGACCATATCCGATATCGTTTACGATGTCCTTTACGACCTTTTTTTCATATTAAATAAAACAAAATATTTTATTATTGTTAAAATTTTAATCTATTTAACTATAGGGAAGGAATATGAATACAGTGGAAATTGATATAAACATATTGGTTTATTAAAATTCTCATTACGCGTTTCTTTTCGCGTTTTAATGACAAAATTAAACCAATATGTTTATAACAGTTTCCATTGTCTTTATATTCCTCCCATGTTGTTAAATAGATTTAAATTTTAAGAATAATAGAATATTTTATCTTATTTAATATAAAAAAAAGGTCATAAACGACATCGTAATCGATATTGGATATGGTCCCAAAATCCAACGTCGTTTCGATGTCACTTATAACGTTTACGATATCGCTCACGATAACGTTTCCGATGCCGTTGGATGTCATTTTCGATATCGTTTCCAACGTCGGAATTTGCAATAGGGAATGTTTCAAAATAGTTTTTGTGCGAGATTAATATGAATAAAAAGGGG
Organism: Diplolepis rosae; assembly: GCA_030998225.1. Taxonomy (NCBI): domain Eukaryota; kingdom Metazoa; phylum Arthropoda; class Insecta; order Hymenoptera; family Diplolepididae; genus Diplolepis; species Diplolepis rosae. Next base: position 280,566 of record JAPYXD010000754.1, on the reverse strand, counting down.
AACATTTAATTTAAAATATTAAAAAATAATATTAATATTTAAAGTCTGATTTCTTTTATTTCTTTATAGCATCGATTAATATATTTAACAAATTTTTTATATTAAATTCTTCGTATGTACCAGAGTATGTATACTGTGAATTTTCAGGGAGTGATGGTACAGTTAGCGCCGCGTGCGACGATTCGGAAAACTAACGGGGCCATTTTCTTTTCTGATGCATTGGCAATGAAAACTACCACCGCGGGCAAAGAGGCGCGCGTGTCGCGAAACAAATATGGCCGGCAGTGGTATACATTTTTCTACAGCTGCATATGGATAAGTTCACACAAAACATATAATGAAAATGGTTAGGTTTTTAAAAAATGTTAACTCTGCAGCTGCATACACTGTGTGAATTTGCGAATGCCATACCGTCCTCAAGAAACCTAATAGAAGGTCAGAAAGTGGTGAATTCTGACATAATTATAATGAGTGGCGTGACTAGCAGAAGCAATGAAAGCATTGAGTTGTTCGCATTATGTCTTCAAACAAGTGCCTTAACGTCAGGGCCACACAGAATTACTAGCACACTAAAAATCAACGATTTGAACAATAATTATCTGGACCGAAGTGCTTTGAGCAAATTACCACTTGCTTGCTCTGATCTTTTATTTTTAATCTTCTAAGCCACTCTGCTCTTTTGTCGACAATTTCAAGGCTTCCGAACAAATTTTTGATTTCAATATTAATTCCACTCTCTGGCACTTCATGGAAACTTAAGTTCTTATTTTTGTTCATTCTCGAGTCACAACCTTTTACACAACATTTTGTTCTGCACTCCGATTTTCGCTGTTGAGGTGAAAATTCCATTTTGAAAACTCAAGAGGAATGAATTAAGATAGATAGGCCACAAGATACATGCTCTTTTAAAAACACTTTTATTAAGTTTATTGGCAGAATAATATTAAATTTCCATATGTCAACGTTAATGAATGTATACCACTGTCGGACATTATTATTGGTTTATGTTGCGGCCGGTGGTGTCGCATGCTAATTTTAAACTCCCATATCCCATATAGGGCTGGTTTAAATACATTTTAATTTTTAAACTGATAATGATAGAATCTGGAATCAATCTAATCCTACTTAATGATAAAAACCAAATGTAAAAGTTGCAATCAATTCCATTCCCACCGTGAAGATTAATTGCTAACATTTCAATCCAGAACAATCCGTTTAACCAAAAAGTAGATCCAATGCACACCTGAACAATATAAATATCGACAAATTTAAAACCATATTTGAATTTGTAACTAATCTCGTTTTCGGCCATTTTCGTCCGTATTTTAATTCTGTTTAATTCAAATAAGTTTCTTATGCTTCTTACCGGGCCAACATAATTAGTTCCCTCAACTTTATTTCGTAAATTAGAATTATTTCTTGATGAAATTTTAAGGAATAATAAAGGAATTTCTAAGGTAGGTCCTGTGATTTCTTTTAGATTGATTAATCAAACAAATTAATTTAATGCAATACTGAGCTCATGAAAAAAATTAATTTCATTGATTAATCAATCTAAAAGAAATTGCGGTTTAATTGCCTGATAATTCAGCAATAAATCATTATTATCTTCGAAATAACCATGGGAGTCTGCTGCTGTGCCTATTGTCATAGATTTTACGTCTGGGTATAACTCAGTATAACTTTAAAAACTCGGACAACCCAGGCCGGGCTCGTACAGCGTTCCTTTAACAACATTACCCATATTATGACATCAAAAAATTAACTCATCCAACTTAATTTTAGAAAACAAATTCAATTGGTCAAGTTCACTTTTAACGTTTTATTTATGTATGTATTTTATGTTAGATAGATAAATACTAGCACAATTTATTCACGCGCCTCGCTCTCTTCAGCAGCGTAAAACCTACACGCAGACTTAGTTCTTTTGGCCGTTGGCTTATAAACATTTTTCAAAATATCCAGAAAAGCTGAAAATGTTCATTCAGCATCCGCATTCGAGTTCGGCAACGAACGAATCACATTCACAAGGGTGCATAAATGAGGAAATCAAACGCTTGTTTTTGGATCTTCTATGGAAAGTACCTTTTTCCACCATTCATCGAATTCTAGATCTTTAAGACCGTTAGGATTAGCTATTCTTGAAAGTTGAAGCCATTCTTTCTTTAGCGCGCGACATCATCGATTTCTACATTTTATGTTATAGCTACTTCGCGAATATCTTCGAAACGAGAAAGTATCACGCTATGATCTTTTTCACTCGCAAATCTTTGCAGGGTCAGAATGAGTAATTTGTTTAAACAATGCATCATTGTATGGCAAGTACTTTTGAATTGTTTGCGATTCGATTTTGTAAAATGTGTGGCAATTTGATTCGATTTGTTTCGTAAGTGATTTTTTATCTTCGGGACAATCAAGCAAGCTTTTTAAAATACCGTTACAGTTCTCGCTGAGATTGATTTTTCTAAGAAGATTGGGTGCTTAAAATTTGATATTTTTTATTTCGTCAATGTGATTGAGGAAGGCTGGTTTTAATATATTTCCAAGTGTTTGAGTAGATAATTTTCTCGAGAAGGACTGCAACAAATGAACTCTAGTTTTTGAGGATTAGAAGAACGCGTCGATATTGTCTTTCTCTTTCTCTCTTGTATGTTATCAACGTATCCTAAGGGTACCGTCCCATGTGGGCGCAAAATGTAAAGCAGAACAAACTGTAATGGTGCTTTTATACTTTTCCGGCTGCGGGCCGAGAAAGTTATTTAGAATACTTTATTAGCACATTCCGTTGATCAACAATCAGGATTCAACAGAATAAACCAATCAACTTCTGTAGATGAATTTGCCAGCATGCAGCTGGAGAGGTATAAAAAATGATAAAAACACCTCAAGCAGAACAAAATGTAAACAAAACAAACTGTTTTCGTGTTGCGGGGTACGGGGGTTTCGTATGAATTGATATTAGTTCTTGCTATCATAACTTGGTAGCGCTGATGCTCATTTTCATTTTTTTAAGTACCTTCCTAAAATACATGGTAGTGGACGTACTGTGACACTACATGCGGTCTAATCACGTCTAATCACGTCGTATAGACAGGTCTGGAATCTCCAGTGGTGGGGGATGTTCCCTTATTGTAGTCAGAATGTTTCATATTTTTGCCATGGATAGCGCTAGTATCGAGTAGCTGCCCGAATGACCGCACCGTAGCATGTATGTATATAGATATACCCAGAACGTAGTCAGCTGTGAAAGCTGCTGTAAACCACGGGTATTGGCAATGAAAACTACCACCGCGGGCAAAGAGGCGCGCGTGTCGCGAAACAAATATGGCCGGCAGTGGTATACATTTTTCTACAGCTGCATATGGATAAGTTCACAAAAAACATATAATGAAAATGGTTAGGTTTTTAAAAAATGTTAACTCTGCAGCTGCATACACTGTGTGAATTTGCGAATGCCATACCGTCCTCAAGAAACCTAATAGAAGGTCAGAAAGTGGTTAATTCTGACATAATTATAATGAGTGGCGTGACTAGCAGAAGCAATGAAAGCATTGAGTTGTTCGCATTATGTCTTCAAACAAGTGCCTTAACGTCAGGGCCACACAGAATTACTAGCACACTAAAAATCAACGATTTGAACAATAATTATCTGGACCGAAGTGCTTTGAGCAAATTACCACTTGCTTGCTCTGATCTTTTATTTTTAATCTTCTAAGCCACTCTGCTCTTTTGTCGACAATTTCAAGGCTTCCGAACAAATTTTTGATTTCAATATTAATTCCACTCTCTGGCACTTCATGGAAACTTAAGTTCTTATTTTTGTTCATTCTCGAGTCACAACCTTTTACACAACATTTTGTTCTGCACTCCGATTTTCGCTGTTGAGGTGAAAATTCCATTTTGAAAACTCAAGAGGAATGAATTAAGATAGATAGGCCACAAGATACATGCTCTTTTAAAAACACTTTTATTAAGTTTATTGGCAGAATAATATTAAATTTCCATATGTCAACGTTAATGAATGTATACCACTGTCGGACATTATTATTGGTTTATGTTGCGGCCGGTGGTGTCGCATGCTAATTTTAAACTCCCATATCCCATATAGGGCTGGTTTAAATACATTTTAATTTTTAAACTGATAATGATAGAATCTGGAATCAATCTAATCCTACTTAATGATAAAAACCAAATGTAAAAGTTGCAATCAATTCCATTCCCACCGTGAAGATTAATTGCTAACATTTCAATCCAGAACAATCCGTTTAACCAAAAAGTAGATCCAATGCACACCTGAACAATATAAATATCGACAAATTTAAAACCATATTTGAATTTGTAACTAATCTCGTTTTCGGCCATTTTCGTCCGTATTTTAATTCTGTTTAATTCAAATAAGTTTCTTATGCTTCTTACCGGGCCAACATAATTAGTTCCCTCAACTTTATTTCGTAAATTAGAATTATTTCTTGATGAAATTTTAAGGAATAATAAAGGAATTTCTAAGGTAGGTCCTGTGATTTCTTTTAGATTGATTAATCAAACAAATTAATTTAATGCAATACTGAGCTCATGAAAAAAATTAATTTCATTGATTAATCAATCTAAAAGAAATTGCGGTTTAATTGCCTGATAATTCAGCAATAAATCATTATTATCTTCGAAATAAAATTGCGGAAAATAATAAAATCACTTGACCAATGTGACAGATGCCCTTAAGATCATATGATAAAGAAAAGTCATTTTTTAAAGATTTTATTCTATATTCTGAGCACATATAATACATACCCTTAATGGCAATGCAACTTAATCATTTATTTAATATAAGACCTAAATCATACTGCGGTGTATATTACAGTAAAATTTTCTAGATAATTTTTGGTAAGTATATGAATATGATCTGTAATTTTATCTACTGAATTTAACTTTATTGGATGGTGCTGGAAGTCTATACTTTGCAAGTTCTACTTCAGCTTCTGCAAAGGATTCAGCATTGTAGCAGAAATATTCTGGATTTTTATATTCCTTGTCCTTAGAGGCACCTGGACCTACGGCTGGAATAAATTTTGAAAATAAAGATAACTTATTAATTGGAAAATACTACAAACATGGATTTGGATATTTCCATTTTTAAATAACTTACGATGGTTTGGCACTTTGACACACTTTTCACTGAGACCTTGTACATTGGGATTCATTAGTGGTGCTGGTGTTGCAGAAGAACTGCCTTTTTTGGATGCACTAGATGATTTAGAACTATAGGCATGAACAATAGTATTTGTTCCCTAAAAAAATAATTTAATTCATGTAAGTCAAACATCCTTTTCTTGTTTTTAAGTGTATGGTATAGGAAATCATTATTTCTCAAAAAAAGAATATAAATGATCCAATTGTGAATAAAAAATATTAAAATGTTTCAATATTACCAAGGAAAAAATAATTACAAAAAATGTAATGAAGTTTAGAGGTTATAAAATGAAAATGTTTTCACTCTGACAATATTTTACATGTAAATGATTTATAATAACATCGCAACAATGAACGTAAGAATGATATAAGAAAAAAATACTACCTGCGGAACAAGTCGTACACCAATAACCCGAAGCATTTTTCAAGAAATTGAAAACAGCTTGGTCTAAACCAAAATATTTCAGGTTTCTCTTTGTATAAGAAGTGCGCAAGATCGATGACACTCGCACTAAATGAAAAAGATTTTACTATTATTTCTTTAAAAAGTAAAGTTATTAATTTTAAATTGAATGATAGAGGTATTAAATGTTTTTAATATCAATAAATAATTATAGTAGAATCAGTATTTATTCGATATTTACGATTCGAAGTTCAAGCGTATACGAGGCTTTTTTAGAAGTACTATAAGGCCTTTATGTAATATCAGTCGTCAACAGCTGAACCTGAAACTGTTCGGCAATTTGTATAGTTAGTATATATCGTATATTCTCGTAACCTGGTACAACCTGGTTTTTCGTTTAATTTATAAAAAAGAGTTTTTAAACTCTTAAAATATTTGTATGTATTTAAAGTTTCATTGGTAAGTTTATTTTAGGATAAATACCTCACACTTCAATTTTTGAGTATTTTTAGGTTACTTTCTCCATTGAAATATAATACAAGTGGTAATTTTTTAATTATAGGTTAGTTTTGTATCTTCCTAATCTATTCGTGGAGGAATTGTATTCCTTTTATAAGTATATGCAACTCATTTAACTATTATTTTTATTACGTGTAAAAGCACACAAAAATTTTAAAAAAATCTTGATTTCAACATTTGACAACACTGCTTTAAAATGAAATTATGATTTCCCTGCAAGCTAGATTTTGTATTTATGATTTATTAAATGTATTTTAAGGTCATTCTTCGAATTTAAGACGCTTGGTAGTAACAAAATGTAAATAATTAAAATCTTAAATAAATTTTAGCAGCGCTAAAGTACAGCGTAAAAGCTTAATAAAAAACGAGTTGAAAATAAATAAAACGAGTTCTCAACTCGTTATTTTATACTTAGATTAGACGTTTGTTATTTTTTTGTTATGAAACTGAGAAAGAATGTTCAAAATTTTAATTTTATTTACAGGCACCTTTAAGATGTCAGTACAGGAATTTTCCAAAAGATTTAATTACTATGCTAAACCTGAAGGTCATGCTCCTTTAGAAAAAATTATTGGTTGTGCCAAGTATGGTGTAGTTGCTGGAATAGGAATCGGAATACATGATGTATTTATGTACTCAAAAACAGAAAGGATGATAGATTCATTGCGTTGCTTTGGTTACTGGGTACTTCCTCTAACCGGGATGGCAACTGCATTTGCCTCAACGACGTATCTTGCCACAAATTTAAGAGGGAAAGATGACCAACTTAATTACGTACTCGGAGGCAAGTTATTTCCTTACTAATTAAAAACACTTACTTTAGTCAATTTCAATTATAATTTGGTTTGTCCCTTCAAGAAAATATTTATGACGCTAAATATTTTTAATAGCATTTGCTGCGGGTGGTGTGCTGCACGCCTGGCAAAAGTGTGGCTTAACAACACTCTATGGAACCATAATATTATCTATCATCGCTGCAGTAAAGAAAGACTCAATCATGAAAGGTTGGACATTTTTTGGAGAACTTCCAGAATGTGAAATGATGTATCCACTTATGTCAACGGCCAGCGCCTGGGAAAAGAAATACGAAAGAGGATGGACGAGAGAGTGAAAGCCATTTGATTATTCAACAGTGAATTTAAACTAGTTACATTTTAAATAAAAAACCAATCAATTTTATGTCTTCTATGCAATAAAATCAGAATAAAAAATATTGCTACCAATGTTTATTGATTCATTTTTAAAATTTGAGTGACGTATGTACAATGCATTACATAGAATATATTTAAAGTGAAAAAGCTTATTAAGTATGTGTTAAGAACCATAACATTCAAATTCAAGTCAAAGTTTCACCCTTTGTCACCTGAAAAAATAATAATTACCATAAAATATGTTGTGTCTTATTTTACTACCTACTTGAATTAGGTATAATTTATACTTGAGAAAGTTTTACTCACGCGAGCTTCTAAATATTCTATTCTGCGTTCTAAAGTTGTTAATTTTTCATTTAGGACTGCTAGTCGCGATCTGCAGGACATGTCTGAAATGACGATTTTACACAATGCAAATAAAGGAATACATTAAACCAGTTATAAATTGGCAATAAGATAAAATGTTAACGAATAAAATACGAAACGTACCGAATGAATTTAGGAAGTCTGTAATTTTCTTGATGCTGCCAGTTATGACTTCAATATATTCTCGATTAGCCCAATCTTGCTGGATTTGTTTCTGAATTGCTTCTCGATGAGTGGTGGACATTGTGTAATGTATTCTTCTCTTGGATATGTAAACAGAAATCATACCTTTAAATCCGTAATCAATTTTTATAAAAAAAGAAACATGGAGCAATAATCTTAAAAAATAATAAAATATAAATTTGAATTACTAAAATTAGGAACTATATTGACCCTTGATAATAAATGCATGTAGTATTATATTGGCTTTAGGATCATTAGTAAAAGACTGGATGTCAATCAGACATTTCGGCTCTGATTGGAGCCCTAATCAGTGATTTATTCTGAATTTAAAAAAGAATGGAAAGGGTTGCTAACATAGGGTTTCTTTAATGGAAAATTTGGTAATTAATATTATTTTTACGAGTTGACCAATAAACTTTGAAATTTCTTTATTTATCAACTCGTAAAAAAATGTAAATTACTAAATTTCTCATGAAAAAAAACGCTATTTTAGAATTATTTTTCTGTATTTTTTAGATTTAAAATAAATCACTGATGAGAGCTCTTATCAGAGCCGAGACGTCTGATTGACATTCAGTTTTTTACTCATAACCCTAAAGCCAATATAATACTACATGCATAAATTAAAATATTATCATAAAAATAGTGATATTGTGTAATTGTTATATCGACAGTTTAAAGTTCAGCTAGTATACACAACGTGCATTAAATTATAAATACCTGAATTATATTCACAAAAATATTGTTATTAATTTCTATTAATATAAAAAAAATAGCGTGTAATTATTAAGAACACCTTTATATACCTACTACTACTGATTTTTGTCTTATAGGCTGATTATTTTAGTTTTGCAATTAGCAATTTTATTTTTGTTTGACAATTGAAGTGGAAAAAAGTTCTGATTTACGGCTGTTTATGGTCTCCCAAGCTGGAAACTTGGGATTTGGGAAGTGCAAACTTGTGCAAACTGCAAACAAGTTGTAAGCATAGACTATGGAGAACAGATATAGGCTCCGTGACAGATTTAGAATTAAAGCAGCGCTTGCAGTGGCGAAATCAAGAAACTTTGAATTTACATATGTCAATGCATATTATGTATGCATTGATATTCACCTTTATGGGCAATTTTCGCCTTAGCGATTGAAATTTTAATCCATCCCATGTGAATTACCGCTGTTTAGATGAGTTTAAATGTTTAGAAGCCTTTTTCTTTGGTTGCATTTTTTGTTCACATTTTTTGATAGAAAATGATTGTCGCTTGAAATTTGTTCAATCTTCCACGAACTATTTGTACTTACCATAGATTGGAATGAAATTTCACTTCACATAAACAAATAAATTAAAATAAATTAACTTTCAATACCATTAACCTAATACTATCTATCTTTCTTTGTCAGCCCATGATAGAAAGAGACATGCTGGACCTAAATGTTCGAGTTTTTATAGACCTTTTTATCCTGAAAGGCGCTGGTGCGCATGTGCCGAAATTTGACGTCATTTCCGGATTTTTGTCAGATTTTGTATAGAAAAACGATATTTACTGTTATAAATTAATATACTAAACAAATAAAAAAGCATAAATATTAAGAGAACGAAAGAGGCGAAGATCTACAACAAATTGAAAAAAAATCCGGTGAAAAAACAGTAAAAAGTGCGGTTAAATCGTGAAATAGGTGCGAATGTTTACATCTGTCATCGATTGACCCCGTTGACTGCTGTTGACAAATGCATTTTTCGTCAAGTCTTGTATGCAAAAAAGATATTTAAAGTTGTTTTGGAAAATAATCAATTCAATTTTTGTACTATATTAAAAATTTATTGAATGCTATTAATTTTATAACCATAACATAAACATTTGAAACAGAACTTCTACCATACAATACTTTTATATCCGTCAGTATCACATTGCAGCACATTTTTAAATGTACTTTTTCATTTTTACATTTTGACATTCATTTATAAAAACAACCTTTTACGATACTATGTAGAAGTAAATACCTCAATAATATTAAAAATAACATCTTTGTAACTCTTTAAAATGAAATAAACTGAATGTTTGACATGTTTTTTCTTACTTTTACTATAGCCTGCAGAAATAAATAAGTTAATAATATTAAGAAAATTTTTTTAACTACAGCATAGTATTTCACTGTAGTATGTAGTAATAAATATCTGAAAATTAAAAAATATTTTGTAGCTTTAACAAAAAAATTAAAATATACTTTTTTAAACATGTATTTTGTAATTTCTTAAGTTTAATGTAAATTTTTAAAAACTAGTGAAGGAATGTACGTAACGCAGGTACAATATTTATCAAATTCTACTATAACGTGTAGTAAACATTCGCACCTATTTGACGATTTAACCGCACTTTTTACTGTTTTTTCACCGGATTTTTTTTCAATTTGTTGTGGATTTTCGCCTCTTTCGTTTTCTTAATATTTATGCTTTTTTATTTGTTTAGTATATTAATTTATAACAGTAAATATCGTTTTTCTATACAAAACTTGACGAAAAATCCGAAAATGACGTCAAATTTCGGCACATGCGCACCAGCGCCTTTCAGGATAAAAAGGTCTATTGTGCGGGCAAAAGACTCGAACATTTTTCTTTCTATCAAAGTTTGACAACAAATGACAGACGATCATTCGAGTTTAGGTCTTCATTGTGCTGATTGTGCTCAAGCCCTTAGCAGAGATGGGTTATATGCGTGATGTATTCATCACGTATATTACATGGTTTTGTACATCAGGTTCAGAGTCTACATGTATATTACTACGTATATTACGTCTTGATATTCCCTATTCGTTAGATAAAGACATCAATATAATTAGAAGATGACAGGACAGTAAGACACTCTTTCCCGGGGCGTGTCCGAATCGGTGAAGTACATTGAAGTAAATACTTCCGCCATAGGATGAAAAGAGGCCGACGCGATAACTGACTCTTTTCATCCTATGGTGGAAGTATTTACTTCGTAATATACTTCACCAATTCGGAAACGTCCCCGTTTCCGGACTCAATTGTGCTCAGGCCAAATTATGGTGCATTTATACCTCTGTTTGCCTGACCGGTGCGGACAGAAAATACATAAGAGTAAAGGAGACAGAGAGTGTAAAAGTGGACAATAAGAATTTTGTTATTTTGGCTTGTTAATCGTGTTAAACAATGAAAATGAATTGATACTGCAAAATGAAAGTGTCTCTTAAACTTTTTATTTGCATTTTATTTGTGTTATGTTCCAAACATTTAGTTTAAAGTATTATTGCGGAAATTATTGTATGGGAATCTTACATTTTTGTATTAAAATTGAAATTACTTCACGTCAGTGAGAGTTAATAAAAGAATTTATTTGTTAAATTATAATTATAATTTCCTAAATAAAAAAAAAAGTTTTACTTAACTTTCCCTGCCGATGTATAAATTCCGTGACCTGCAGCGATCCCGGAAAATGCAAGAAACTCTAGGCCAAATAAACGCAAGGAGACCAAAGTAAACGGAGATGAGTTATGACGCGTTACGGTGTTACCCAACCTAGTTCATATGATATATGTCTATGATTTTCGACGCGTCGTCGCCCATCTTTGGCGTAGATCAGTGAAATGATCCTCGGATTGGAGTGGAAAGTGGAAGGGAAGGAAAATGGTGTGTTCGTGTGTATGTCAGAGTATGTATGATAATAAATCCAGCACGCAGTTCAACAATTCGAATGTGTCAAAAATAAAACAAAAGTCTAATATTTTCGTGAATTTACAGTTTTCTGTTAATATTCTTGGGAACGAGTAAACCCCTACCTATTATTAAGATTTGTGAAAGTGTAATTAATTTCACGAATTAATACGCGTTTTGTACGTATTCACAGCATTCTTGCTCTGTTTCACAAATCAGTATAGTGAACAATTGTTTTTCTGGATTGCGCAATTGAAACCAGAACTGAGAGGTTGCTCCGAGTTTAATCAGATCCATCAGGTTTATGAATTTCTAACTATTTATATAACGTAATGTCTAAAAATTAAAGAAATTATCTTTGAATTATTTCATTTGTTTACAGTTCAATATGTATGTTCTATTCATGTGTAGATGTACACATTTTGCATGAGGTTGTGGTTTTGGTTGACCTGTCAAGTCGTGTAGCATGATAGCTGAAAATAATGCTGAATGTAAAAGCAGCTTATAGTTCTTTTGCAATGATTAATTACACTAATTGACAGTAAAAACGGCTTTTCAGATTTCTTACATAACTTCTTGCTTTTATATGATGTATCCAATATTTTTTTATTTTCGTGAATCAAATTGAGATGATAAAAGGATTATATTTTGATTCACTTAATATTGATAATCTCTTTTTGAAAAATTCAACTATTTTAAAAATATTTAATATAAGGTTTAGGGTTTTGATTTCTGTCTGCTTTTTAAATATATTTGTAGATTTCATTAATTTTCTATTAGTAAATTCTCTAAAAAAATTACTAATAAAAATTTTCATTCTTGTAATTCAGCTAGGCATTTACATTTGTAAATTTATGAGTATGAATAATTCAATAAAACATTGTATATATTAGTGAGTTAAAATATAATTTGTAACCTTAATCAATAGTTAGTCGGTCTTTTCATCTACTTATTTTATAAAAAAATAACAGGTTTCATGCTTTGCTTATTTTGTGTTCCTTTTTTATGAATCAAAATCTTTGGAGTACAAAAGTATTACATGTTTAATGATAATAATTTGAGATGTATCCGGAATCGAGTCATACTTAAGATATAAATTACTTTGATATCGGCATGCCATTTGCATTTAAGAAGATTAAAGTGATTATTTATTGATGATTTTTGATGCCTATTATATGACTCTATAGCATTTTTAGCATAACTTGATTTTCTTGAAATTAAAAATTTATTGCATCTTATTGCCAGAAAATTAAATAATATTGGATACTATTTTTTAGTGCTCTCTTATTAAACTCAATTATTTTTTCTATCAACATATACATTTTTTTACTTTTTATCGTAAATCTACAATAGATATTACTAACTATAAGTCGGTTTACTTTATTATTTATTATTTATTCAGCTGATGATAATTGTTAACTTCATTAAATTATGTGTTTCTTTGCTTCATATTTCTTTTGTATCAGAAACACTGTATATACATATTTAAATATTTAAATACTATATTTTTATGTTTACTGTATTGATAAATTAAATAATTATATATAACAAATAATTAAATAAAAATCTTTACTATATTACTATCAATTGATCTCAGACGTAAGTAGTTTTTAATTTATTAATTTTTTTATAAAAGATTCGAGAATATACCCAATTTACCCATTAAAGTTACTAAGCCTACATTATGGTGGCGGTTTAATCGCGGACCTGTTGTCATATCTCGCTTGTACGTTTCCCCTCTACAAAATACTTGATCTTGGTACTCAGGAATATAAGAGTGTTAAAAGGAGAGAGACAACAGGACAAGAAGTATAGTAAACGTAGAATTGTGAAGCAAGTAGTCATTCGTTAAATACTTAAGTATGTGATCAGCTGTTGTATTTTATCTGGAAAAAATAGTATTTTGCCGATATTTTTTAGAATAGATAGTATTATTACTGATGAATTTGTATTTTTCAACATTTCAATTTTATTTGAACAAAAAGTCTTGGTTCTGGTTAAGAAAGTTGCACGTACGTACTTATGACTCATCTGGATAAAAAGATTTCACAAATCGTTATTTAATTAAGTTCATTTACATTCTGAGTGAGGAGATTATTGCAAATATTTATTTTTCTAAATTCTTTTAAGAAACCGTGTCTTATCACAAAAATGGAGTTATTTTTTTTCAAGTAAGCAATTCTAATTAAAAATAAATGGTGCACATAGGTACAAAAGGATTGCTTTAATAAATTTTTAATTAATTTGAAGTTTTCATTTTTATGTGTAGGTAATGTTGAGGTGATAAGTGCTGAATCATAAAACGAAATGAATAAGGTCTTATAGCAGGTTAAGTAATTTTGAAGCATGCTTAAGGAAGTTGAAAGCGGAGCAGGAGGTTGTAACGGTGTCACCTCTAGACCTCGAAGATTGTTTCCACGTTTTTCTTTACGAAGGCTATTGTATTCGAGTCCTCTGATTGGTCGCCGAATTTCAAGAGTGACTAATTCGAGCATCAGAAGTAACAAAGGTAAGACATCACTTTTAGACCAAATTATATTCCTTTTTTGTGATTCATAAAGGAAGAGATACAGAATATTAAATTTAGCCGTATTTTGTAGCAAAAGATCCTATCAATAGAGTAATAGATGTGGAAAAGGGAGAAGCTAGAGTCAGCAATGGATCAAATAATTTCCAGTTTCATAATACTGATTTGCAACGTGCATCTAGTAAAGGCTCTGTACTTTCAACCGCAGGAAAGGTACTGATCCAATAAATAAATACATACTAAGATAGTAAAGTCGTCAAGGTTAAGTGATGAAAATTAATTTAGTAAATATTTTTACTTTTAGAGTACAGAAAATGGAATAATGGAATGTCCTCTTTGCTTGGCTGAATTGCCAAGCGAATTATTTCCTGCAATTCAGTCTTGCCACCACCGCAGTTGTTACGATTGTTTCCAACAATACCTCAGAGTTGAAATTTCTGAGTCTAGAGTTAATATTGCCTGTCCTGAGTGTTCCGAACCTTTACATCCTAATGGTATATTTAATTATTCATAAACATAGCCACCTGTATTTAGATTATAATATAAATGTTTAAAATATTCGTATCATACAATTTGTAGACATTCGAATGATCTTGAACGATCAAGTACAACTAGAAAAATATGAAGACTTTATGGTCAGAAGAGTCCTTGCTGTAGAGCCCGATGCAAGATGGTGTCCCGCCCCTGACTGCAGTTTTGCAGTGATCGCAAGTGGTTGTGCTTCTTGTCCCAAATTGCGCTGTGAAAGGCCAGGTTGTGACTCCTACTTCTGCTACCACTGTAAGGCTAGATGGCATCCGAATCAAACTTGTGACGCAGCAAGAGCTCAACGATCCCAACATTACGAACGCAGTTCTTCTCTTAGTTTCAGTCAAAGTGATTCACAACATAGTAAGTTAATTATTTAAGTTATGCTTCTACTTCAAACTGGTGTGAAAAAATAAGCTAATGACTTAAATTTAATTGTTTTAACCTGCAAACAGGAGATGATATTAAACCTTGTCCAAGATGTCAAGTTCTTATCGTTAAAATGGACGATGGTAGCTGTAATCATATGACTTGTGCTGTATGTACAGCTGAGTTTTGTTGGCTTTGTATGAAAGAAATTAGTGACCTCCATTATCTCAGGTAATGCCCTATTTGAATTGTTTAGTATTCAAAATCATGGGTAAAAAATCTTTATTTTCTGATCTATTTGGATTTTGAATAATATTTAGAGATAACTCATCGACTTCAAAGTTTTATACATGAAAACTTAAAAATAATTCGTATGTATTACTTTTAGTCCTTCCGGATGCACCTTTTGGGGCAAAAAACCTTGGTCAAGAAAAAAGAAAATCTTGTGGCAACTAGGCACGTTGGTAGGAGCTCCTGTTGGCATTGGCCTTGTTGCCGGAATAGCTGTTCCTGCAATGATAATAGGCAAGTTCATAGTTGACGCGACGCATGTCTTTTCATTGTTAAAAAACTACAAAATATAAAAGAATGATTTTTTATAGTCAAACAAGTAAACAAATTCAATTACTGGCATATTTTCAGAAATTAAACTAATACTTCCGATATTTTTTTTCCTTAGGTATACCTGTGTGGGTTGGTAGAAAATTGTACACGAGATACGAAAAGGCCAATAAACATAAGAGGAATGCTTTTATCGCTGGTGGGGTGACTGCATCGGTAAGTTGATAAATAATTTTACATATATTTCAATTGAATAAATAAATTCTTGTCATTGATCATAAAATTTTTCTATTAGCGTATATTCTCTATTGGTACGATAGTTGTCTAAAAGAAATCTTTCGTATATTGATATAACATATTTACTTGAAATTATATAGAGAATGAGCACCATTCGTTGGTACTGGCACCAGTTTTTGGTGACTAGTGCTCTTACCCTACCCATTATTTTAGAAAATTTTAAATTAATTTGTGAAATTTATTTTTTATACATAAATCACTTGGTTCTTTATAGGTTCGAGAATGAAAAATCTGCATGTTATTTATTAAATCAAAATTTTCTTTAAATTGCTCATTAACTTTCCAGAATTTTGTCTAAATCTCATTACTATTGCCAAATATTACTTGATTTTTAAAAAACGTTTTAGTTTAATTAATATGCTTTATGGGGTAAATAAATTGAAAAGTAATCAAAAAAACATTTCTGACCATATTTATGAATTTTGTACAAAAACTGGGTGTTATAATAATTCATTTGTATACGTTTTTCATTATTAAGATGTGCTCACATGAACAAAGTTTTTGTTTATAACAAATTCTATTTCAAAGTTTACAGTATTTTTATCGTTTACTTCGTCGATGTTATAATAATTAATATGATGCCGTTTTGCAAAGAAGCTTAATTACTTGCGCGTGTTTGAAACACGCTTGAAGCTTCATCTATTGTCCTGTTGGACTAGATATTTCTCGATTTAGGCAACATTGTTGCAACAAGTATGATTGCTTTTCTTGGAGAAAATTGTCTACTTATTTCGTAATTAATAATACAAACATTTTCTATTTGGGTGATTCCGCTGAACCTTATTTGTTACTTGAGCTTCTCTTTTTTTTCAGAAATAACGATTGTCGATTCACTTGCACAGTAACTTAAGTATCTTGTCACATTGAAAATGAATAATAATTCAAATATTATTGTATTTACAAAACTTGTAATAACACACATCGCATAACAATTCTATATCGGAGTTGAATGAATACACGAATATACCCAAACATTCTTTTAAATCTAATGAAGCACGGGAAACAGAAGACAAAAGTAACGGTTTTGTTTTGCACACATCGAAGTCACCCCAGATTATTATTCTAAATATAATGATGCCATCAACGCAGTTTTTCAAAACGCCTCACTGACGATTCTCGGATTAGCAGAAGCGTTTGCAGTTTTCATATGAATAAAGTTTACAGTTCATCCGTAACATAAATGTCGACTATCTCCCCAGTTAGAACTCCATCATTATGGAGATCTTCCAATACGTCGATAAGGCGCTGTTCTGTAAGAGGATCTCCAAGAGCAACATCCACAGACCCTATGCAAAGTAGCAATGCTAACAGTTGAGACCGTCTATAATCTCTATTTAAATCAGATCTTGTATAAGCCAAGTCCTTCGGAATATTAAGACCCAAATTATTGCTGGTATTGGTTAAAACCTCCCAGTATTTATCCAGCAAAAAATGTGTATGACGACGACGCAATTCCGTGGGCACGGAACTTACCAGTAATAGTGCAATATCGTTCGTCGGTCTACTATAGGTAACCATCTGCCAATCAAGAATCGCGCATTTGCAGTTCCCGTCCTCATCATTCTTGAAAAGCAGATTATTGCACCAAAAATCTGTGTGCGTTATTAACGCTAAGGGATCTTCAGGAGCTAAAAGAGCAGCAATTATCTCTTTTGTGCGAGGACGTAGAGCTAGAAGAGCCTCAAGAACTGCTTCTAGACCTGGTCTTCTCTCGAGGAAACGAGCTAATTGTGGTAAACCACGTTCCACCAGTTGCTGATAAGAGTCAGTGGCCCTGGCAGTTTGAAAGAGAAAGGGATAACGTTCAGAGAGTGACCTGCCTTCTTTGACCTTTAGCGTTAAGGATAGAGCATGCAGACACGCCACAGCGCTTAGCGCTGCTTCAGCTTGTCTCAAGGTCAGCCCACGAGAAAACTCTGCACCGTCGAACCCACGTGGTCGAAGATTTTCCAAAACAAGAAAGGATTCTGGAGGCTCGGGACTGTCCTCAGTTCCACTACCAGGGTTGTAGTGGGCGTGAATGCAAGCTGGAATTGGTAATTCAATTGCTAGCTCGGGGGATGTCAACTGCTTCTTTTGAAACGCTTCTAGATCTGGCACTACCTGTGGATAATAGAACGTTTTTAAATAACATTCATCTTGCTTAAAAGTTAAAGCGTTGAATCTACGGTTTTTGTTTGTGAATTTATAAATCATTTTTTTAATTGTACCTCACACAGGGAGATTTTATATTAAAAAAGAAATTTACCTGGGTATAAAACTTGATTTCTCGAAGATCAAACTGAGCTTCAGTGACGAAGAATCGGCTGTAAGGATCTTGGGGTAGAAGCTTGACAATTACACTGAGCTGGCACCTCGTGTCGTCGGGTTTCGTTTGGTATTCGACAGTGACAGCTAGTATATCACTGAGAACACTTTCTCCTTCAGTACAACCTGGCCTGACTGTAAAGTCGTCAACAGTCACCTGAGATCCTGCGCCGTGATGTTCGACTAGCAGTCCTTCAAGCCATTCCTTGGTCACCGGCCACTCACCACAAGAACCGTCGGTGTCTTCACTGTCCGACATACTTTTTTATTTTATAAATACTTTTAATTCTTTTCACAGTGATTATGATGAACTGGTTGCTCTGCAACGAAGATCTGATCACTGCTCTTTGAACAGCATTGTTGGACTCTGACACAGTGGGTGAGTCCCGATTGTGGATGACTGTCGATGATTGTCAGCGAATGTGAAAGGGCGTCCTTGTATTATTTCGCTTCCTGTTACAGAGACTAAGTTTCATTAGACCAAGTCGATAGAGTTTATTGACCTGTAATTAAACTTTGGCCAGATCCGAAAGCACGATCAAGCCAGGAAGTGCAATGATTGTTGCATAGGGTAACGTATGACCGACCCCTTCCGGTCTCAACTCGATTCGTTTGACTTAGTTCCCGGCTTAACTGCAGTGTGACGGATTCAGAGACTACGCATGGCGATACACCATGGGTGGGACGACACCGCATTTACGCGCATGCTTCTGTATCTCTCTCTCTGTCTCTCCCTCAATCAATATCTTTTTCCCATTTCATCTTCTGTCTGGATGCATCATTCGTAATTTCTTCTCTCTCTCTCTCCTAGGATTCCAAAAATTCGGAAGACACTTTTTATGCTTTGATGAGCTAGGACTCTTGTCTCGTCATAGTAACAATTTCTTTTTTCAGCAAATTTCATCTCCACTGGATGCTGTTTCATATAAAAAACAATCATAGGTCTTCTTGTCTTTTATATAAATAACTTTCCTTATTTTTTAGTCAATAGAAAAATCACTTAATTTTCATCTGGAACCTTTGCTGAGGTTTTCCTTAATGTTACGTAAACATCAATCAGGGTGACCGCTGGACCGGAAAACCGGGAAATGACCGGGAATTTATTTAAATTTTTAATAAAAAACGATTTTTATTTGTTTTTCCTTGTTGACTGTGACAGCGACTTTAAGTGGCACAATTAGTTTGACCGCCTGAAAAAAAGTGATTTTTGTGAATTTAAAAAAAAAGTATTGCAGTGATTGTAGCCTTCACAGTGCCTGAAATAAAAAAAAATAAAAAATTTTATTAAACTGGAATATATTCCCTATACAGTGACCATTGATTGTAACAAGAAATTAAAATGCAACAAAATAGCGAATTTTTGAAACAAAATTAAAATTTTGCTCAAAAATCTGATGGTTTTTGGCCTGACAAAATTATATTTTTCATCCAATCATAAAACTGGAGGGTCATTGTATGGAAAAACAAATACACAATATGCTAAAAAAAGACCCAAGTCGATCGGATGATTTGTTATCGAGTTACAGCTGCAGCAAATTTGAAAAATGTTGTTTTGAAAAAAACGCGTTTAAAGATAAAAGTACTGATTTCATTGTTATAAATTTTTAAATACCATACCTAGAGCAAATCTGCTATTTCAGGCCCATACAATTCACCTTCCTCTTCTTCGAAAAGCGCCTGCTAGGCTGTTGAAAAATGGAAAAAAAAATCGAAATTTTCAAAATTTCAAACTAGTTGTGCCCCTTAACAATTTTCCATACATAATATACATAATAATGTAGGCAGTGGCAGGAATTTCAAACTCAACTAATCAATTATAAATAATAATATTTATTTAAATTTAATCAATTTTCACTATTTTATTAACATTCAAAATATTTTTAAATTTACAATTTCTATTTTTCAAATTGTATTTTCTTACATAAAATAATATACGATAAAATTAAGAATGTCTGAATTGGAAATACTTCAAATCTCAAAGAAATATAAGATTGAGAGCATGAAATACTTAGGAAATGAGCAAATTTGATTGATTTGGGGTTTCCACATGTTTGTGTCCAAAATACATAAAATAGATGTTTTTTGGTTTGGAAAAGAAAAAAAAGTTCAATTTTAACGAAATGTATAGGATTTTTTTAAATTTTATAAAATCCGTTTAAAAGTTCTAAAATTCCATGAAATCTCATGCAGTTTCTCAAATTTTTCTCGAAATATTTTAAAGTCTCATAATTATCTTATAATTTTTTTATGAAATCTAAAAGTCAGGATGTTGATGAATCATTTTCGGGAAAAATATAAGTTACAGCCCTTGCTATATTTCATATTCTTTATAGATTCTTCCCTTCAAGGCCAGTTCAGTTTTTTTCCCACTAATATTCTCGTACCTGAATTAATAATTATCGGGAAATATTCCATGCATGGCTTCCATTTATAGAAGTGTACATGAATGTAAAATAAACTTTGCTCGTATGATTTTCAAGTAAAATATGGTATAAAATAGTTAATAAATGAGTATATCAAAATTTTTTGTAGTTAACTTGTAGTTAGGTCAATGTAAATTGCATATTTTTATTCTGTATGGTGATTTATCTGTAATAAAATTAATTAGTGAATGTAAAACTTGGGGAATCAGCAAATTTGATTAATTTTTTATTTCTACATCTTTATTTCCAAATTAAAGAAAATAATGTTTTTAAAATTTGGGAAATGGTATAGAAGATAGAAACGGACGTAGATAGACTATTTATAGTTTCTATGACTAAAAAAAGGTCAGTTTTAGCAAAATCTTTAGCAAGCATTTTGTTTGTCAAAACTAAAAATAGGCTGCCTACGTTCATTTTACGTTAGATTCTTCCAAATTTTTATCTTCTAATGTAAATTATTTTGGACATAAATATATAGAAACTGAAATTGATTTCTCACGAGAATTTGAAAACTTCCTAGTATTACATGCCCTTAAAGTTGCTTAAAACTAGACTATGATGATGTTTAAAAAAAGTCATTAACGTCTTTTAACATAAAAACTTGCAGGTTAGTACTTTAACTCAGTCTTAAGGCTTTTAGAGCTTGAAAATATTTTTATTTACAGGTACTAGTGTCTCCTGTGTTGGCTGGTCTTGCCGTGGGGATTGGAGTGCCTATTTTATTATTCTATGTTTATGGTGTCGTTCCCGTATCATTGTGTCGTAGTGGAGGATGTGGAGTATCAACCAATGGGTCAGGCGTAAGGTTTGAATTTGACGATGAGAATGAATTGATGGGTGCTTTAGGAGGTCGAAACGTTGGAGGTAAATTTTGATTTGTATTTTTTTTAATTTAAAAATTATTGAGATAAATAATAAATATTATTTTAGACGCAGCATCGATAGGTGTTGCAAGTCATCGAGGTGGCAATCCATCGATAGGCGAGGCTTCACTTTCGCTGGGAAGTGGAAGTCAGTTGGAAAAGTTGGGTCGAGAAAACGATCGTGAAAGTGCCAGTAATGTTGCCCTTGCTGGAACTAGTATAGCTGGAAGTATAGCTTCAAGTGTTCTTCCAGGAGGCCAAAGGTAGCAATTATTTTAACCTCAGAAATTACTTTATTTCTGAGAACCAATCTAAATGTTTTCATTATTATTTTTAATAGGCTAGAAGTACAAGCTGATGTTACATCTACGCAAAGATTTAGTTTATGCAGTGAAACTGCATCTGCTACAACAAGCCTCTCTGAAAAATCCGTCAATGCTTCTATCGCGTTGGACGATGGAGCTGCCTCTACTAGAGCTTTAGCTGGTTCAGTTTTAAATTTCAAGGTAAGAAAGTTTTTAACTTTTATATTTATTTTCTTAAACTAATTGTGATAGTATGGTAATTATAAACTTATTTTTAGTAATGCACAAATGTATCCTCATTATACAGATTGAAAGCAGTTCTATCACTAGCGGTCCAAGTACAGAGGGAGAACAAACTTCGACTGCTGTCGCTGAAACCAATGTTGACTTGGCAGGTCAAGCAGCATCCTTAAGTTCGTTGGAAGAAATAACTTCAGGATTAGCTAAGCGTTCACGCCGAAGACCCACACTGGATCGACAACATAGCGAGTCCAGTAGTTGGACAGTATGTGAAGAGGATGGTGGCTCTGAACGAGTTCGATTTGATCATCACGTGAGTTTTATCGAAGCAGATCAAGAAGCAAACGGGATGAGTAGTGTTCCCAGGGGTCTTGGCAGGCGAAAGAGAAATAAGGAACCTGAACAAGATGCGGATTCGCAAAAAACTTCGAGACTTAACACGTAAGAAAAGTTAGAAGTAAAAAATGCACATGGGTTTGTCTACAGATAATCTCTATAAAATTGCGTTTATTGAAAGTCCTAATCGTAGTTTAAATGCATATAATGGCAGCAACTGTGTCTAAGGTGCGTCAAGGAGGTTTGCCCATTAATTGAAATACACCATTCAGTCCTGAAGTTAATATTTTAATATTGGAAGCATGATAAAGCAGAGTTTAAAAAATGTTTTTTAATATAGATAAGCATGGTTTTGTAGTTATTTGAGGCTAAAATTAACAAGCAGTTAACTCAAGTAATTGCGATTTACTTTTCTTTTATACTAAAAATGATAAAATTGATCAAAAGAAATCTAAAAAAGGACTATCCATTTAAATGGATTTGGGAAAAATCGCAAACACCTCTTTTCTGTCCTTAATTTTCGGATTCTATTCTTCCATTAGTCAAAGATATCGCTTGATTGTCAGAAAACGTTGTCAGTGATTTTAAAACGCCGATGTCATTGTTCTTAATAATTAATTATGCGCTGTAGCAGAAGTAGATGAGAATAGACTCTGCGCGGAAACAAAGACTGAACGTGCTTGAAACGTTATACGAAACAGTTGTTAGAATAAAACGACGGTTTCAGATTTTTAAGAAAAATGCATACGGGATGTACACATATGTGTACAAACTTGTACAGTTAAATTATATGATTTAGATGTTTACTCTATTATTATATATGTATATATATATATACGTGTTTACACACACGTAAATTGTACATACATTTATTCAAAACATTTTACAAAAGCAGAGTGCATTTGATAAAAATGAATTGAAAAATCCTGGGATATTCCATTATTAAAATGGTTGACACATGTCTAAAATTTAGAAACGAAACTCAATATTTGATTTAAAATTTTTTAATCATAACAGTATTTTTATGAAGACATCAAAAGACTCTTTATTCAGAGTATCCCTTATTTTCAAGCACTATGCGATGTGTTTTCGAAATCTAGATCAACTTTGATAACTGTCTACAAAAAAATTCAGATACACATATACTAAGCGACTATTTGTGTATTTTAATATACGCTGCTACGAATACTAATGCTGCAACTTTAGTTCATCAACGAATGCATAACTTTTACAATATGCGAGAAAGTAATTATGATTAGATGGATAATAATAACGAATAAATAGAGCTTCGAAAATGCAGGTGTAATTAGTGTATAATATGACGTTAATATTATTTTACTGAGAGCTAATGCCACACAATTTTGTTCAGTACTTTTATAGTATCAGTTTTAGGCAAAATGAATTTGTTTGCACACCGGATCTGCAAAGTATGTTTATTACAATGCAGAAGCTGTGAATAACCATTAACAGCTTTCCTTATGTTTTCATATTGTATCATGATACAGTAGTGACGTATAATTATACAAATAATGACGTGTTAATAAAGTTCTACTATATATTATATATTTATATAAGACGTCATGGTATTATACGTATTACAAAGGATTGTCGACGGAAAATGGTTTTATTTTTACAAGTTGAAAATCTCCCTACATCATTTATATTTTTATTCATTATTTAAGCGAGAGATCATTTTTTCAGGAGTCTTTTTTATTTTACCAATATTTCCTTTGTAAGAAATATTCGATTCATTCCGAATATTTCATACTTGTGAATACTTTGAATTAATTAATCATTTAATTTAAGACTCGTATGAGTGATAGGGATTTTATCTATCTTCTCTTTTCTTGTAGCACTGAATTTTCAAAGTGATTCAAACTTTAATTTTTCTTTAAAACTGTGTTGAAAAATCTCGCAAACGACTGTAAAATTTATGTAAGTTATTGAAAAACATTACCACAGAGAAAATCTGCTTTCGATTTAAAATACATGGTGCAAGCATTTTTAAGCAACTTGCTTAGAATTTATTCAAATTTGAAATATGCTAACAGGAAACATGACTGATGTGAAGGAAAAATTTGTAAGTTGCATGCAGCTTATAAAAAATTTATTTTTGATCCTAACACTGATGATTTTCCGACTGTCGTCCAAACCTATAAAATATTTTAACTTTTTCATGACGTTCTTTGCTCAAGTCTCCACAAGTTTTGTTCTAGAAAGATGTGGAGTTTAAAAATTTTAATATTATAAAACTTACTTTCAAATTGTGATAGTAGAAGATCTATTGTTTTATGTTTGCACAGCCATTTGAAATTTTTTAAAATTATGAACGAACTGTTTTACTTCGCGTCACTATTTTCTGAAATTGCGACTGTTCAAATGCCAAGATTAAAAAGATTCAATCTGGCTGTGAAAACAAAACTGTCTAGTTAAATTTGAAAAGGTCTGCCTAAACTACTTAGTCTTGACTTAATTGTTCTTGCCTATGCTCATGGTTTTGTTGTTGTCTATGAAGTCATTTGTGAATTCGAAATTAATAAAATAAAGAAAATTGCCGAAGTATTTATAGATCCACGAATTGAAATTGAACAAAGTTAAATAAATAAACAATTAAAAATCAAAAGTGTATATAAAAGTAACTACTTATGAATGTTAAGCTTTTAAAATTTATGTTAAATTTTAAACTTTTGTTACATTTTTTTCTTTGTTAGTAATATAAGGTTTGTTTATTTCCATTCATTTGTAAAATATGTTTATGGACCAAGTTTCGATTATTTTACAAAAGAAATTCATTATTTGACTTTAAATGTATGTACTAACAAAGCCATTATCATCGAATGAAAACAAACTGCCGTGTTCTCTTGTAGAAGAGTAAGAAAAGAAATTATGTAAATAAAACGAACATTATAAACTTAAAATATGTCTGCAGATACGCATATATGTTACTAACCCTACGTGAAAATAAAATTGATTAAAAAAAACTTCCTTGATGTCTAAAGAACCCTTCATTTGCCTCAAGTAATAGAAAATGAGAAAATGTAATAGGAATCATGAAAAACATTCTTAAATCTTTCATAATATAACTCATTTTATTAACAATTTTATATAGTAATTATAATGATCTATTTAAAAATATTGGAGACTTTTTTATCAGTTCATCAACTTTCGTTTTAAATAAATCACTCAGAATTGGTTCGTTAAGTTGACAAAGTGGATTTTTTACAACATATTCTACATAAACCTGAAAATAAATATCAGAAATGTATCTCATATAAACTTTATTTTATTAAATAAATACTTGAAGTATCAATAGTATAACCTTACTTGACTATATAACTGTTGCAGTAATTCTCGAACATTTTTAGCATTATTATCAGTGTTTAAAACAAACTTTAAGCCTGAAGGAGTTTCAAAATAGTTGAGAGTGTATTTACTAGTTTTGTAGTATAGAAAACCTTCCTTAGGATCTAAAGGCGATATTTTGCTTACGAAAGATTTAATGGAAAATAACATCCCATACATTAATTTTGCCTCCTAAATCAAAATCCATATAATTATTAATATATTTATTCAATAGATAAAAAGAACATGAATAATTATAATAGAAAGTGAACATGTTTCTAAATTTAAGAGGTTAGAATACTTGAGATTAAACAAGATAAATAATAAACAAATATAATAGATAAATAATTACCTCCTCTTTTGTGATACCTGATTTATTTAATCGATTCCATTCTGCATAGTACAGCAACAAGCCATTTCGAGAAAATATGTATAAATTATGAACTGTCATTTTCTTAAAAGTAAACAAATCTGTAAAGACGAGTACGGAAAATACCTTAGGTGAATTACACAGGTCTTTTATGTATATTACGTTTTTGGTTTTCTACCAAATATGTAGGATTCCATCCCATAAATGCGTTAAACGTTGCGTCATAATGAGAGCGCAAAGGAGACAAAAGTATAGATCTGTCTCTTTTACACACATTGTGACACAACGGAACGCATCCTTAGGGGTAGGTATACATTGTACCATAGTTTTAGTTGCCCAAAGTTTCAATTGCCCATAAAATCACCAGACGTCACTATATTTGAAAAGCAGTGTTAGACAAAGATTATGAAAGTAATGTGTTGCCAAAAACTGCGAGGATTGCAAGATGCACGATTCCTGTACATTTCCCTGAAGCGCTCTCTACCGCCTTTTTAAGGTGCTTTTATATCTCTCTATCCATTCTGTTAAATCCTGTTTGATATGTAACGGAATGGACCAATGAAGTATTGTAAATGAATTTTTTACCTCTCAAACATAAAAAATGAGCATTTTTAGCCCTGTTTCGAGGGACACAAATGGCGTATTTGGGGCCAGTGCGCAGCATTATTAATGCGCATGTGCAGTGCTATGTACGCCCCGTGCCGTTGAGTAGTCCGGTATTTTTAAACCCGACAGCAGTGCTCCCAGATCGTGGATGGAATTTACCCCCTCCACTCCACCAGTTTATTGCAAAAAAAACAATTTTTCAAATATAATTTGGGGAATTTCTGAATTATATTACTTTTTCAAGTTGTTCTTTAATTATGTTTGAAAGTTTGCCCAAATTATACTTGAAAAATTGTTTTTTTCAATTAAATGTCAAAATGGAGGAGGTAAATTCCATCCACTATCTGGGAGAACTCCGAGCACTGCCCGGCGGGCGATAATGTAGAGCACTTAAGTTGCTAGCTTCACACAGATATCGATAAATATCTCTATCTCTATCATGGTTGCCTGTCATGCCAAAGCCACAATTTCTCTGGAGATGGATTCTGAACTCGAAGAAAGTGAAATTCTACAATGCACTCCACCGTCAATTGTAATTCAATTGTATATATCAGATAAAATAGTCTGTTTCGATGGCTGTCTTCGGCTTAGAGCATTTAAGATTTAAACTCCTAACCTACAAAAAATTGTTGCACGTTTGCCGAAGTAGAGGACACTTGACACTATAAACCATTTTATAGACGTAATACAAAGCTATTAAAGCTAAACAGATGTGATTCAATCCCTAACAAGACTTATAATTAATAGTACTGTAAATAAAATAAATTACACTAAATTAATATGGAAATTTTGCATTTTAGTTAATAATTTCATAATTATTATTTTAAATACACTTTTATTATTATTTTTATTAATATAAACATCATTTAAATTTTTATTAAACCTTCTAAACATTAGTTAAATTTAAATACTTTAAGCAGTGATCCCAGAACGTGGGAGCTGGCGGCCCCCACCATAGACCCCACCAGCTCATGGCTTCTTTCTCGCTCGACTGCCATACGTTGGTTGAATGAGGAAGACACAATGAGCTCGAGGCATCTATGGTGGGGGCCGCCAGCTCCCACGTTCTGGGATCACTGACTTTAAGTGCTCATAAATGCTCTTTAAATGCTCTGTATAAGCTTAAATTCTGAGCATATCCTCAAGAGCATTTGCTTAACATAAATTCCCGGGAATTTAAGAACACTAGTCGCAGCGGTAAGTGCTGGTCGAAATAGGTGAATCAAAAATGGCACACAGTAAGCTTGGACATCTGTCAACATAACCACAGCATCACATTAGTAAATTTGTGTTCGTATCATAAATTTATTCTCGATCGAAGATGTCAGTTTCCGAGGCAAATTCTTGTCATTTGCGGGAAGTTTTGATTTTCTGTCATCATTTGAAAAAAATCTGCGGCTGAGGCTCATTTATCGAATGATCTTAAGTACTTACGGTGAGGCTGCTCTTAATGAAAGAACGTGGAAAAAAGAACATTTTCGGAGATTCCGAATTGGAGGCATTACTTGCTGAATACTTGTGCCAAAGAGAGAATCGAAAGGAGTTTCTACATCACATCGTGACCGTCAACGAAAAATGGGTCGACTAAGATAATCCTAAGCGCAGAAAATCATGGGGAATGCCCGGACATGCCTCCACGTCGACGGTCAGACCGAATATTCACGGTGCCAAAGTTATGATCTGCATTTGGTGGGACAAGGTCAGTGTGGAGTATTATGAGCTGTTTAAACCGAGTAAAACCATCACGGGGGATCAATATCGAATGCAATTGATGCGTTTGAGCCTAGCATTGAAGGAGAAACAGCCACAGTACCAAGAGAGACACGACAAAATTATCCTCCAGCATGACAATACTCGGTCACATGTCGCAATACCGGTCAAGACATACTTGGAAACGCTGAAATGGAAGGTCTTACCCCACCCGCCGTACTTTTCAAACGTTGCACCTTCCACGATTACCATTTGTTTCGATCGATGGCGAACGGCCTGGCTCATTAGCATTTCCGCTCTTATGAAGAAGTCAAGAAAATGGATCGATTCATGGATCGCCTCAAAAGACGGATCGTTTTTTTGAGATTGTATCCGACAATTGCCAGAAAGATGGAAAAAAGTATTGGCTGGCGACGGACAGTACTTTGAATCGTAGATAGGTAATCTCTTTTTAAGAATAAAGCCTCAAATTTTGGGAAAAACGGCGGAAGCAAAGTTGCCTCAGACAGTTTGGGAATTGAGGAAAGTCTAATTAGGT
This sequence comes from Diplolepis rosae, assembly GCA_030998225.1. Taxonomy (NCBI): domain Eukaryota; kingdom Metazoa; phylum Arthropoda; class Insecta; order Hymenoptera; family Diplolepididae; genus Diplolepis; species Diplolepis rosae. Next base: position 251,765 of record JAPYXD010000754.1, on the reverse strand, counting down.
AAGGAATTATAAGTTCTTACCTAAAATAATTTTAAAACATATGTATGAATACGAATACGTGCAAGAAAATAGAAGTTGCAACCTTACATCTAGAGTGATTTTTAAACGTCTCTTTGTAGTGTATATAGACATTTTCTATGTCTTAAAGAAATACAATTGTTTACCTGTTATATAATTATTACATAACATAAAGTCAAATTTTCTGTTCTAGAACAAGTCTGACGCCGTAGTTTTAAATCATTTACCTGAAAACAGTTCTCCCAGTTGCAACTCAGTCCTTGAATTAACCACCTGCAACAATGTGTTCCTAAAAATCTTGTGTAATAGTATATTATGTGCCTAGGCGCATAATAAGGGTTATTACGCGACGAGCGACAATGCTCGCAGGAGATCGAAGCTGAGACAAAGCCGAGATTAAGCCGAGGCGCAATCAGTCCTGCGAGCATGTTAGGCGAGTCTCGTAATTACCCGAATTGTGTGCATTGGCACATATTCTATTTTATGTGACTTCGGTGCGTATACGAGTTTTTATGCGTACACTCGAATCTAATCTAGTATTCATTATGATTCTCGTCCATTGCACTTGATATTTCGCGACTAGTTCCGGCCATTTTGATTTTCTCGATCTTGTGTAGTAGTAGCGGATTGTAATAGACGCATGCGCAGTTCAAATGTACAAGGCTTTGTCAGTATGGTGCCAACGCTGTACGAAGAAGAAGAATAATAAGAAGAATATTACGCTCCGCTGTATGGTTATAGGCGCATGCACAGTTCAATTTTTACATTACATTCCTCTGTAGCGTAATACACTACATTAAGCTACTCTCAACTGTAACGTAAAACGAGTTTACGCGCCGGAGGCGCATAAAAACAATTACGCAATGGTTACTAATCACGTTCTAGAACCATTATATATATATCTTAATTGTAAAATCTTTCATACCATCAACATAAAACTCTTACGGCACATTTACATGTGACAAATGGACTTAATGTTATAGAACATTTATATAACGATTTATTTCTCAAATATTTATTTTATAAGAGTTACATAACAATTAATGCTTAAAGTTCAATAAGTAATACATAACGCAGTATCGTAACACACTATTACCTTCTGAAAACAAATTGTTATAGTAAATAATTATAAAATTAGAAATTGGAATATTCTTGTTGTTGAGCAGTTATAGAAAATGTTTACTATAGTTTGATACTATCTTCGAATCAAAGTATTCGTCCAAATGTTAATTTGCATGCAAACGTAAAACGATTAAAAATAACAGTAGCAGAATATTTATTCGAGTTTTAATATGCAATAGGATTTTATGTATGCATCTATATAGAAATGAAGTAGGTTTTCCCAAACGATCAATTGTTGCAGCAATCACATATTTTCATTCTGTATTGTGACATTGGAAGTCAGAAGGAATAGCTCATTCATTGAAAGAGGATCACACGAAATGTTAGTGCCAACCTTTCTTAATCCAGGCTTATTATGTCGCACAATAATAAATAATCATAGAAGTTGAAAGCATTAAGACATTTCTGCATGTCTGTTTCAATTGTTTTGATATGAGCACTTTTAATAATTGGCTTGATGCAAATATGATGTAAATCTCTATTAATGGCAGGCAAAGAGGATCAGACTCGTAGTTAGAGGTGCTTTGGTGGAATTAACAGTACATATAAAGCGAGTTGGTTGATCTCATCCACTTGAGTTCGTTCTCTCTTGCATCATACGTGGGTAATTCTCCAAATACAGGGCACTTTTGTGTCCAAAGGATAAATTATTAAAATTATTGGTAGATACGTTATAAAACTTGGTAAAGGTCTTTATTTTAGTGCCTTATAATGTATTTCAAAGTAAAAATTAGATTTTTTTATCTCAAGTCAGAATAAAATATATACCCGAATACCCAGAATATTATATACTCGAAAAATGGCTTTGGAGCATGTCCACATATACCGAATGCATATTTTAGTTACATATAAAATATATAGAGCATTGTTTTGTAATTCATGCTTAATATTCTCACAACATAGGTCAAGAGAAACTATTTAAATAAAATAAATAAATTAAATAAACAAAAAACAATATTAAAATAAATAATAAACGATAATATTTAAATTTAACTGAAATGTACGTATGATATTTACTAAAATACACTAAAATATGAGTGTCCACGAAAATATTTTGTTGGTTACGTTGATCGATAAACGGCTATCATTTAGCTACTATGAATATTTGTCCAAGACAATGAATATTGTCCAAGAAAACATTGTCTATTTTTATTAGTATCCATCGACGTAACTTGTAATATATTTAATATTTCTCAATAAAAGTTCATGTAGGGTAAGTGTGGGTATTACTGTGGATGCCCCTGTTACTGCGGTTTCAAATAAAATTAATAATTTACAATGTTTCAAAGATATATATTACAGAACAATTAAAAACAATTCATTTCTAATCCAAGCATAATAAGTATCAACGAATTATCAATAGTTACGATATTTGTAGCTAATTGATTGCAATTTGAAACTCTCATGTTCCCGAATCCTATAGTTTCACTGCTTAGATTTGTTGATAGGTCATAAACACGTTCTGAAAAACTTGTTATAATTCAGTTTCTGAAAATAAAATATTTATTGTGATATTATTTTCTGCAAAGTAAATATCTTATTTTTCTAAATATTTATGCAAAATAACAAAAAATACGTTTTTTAATCATTTTTTACGAAAAGAGAATTTGGTACATGATTTTCATAGGTGTATGAATTACTGCGATCTGTCAGGCGGCACTGCATAACCTCTCAATCTATTACAAACGCTTCGTTATGCTTACTTTTTATAATTGAGATTAAACAAAATGTTGAAAACTCAAAAATCGTTGCTAATGAGGCAAGAGGAAGTCAAGTGATATAATTTCAAGGTAAATTAAACAAGAGTTATAATATTATTTAATCTTAATTTGTTGAAAATGCTTCATGTTCACTTTTTATAATTTAGTTTAAATAAAATGTTCAACACTCCTTAATCGTTGCCAAAGATGCAAGAGGAACTCAAGTGATATAATTTTAAGTTAAATTAAATTATTAATGTTAATTTGTTACGAATGCTTCGTCATGTTTACTTTTTATAATTGAGACACTCAATAAATTAACACTCCTAAATTAATTGTAAGTTCATTCAAAATAATATCGTAGTATTATGCGCGCAGAAATTGGGGTTTCCGCAGTAGTTGGAGCGCAGTAACTGGGACTTCCGCAGTAATTCAAGCAAACACGCAGTAATGCCTACATGGAACATTTTTTTTAGATTCGCATTTTCTAAGTAAATCTGGTTTCTTTTCAGGGTTTAAGGACTGCATGTTACTTACTTAATACCAAATACTGCTTTAAAAATTAATTCGCGACGACTTTTTCATCTCAAAATATTTTTTTTTAACTTTAAAAGCCGTCTTGATTTTTTATTATTAGTAATAAAAATGTAAAACTGAGATGTATGAAACAATTTTTCAAAGAGTAATTCATTTCCTTTTACCTTAAAGCTATAGGATGAATTTTTCTGTTGTTTTCCATCGACATAACATCAATCGGCGTAACCAAACTTTATTTATTTTTACATTCTCATCATGGATGAGAAGGTATTGGTTTTATGTGAAAAATGATTTTCGAAATTTTCATCAAATCTTTACGTTTTGAGACCCCCTGAGTCAGAAAAAAAGGTTTTTACGAAAGTGTCTGTCTGTCTGTCTGTCTGTCTGTCTGTAGGTCGTGTGCGGCATAACTCTCGACAGAATTATCAGATTGAATTGAGCTTTGGTACACTTTATCGGAGCCGAAAAAGTAAGGACAAGTTCGTTAAGCAGCCACATCCAATCAAAATTGAGGGATTGGGCACTACTTTTGTGTTTTTGAAAATAACTTTTTGAAAAAATCAAAAATTCCAATACTGGTTTTTGATCGTGCTCATAAATCTCTACAAATTATCCTGATAACATTTTTTGATTAAATCGGAATTAGAAATGTTACAGCATATTAAAACTTGAAAAAAATCAATATCAAAATTACATTTTCCAGTTAAATTATACGAGATACGAAAAAACGTTATGATACAATATTATTTTTTACATAAAAACATACAAATTTGAATTGTAACATTTTTTCATAAGATGCATATTTTTCTTTTTAATTAAAAAAAAAAACTATTGAAAATCCAAAATTCAATTTTTTAACAATAATATGTGAAATACGAAAAAAACGTAAGAATACAAAGTTGTTCGCTTCAAAAATATCTACAAATTTTGTCTCACACAGTTTCTGATAAAAGATATATTTTTCGTTTCAATTCCAAAAAATACGATTAAAATTCAAAAATTCCATTTTTTAGACAAATATGTGAGGTACAAAAAAAACTTTTAGATGAAAAATTGTTTGGCTAAATAAGGTCTGCACATTCTTATCGAGAAATTTCTCGACAGGATGTATATTTTAATTTTTTGATTTTTAATACTGTAAAAATTCGATTTTTTTCACCAAAATATGTGAGATACGAAATAAGCGTTGTTCTGCAAAATCGTTTCCTTAAATAAAGTCTACGATTGTTTTTCCTTTTTGAGATATTTGGAAGAAAATAAATTTATCAATAATCATGTAATTTATTAAAAAGTTACAACAATGCATACAGAAAATCGAGCGCGAAGCGCGAGTGTCATGATGAGAATGTGTTCCTTAAGGCCGATAGAGCCTTAAGTAAATTGAATTTCCTGTTTCACTTAAACTGAAAAAGAAACTTAGTGAATTTGAGAAAATTACTAATTTACATCATCTTTAATATCATTAAATTGGTTTGAGCATCAGTATTAAATGATAAGAAATAAACTTAAACGTATGCGAAGAGCACAAGACCGAGCGCGAAGCGCGAGGTCCAGGAAGAACGGAGCGCGAAGCGCGCCACGAGAATGTGCCCGCGAAGCGGGCAGATTTTTTTTATTTTTTTTGTCCGTTAAAATTGAGTATATTTTATTATTGCTATGTATGGGAACAACCAACATACTCCTAAAGCTATTTTGAATTAAATAGTACTCGTATTTTTTGTATTCTATCCAAGTTTAGAGAATAAGATTTATGAAGAAAAAAATCTCGACCTCTTGAATACCGATTCACTTTATATTCAAAGTATCTTGAAGCGTACTTTCAAGAAATATCTTAAGGATCATTCAAGTATTAATTTTTATTTTTTCAATAAATATTCTTGCGAAAAAAAAAGATAAAATGAAAGTTAGTTTAAAACTGTAATAATCCGTTGAAAAAGGATTTTTTCTTAACATTAACATAATAGCTTTCTTAATTCATTTCAAATGATAATTTAAAAATTAGAAAATTTAGCGCTAAACATTAATGCCTTAATGAACGAGGAAATTTATAAACTTTAAAAAATAAAAAGTCATAAACGTCACATTTTACTGTCAAGTATAATAAAAAAAAATCACATTGGTTAAACAAGTGAAATTAGTTAAAGCTCTGGATTGCATAATCGATAATATATTCACCAGCAAGTGTTGGAGGCTGTAATCAGAATTAAACTATAGTGGTTTAGTAACCAATCAAGCTAATTCCTGATAATGCAATCCAGACTTCAATAAGTGGATACAGAGAAGCGATAACTTTGAAGTCAGTTTTGAAGTGAAAATACTGTAGGGGACCTGCTCTATAGTGAATAGTTTTAGAAACTACTATAGATAATCGTCAAAAAGAGCACGATACTTGAGAAAAATATAATTTACAATTAGGATATGCAATTCATTTATTAAAATTCTTAAGATTAAATTATTAAGATCTCTTAACCCTTACTTGCCACACTTCTGGGTAATCTCATACTTGCCATACAGGGGTCCAGAAGGGGGGAGATACCTCTAGAATTTTCAAAAAATCAAAAATTTTTTTTTTGCTCAAATCGTTTGAAAAACTATTCAAAAATATAATCCCAAAGTTCTATTGGTCTACTCCAAATATTTCGGTAGAAAGCGGCCCCAGAACCACTTCACTTCGTGCAGTGGCTATACTTTGAGGCTCGTTTTCTCGAAACTAACTTTTTTTATCCGGCCGTCAAGATTGCGAGCAAACTATTCAACCGATTTACTTGAATGAAACGGTATTTTATAGATAATTCTATATTCAAGTGCGTGGTAGAGCGCTTTTTCGAGAAAAATAGTATTTCTACAGTTGTTTAACTATTTTCATGTCAAAAAACACGGGTAAAAATGGCACTTTTTCACGAAACGCATGATGATATACCTAATTTTTCGAAACTCTCAAAATCCCCCTGCTATGCACTCGATAAAAGCTTCCCGATTTATAGAAAATCTTCTTTTATCGTTTCAGATGAAAACCCTAGCCAGGAAGTTGACGGCCGCAAAAAATGTTAGCAGCGACGCTATCGACGGGATCCGTCATATTTCCGCCATTTTGTATTTTTCTATCATGAAAAAATTGTTTTTTTGAAGTTAAATAATGCCTTCTAATATATGCAAAAAATCCGGACTTGCTTCGTTTTCATTCTCCCAGAATAAAATTGAAAAAACTGCTTTTTTAAAGGGTTTTAGAGGTATCTTCCCCCTTAAGACCCCAGCTACAAAAATCGTTATAAAAAAAAAACTATTGATTATTTTTACTTACAATTTTTTTTAGAACTCTAAAGGATCGTGTAGGTTACATAGCCAAAAATCAAATTTGTGTATGCTAAAAATATGTATAAGTGAAAAAAAAAAATATATATAACCATTTTTACGAAAAAATTCCTTATTTTTTATTTCTTGATATTAAGGGCTAAAATTTTAGTTGAGTCTTCTACTGATGTGTTTCTTCAAAAAAATAAATAGTAGTTATGTGGCTTCTAAAAAAGTATAATTCAAAATTTCAAGAATTCGAAACCATTGGAATCCTCAAAATACAAAAAGAACGACCAAATTTGGACTAAAATCATTACCCAAAATAAACAATTATGAGAAAATTAACAAAAAAAGAGGAATGAAAAAAGAAAGCAATCTTCCAAAACCCCTTCCTTCTTTTTCTTTCTGTCTTCCTCTTTTGTCATTACCTCCCACAACCGTCTACATAAAAAAAACTACTTGCGACGTTTCGATGCTCTTCCAACACCCTATTCAAAGCTGGAATTCTAAAACCAAAATAAAATTTTTTAAATTATCTCCTATCATCTTCCATGGGGACGCAGAACAACAGTTTTCTGTTGGCATTCATGGAGGAGAGTTCTGCGTCCCCATGGAAGATGATAGGAGATAATTTTAAAAACAATTTTTTAATTTTAAAATTCCAGCTTTGAATAGGGTGTTAGAAGAGCACCGAAACGTCGCAAGTAGTTTTTTGTATGTAGATGGTTATGGGAGGTAATTTTTGTTAGTTTTCTCATAATTGTTTATTTTGGGTAATGATTTTACTCCAAATTTGGTCGTTTTTTATATTTTAAGAATTCGAACGATTTCGAAATTTTGAATTATACTTTTCTTTGGACGTTGGAAAGAATTCGAGTTTGTAGTGATACGGGTGCGAGTTCAGTTTTGAAAAATATATTTATTCTAAGAAACGAAGGGTAAAATTTTGTGAAAAAATAAACCAGCATTGTCCTATCTAGCCTCTAAAAGGTACTTGTGCTCTCGAACTATTGAAGAATGCTTCTATAGACCTGCTCTTCTGAGTCTAGGTACTTAAAATTAAGGAAAACGAAGCCTGAGGTCTAATTTTCGTTCTTTATCTACTTACATACATAATTTTTTTTTAATTAGGTAAATTTTTTAAGACCAGTTTCATTCAAATATTATTTATATATTTGTTATCAATATTGCAGTACCCTCTCAATTTCAATAATTTTTATACTCATTTTAATCAGTGTCTGAATTCTAGCTATATAATCCCTATTGGAAAAAAAGACGTCGATGACACTAATATTTAGTCACACTGATTGAAATTGAATAAGTACGAAATTTCCATTATCGCTCGTTTTCCTTAACCCACTACAGTCTGTAGCTAACTCGGTAACAATAACTGATCTTTTTAATTTTTTTATTATTATGGATGGACATTATTTATTATTAAACTGTATTCTTATGTCATCCATTGAAGATTCTTTTAGTAGTCACGTAAATTCCATTTCTGCTTGAGAGCAAAAGGCTTTTCTTTCTAGATCAAGATGTCTGTATATAAGACCATTATACGATTTCCTATCGAGAATCACCAAGGCAACCTAGTTTTTTTTCTCAATTCTGTTGAAAATCTATATACTTCTGAACTAAAATGATGGACAATGTATTGCTGGTTTTTGATGGAATTATTTACGACAGGATTATCTAATCAATGAAGCACAATCAACAAATATGTTTAAAATAGTTTGTTAAATTAGAACAAAGAAATGTCTTAAAATTAACTGTAATTTACTATTTCTGAGTCCAAATAATTTTCAATGTAAATCAATAGCTTGATTCTTTACTTAAAGTTTTACATAATTTCTGAATGAAAGTTTACAAAAAGTTATAATTGAACAGGAATAATTTATTAATTTGCCACAATTACTCAGTCTTAAAATTCTAATTAACGAGATGCTCCTCAAACAAGGGCACCTGAAGTGATTGCATAATAAAAATACACTCATTAATTAGTATACTAAATAAAAGATCACTTTTTCCTTGCAGAATTAATATCATGTCAAGAATATTTCTCAAGCATTTTTCTAATTATTTTTTTGTTTCATAAACGGCAAAATGTGGAGGGAGCTTATTAAATAAAATTTCCTGAAGGACGACTATAAGATCTTCTTTCAGATATCCTCTTTAGTTTTTAATTACAAAATTATATGCAAAACGTGCCAGGTATAAAAGAAGTATATTATGATTTAAATGATTTTATATACACATATTCTTTCACTCACACTGTAAGACGAAATTAAATGAAAAGATTTAAATGAATGATTCGATACAGAGATCTTTAAAAGATTAAAAGATATACACATTTTTTTCAAGTTTATCCATCATTTAAGGTAAATGTCCTAGTAATCGGTATCTTCCCAGCAAACACTGTTATATAACATGTATGTAACTGTTACGTAACACATTGTAACACGTTACATAACTGGTGACTTACAGGTGAGTCACCTGTGACGCAAAATGTCACACACTGTGTGATGAATTAGTTCTATAACAGCTCTGTAACGCTGTGATGTAATGGGTCTGTAACAGACTTATGTAACATATGTGCTATATTGTTACGCAGCATCAATGTAAATATGTTCTATATGTGTTATGCAATTATGTTATATAGAAGTTTTGTAAAAGCGACATGTAAATAGTATGTAACGGAGATATGTTAAACAGATATACGATGATAAAATATTGATAATACACAACTCATTTCTGTGAGACAAATTTTGCACCTTTGTGTTATTTGTCGATTACTGAATATTATACTAAGGTCATGTGAAATGTTACCATAAGAACAATTTAGTTTACACAAGTTATCACTCACAATTTTTAATTTTTCCAACTATTGTGGTGTCGGTATTCGGGAAATTAAAATATCTATATATAATATTACATGACTGTTACATATCTGATAATAACGTTCATTATACACAACTTACAGAGAAGCACTACACAGTAATGCCGTCATAGTACACCGACGTAACACTGTAAAGAAAGTGTTATAAATCATTCGCGTAACCAAGTTACAGAATCAAAGTTACAGTATTGTCATATAAAAATTATGTCACTCTGTTACGTAGCTGTTACTAATGTACATTATATACAACTAACATAACTATTCCGTAACACTGTTACATTACCCTTAAGTAACAAAGAAACGATATTGTTATAGATCATTCGGGCAACCAAGTTACAGAACAAATGTTACATGATTCTTACATAATAATTATGTCACATTGTTACATAGCTTTTATTAATGTACATTATACACGACTTACATAATTATACAGTAATGCCGTGACAGTTCACTTACATAACATTATGACAAAACTGTTACAGCTCATGTGTGTAACACAATTAGAGAACGAATTTTACATTGTTTTTATATAGCATATACATCCCACTGCTACAGAATTGTTACATTTACTGTTTTACTGATCTTTCACATCTTCACGCGGTAACAATCTTACATAACATTGTTACCTTGCCGTTATATAGCAATTACATCACTGAACAATAAAAATCGTTACATAACCAGAAATAACGATGTTACCCTTTTGTTACGGAGCGGTTATATAACGTGTTTGCTGGAATAGTTTCAGTAATCGGCACACAAATAATTTTACATTTTATTGCATTATCATTGATTTTTACAATTTTTCATAATCCATGTTACTAAGTCGTACTATAATCAGTTGTTGTAAAATACTCCAATTAAAATTGTTTTTCAGTATTTTGTCAAATTTCAAGAGTAAAATGACGATCACTGGTACGCTGAAGATTACTGGATCATCTACTTTATCCCTATAAATTTCCTATTTTTAAAAAAATTTTATCCAACACGTATTCCCATGAATTCGTTTTAATCTTCTTTCCTATACTTAACACTACTCTACCCTTTTTACTCAATTCTTTTATCCTTTTTTTCCATCGTCTCTCCGCTTAAATCCATCTCAATATCTGTTTCTCTTTCATGTATTTCCGTCGCCTTTAAAATTCAGTTGATCTCAATGTAACACTTTTGTAACACTCTTTTCTAATTTATTTTATTTCACCAAATCTATTGCGGATTTTCCACCGTAATTAATTCCTTTAATAATTTCAATGTAACTTCATTCTTCAAAATATAAAATTATTTGTTTATCATTTTCAGGCTATCGGTTTGAAGAAATATTAATGTATTATGGATTTTAAACTTCAATATACAAGTTTTTCGGCAACATGGATGGAAACGGATAAAACTTTTCCAGATTATTTCTATGATTATCAAATGAGTAGACTTTTCATCATTTTAAATAAATTCAAGTAGAGAGAAATATATATAGACATGATAGTGTCATAGTACACGATCGATAGATTACGGACATAAAATAATAGAGTGAAGGATGCGAAGAATTGGCAGCAATATAAAGTCTATCCTATCCTATCGTTTTATTTCAAGCATGGACTAAATTCAATATGTAAAAGAAATGAATGGGATTAATTCTATCAACTTTTTATTTTGTCCATCGGAAATTGAAAGGGATGAAAATGAGAAAAAAAACTGTCATAAATTAATGATACGACAAAAACGAAATTGAAAAAGAATTGAAAAGTTAAAATTCTCTTTAGTTATATCCCCCTTGAATAATTCGTAGGTCGAGTGCATTAAAGCCAGATAAAACAGATTTGTGTGTAAAAAAAATTTTTCTAAAGAAAAAGAACAATTTGTTTGCACCTGAAAAAAAGTATTAAGTTTGCAGGTGCAACTTTGGGAGGTGTGTCAATTGGGTATTGGTGGTTAAATGCATTTCTATCTAAGTGAAGCACGTGGGAAGATCATCGATCATTCGATTCTTCGATTCGCAGCCTCGTCTCTCCGATTATCCGATCCATGTCATTGCGAAAGTGACAGCATATCTACATATATATATATATATGTTTCGGATGAAATATCCATAGTACGTGCATATGTATCCGTATAGCCGGATCAAACATTTCGATTTAACAGCAAATGCGTTTCGATGGTAAATAGGTACATCACACGCGACGCGACTGCCTAGTAAACTTTGTTCGTTTATGAAACTCATACATAGACAGGGAATATGTAGGCTTGGACCTGCAAACCCTACTGAAATTGTAATGAAACTCGTTCATAAACCTGCAACCTGTTTTTAAGCGAGCACGTTGTAAAGCGACTAATTCGTACAGCGACGTATTGCGGTAGCGTGAGAGCCACGACCAGTGCAATAAAAGGGACTTTTGAACATGAATAGTAGAGAAGTGAACAAAAATAACAGGTGTCTGAGCAAATATTTGCGATGAACCAAGTAATATCAACCTTTTTATGCCTAATCATAGAAAGCATGGGCGAGTAGTATTGGAAATAGTGAATTAAAAGTGTTGGTTATTTAGAATTATTGAAAATTATCACCCTGCTAGAAATGTTCTGAAATTTTTGAGTTACATATGCAACGAAAAATGATATAAAATTTACAATACTTTTGAGAAAACTTGTCTTAAATTTGCTAAAGATTGAATAGAATTTTCCTTCAAATTTCAAAACTGTAACAGAATTTCCATAAAATTTACTTTGAAATTATGAAACTGTAACAGTGTTTTTAGTTGCATGTAATTGTATAAAGCTTCAGTTACCTAGAACAAAAAGTCTAGAAGAATTATTAAGAGTACAACTTTGTTTCCGCCGTTTTCCCCCAAATTTGATTACCTATTTATGATTTAAAGTACTGTCAGTCGCTGACCACTACTTTTTTTTCATCTTTCTGTCAATTGTCGGATACCATCTCGAAAAGTCGATGCGTCTTTTGAGGCGATCCGAGCATTGTCATGCTGGAGGATAACTTTGTCGTGTCTCTTTTGGTACTGTGACTGTTTCTCCTTCAATGCTAGGCTCAAACGCATCAATTGCGTTCTATACCGACCCCCTGTGATGGTTTCACTCGGTTTCAACAGTTCAGCCTCAGCTGCAGTTTTCTTCAAATGAAAGCAGAAAATAAAAACTTCCCACAAATGACGAGAATTTGGCTCGAAAACTGACATCTTTGATCGAGAATAAATTTATGATGCATACACAAACTCACTAATGTGGTGCTGTCGTTATGTTGACATATATTCAATACTGTGTGACATTTTTAGTCTGCCTATTTTGACCAGCACTTACCGCTGCAACCATCTATCGAAAAACGGCGGAAGCAAAGTTGTACGCCTAGTAATTTTAAAATTAGTAAAATCAACTAAGAAACTGCTAGAATTAATCAAATTTTCGGTTACCTTTACCATGAAAAACCAGTAATCTTGCCAGCCAACTGGTTAATTTTACAAATGTTTTTCAGGACTTTCCTGTTCGGAGATAATTTGATAGAAAAAGTCGATGAGTTCAACTTGTTGAAGAAAATTAGCAAATCTCTCAAGCCACTTATTTCCTCAAAAAAGCCGCAGAATCAGATCTCTGGGCCTTTATACTCTACGAGCTTGTTCATGAGGAACCAGAGATAGTCATGAGTAAGCAGCAACCAGAAACAACAAAATACCAAAAAAAATTCACTGGGGGATAAATCCGGCGGATACTGTGGGTTGCGTCAGAAATTCGAATTTCAGGTCGTGCAATTCCGCCATTGGAATAGCACACGTATGCACGCGTCCATTGTCTTGATAAATAATAATAACAATCTCCATTTATCGTTCGTCCTTTATCTAAGTAATCAATGAAGATGATTTCGTCCGCATCCCAAAAAACCGTTCCCATCACCTTGTCGGCCAAGTTCCATCAACAGTAATGTACCGACGCAAAAATTCACTAGGACCACGACGGAAAAGCGCTCAACCATCCATTTCAGCTTTCCATAGACAATTTCTCATGCATAATTGTAATTACTGTGCCATGTAATGTACCTATGGTTTCAAAAATTTCTCGCACTTTCACTTATTATTCGTTTAAAATCATATCATGAAATTTTTCAATGATTTCTGGCGTCGCTGCCTCAACTGCACGTCCTGAACGGTGTTCATCACAAATGGATGTACGATCACGTTTAACCTCATTTACCCAATTGTACACAGTTTTTAACGATGGTGCAGATGTCTCATGAACTTTTGGTGTATTGTCTCTTATATAGGAGTGTTTAATTACTGCACGAAATTAGTTTTTCTTACTACCTTAGTCGAAAGTACGTGGTTTCGGCACCAATTTCACGGCAGAAAGTCTAACTTTAATGCATTGGTCAAGCTATATGCGCGCCCTTTATAATAGCGGGAGTAAAAACGTCAATAACCTCAAGCGTCAAAATTTGTCCGCTCTCTGCTAATGTTTATTAGTGGCAATGAGTGGATATTATTTAGAATGTAATGGTAGTGACTGAAGCGTAACAAAAAAAAAAAAAAAAAAATGAATGACATATCATCTGATGAATCGACAGATGAAGAACAAATTAATAAAAACTTTGAAACTGAAGCTCAATTAATAGTAGAAACTGACACCTTACCCAAAAAGTCTGTTGACAGATACATGCTAGTCTATGATAATTACTAAAGATGGAAACAAGAAAATAGAAATCTAAACCTTAATTTATAGATGTATTTGATGCCTGCCCCCCCGACCAGCAGCACTCGCTCCGCTCGTGCCGCAAATGTCGGGGCAGGCATCAATATATTCCAATGCACACATGCAATTGTTTTCGTACTTTCGACCGGGTAGCAAGTAAAATAGTATACACTACATGGGCAGAAATTTGAGAGCCCTGAAGTGCTTCGCCTCGGGCATTATGGCGTGCAGTGCAGGAATCTCAACTTTCTGCCCTTGTAGTGTAATATACTATTTTTCCATTTTATTGGATTCACAAGACTTGTTTCCTTTGATCGATTGTAAAAATTAAACTACTCGACGGATTTGGCTGAAAATTTGGCAGTAGTCTATTAAAAGATGGCGTTCTTTAGAAGTATATTTCCTTCAATATTTTAAGCGCAATCTGATATATTTTTCAAGGACTTATTGACCTGCCCTCATAAACTGTAGGTGGTACGCATCACGTGCCTTAATTTTTTCCGTGTTGTCATTGTTGATGGTGATTATAATGATCGTATGATTCTGCCATATTCTCTGCGACCCAATTTAACTTGTTTTCGTAAGTGTACACGTTCATCGCGGAATCCAACACGTCTGATGTTTCAAAATCGGGCTAGGAGGCATTCTGCGAAGGTAAGTCTGCTTATGGCTTTTGGAATGCAGAGGAACAAATCCAGAGCATAAATTGCCTAAAGCTATTAGCGGTTTTCTGGGTTCTTCGAACTTTTGCTTTTAATTTACGCAGTTACACGTTGAAGGATAACGTCGAAGCCGACAGAGAGCCTAGGATCCGTAATGTAGACACGGAATGGGAATTAGCAGATTATGCATTTCAGAAGATCTTACACAATTTCTCAAATCCCACCATTGACCATTTTCCATGATTGTAAGAACCCTTACGAAAAATAGTAACTGATGATGATGCCTTTGTAGTTGTTCCCTGGTGGACTTCTCAATCTTTAAATTTCCACTTTTTTAATCCTTATTTCTAGATGAACCAGTAATGTTCTCACCAAGCTCAACACTTTTTCTGTCTCCTTGCAGATCTCGGCAACATCCTCTAGTAGCTATCCTCCTCTATCAGAGTATACGATGAAACAATACGATAGCGCTTTGAAATCCTGGTGGGCTTTTTATATCAAACAGGGTCTCGGTCCCTACGATCAAGAGTCTAACAAAGTACTAGAATTCCTAAATTAATTTCTCGATAGGGGCACGGTGCACATCACACTTAATAGAGAGCGATCAGCAATAGCGGTGATCTCATCCAAAGATGTATCGGTCGTTAGCATGAATCGATTTTTCAAAGAGGTTTCTCTGTCATATATACATAGATCTTATCAGATTTTCCGATAATGGTGTTGATGTTAGAGTAGAAACGGTCGTTAAGCCTTCTAAGGATGAGACCTGCCAACCATGTCTCATTTTACCATTGTTTTATGATAAACTGGTGCCTGTTTAGTCGTGACGCTGCAGCGTTACCTAATTGTAACAAAAGATCTAAGGATGAAGGTAAAGGAAAAAGGACCTTAAAAAATGGACTAGACCTAAGCACTATTAGAAATACCGTGGGCTGGTCCCAAACTTCAATGTTTTGCTCGTTTTTATAACCGTTCAATCACGTCTACGAATGATAGTTTGTGTAATGCTGTTCTGCGAAACAGTTCATAACTTTTACTTCAACTCGTGTTCTGATTCCAGTAAATAAAAATGAGTTCTGTATATTGTTAACTTTGAATATCTATAATAATAATACTGAGAACGAGAGGGGAAGTGTAGTACTTATGTGAGTAGAGTTCAATCGTAACTATTCTAACTAATTCAACATTTAGATAGTAAAGAATAGTTTTCATAAACATTTGCCAAAGTGGATTTCAATCAGATCATTTTTTCGAAAGTTATCGTGTCTACAGGCGACACAGACAGACAGACAGGATTGAAAATCCCCATTTTTCGAATTCAGGGAGTCATATGAAACATGGACAGTTATTAGAAAAATGAGTTGTCCAATTTTACACAAATTCAATATACCTACCTTCCCATGTGTGACAAAAATAAAATATACCAAAGGAATCGTGTGACTAGTTTTGTACTTGAGTTTTATTCAAATATGTTAAGATATATTTTTCTCTGTATGATGTGATATATATATATATATATATATATACCTAGACCTTAAAAATAATTGTCAACAATATTATGACGTATGTATACGAATTTTGTCAATAGTATCATGTTTGTAAGCTAGTAAACAATGTGACCATTCATGATGTATAAAATAATCAGTCTGTTCCAATATACGAGTATACTAACCTAACATTGTCTATATACGCACCAATGGCATACAAATACAGTTACAAGTTAACCGTAAACAATGCCCGTTAGTATGTTTCAGCATGTATATCGAACCAAAGTGGCATTTAAATAATAAAACGTGATTTACACTTACTTTAGCTTTTATCTCATATCGTGGTTGATTTCATGCATTGAGTTCAATTGAAAGTTCACAAAAAGAAATTAAACTCTAGTGTACACGGAAAATAGAATTTACTTGACGCAAATGCATCTCATTACTTGACTCTATATAACAAACAAATTGACAAAATTTAAGTAAATCTGTCTTGAATCAATTATGTCCTTTTTGGGCAAGATAAATCTTACTTAGATTAAGTCAATTTTTTTGTTGAATAGAGCCAACTAATTATGCTCTTGGATCAAGTAGATTTTATTTTTCGTGTACGATTTTCAAAATGAAAATAATTATGTAGTCTTATTGATGCTAGCCACCAAATATATTCTTTAATTTTAAAGCAGCACTTGGTTTTATACGAGTGAGTAAAATGTATTGACGTAATAGTAAGATGTAACGTTGTCGCATTAAAGTAATGGAATTTTTGTAGAATTATTATGAGTCATAACAGTTACGTGAGAAAAACTGCAGAAGTGTTACAGAACTATTAAAATGTCACATACCATCTGATCAAATTTGACCCGGACTGGCCCAGTTAAACCGCGAGCGTAAATCGAAACGGTAAAAAGTTGTTTTTCTAGGTTGGTAACACCTTCTTTGAAGTCATGTGAAGTTTGAGCGGGAGACGTCCATTAGTGTGCGTTTGGCAGCCGTTGGTCTACGACGCGAAAATTTTGTCTGGCAATTTTTACTATGGAAACAAAATTTTGTGTTTCAAATGGAATTACGGCTACGGAATCATTGAAAATGTTGCAGAAGTGTTTTGGGGAGTCTACTCTATCGAGAACACAAATATTTAAGTGGCATAAAGCATTCAGTGAGGGTCATGAGGTCGTAGAAAACTTGCCTCATGCGAGTCGTCCATCCACCTCTGTTAACGACGATAACATCGAAAAAGTGAAGAAAATTGTGCTCAAAAATCGTCGTGTTGGCATTAGAGAGGTAGCAGAGGCTCTGAACATCTTTTATGGATCGACTCAACACATTGTGGTTCATGTTTTGGGTATGAAGCGCTTTGCTGCCAGACGACGATAATGCGCTGTCACATTCCAGCCTGATTGTGACTGAATTTTTGGCTAAACACGAAACAAAAGTCATTGCTCAGCCACCGTATTCGCCAGATTTGGCTCCCTTTGACCTACAATATTTTGAAGGCGATAATAAAGATTTGTATTAAAATACATAAAAATGTTGTTTTTTTAACCATTCCGTTGCAAATTTGATCAGATGGTATTCTGTCAATTTGTAGATATTTTGTAATTCAGTGAGAAGCGTACACGTGTTCCATTGTTCTGAATAATTGTTACAGAATTATAGAATTGTCACAGAATAAATATATTTCAGTTTTTTCATGTAACTTAATTTAAAACAGTTACAGAATTGTTACAAGTAGGCATGTAACAGCGTTGTATGCCTGTTATAGATTTGCTACTTAGACGTTTATTATATTGGGTTATCTAAAAAGTATTTTACAAGTTTGGACAGTGGATGGTGTTGGTGGCGGTATATCGGGAACCACTAATCCGATAGAGCCAAGTGAAAGCGCGTTTGACAGTTGGCATTTGAGGTTACACTTTTGTGAAGAGAGTGTTGTTAGTCAATGTTTGTATTAAAAGTTATAGACGTTTGAAAATGAGTGAACTTGGCCATGAAAAGAGCAGCCTAAAACCATGTCGCCAAGTTTTTCACCACTAAACCACAGAAGTTCTATACCGATGGAATTATAAAACTACCCGAAAAATGGCAAAAGGTCAAGAATAATAATTTCACATATATACTTATATAACATCGATTTTCAGAAAAAAAAAATTTCATTCAAACAATAATATAAATTGGAAAATACTTTTTAGATAACTCAATACATACCCGTTAACAATGTTTGCAAATTTCACTTTAACACTTAAATTTAGTTCATCAAAATTAGTTTCATTTTATATATCTATTGTATTTAAAATGGAATTAAAATACTCGTGTTTACTTTTTCTCCAGTATATGTACTCTTTTCCTGAAATGGTTTCTTGCATATTTGCGCAATTTGATTTTAGCTTGTTCAACAGACTTGTTAGCGAATATAGTTCTACTGTTATGTCCTTTTAACGAAGCGGAACTTGCAATCTTCTCTATTTAATTATTTTTTTCTTTTCTTTCCTTTCTGTTCGTTTAGAGAAGCAATCTTTGTTATATTCGCAAATCTATTAACGTCCGTTTTTCGCTGGATTTGCAATATTCTCCATTATGGGCTTTTTAGAACAGCAGATACATATACCCATTAACAAAGTAGTGGAGAAACGATTTGGGATTGGCTTTTATTGCTTACCTAGATACCACTTCTTAATCTTTGGGTTATTCTATTCTTCTTTATGCTGTTGATTCTGGTTCTCGGCAATCAAATAAGCCATTATGAATATCCGTTATGTTATTGCTTTTTCTGCCTGCATCTATTTTGCACTTTGCATATATAAAGTCATTCTGTACCACTATATCTGACTCTTTGTATTCTCAGATAAAAATAGATGCATCTTAAAAGTACCTTTTTATTGAGGTATCATTTTTATTCATATTTTATTATTAATGATATTACTCGCTTTATTACTTATGTTATATTTAGAAAGATTTGAAATCTTACATTCATAAAAATTTTTGTAATTAGTATATTATTATTTTCTGTCTAAATTTTATGAAGTTTTATATAAGTTGCATGGGTCAAATTAAGGCCATGGACCAATTAGACGACGTGATCAAATTTAAAGATGAACATATAAGTGTGCGATAACTTTTTTTGTTCGCAAAGTAACTTTCTGAAGATTTGTAAAATATGCTAAAATACAGGGTGAGTTTTTTATCTTGAAAGATCAAAATATCTCAAGAAATACGCATATCGTACGGAAAAAATGACCGAAATAAAAACTTTTTATTTTCAAGCTGAAAAAGCAACTTTGCAAAAATTTACTTCACATCCTACACAGCGGTTAATTTACAGTTAGAAAAAAGTTAAAAAATAGTGGACGTCCTCCCACCTAGTACAAAAAAATTAAAATGTTAAGTGTCTACATACTATAAACTGAAAAACTGTGGGACGTTTAAAAATAATAATTTATTGAAGATATTATTCAACGCATTGTAAGGGGTTACCTCTAGTTGTACCGCGAAAAAATTGGTCTTTTTAAAGAATTTTTTGCAAGAAAACCACTAAAATTTTTTATAGGAACTATTTATCATATTAAAGTGCATACTCTCAACATACATTTAGTAAATTTTCAATAAAAAATATTTATTATTTTATAAAGACAAGGCCATAGCGTAGGACAAATTTTCATCTTCTCTACCACTTTCCAAATTTTGAAAACAAAATTTGATGTATCTTAAATGCAAACATAAATTTTCTGACAACAATAAAATGCCTAATCTCATTAAAATAAAATATATTTTTAGTTTGGATAATATACTTCGGTCAAATATAGTTAACTATTTACTTTCTGGAAATAAAATCCTTTGGTTAGATAAAACAAAACTTAAATAATTTTGTACTATTTAGTATGCTGTGAAAGATATAAGTTAGAAGTCAAGCGTTCCAAGTATCACTACTGCACCCATGAGAGTTGTGGGGATGGAAAGCCATACCTATTTGTGTACTTTGACTGTCAAAATAAGAAAAGAAAATCAACCAAGTATAATAGCAAGAAGAAACTTTCTTTGAAACCTCAAAGGTCTCATGCAGAGAACGTTTTGTTTTTAACCTTCTGCATTTATTCAGAAAATTTTTCTACTGACACCTCTCTATAATTGAAAACTTTGAATATTTAAATTAACTCAGAAGTTGAATTTAGTTGGATAAAAAAATGGTGCTCTTAAAAGTTGATGTGCTTTTTAAACAAACACGTTGAGACGTCCTATGTTGTTGTGCTCTCTTCAAATAAGAAGTATTCCTGATTATTATAAGAAATTTCATTTAAATAATTCACAATAAGACAATGACATTTTATTGGAGTGAATCACATGCTAAGATTATTGCTTTTACATTTTTCAAATTAAAAATGAATATTCCTTATTCATTTTTAAAAAATAACCAAATCCAAGTCGAATTTGAGAGAAATGAATTATTAATTAATTCAATTTAGGATTTCAATTTTTTTAACAAAGATATGGTTTGATCAAACTATGACACAAAAAACCATTATATGACAATGATTTGTTACAAAATTCATGCTGTAACAAATAAAAGTTACTGATTGGATTCAGATTGATTCAATATGATCTGCAATCAAAATGATCACTGCGGTATTTTTTTGCAGTCAAAGGATATCGATTGCGCGTTTATGGAAAAACGATTCTCTTCAGCGATTAAACGATTGCGAGTACCATTGACGGTTTTTTTTTTAATAAATGAGTCGTCATAAAATTTCTGCTTTTATTAAATTAGGAAGATCTTTTGTCCTCTCTTCATTGACCAAAATAGATGATTAAATGCAATGGAACAAAACAGCTTTGTGCAGATAGTTGTTATTTTATAACGGTTACAGTTTGCACGTGAACAAACGATAAACACTACTGTGCTCGATGTTCTTCTCGATCTCTAAAAGTATGAGCCCTATGTAATTTTGGTAATAAGCGTATCCTACTGTCTGCTGGCCACATACCAATGGTAGAATATCCCTGTTCATCCTGATTGACTGGAATACTCGGACAATCTATTGATCGGGTTTGCAGAGGTTACACTAGCATTCTGGTGCTACGGACGCAACAAATTTCTGCGTAACATCACGGAAATGCAAATGAACTTCGGATGTTTACTGTACAGCTATTCGTGGCTCAGCTGGATCGTGCTTACACCGATTACCACCTTGGTAAGTATACAAGCTTTGTGACATATCCATTCCGGAGTTTACAAAATTCCAACTTAATGTGTGAAATCTATGAAATCTATGGATCTTTTATCTCGTAGTGTCATATGAGTATTCAAGCGAGTAAAAATGAGTAAATCCATCAAAAATCATAATTTTTATTTCTCACAAAGGGAGTTGACTTCAACGCAACACTCTTTAAATTTTCTATTGTAACTTGGTTTGCACATTAATATGTGCCGATAGCGACATCTGTAAATGTGGTCACGAAGCATCATTTGTAGGAATGAATATCCTATCGTCACAAGTCATTTTGACACTAATTGGTTATTTAGCAATTGCCTAAACACAAACATTTCAAATGATAGTACAAAATGGAAAAAATTGCAATTCGTGGTGTAATTCCATTTTATTTGTTGGAAGGGGAAACCGCGAGGTAAATCCATGAAAGGATTTTGCCTAAATTGAGTGCCTCCTGTCCTTCCTATGAAACCGTTCGACTTTGGGTAAATGAATTTAAGCGAGGCAAAACAAACATCGAAGACAAACCACGTCCTGGAGGTCTAAAAACAGCTGTGACGCCAGAAATTATCGACAAAATCCATGGTATGGTTTTGGCCGACAGACGAGTGAAAGTTCACGAGTTAGCAGAAGCCGTGGAAATCTCAACTGAGCGAGTTCACTTCATTTTGCACAATGAATTACAGATGAAAAAACTTTGCACAAAATGGATGCTGTGTCTCCTTATTTCTGAGCAAAAACGACGTCGCATACGAACATTGGCCGACTGTTTTCAAATATTTACCAGGGGTGTTAGTTGAAATTTGCCGGTTTTACTCATAGATGTCGCTAGAGATATGTATACATTTCTATGATTTGGCATCCATGTCATATTTTTCTATGGATAATAACCTTCAAAAATAAACAATTACATTCTGCCAAAATAATAGCATCATAGTTGTTTACCTCAGTGAATATGTCGAGTTTTGTTCCAAGTAAATCGCATTTGCGGCATTCTTTGCTTTTCTTATTTCATCAAAAGAAAAAAGCAGTTGAAGCTCATCGGTTGCTGGTAGAAACTTATGGTGAACATGCTCCAGTGATTAGAACATGTGAGACATGGTTTCGTCAATTTAAAAGTGGAGATTTCGATTTAACAGACAATGAACATCGTGGTGCAGCGAAAAAGTTCGAAGACGAGGAATTGCAGGCGTTATTGGATGAAGACCCAACCCAATCGCAACAACAATTGGTACAAACACTAAATGTGACCCGAGGAGCAATTTGCCAACGTTTAAAAGCCATGGGAAAAATCCAAAAGTATGGAAAATGGGTACCACACCAACTGAACGATAGACAAATGGAAAATCGAAAAACCATTTGTGAAATGCTACTTCAACGGTTCGAAAGGAAATCTTTCCTGCATCGAATTGTCACGGGGGACGAAAAATGGATTTATTTTGAGAACCCGAAGCGGAAAAAATCATGGCTTTCACCTGGTGAGGTCGGCCCATGGACTACAAGGCCAAATCGCTTTGACCATAAGACAATGCTCTGTGTTTAGTGGGACCAGTGTGGTGTGGTGTACTTTCAGTTATTAAAACCTGTTAAGACGGTAAATACGGATCGCTACCGACAATAAATTATCAATTTGGATCATGCGTTGATCGAAAAACGGCCGGAATGGGTCCGAAGACGTGGCAAAGTTATCCTACAACATGACAACGCACCGTCTCATACCGCTAAAGTGGTGAAGAACACATTAAAAGCATTGAATTGGGAAATATTATCGCACCCGTCGTACTCTCCAGACCTCGCCTCGTCCGACTATCACCTTTTCCCATCGATGGGACACTCACTCGCAGAGCAGCGCTTCCCCAATTTTGAAGAAGTCGAAAAATGGCTCGTCGAATGGTTTGCCTTGAAAGAGAAAAAGATTTTTTGGAATGGTATCCATGATTTGCCTCTGGTAAGAAGAATCCATCGGATTGTTTGCGGCGTTTCGTAACCATGAACGAAACTTGAGTTTCACACTATACATAGGTAACAAAACAGCAGTCAAAACAGTGCAGTGTTTAAAATGACGGATAGAACCCAGATAAGAACCGGGTAAAAGTCGGTTCTTATCCGGCGCTACTGGATTTGTACCCGGTTTTTGTCCTCGGTTTATACCCGGAGATTATCGGGATTTATCTGGGATCGCATAATATCTTTACCCGGTTTCTACATGGTTCTTACCTCGGACCTTTGAGATTTCTATCCGGTTTGTATCCTGCTCCTTAAAATACTTATACCCGGTTCCAATCCGACACTTAATCGGATTCTATCTGGGTTGATATAATATTTTGTCCGGTTTCTATATTATATCTATATTTGAGTTTTTTCAATTTCAAAAATATGATAAAACTTTTGAATCAAGAAAATTATCTTATAAAGAAATTATGCATTCAAGTTCGCAATAAGTAATTCCAACTAATGAAGTACTATTAAAAAAAAATAATACACTTATTTACTTATCATCAAATTGTTTTTTTAACTACTCATATGAAATAACTTCTACTGCTTATGTATACTATGAGAGCTTCAATTGATTTTACCATTCACCCCATGTTAAAATAGCGTAATGTGAAAATTACTGAAAAAAATATTCCGGTGCAAACAAGTAAATTTTAAGGATGGTGACAGTAACAGTTCTCGGTTTTGATGAATATGCTTGCTATACCTCCGAAAACCGTAAAATTACGTGATAATTTTCTCTCAGTGTACCCGGTTTCCCGGATAAGATCTTATCTGGGACCTTTGAGATTTTTATCCGGTTTGTATTCAGCTCCTTAATAATTTGCAAATGGACAACTGCCTTATAGAAACCGGACAGGATCCGGGTAGAAGCATATTTTTGTATTTTAATTTCTGAATCCATATGCCAGGTAGGAACCGGGTAGGGCCGGATAGAAGGTGCACTTTCACCTTAAAAATTTACAAGTCGGCAACTGCCTTATACAAACCGGATAGGATCCGGGTAGAAACATATTTTCGTATTTTAATTTCTATTTACATATGCCAGATAGGAACCGGGTAGGGCCGGGTAGCAGGTGCACGTTCATCTTAACAATTCACAAGACGCCAACTGCCTTATAGAAACCAGATAGGATCCGGGTAGATACATATTTTTGTAATTAATTTCTGGTTCCATATGCCGGATAGGAATCGGATAAGACCGGGTACAATATTCATACAACTTATTTTCTGTTACCACTTCCCGGATAAGGACCGGATAGACCCAGATAGATCCCGCAAAATGAAATTAGAGACCAGATAAAAACCGTATGGAACCGGGTAAAACCCGAATGGGTTTGCATCCGGTTTCTTTCCGGTTTCTACTCGATTTCTACCTGCCATTTTAAGCAGGGTAGACTGCATGAGGCGAACCGACTAGACAAAAATTTGATTTAAACAAAGTGGTGATATAGGGCGTTAATGAGTATTTTGAGGGCCTCTAAGAAAACCACTTCCGTGAAGAAATCGCGAACAGAACAACATCAAGCAGTACCGTCGTCACTGAGCAATCTGTACGTTCACTGTAATAAATCACAACTCTAAAAGCAGAAATGAGTAACAAAAAAAGGAAGTGTCTCACTTCTAAAGAACAGAATAAAATTTAAAAAAAATAAAGCGAATCGATTTGAAAAAATATGATACATTCCACGACTCTCACGTATATTTCACTTTTAGGGTTGAGCCTTTGCTAGAACTAAATTTTTTATTAATTAATTGATATCTCTTTCGTGTTATCGTTCTTCATAATTAAAAACTTCAGGAGATGGATTTTAAACCGACGCGACACATAAGACTTGATACGGTTGTTTACGATTTCACGCTTTACTGACTGTTCGATAATATGAGCACCATGCCTGAACGGTTCATAATATCAGCATTCCGGTGTGAATTTTTTATCTCAAATGCTTATTGAAAACGAAAACCCAGTATATTACATGTAACATGCTCAAAAGAAAAATTAAGTACGACATATTGGTAGAAAATATCTCGGAACACGTATTCTAAAGTCAAAAATTGCTTTCAGGTTAGGTTTGTAAATTAGTTTTTTTTTTATGATTCTCAAATTAATAATTTGTTACAATGAACAAAAGTGGAAAATGGACTTTCATGATTTACTACTGTGGGAGAAAACTAAGGTGAAATTTGTTATAAAATGAAAAATCTTTATTTATTTATCCGAATCAATTTCATCCCCTTCGAAGTAATCCCCTCCCGATATAATGCACTTATGCCAACGTTTTTTCCAATCGTTGAAAGACTTGTTAAATTCGATTTCCGGAATTGCCTTCAAAGCCTTCTTCGATTTGGATTGTATCTCTTGAATCGTGTCAAAACAGTGTCCTCGGAGTGGTCTTTTGAGTTTGGGGAATAGCCAGAAGTCATACGGAGCGAAATCAGGCGAATATGGTGATTGTGGAACGATATGCGTTGAGTTTTTGGCGAAATTGTCATGACAACCACGAGTTGTCTGCCCAAAATATCTTTTGAAACGGTGTTGAGTGATCCTCTTGAAATGCCAATAGTGTTAGTAAGGTCTCTAATTGTCAATCGACGATTTTTGTGCACTAATTCTTTGATTTGATTGACGTGTTGCTCGTCAGTTGATGTTGATGGTCATCCGGGGCGTTCCAAGTCATCAACACGTTCTCTGACATCTTTGAAGTCTTTGTACCACTTATAAACATTTTTCTGCGACTTTGGTCAAATCACCGAAGGCCTTCTGAAACATTCTGAACGTTTCCGCAACTGAAATTTCATTCCGCAAACAAAATTTAATGGCACTTCTTTGCTCAATAAATTCAGACATTGTAAAAATCGAAAAAATCACTTTTAATCGTTTAGAAAACACAAGCTTAACTATGTAACAAATGATGACATTGACATTAAATTTGGCACAGATGTCAGTAACAGTAGGACCAACATAAAAATAAAAGAGTTTGCCCGAATCGGTTAGCCCGCGAAGTATAAATTTAAAATTCACCTTAGTTTTTGCCCATAGTAATATCATTCAATTCACTTTGGTATTATCCCCAGCGGAGCTGGCTGAAAGAACGGTCATAGAATACTCTAACCGTTCTCTGACCGTTCTATGACCTCGCATTATTACGGCTAATAACGGTAAAAAAACATTAAAAGCATTGCAATTATGATTCTGTGGCGAAATTTGGATTAGAAGGTGTAACAATAAATACAATTATCTTATTTTTCAGCGATAAAAACTAGAAAAACATAATACCTGTCATTGAAGGCAGTTCAATGGTTCACTATTGGCGGAACGTCTCCACCGTGAAGGTTTACTATGGGTGGAGACGTTCCGCAAATGGTGAACCATTGAACTGCCTTCAATGACAGGTATTATGTTTTTCTAGTTTTTATCGCTGAAAAATAAGATAATTGTATTCATTGCTTCACCTTCTAATCCAAATTTCGCCACAGAATCATAATTGCAATGCTTTTAATGTCTTTTTTACCGTTCTTAGCCGTAATAATGCGAGGTCATAGAACGGTCAGAGTATTCTATGACCGTTCTCTCAGCCGGGTCCGCTAGGGATTTCATAAAGCTTGTCAAATATATTTTGATAGAAATATTTTAGAGAATCGAAATATATGTATTGACATGATTCTTTCTTAATTAATAACATTAAAATAAAAAACGGTATTTCTTATTTCATTAAAAAATTCGGTGATTTGCTTCCTTTATGAGCAAGCAAAGTGAACATTCACCCAGAACTTCGTGTCACACCACTTGTATGCCAGCCGGTAATGAGGGGCAGAAAATAAAAAATTAAGACGAAAACTATAATGCAACAATGCGGTCGGCGGCGCTCGAGCACGCACTACGCGCGGGGCAAACCTACACGTAACTTTGTTGCTCTGTAGTTTCTGAACAAAGTTCGATTTTGGTGGATATTTCCAGCATGAGATGCGCCTCTGCACGGCCCGTTACAGAACGGCTGAATTTTCTTCAAAAACTGTACCGTGAGTAGGTGTCTTTAAGGGGTTCTTCCACGTTCGAAGTCTTGAAAAATCAATTTTTGTTTGTTGCATATTTCGAATCTAAATGTCATTTGAAATGCGCCCTATGAAGGAAATCGGCGAATACACTTTAGTTAACGAGTGATTGAACGCCCATCATGGCCCCTTGCGGTCCATCCACGCGTCTCTGCAGTAGGTGATCGCGCCCTCATTCTTTCTGGTAAAATTAATGTCGGTGACTTGCTGAAACTACATTGCTGTGTCTTTTCTAACGTTTTGTGTGTGTGTCGATGTGTGATGTCTAAAAGCGAATTTCAGGTCGGAATCATCTCGGTCGTTGCGAAGTTACGAAACCGCTACTCATCTCGCTATAATAATTTTCAACGAGGGATATGCAGCGATTCTGAGGACTATGGAGGTCTTGGGGATCACCGCGGGACCAGAAGCAGAGACGTGCGCTACTCGACTGGACGAACAACGCATCTACCGTGCGGACCGGAGGGTCAGTGACGCAACGACATGGGCCAGAATCCAGCAAAGGGAAGAAAAAGTAGCGAACCGTGAACATCTCCGTGACAAAGAAGGTGAACTCTACGGCCCTGGTATTATTGATTGTTCAGCAAACATGTCGCTAGGTTAGGACACAGGCTTTTTTGAAAATTTTCTCTTGTTTAATTTTTAGAGACCTTATATGCTAAAAAAATGGTCAAAAAAAGATTATTTTGTAAAAAAGCCTACTATTTTGGAAGATTCGGAGAATTAAAAAAAACATTTATCTAAACCTAGCCAACGTAATAACAATTGGAGACATATTTCACTTTTTTTGTTCCGTACAAACTAAATGGCCTGAGTCTTACCACAAAATTTGTGACATTTTTCCAGAAGCGGTCAGATTCAAGGTCGCGGTTGCGAGAATAATTTTTTAACAAAATAATGTTTCAAAAGTCGGAGAATGTATTAATAAAAGACAAAAGATCGTTTTGACTCGATTGAAGCCATAAAACAAAATTCGTGGAAGGAGCTGAATGAAGTGCCTATAAAAAATGTTTTGAAGACTGGAAAAGACGCTGGCAAGTGTGTGTTGCATCAATTGGGGCCTATTTCGAAGTTGATAAAATAAATATTCTATTCAACAATTTTTGGCACTTTTTTGACATAATATATACAAGAGATAGACCTAAGTGGAGTAAAGGGCTTTCAAATATAGGCGTGAGTCTGGATTAACGGAGAGATAGAAAAAGTTGGATATGTTCTACCTTAGCTCAGTACACCGAGTGTTCGGCTTGAAATCGATGTGTACGTGGTTAGAGTTTCCGAACTAGTACTTGCGGATTTCTCAATGTTATACGCATACCGTAAATTTAGAATATTGTGTATGTACAAAGTAATGTATTTATAAAATTATTAGGTATATTTTTGAGGTATGAAAATTAATAAGTAGAAAAAGACAGATATTAGCGATGCAGGAATAGACGGGGGGATAAGAACATACAGATATTAGCGGACGTAAGGATAGACTTGGAGATAGGAAGAAATAAATATTCCAGAACAAGAGATATAATGAGGGATAGAAAGTGGTGGATATTCCTGGGCATAATGGATATAATTCTGGAGATAGAAAGACATACTCTCTAAATATGAATCAGTTAAAATTTACTGATTATCAGTGAAATTTGACTGATTCAAATAGCTAAAAAGAGGTTACTGTAAATCAGTCAGATTCCACTGATTGCTTCAGTGAAAATTAACTGATTTAACAGTGAAAATATTTTTTCCACTGATTCAATTAGTGATAATCAACTGATTTAACAGTGGAATATATTTTTTAACTGGTGAATCAGTGAAAAGGCAAATCACTGATTCAATCAGTAAAAATTTGACTGATTCAGATTTAGAGAGTAGTGTTTTGAGGATGCAAATCGGCTACTTGGAAGAGATAGAAACTATTCTATCTCCTTATATCCCCCTGTTTCTATCTCTTTCTATATTTTTAGTTTTATCAGGGGCGAATTTCAGATGAATTCTGTGCAAATTTCATTTTTTTGTAAGTATGATAACACCATTTAAAGATTTACGTTTAAAAAATATAATTTTTGTGGTTGCATAAAATTTACATGAAGTCATTCAAACATGCGAAACTTGATAAAATAAAAAATATGATCTGATTTTCAATATTAGTGGATGTTTCAATACGCTGTTCAGATAAAACTTTGAGCTTGGGCGATTCCTTGGCAAGTGGAACAAAACTTGGTTTGCTGAAAAGTAGAGAAAAAAGTTCAGAGTCGTACATTTCTCTACGACAGCCAAGTAATTTGCTATCGTGCTGATCATTTCGTTGCTGTAGGCGAAAAATCTGCCAGCTCGACAAAGATTTGTCACTGTCATAAGACAATTTATTTATCCAGATTCATTTAATACCAGCATATTAAAACTCGATTTCAGTGTACCCTATCATTGGTAAGTTATCAAGTATTTGGCCAACAAGTCAGTCCATCCTTCCAATGTGCTGGTAAAACTATTTTTGGCATCTTTCATACCCTTTCACAAATCGATGTTCTTCTCTCTTCCTTTCAAGCAACCATGAATTATAGCTGCATTCCATAAAAAGATCTTATCGAAGTCACAGTAGGTAAAAAGAGAAAAATCAGAATAACTATTCCGTCTGAAAATACCCCATGTGAATGAAACTTTTATAAAAACTGAATTATGGTTTGAATATTATCAAGCATGTAAAAAAAATGTCCAAAATCCGCATAAAGGGATGTCTCTTTTTTTATTTATAAATTTTATCTGATTTAAGTCAATTGTTCATTAAGAAAGAAAGTCACTAAGGACAATTTTTTAAATAGATAATTTTGCTTTCAAGAATAGCAATATTATTATTAAAGGGTTATTTTGGAAGAGAAAAGATTAATTTCCATAAAAACAATTTGAAATAGAGAAAAATAATTATATTGATAAATTTTACTTTTGCTCCAACTTTTTTTCTTATCGCTTCTTATCAAATTTAAAAAAATTATGCGATTCAAATAAATTACAAATTACTTTTTCAAGAAAAAGATTCCTTACAACTCAACCGTTTCCAATTTTCGAAAATGAATAAATTATTATCAGATTCAGCAATTTGTTTATAAAAATTTCGTTTTGGAAAATGTTTTTTTAATGGTGTCAGCCATTAAAGAATTTATTTTCAAAAATTAGAAACGGTGAAGTTGTGGGAAATCTTTTCTCTGAAAAAATGATTCATGATTTATTAGAATCGCATAATTTTTTTAAATTTGGTAAGAAGCGATAAGAAAACAAGTTGAGGCAAAAATAAAATTTATGAATAAAATTATTTTTCTGTGTTTCAAATTTTTTTCTTGTAAAATAATCTTTTCTCTTTCAAAATAGCCCTTTAATAATAATATTGCTATTCTTGAAAGCAAAATTATCTATTTTTGCCTGAGTTCTAATTTTCGTGGAAGAAAACTACCTTAAAAAAGATCAAAATCTTCTGCGCTGACTATTATCTGAGCCCAAATACCAGCCTTATTAATCTTCCTTCTATAATAGAAAATTGAGGAAGTGTTTGGTAAATTATTTAAGCGAATGTCAATAAAAAATTCTATACTGTTGCTAATAATAAAATTTCAACAGACTTTTCTCAACCTTTCAAAGCATTCTGTTACATTTAAAAAGAATTTTTTTAAAGGTAACCAAATTTCTAAACCATTCCCAGAAAAGAGATAGGAGTATCCAATCCACCGTGAAATTTGAATTTTTGCTTCCGTTATAGTAGCAGGAACGACAAAAGCGAAATCCATTTATAACCGTTCTGCAAGATAACACTAAAGACATTAGGAAAGTGGCAGCCGTTACAGTCATTGTTCTCCAAGAAAACGCTTTTCTACCGATTCCGGTCGGAAATGGAAGGTTAAATTCGTTACTCGGTCGCTTGCACTTGAAACGTCCGGGGTTTGAAGTGCAGCTGCGACGATCGGATTTCGCGGTGTTCCGGAAAGAGAAACACTCGTGCCCGGACATGGTGGAATAATTCAGCGGCTTTTTCCCATTCGAGTACGTAAACGTGTCCACTCTGTGCTGAAATTTACCGAAGAAGACAAAATTTCATTTAACAAAAAGCTCGGTAGACTGGCTTTGTGTCGAATGACTATTGCAATTCAAATCACCTTCTACGAATTCATCACAAGTGTAGTCACTTCTTTTCGCAATGAAGGAAATAAAACAATGTTTGATGTCCAGTTAATGAAGGGGTTACGAACTGAAGTTTCATACAGATACAATTTAATCAAATTAAGATAATTTTGAAAAGTGCAGTTATACTTTTTAATAAATTTGAGACATTTTTTAATTTTTAATTACAAATTACTGAATATTTAGATCCTTGTGATGAAAACTTCTGTTTGTGAGAAAAAAAATTGTACTTTTCGAGAAATTAGAGTTTTATACAGTAACATGTAACGAAAAAATCTTTTATAGTTTTGTATTTTTGATTATCATGGGACACACTTAATAAATTGAACTACCGGATAGTATAATTATAAAAATAACTTTTATGGAAAGGTAAGAACGATACACCATAAAATCTGTTATAAAGATCCAAGTGTGAAAATTTCATTTAAAAAAAGTGGTTTTTCAAGACCTCTGGGGCTAAATAAGACGTCCGAGAAGAACACCGTATATTGGAAAATATCTCGTAAATGAGAAATTTGCTTTCCCTTTATCAAAAAACAATATTTTCACGGTTTTTTCAACTTAACTTTCTATAGTTAGTTTCTTGTTTAAGGAGCTAGACTAGTTTCTCACTTTCAAAAATTCGATTTTTTGTTGTTGAGATTTTTCGATAGTTTAACATTTAAAGAATAATATTACAAAATATTAGAGTCGGATCTTAAATATTATCGAAACATAAAAATCACTTGTTAAAACTTTAAACGTGTTTTTCTCGCAACTGCTCCAGCAAACACGTTATGTAACCGCTCCGTAACAAAAGGGTAACATAGTTATTTCTGGTTATATAACGATTGTTATTGTTCAGTGATGTAATTGCTATATAAAGGGAAGGTAACAATGTTATGTAATATTGTTAATGCGTGAAGATGAAAAGATCAATAAAAGAGTGAATGTAAATATTCTGTAGCAGTGAGATGTATATGCTATAGAAAAACAATGTAAAATTCGTTCTCTAATTGTGTTACACACATGATCTGTAACAGTTTTGTCATAATGTTATGTAAGTGAAATCTCACGGCATTACTGTATAATTATGTAAGTCGTGTATAATGTACATTAATAAAAGCTATGTAACAATGTGACATAATTATTATGTAAGAATCATGTAACATTTGTTCTGTAACTTGGTTGCTCGAATGATCTATAACAATATCGTTTCTTTGATACGTAAGGGTAATGTAACAATGTTATGGAATAGTTATGTTAGTTGTATATAATGTACATTAGTAACAGCTACGTAACAGTGTGACATAATTTTTATGTGACAATACTGTAACTTTGATTCTGTAACTTTGTTACGCGAATGATCAATAACACTTTCTTTGCAGTGTTACGTAAGTGTACTATGACGGCATTACTGTGTAGTGCTTCTCTGTAAGTTGTGTATATTGCACGTAATTATCAGATATGTAACAATCATGTAATATTATATTTAGATATTTTAATTTCCCGAATACCGGCATCAATAATAGTTGGAAAAACTAAAAATTGTGTGTAATAACTTGTGTATACTAAATTGCTCTTATGGTAAAATTTCACATGCCCTAAGTATAATATTCAGTAATCGACAAATAACACAAAGGTGCAAAATTTGACTCACAGAAATGAGTTGTGTATTATCAATATTTTATCATCGTATATCTGTTTAAAATATCTCCGTTACATACTTTTTACATATCGCTTTTATAAAACTTCTATATAACATAATTACATAACACATATAGAACATATTTACATTGATGCTGCGCAACAATATAGCACATATGTTACATAAGTCTGTTACAGACCCATTACATCACAGCGTTACAGAGCTGATATAGAACTAATTCATCACACATAGTGTGTGACATTTTTCGTCACAGGTGACTCACCTGTAAGTCACCAGCTATGTAACGTGTTACAATCTGTTACGTAACAGTTACATACATGTTACATAACAGTGTTTGCTGGGCATTTTTCAAAATGGCTTCAGCTCTAACTGGCGATCAAATCGATAAATCGATTCGGAATTTTCAGGGTATACTCAGCAAATGTTTTTATATATCATGAAATTTTGATCCGATAAAAATTGCAAATTTGCAACGCAGAAAACTGACTTTTTTTGCAAAATTCGAAACATTTTTTCAAAACGTCGCTATTTTGTCACTTTGGATATTTTTCAAAAATCCTAGTTCATTATATGCAGAATTTTATCTAGTTTAACGCCTTTCTTGTTTTTTTTTATTTCAAGCACTTTGTCGTCACTTACAACTGCAGCCGTTTTGCTACTTTTTTTTTATGGGCCGCCAAGAAATGGCTTATATCTCGGCTGTAACGTCATATTTCAATGTTAAAAAATTTGTGGAACTACATTGAATAATGCTAAATACAGTCTAAAAAATCTCATAACATTGGGTCATATAGTCTTTTTTTTTTTTTAATTCCAGAAAATTGACTCCACTTTCAATAGTAGAAACTAGTCTAGTCCCTTAATTAGGTATCCGGCTTCTTACCTTTCACTTATCCTTGTTAATAGTTACCCTGATGAAAATTGTTTCCCGGAGGAAAATACTACTTTCTCAAACTGTAGTACTCAAAAATATTCAAATTTGCAAAGTAACATCTTTTTTTTCTCTTTTTAAGTGGCATCAGTGGCTTGCATGTTTTCTATTTCAATTTATTGGCATCCCATAAATTGTTTTACTTCCCAGGAGTATATATCGTATATGTAGCAATTGTAGCATACATCGTGAAGGAAATTTATATACATCATATGTGCGGTCATTTTTCTCATGTTTTCTAGTATGTCCAATACATACTACAATTTTCTATAATTGTATATGTAACTCTTTCTGACTAGTGATAAATTACTTCCTGGCGAAAAATAGAAGATTTCAGTAATGCCTTTGCAACTGACATCAGAATTCGAAAAAGCGTTGAAAATTATTATCGAGTTTTCACACATTTGTCAAAGCCGCGTGAGGTGCTTCTTGAATTGCTAATATCTCATACGTGTTATGTGAAATTCATACCGATGAAAATGTACTTCAATAAGTGCTATTGCATTTGCGGTTGAAGCTCCAAATTGGTCAGCTAACGAATGCTTGAACCAGTTAAATACACAGAAAAAACGTTCATCAGATTTTACAAAACTATTTCACCAATCTTAGATATATGCTATTATCGACTAAAGTTTTGTAAACTTTTTAAATCGTTCTGTAATTAATTGGAAACTGTTTTTCAATATTTATACAAATTTCTGTAAATTTTAAAGGAAGTTTCGTAAAATTTATTTTACGAAATAGTTCAAGAAAAAATGTTCAAAAAAGTTCAAGTTTATTATAACATGTTATACAGATTTTGCGAATCAAGTTTATAAACTGTAAAAAAATTGATCGTTTTCTAACTGCACGTAGGAAATTTTTTTCATATTGGACAAAATTATCAAAGTCTATAAGGGTCCCTGAAACTG
This sequence comes from Diplolepis rosae, assembly GCA_030998225.1. Taxonomy (NCBI): domain Eukaryota; kingdom Metazoa; phylum Arthropoda; class Insecta; order Hymenoptera; family Diplolepididae; genus Diplolepis; species Diplolepis rosae. The sequence continues at coordinate 216,463 of JAPYXD010000754.1, read as the reverse complement.
ATTTATTTCCCAGCAAACACTGTTATATTACATGTATGTAACTGTCACATAACAGATTGTAACACGTTACATAGCTGGTGACTTACAGGTGAGTCACCTGTGACGCAAAATGTCACACACTGTGTGATGAATTAGTTCTATAACAGCTCTGTAACGCTGTGATGTAATGGGTCTGTAACAGACTTATGTAACATATGTGCTATATTGTTACGCAGCATCAATGTAAATATGTTCTATATGTGTCATGCAATTATGTTATATAGAAGTTTTGTAAAAGCGATATGTAAATAGTATGTAACGGAGATATGTTAAACAGATATACGATGATGAAATATTGATAATACACAACTCATTTCTTTGAGTCAAATTTTGACCTTTGTGTTATTTGTCGATTACTGAATATTTGAAATTTTACCATAAGAGAAATTTAGTTTACACAAGTTATTACACACAATTTTTAGTTTTTCCAACTATTATTGATGCCGGTATTCGGGAAATTAAATTATCTATATATAATATTACATGATTGTTACATATCTGATAATAACGTGCATTATACACAACTTACAGAGAAGCACTACACAGTAATGCCGTCATAGTACACTTACGTAACACTGCAAAGAAAGTGTTATTGATCATTCGCGTAACCAAGTTACAGAATCAAAGTTACAGTATTGTCACATAAAAATTATGTCACACTGTTACATAGCTGTTACGTGTACATTATATACAACTACCATAAATATTTCGTAACATTGTTACATTACCCTTACGTAACAAAGCAACGAAATTGTAATAGATCATTTAGGTAACCAAGATATAGAAAAGATGTTACGTGATTCTTACATAAAAATTACGTAACATTGTTACGTAGCTTTTACTATTATACATTACATACAACTCATATAACTATTCCGTAACACTGTTACATTACCCCTACGTAACAAAGAAACAATATCGTTATAGATCATTCGGGCACCCAAGTTACAGAACAAATGTTACATGATTCTTACATAATAATTATGCCACATTGTTACATAGCTTTTATTAATGTACATTATACACGACTTACATAATTATACAGTAATGCCGTGACAGTTCACTTACATGACATTATGACAAAACTGTTGCAGATCATGTGTGTAACACAATTAGAAAACGAATTTTACATTATTTTTCTATAGCATATACATCCCACTGCTACAGAATTGTTACATTCACTCTTTTATTGATCTTTTACATCTTTACACGGTAACAATCTTACATAACATTGTTACCTTTCCGTTATGTAGCAATTGCATCACTGAACAATAACAATCGTTACATAACCAGAAATTACTATGTTACCCTTTTGTTACGGAGCGGTTACATAACGTGTTTGGGTTGGTACTGGAATTTCTCAAAAATTGTGATACCAGATTAGCCTAACTCTATAAAAATTATTCAAATTTAATGCAACGGCGTGAAACGTACGATTCGCTAATTTCTAAGAAACATTGTATTTGTAATTAAATGTGTGTTAAAATCTATTGATGGATAAAAATATAATCATAACTCAGATTAAATTGTGTGTTTTTCCAGTAAATTACGCAAGCTTTTGCTGTAACTGTTGTCTCTACAGTTTTATAGGTTTCAATAAACTCTCTTCTGTATCCAAGATTCTAACTAGTGTTCTATAATTTCTTTAGAAAATTTTTTTCTGTATTAGTAGTAAAAAAATTAAATATTGATTCTTTTGTCATCGATATTATTAAATCCTCTATTGATATTATTTAAACTTCCTGGCTTATAAAGGACGAGTAATTTTGAAATTTAGAGCATTTTATACCAAATGGTTCGTACATATTTAATTGGTTTAATCACGGTGATCTGAATAGAAGAATTGGGTAAGAAATTACTAATTACTGCCAATTAAAGCAATTGTAGACAATTGCTATTTTCATTTGCATACTACATAAATCGTTGACATTCAACCAAAGTAATCAATACCTTGTACATTCATTGAAGACAATTGTACGAGATATTACAAACGAATGTTTACATACCAACACAAGCTTAATTTTGAGACAAATTTACTTTAAAACTTCTGTTTTTCAAACATTTATGAAATGTATAAATTATAGTGAAACTTGAAATTACGAGTTTTATTACAGAGGTTACTACGATCGTTTAGAATCTCTCTCTGGATAACGATGCTATAAAACAAATGTTTACGAAAAACTTCTGTGGTCCATTTATGGGCCATACTTATTTTACAGCTTCATTACGACTTGATTGCAATTTGACGTGACACATTAATTCGACAGAGACTCTAAAAAAATATAGAAATCATTCAAAAGTAACAAATTACTGTAGTCTATGCAGAAATCTCATGTGCGAATTTCACATAGACCTAAAGTCGGGCCATTTCTGTCATACATATTGGGCTAATATTTAAATTTCAGTTATTTGAAATACTTATCTTAAAAGGATTATTATTATATTTAGTTTATTAAACGTAATCAATAAATCATTCATTGGTATATATTATCAATTTATTTTTTTTTTGTAACCACTAAATGATTTAATTTTCTTAGTTATTAAAAAAGTTAAAGAAAGAACATTTTGTGGTATAAAAATTTAGTCACAATTATAGTAAATAGTAACTATAGTATTTTAATGTATGTAACTGACTTATTAATTATACCAGATATTAATAATTTTATGTATACCTGAACATATTCGTATTGATAAATACAACTAGCTGAAAACTAATAATTGATTTATGTCTAAAGCTATCTGATTAATATTATCAGAAAAAGAAGACAAACTATCACCTCAAGTTCATAAATTCTGTCATAAATTTAGAATCTAAAACTGTACAAAAGACTCTTGCAGTAACCAGTAAAATTCGATATTTTAGTGAAACTAGTAGTGCAAAATTGCATAATATTGCTTTGAAATTAGGATTGGAGCCTACTACAATATAATTTTTTACAAAAATGATTAAAGATCAATGTGTCTATTTAACATTTAAAAAAGTTAATAAGCGATCTGACAATTCTTTCGCAATCCTTAAAGATGACTCGTTTATTCAAATAGAATCGTTTATTGTAGACCGAGGAACAAATCGAGAACTAACTCTATGCAAAAGAATAATAGTGAATAATTTATCTGTATCAAGAGTAGAAGTAATTAAAATTAGGACAAAATGTGATGTTATTGATACAAAAACTATTAAAAGTACATGTGTTTTTATAAATCTTACCGAGATACAATATCTTTGTAAGCTTCTTAATTTACTATTTTATTAAAATTATTATTTATGATATCTGTATAATGCAATACTAACAAATAAATTTCTAAATTATAAAAAATACTTGCACGAAATTTTAATATAAAAATTATTAATCGTTTATGAAAAAATTACTGATAAATTTTCGTTAAAAAATTATCTTATCCACATAGATTGGTGATTGGTTTTTTATCATGATACATATATAAATATTAGTTCTAATAGAATTCAGCTCAATAGATTTCATGGACCAAAACCTTCCCAAACGAACTTATATAGTTTCCTATATAGATTTCTCATATGGGAATCCATGTACCCACGGGTTCCTATGAGTTTCCATAGGAATCCATATTTCCTATATGTATTTCTTACATGGAAATCCATGAACCAACAGGTTCCTATACGGATTCCAATAGGAATCCATGCTTCTTATATCGGTTTCTCACATGGGAATCCATGTACCCACAGGTTCCTATTGGATTCCCATAGGAATCCATGCTTTCCGTATGAATTTCTCACATGGGAATCCATGTTTCTTATATGGATTTCTCACATGGGAATCCATGTACCCACAGGTTCCTATATGGATCCCCATAGGAATCCATGCTTCCTATATGAATTTCTTACATGGGAATCTATGTATCCACAGGTTCCTATATGGATTCCCATAGGAATCCATATATTCCTATGGGGATTCCTATAGGTTCCTATAGGAATCCATACTTTCCCATGTGGATTCCCACATAAATCCACGTGGATTTTTTTGATGGGGTACTTTATTAGTTATCACAAATGTTATACTTTTCTAGTTGATTTCATTAATAACTAACTAAAAACTAATCACTAATAACAATATTAATAATAACATTAACAAGAAAAGAAGTTATACTTACGGTTTCACTCTGGATGTCAATGTAAATTTCTACATGCAATTTTTTCCTGGTTCAGACTAGACTCAGACCTGGCAAACCCCAACTTGTTATGAAACACTGGACCAAACTTAAACTTAGCCTAATGGATTGATTATTTCATCGCTATCTTCTGAATTTTTAATCTACCTGGCCAGGTCCAGGCCTGGTTCGACGTTTCATTTCAGGTCAGGCTCAGAGCCAGGTCAAGAAATTTCGGTACGGGTTGCAGGGACATTTTCAAATCCTATACTGAATATAAATTACTAATTTGCCAAATATAACAAATATATATATTTTACTAATTAAGTAACTATTCTGCTTATCTCTATATGGCATGATCACTTAGGAATTGCTCTACTGTCCCTATGGAAGTCTAAACTTTGAGTTTATAGCTACCTGAAATCAATTAAGCTGGCGACAGTCGCGTTGTTGCTCCACCTACATTTAACTTCTCAGTGGATCAGTGGTTTTGAGATATTATGCTATTGTCCTGGGGGTACCGCATGTCATTAATATACGAAAGCTGAGTTAGAGTTAATGAACAACTTTCAATCACTGAAATTCATCCATGGTTCTCAAAGAGTTGTTCACTAAAGGGAACTAATTGATTATAAAAGACTATTCTTTTTAAAAGAGGAAACTAAAATCCATCATTGCCCTTTTGTGTTGCCTCATATCTTTTGTTGCGTCAAACGCATATATGATGAACGATGCAACTTGACTCTCGATGTTGAAGGGCCATTTAATATTTTAATTAATAATACTTCATTAAAGAGATGTTTGCTTCCATATTAGTTTTTTCCGTTTTTTTCAATTCAACTGGTACGTATACAGAATTTCATCGAGAATAAATCAAATTCAATATTATTGTTTTGAATTTAGCTAATAAATAATGAGACAATGACGAGCGAGAAATAATTTTATTTTACTTTTTTTTGTGATTTGATTGTATGAGGAGTTTATGATTGTTGATGTAAAAAGCTTTACAACCCTGTCAAATTTGCACTTTTCACAATGCATTCAGTTGATTTTGTTTACAAATAATTGAAAAATGACTAGTGGCATTGTGTAATGTTATTCTCTGAATTGAATCGAATCAATTAAGCTATCAATTTTCTCAAGTATGGCAAATTTTATATTTCTGTGTTATGATTATTTTTGAAGTGGAATTTTTTTTGTTGGGAATATTTTCGAACTCAGTCGTTGATGTTTCACAACTAAAATAATTTATAAAGATTTGAGCTTGGGATAATTAAAATTTTTCTAAATACCATTTATCCAAATATAGTAATCTTAAATTTAAAAAAAACTATCATTTATAGATGTATAGGCTATAAAGAAATGAAAAAGTTTTTGATGCTCAACAAATATGCATCAATTTATTAATTTAAACCTAGTAGAAATTAACAATTACTTCGTTATGAACTGCATTATTATCTTTGCAAAATTTATAAATTTAAAAAAATTGTATAAAGTATACATTCTTGTACTATTGTTTCACTACTTACTCTCTAAATCTGAATCAGTCAAATTTTCACTGATTGAATCAGTGATTTACCTTTTCACTGATTCATCAGTGAAAAAATAATTTTCACTGTTACATCAGTTAATTTTCACTGATTCATCAGTGAAAAAATATTTTTCACTGTCAAATCAGTCAATTTTCACTGAAATAATCAGTGAATTTAGCTGATTTACAGTAACCTCTTTTTACCTATTTGAAACAGTCAAATTTCACTGATAATCAGTAGATTTTGACTTATTCAAATTTAGAGAGTACATATCTATAATACGATTTTATTTTAGTATTCAGGAACACATTGTAACTAGTTTCGACATGGATAAGTTTTTTTCTTTTTAATTTGACAGAAAATATAAAATATCAATTTGATTCCATCTTAAAGGGCACGTAATACTTTGGAAATAAGCAAATTCAGTTGATTTTAGGTTTCTGCATGTTTGTATCTAAAATACGTTAAATTTTGTTTATAAAATGTGGGAAATTGTAGAGAAGATAAAAACGGACGTAGATAGACTACTTTTTGTTTCAAAGATGAAAAAAAGTTTGATTTTAGCAAAATCTATATGAACATTTTGTTTCATTATCGAAACCAAAAGTAGTCTGTCTATGCCCGTTATTATCTTCTCTAAAATTTCTTACATATTCAAAACAAAATTTCATGTATTTTGGATACAAACATATAAAGGCTGGATCAAGATGTCCATATAGACTTGCTATTTTCCTCATATATCAAACGTCCTTAAAAAAAATTTCAGGTGAAAAGGACCATGGAAAAAAACTTCGTGCATTGTTACATCAATATTTATTATGGTAAAAAAGTGATCTAGTCCATCCTCTCAGATCAAAAGTTCTTAAGACTTTGTGTTTTTGAAACTATCTTTCTCAAGCTTTGTTACCATCCATATCAGATGCGCACGTACCAGCTTCCCAGTTATGCTGAATACGAATTTCCGGAATGGCCTAGTACAATCGGTGTTCTAATCCGACTTTCTACACTCGCTCCCTTGCCAATTTTCTTCTGTTATCAACTGTGGAAAGGAGTGGTGAGTCTCTATTCAATGCATGTAATCTAGTTTATAGAAGAGGAATCGAATTATCCTGTCTCGAGAATCGATCGTATAACGTGTAGATTTCGCATCCGGTAAACTTGCTGCTCTGCTCGGGGAGAATCAGGTAACTTTTAAAGTCTACGTACACTTTATCTGCAGTACTCAATCGTACTTTGAATCAAAAAGTTTTGCACTCAATCTCCCTGGATTTATCCGACGTCGATCCTTCGTTAAACAAGAATATATGGTTCTTTATGACAGACGAATTTAGATGAAGAGAGCCTGTATTACTTTGGATACTGAAAATTTCGAAATCTCATCACATACAATTTGTAAGATAAACAAGACAATTTGTTTTAATGTAAACCTGAGCTTTATTGAAGATTATATATCAAAAGTGTTGAAGGTCAAATGTTCAAGATATTTTACGAAAATTTGCCTACAATGATTTTCGGTACTGCTGATTTCGAATCACAAGTCAGAAAAAGGAAAATCGAAATGGTGCATTTAATATAGAGAACGAAAATGGGAAATTTATAACTCTTGTAGCGAATACTTTTTGGAATTGTTAATTATGAATTTGAGATCAAGAAATAATAATAAATTGAAAATTATGATATGCATAAATGGCTCGTTTCTGAAAAGTTGTAAAATTGAAGTCCCAATAGTTTTTCGCATTTCCATCATCAAATCTATATTTTTTAATAATAATGGTATGAAATACTCTTTTTTAAATATGGCCAAATGTCCATTCTGTAATTTGTCCCTAACGACGAATTCAAAAACTAAATAATTGTATGATTAATTGCTCGTATAAGTAATTTTAAGGTGTGCTGGCTCAATTAATCAAAGTTTATTGTCCAAAAAATTTTTTTGGACCAATCAAATTAAAAATTAAAATGCTTAAAGTCATAAAAAAATGTACATATGTGATACATCACGACTTTTGGCACTTTTTCTTGGTACATGTGTGTATGATACATTACTACTTAACTGGTTAAAAAAGAATAGCTCATTTACTTTCCTGAGAATAATTCAAATAATATTCAAACCAATTGCTACCAGAAGGTGATATGCGATTTAGTTGATTGTCTGACTTTAATCATTTAATTATTCACAGTGGGACTTGAGTTTATTTAATCCCACAACGTTGTGGCGTCCATCTATTAAAGAGGAACGTAGTGTTGAATAACGATAAAGGATCAAACTAGACTTTCTATTTTATATCCTATTCAAATACCAAACCATAATTTTGGTAGTTTGGATTAATCTGTAACTTTTACAAAAGAGCATTTTTGCAATAACATGGACATAGAAAGAAAATTTTCAATGAAAGTGTAATGTTAAATTTCGGTCCTAGTATTATCAGGAAAGGGTTAAATTTGATAATTCACTAGCAAGACTGCAAATTTTAATTTATTAATGTCCGAATGTTCATACATTTTGCTAAAATTTTTTCAAACCAGAATTATACCTCCCTAGATAGACTGCCGATATAAATTAAATGATTTTTTACTGAAAAAAAAACTTTAATGACAAAGATGAAAGATCGTAAAAGAAATATTTTGAGCCCCTTTCCCTACTGGGAAATCTCAGAACGCTCGCAGATATTATAACGATGTAAGTTAACGAAGGCTGGGACAGTTTTTCCATTCCGTTAAGCAAAGATTATGTGAAAAGGGATTTGTACTTAAACTCTAGATACTGCTGCTAAAATCGACCCCATTTCCAACTTATATCATATATCCTAATAGTAAAACTTTGTACAGTGTTCTCTTGCTAATGTAGAACGTCTCACAAACTGGTAAATATATTGCACGCAATATTTCGAAAACGGCTAACTATACTGAAAAAAGCATGTTAGTTAACCCTAAAATATGGTTGGAAAATATAGTTGTCTCAACTATAGGATGTTTGAACTACAACTACAACTATTTGAAATTTGAGGCTTTATTTTTAAAAAGTGATTACCTATTGGATCTATAACTTAATTCGTGTGGTTTGCTAAGAGATGGCGTAACTTGATTATTATTCCATCGTTCCAATATTCCGAACATGCGTTGGAAAGCTACTGTCATTGTGCGTCTCTTTTAGTATATGTCATTCGTTTGAAGCGTAAACAACAATAATTTTTTTACTCAAATATGTCGAACTTTGTACCTGAAAAAGTGTTTATGTGGGGAGTTCTTCTTCATTATTTTAATATGAAGAAAACTGCTGCCGAATGTCATCGTATTTTGGTAGAAGTTTATGGTGAACATGCTCTAGCTGATCGAACGTGCCAAAAGTGGTTTGCACGATTTAAAAGTGGTGATTTTGGCTTGGAAGACGAAGAACGTCCTGGGCAGCCAAAAAAGTTTGAAGATGAAGAACTGGAAGCATTACTCGATGAAGATTGTTTCCAAACACAAGAAGAGCTCGCAGAATCTTTGGGAGTCACTCAAGCAGCCATTTCAAAACGTTTAAAACCAGCTGGATACATTCAAAAACAAGGAAATTGGGTTCCACATGAACTCAAGCAGAGAGACGTTGAAAGGCGGTTTTGCTTATCCGAAATGCTTCTGGAACGCCACAAAAAGAAGTCATTTTTGCATCGGATTGTCACTGGTGATGAAAAATGGATCCATTACGACAACCCCAAGCGCAAAAAATCATATGTGAAACCCGGCCAACCAGCCAAATCAACGGCAAAGCCGAATATCCCTGGCTCGAAGGTAATGCTCTGTATTTGGTGGGATCGTAAGGGTGTGCTGTATTATGAGCTGCTAAAACCATGTGAAACCATCAATGGAGAACACTACCGAACACAATCAATCCGCTTGAAGAGAGCAGTAGCCGAGAAACGCCCGGAATATGCGACCAGACACGAGGCAATAATTTTCCATCATGACAACGCTCGGCCCCATGTTGCTATTCCGGTTAAGAAATATTTGGAAAACAGTGGATGGGAAGTTTTACCCCACCCGCCTTATAGCCCTTGCCTTGCCCCTCTGACTACCATTTTTTCCGTTCGATGCAGAACGCCCTCACTGGAATACGGTTCATATCAGAACAGGTTATCAAAAATTGGCTTGATTCATTCTTGGCCGCCAAGCCAGCGCAGTTCTTTTGGTATGGAATCCACAAATCGCCAAAAATATGGGAAAAAGTCATAGCTTAAGATGGGCAATATTTTGAATAATACTATTGTACATGTTTTTCTTAAATAAACGTTCAAATTTTGAAGAAAAAACCGCACGAATTAAGTTATAGATCCAATATTTATGATTCAAAGTACTGTCCGTCGCCAGCCACTACTTTTTTCCAACATTCTGGCAATTGTAGGATACCATCTCGAAAAAAAAATTTGAGACGATCCATAAATCAAGCAAATGGTAATTGCGGAAGGTGCAACGTCTGAAAAGTACGGCGGGTGGGCTAAGACCTTCCATTTCAGCGTTTCCAAGTATGTCTTGACCGGTTTTGCGACATGTGGACAAGCATTGTCATGCTGGAGGATAAGTTTCTTTTGTCTCTCTTGGTATTGTGGCCGTTTCTCTTTCAATGCTTGGCTCAAACACATCAATTGCGTTTGATACCAATCCCCTGTGATGGTTTCACTTGATTTCAACAGCTCATAATACACCACACCAAGCTGATCCCACCAAGTGCAGAGCATAACCTTGGCACCGTGAATATTCGGTCTGGCCATCGACGTGGAGACATGTCCTGGCATTCCCCATGATTTTCTGCGCTTAGAATTATCGTAGTGGACACATTTTTCGTCACCGGTCAGGATGTGATGTAGAAACCCCTTTCGATTCTGTCTTTGAAGCAGGTGTTTACATGCAAGAAAACGCCGTTCAACATCTCTCGACTTCAACTCGTATGGAACCAAATTTCCTTGCTTCTGAATCATTCCCATGTCTTTGAGGCGTTTCGAAATGGCTTGTTGAGTCACTCCCAATGATTACCTACTTCGACCAGCACTTACTGCTGCAGCCATCTATCGAAAAACGGTGGAAGCAAAGTTATACACCTAATAACTCAATTTCTTTCAATTCAATTTTGTCATGTAGTCTTTTAAATTTTATTCTTTAGTTCAATTCACTTACTAATTAGCTTCATTGGAACAGTATGATATATACTGCATTGCGATCAATCATAAAGTGTTATTTTTACCACTATTATAGTATTTCAATCAATTTAACTATAAATTAAAACATAACATGTTGAAACTAGAACTCTGGCTATTCACATTAATAAAACATCACATGCTGTTTAATCCATGTTAAAAATTGGTCAAGCAAAAAAATATGAAGTTATTTTAATTTTGCAGATTCATGTCGTAATCTTCGTTTCAATCTATTATGGGTTAAATAATTTCATGTATAATAAATTTTTTTGTAAATATAATATTTGTCCAGAAATAAAAACATACAAATGAAAAAAATAACGAATATAATTCATATTAATATTGTCACGTCCCGCAACGAATTTAAATGTATTTAATACGCACAGACTAGGTTTATTAAAAATCTACGAGAAAACCATAAAAGAGGAACCAGAAATAAAGAGAAGTAAAGGGGCCCTTCTCTTCTAGGAAGATACATAAAGTATCACAGTGACAGTCACATAAAACGCTGACTGTCAATTCGTAAATAAAAATATAAAAGAGGCCCACAGCAAGCAGTTAATTTTTCGTTCAGTTTGCCAGTTGAGTTTCTCCTTAGAATTATCGACGATCTCGTGACAAAAAAAGTGCGGCTTCTTCGATTTTAACTACAGGAATCGCCTAGTTTGAGATCATAAAATTCGAACGTGTCAATTTAAAATTTTAGTTTGAAAGTCGTTAAAGTCATCGTGGTCTCCTTTTAGATCTTTGGAAAGATCTTGGACTCGGTATTGAAGAAGAATCATCGTCTCATTGCAGTTATACTTGTGTTTACGTCTCTTTCTCTCACCTGCGAGAACATACATTCCATCACAGTCGCACCTGTGGAGGTTCTTGCTACAACGCGCTTACACCTCTGTAGATCTCAACTCATAAAATCCATTCAAGAATTAACAAAATGTACTGAACTTCTCTCTTTCTCTCTGTTTTGTTCTTTCAGATTTAACCAACTAGCCTGTGCCCTCATTCGTACATTTATTGCAGGGGTTCCCAAACTTTATATCAACACGCCCCCCTTTATGAAAAATAAAATTGTCGTGCCTCCCAGCCACAATTTTAATAGAGTAAAATAAAACAAACAAAAACTACAATGTGATTTAATAGTATATTATGTGCCTAGGTGTATCATAATGAGGGTTATCACGTGACGAGCGAAAATGGTCGCAGAAAATTGAAGCCGAGGCGCGATCAGTCCTGCAAGCATTTTAAGCGAGTCTCGTAATTACCCGAATTGTGTGCATTGGCGCATATTCTATTTCATAGCGCCTCCTTTGAAAATCCGATTTTCAGTACCTGTAGAGCGGGTTGAAACTACGATTTTCAACCCTAGGGTTGAAAGTCGCTGTTTCAACCCGCTCCACAATTACAGCCAATCAGATTCTCAAAAGAGTTGCTATGAAAAATAGTATACATTACTCGAAACAAAACACAGCGAAAACATTTCGTGTGATTGCAGCCCTCGTTTCACTCGGGCAGCAAACTTCACACTCATGCAATCGCTCTGTTTCGCCCCTTGTAATGTAATATACTATTTGATGTGATTTCGGCGCATTTACGAGTTTTTCTGCGTACACTCGAATTCAATCTGAAAAGGTCGAAATTGCCGTGATTAGTGCCCATCTCACTTGACATTTCACGAATACTTCCGGCCATTTTGATTTTCTCGAACTTGTTTAGTAATAGCGTATTGTAATAGACGCATGCGCAGTTCAAATGTACAAGGCTTTATCAGTACGGTGCCAACGCTGTACGAAGAAGAAGAAGAATAAGAAGAAGTTTATGCTCGGCTGTATCGTAATAGGCACATGCGCAGTTCAATTTTTACATTATGTTCCTCTGTATCGTAAAACACAACATTACGCTACTCTCAACTGTAGCATAAAAACACGTTAATGCGCCGGAGGCACATAAAAATATTTTTTAGTCTAAATAATTCTAGGTGCTTACCGCTCGTGCGTCCGCGCCCCCCTTGGTATGGTTTCGCGTCTCTCCAGGGGTGCGCGCTCTCCAGTTCAAAAATCACTGATTTATTGTATCAACAAATGTAATTAATTCAACTTTTTATATCAACACTCATTATTTAAAAAAATTTGATTTGCTTTACTTTAATAATCATTGTGTCTTTCATTGACGAGGAGCCTTCGAATAAAGATAGTATTTACGTAGTTGTGACGTAGCAATATTATAAATTAATTATAATATTACATTTCTCAAACTTTTACACGGATATTGAATTTACAAGAAAAGCAAATTCCCTTGAATAGATTAATTTGTAATTTATTCTCGTGGTCCACTTGATACATGGTCTTAAATTGTAATCAATTTTTATTGGTTACAAAGCTTTGTGCATTTCTTTCGGCTGGTCTGACCTTCTATTTTTATATGCGCGAGATTGAATAAAGTTTACAAGGGTTTAAATAAAAACTTGGCTATTTCTGTGCACGGTATTGTACTTGCAATAAATCAATGATGGAAGCAGATAGCTGGAAGGTACAGGCGGATACCTGTGGCGATGCTGCTAGGTCGGAAGTGTCAGATTGATGGCCAGCTAAAGGCAGAATGAAACGCTATACCTCCTCGATTTGCGATACAAGATACATTAGTATACTGGGGAATTCGAGCTGTACCTTCAGTACGAAAGTTTAATCAACTGCAATGTTCTTATATAGCGATACATCAATTTCTTAATAACTATCAAAATTCATTAAATCTTATTATGACTAAATTTTGTTAGATTATAATAGAGTCAGTTTTACTACTGCTTCAAGCGAGCAAAGGTGAAAGGCCAAAAGGTTGTGGCCTTAAGTAACGCCATTTTTAAATGACAGTTTTAAAAGCTAATCTTGGATAAAAACTTTGTGTTCATTGTTTACATTCTCATCACGTATGAGAAAGTATTAGATTTATGTAAAATCTCAAATATATTTTTTTATAACAAATTCTCACGTTTTATGACTTCTTGGATCCGAAAAAGAATTTTTTCAATCCTGTCATACTGTCCAAGTCTTTGCCTATAAATACGATTTTCTATAAATGATCCTAAGAAGATTTTTTGATTCAATTAAAATTGAGAAAGTTGCAGTATTTTAAAACATAAAATATATATAACTAGAAATAAAAATTACTAAACTCGATGAAATATTGAGGATAAATTCGATATTTGCTGAATATTACCAAAAAATAGCAGTAAGAAAAAATGACGGCTTTTCGCGAAAAATTCGCTAAAGTTAAATAATTTTTAACGAATATTACCATCATGGCTAGGGAAAAAAGTGATAAACTCTCTGAAATTTTCAGCATACTCGAGTACGAATATACAGAGTGCGACAAATAAGTTTCGAGACTCGAACTATATTCGAGTAACTAGTAGCGCCATCTATGTGTTCAGACCGGCGTTTGAAAGCTGTAACATTCCTCTTTCCGGCAATGCCAGTTTTGTTTTAACCGCACGGAAAAAAATTTGGTAGAAATGCTGCACTACCTCTGGTGCTCCTGCGCCACTACACTGGAGGGCAACTGCAGCGCTCTTCATAGGTTAGCAGGTTTACTTTTTTGTGGACTAACTGCTCTCCCACAATTGCAGGAGAGCTGCTGCCCCACAGGAGGGAATGCTGCGGCGAGTCATATAAACTGATATGTGACTATACTTTTCAATGGACAATTCAATTGTTTTGATATTTCTGAAATCGTCGTTAATTATTATATATTTTGAAGAATCAAAATCAAAATGTCAACACTGAGGTTAGGTTATTTGTAAAGAGATCGTAATGAACCAAAAAGTACTTCTATATATATATATATATAGGAAACATCATTTCAATGGGCACTTTCATGTAAATCATAAAAAACTTAAAATTTGTACATTTGCCTGCTTTTGCATTTGTCTGCCGATGCGGTGCAACTACACTCCCTACCGAAAGGAGCGCTGTGTTCCTTGGACGTAAGTCAACTGCTCCCCAAAAAAGGGACAGCTGCTCACCCACAGAGGGAACGCAGCATACCCAAATGCATAGTCGCACAACTCTCCTCCGCTAAACGCAACAGCTCCACCGCTAGGGACAGCATCTGCGCCAAATTTTTTTCCGCGCGGTTGATGAATAGCAAAGTTATGATAGTTCTCCCAAAACAACTTTTTTGTCGATGTTGAAATACTAACATGGAACAAAGAGCAGTTATTAAATTTTGCGCCAAACTTGGTAGAAATGCATCAGAAACATTCTGGTTGATGCAACAAGTGTACGGCGATGATTGCTTGAATAGAGCAAATGTTTTTCTATGGCATAAACGTTTTTTGAAAGGCAGAGAGAGGTTAGAAGATGATAATCGTGAAGGAAGGCCAATTTCAGCAATGCAAAAGGATTATCCACAGGGAATTCGTTCCAACTGGCCAACAAATTTCTGGCGCATATCACTTTCGTTTTACTTTTTTTGCACAAATTCAAGCCAAAATAGTAAAGCCGATGTACCCAACTCGTCCCAGAGTCATACTAATAAAGCACACCACTCTGTTTGAGAAAAACGCACGGCACCTGTACTCTCTTGGTATGTCCAAGTTGATTTGAAAATGCATTGCAATGCATTGGCAAGCACTAAAGTTGTGCTCTTAGTATACGCAATTTTGTGCGAATTTCGTATACGCATTTACTACTTTAGAATACAACACTGCCATACAATAAACATATGATTTTATCCAAAAATAGTAAATCTTTTACACCAATATCACATAAAAAGTCGCGTACGAAAATTGTAACGGCACCTCATACGAAATTCGAAAAAGATTTTTTTGGGTGCAGAGACCTGGTCTATGTTGCACGATAATGCACCGAGTCACCCTATCGTAAATTCCGACGTCGTAAACTACGTCGTAAACCACGTCGTAAACTACGTAGCACTATGTCGTAAGCTACGTCGTACACTACATCGGGAATTGGGATAGTGAATTACGTAGTATACGACGTGGTTTACAACGTAGTTTACGAGGTGGTTTGCTACGCAGTTAAATTTTTTATTAGAAAAATTATTCCTTAATTAGTACAATCTATGCATGGTGATTAAAAAAATTAAATTTAATAACATTAACAATTTATAGTTGAAGAACTTAATTCGGGGATACTGGGATTCGCTTGCAATTAAACAAGATAATATTTTAAAATAGTTATGTATTTTTCAATAAGCTAGAATTGAAAACAGTCTTTTTAAATATCGGAACAAATAATTCGTTGTGAACCACATGGTAAGCTACGTTGTAAACTACGTTGTGAACTCCGTAGTAAACGACGTAGTAAACCATGCCGTAATCTACGTCGAATACTACGTCGTCAGAATTTTCAATAGGGAACATCTCACTCATTGTTCGTCAATTTTTGGCTCGAAATCAAGTCTGTGTGTTGAATCATCCACCGTATTCACCTGATTTGGCCCCGTGTGATTTCTTTTTATTCACAAAATTGAAATTGAAGTTGAAAGGATGTTTTTTTAATGACATTTCGACCATCTAAACAACTACAACACGAGTACTAGAGCTATTCCACAAAATGAACTAGAACATGCATTTGAATCACTGTTGAATCCCTGTAACAAGTGTATTGAAAATGGAGGAGAATATTTTGAATAAATAAATCGAAAAATATTCAGATATCTTTTTTCAATGATTTTTTCCACAGCTAGTCTCGAAACTTATTTGTCGCACTGTGTATGACCATATTCAAAGGTAATTTTTATCTATATTATAATCTTTCCCGATAATTAGGAGAAAAAATTTAAATAGACATAACAGTTATTTTTGTACCAGGGGTGTTAGTTGAAATTTGCCGGTTTTACTCATAGATGTCGCTAGAGATATGTATATGTTTCTATGATTTGGCATCTATGTCATATTTTTCTATGGAGAATAACCTTCAAAAATACACAATTACATTCTGCCAAAATAATAGCATCATAGTTGTTTACCTCAGTGAATATGTCGAGTTTCGTTCCAAGTAAATCGCATTTGCGGCATTCGTTGCTTTTCTTATTTCATCAAAAGAAAAAAGCAGTTGAAGCTTATCGATTGCTGGTAGGAACTTATGGTGAACATACTCCAGTGATTAGAACATGTGAGACATGGTTTCGTCAATTTAAAAGTGGAGATTTCGATTTAACAGACAATGAACATCCTGGTGCAGCGAAAAAGTTCGAAGACGAGGAATTGCAGGCGTTATTGGATGAAGACCCAACCCAATCGCAACAACAATTGGCACAAACACTAAATGTGACCCCAGGAGCAATTTTCCAACGTTTAAAAGCCATGGGAAAAATTCAAAAGTATGGAAAATGGGTACCACACCAACTGAACGATAAGTGGTGAAGAACACATTAAAAGCATTGAATTGGGAAATATTATCGCACTCGCCGTACTCTCCAGACCTCGCCCCGTCCGACTATCACCTTTTCGTATCGATGGGACACTCACTCGCAGAGCAGCGCTTCGCCAATTTTGAGTAAGTCGAAAAATGGCTCGTCGAATGGTTTGCCTTGAAAGAAAAAAAGTTTTTTTGGAATGGTATCCATGATTTCCCTGAAAGATGGGCAAAATGTGTAGAATCTAATGGTCAATACTTTGAATAAAATTTTTTTGAGATTCCCTTGAGAATTAAGTGTTTTCTTTATTGAAAAAACCGGCAAACTTCAACTAACACCCCTGGTATATGAATCACGTGATCTTATATACCGTGTTCTGTATATGTTAAATTTGTATTTTGTTCCTCTGCAAGTTTTTATAGAAAACAGTATGAATTGCAAACAAACTATTGTCGTGTGGACCAATATTTTTCCAAACGATCAGGAAAGGTAACTATCATATATATTGTGTGATGGAAAGTATTGTACTACTTTTGGCATAATTTATCAAGAGTTATACATGTATTCTTTACTGCTTTGCTATTTTTGCTATAGGTTTTAATTTAATTTTATTGAAATTATGTATATTGTGATAAAACAATTTTTCACAATAAAAAAGTAATTTCCAGCTTGGTGCTCGGCACAGTATGTAATAAAATTAAAAATACGCTTCAAATTATTCAGAAATAGAAGAATTTCTAGAGATTATCATGCACTCCAATTCAGTTTGGTAATTTGTAACACGAATTTCTCTCCATGTGTTTTAAAATTTTATTTAATTAGTGACGGCAAGTAACGCGTTATTTTTTTTAGTAATGGTAACAATAAGGCGTTTCTTTTTTAAAAAAGGAACAGTAATGCTGACATGTTGCAAATTTTTAGAAAATAGTGGTAACATTAACACCTTACAGCACACTTATTTTATTGATAATGTGTTTCATGTTCTGAAAATGATGAAAAACATACAAAAGACCTCCTCGTTACTTAAAGACTGTCAGTCAGGTGTAAATGTTTTATTCACTAGTGATTGAAAGTTAGTTCCGGGATACGCATGAATTAAAGCGTTTTCCAATAGGGACATAACAATTTCTTATCTTTATATGAACGCACGCTTAAACTTTTTTAATGAACTGTCAATGTCAAAACGTTAGTTAAAGTCAACATTTTAATCATGGTAAAGTTCATAAACCAGCAACGTTTGGAAATTATTAAAAATTACTATCAAAATTCTGAATCGGTGGTCGCAACTTTAAGAGCGCTTACTCCAATTTTCGGCCGTTATAATCGTACCACCCGACAGGCTGTGCGTGCTATAGTGGATAAATTCGAGACCAACTTTACACTATTGGACGTTCCGGTGCCAAAAAGACGTTGTATTGCTCGAAGCGAAGAAATAATCGCAGTCGTAAATGCATCGATTCAAAATGAGCCAAATCAGTCGATTCCACGTCGTTCTCAAGAATTGGGCATCGCTCAAACGACACTGTGGCGTATTATGCGAAAAGATCTTGGCCTACATGCTTTCAAGATTAAATTGACTCAAGAACAAAAGCCACTTGATCATTTAAAACGCCGAAACTTCTCCAATTGGGCTCTGGCAAAGCTTGAAGAAAATGAAGAATTTCATCGAAAAATCATCTTGAGCGATATGAAGCTCATTTCTGGCTCAATGGCTTTATTAATAAGCAAAATATGCGTTACTGGTCAGCAACAAACCCAAATGTGCTTCTTGAGACACCGTTGCATCCGCTAAAAGTGACTGTTTGGTGCGGTTTTCATGCCGGAGGTGTGATTGGGCCGTATTTTTTCGTGGATGAAAACGACCGTCATGTTACCGCAATGGAGAGCGCTATCGTGCTATGTTGGAAGATTATTTGTAGCCAGAATTGGATGAACTTGACATCAACGATATGTGGTTTTAACAAGACGGTGCCACTAGCCACACAGCACGCGTCACAATCGATTTATTGAAAGGCAAATTCGGTGAACGTGTTATCTCGAGAAATGGTCCGGTCGAATGGCCGCCTCGTTCATGCGATCTAACGCCATTGGATTTATTTTTATGGGGCCATATCAAGTCACTGGTCTATGCCAACAAGCCAGCAACTTTAGACGACCTCAAAGACAACATCTAACGCGAAATTGCCAACGTTCCGGACGAAATGTGTGCCAGAGTGGTGGAAAATTGGGTCCAAAGAATCGACCGCTGTAAACGGGCTCGTGGTGGTCATATGACCGATATCAAATTTCATTCATAAACTGTAATGCTTGCACTACACCCACAATAAATTTGAACGCAATATCTCAAATATTTCTGTGTTTTATTCATAAATAAAATTGTTATGTCCCTATTGGAAAACCCTTTATATAATTAATGCAGCTATAAAGAAAACACAGAAAAAACAAAGTTTAATATATGTTGCGTGTAGTTTTCTAGAAGTCTCATCCAAATTTTGGTTATTGAAATTTTCATACACCAGATCTAGGATTAAAATAACATTTATTTTTTGCTCTGAATATATCGATTTTTCAACGCGAAGATAGTAATTAATGTTATTTTACAATATTTTACATAACTGAATCTGATAATTTAATACATAAATTAAGTAATTCACAGTTCGATCGATTTCATTTTTCAGAGCAGAGTGCACGAGATAGTTACATTGCTTCATGCAAATCTCTCTTTGACAATCCGTGTGTGGACTTGTGAATATTGAATCGGAAAGTTGTTAGCATAAGGAAATGGTTTTAAGTACAGTTCACATATATAATTGCAAGTAGCTTATCTTCGTATGAAAGGCAGCTCGGAAAACACGATCTTTAACTGCTTCATGATTTTTAAAGTAATAATCTTCTTTAACAGTAATTTCACTGCAGTAATTTAAATTAACATACTTGAGTCTTAATTTCAATTTCAATAGCAATGAATTTAAAATTAAGTCACTTGAGTTTCTTATAAGAGTGTATTAAAGCTAATGAGATTGTCAACAGTGTAAAATCGTGAGTCAGAACAGATATAAAGCAGAAATTTCAAAGGTATTCTTCAAATGTCTTCAGTGTCTCTAATGTTTTTATATTTTTTTGAAATAACTATTACGTACATGTTACTGATGTTATCACCTTCTTGCTAGACTACTCTCTACTTTTTTACAAGTCGTAAATTCGTATATTTTCGCGTTTCAACGTACGAAGTACATAACGTATCGCGAAAAATGTGTTACACACGCACGTGCGACTGCAGGTACATATCAATTATGTAAATGTACTTAGGTTTCCTACCATCGTTAACAGGTAGTGCATACGGTACTATATACATAGTATAGACTAGGTGAACGTCTTTTGCACATGCAGCATTTACTATTTCGATCGATAAATGCACACTGGTACTGCACAAGGATGCTTTGGTCCTGAAACTTGAGGTTGAATTCCCTTTGACGATAGAAACCCTTTAGGACTAAGGTCTCTGCGTATAAACAAGTAAATTTAACACATCCAATACATAGGGAAGAATATTTGTCACTGTGCAGCTAAGTGCACGTAATTCTAAAGCTCTACTCTCCTTTAAGGAAGAACCAGAATTGACGAGGAAAACTACTTTCATTTTTAGCTGTGCTTTTTTTATCTCTTGAATGTGGTATCAGAGACTAATAAATATATAAGATACCAAAAATTCAGAGTTATTGACAACACACATGTTCAAATTTTTTCCTAAAATTAACATGCACTGTCAAAAATCTTGTTAATTTTAATAGACTTTAATATGCAAGTGGTAAATTAAAATTAATAGATTTTTATATTATGAAAAATTAACATACATTCATATCAAATTTAATAACTTTTCAATCAAGATGTATTTAAATTAATAAACATTATTAAAATATATACACATGTGTATTAAATTTCAAATAAAAGTTTGTATTTTTTAAGGTTGAAGTATTTTAAATTTAATATACGCACTGAGAGAAAGTATTAGTCGTGGTTGTCCATTTTTTTTTTTTTTGTAAAAAAGGGTCACAAATATGTTTTTTTACTAAACACCTTAGTCCTTACAGCTAGATTAACTGGGTAGCAATGATAAAAATTTTTAGTAAAACTTACAAAATGCGATTAGTGGGTACGTTTTGTAGCCGAGACTATTTTCATGCATTCCCACATTGTATCGATTTTATAATAGAAGCTACCAATACATTTGTGTAAAAATTACTAATTGCGTTAATTGCTATCAATATTTGCCAAGTTTAGTTATCACAAAAATATATATATTTCCGACATAACTGAGAATCGTTGTATTAAAAACTATTCCAATATCTTAATTAGAAACTGATGAATTTTTTCATCCGTACATGCTTGAAATAGTAATTCTAACTTTGAAAAAAATGTTAAATTTATCATTTATTCTATTTTATCACGGTTAAAGTCGATAAAAACTTTTTTAGGTCAGAAAAGTTTAGGAGAAAAACTTTTTCAATTATTATTTTTCAAAATCTAACAAAGGGTGATAATTGTTGACATGTTTTCCATCACAAATTGCACAATAGTTTAAAATTATACTTTAAAATCACCGTGATTCAATTCTTCTCATTTTGGTTAAAAACAAAAGCAAAATTTCAAGAAATCAATGTATACGAGTATAACAATTTCAAAACGATTCAAAACAATTGATAAGCAGGTAAAATCTAATTCATCTGTACAATTACTTCTTGAAGTTTACTCTTATCAAAGAATCGCAAGTCATGTTCACACTCGAAATATTGCATATGGAAATAAAATATTTACATTTCTCAAACTAAATGAATTTGATCAATTTAAAAAAAAAAAATAGTAGCATACTCAGTTCCATGGACTTTTGAGCATTGGTAAGTTTTACAAAATTTTTGGTACTGCTTACTAAAAATATATAGTTGTGACCTTTTAGTCAGCACAATAACAGGATTTCTCTCAGTGCGTTACTGAAAAGGCTTCCATTAATGGGTTGTCCCAGAAGTAATTGCCGATTTCACATATAGATGTCTTTGACCATCTTTTTGAATGGCTTTTTTCAATGTCATGATTTTGTCCTTTTGGAATTTGTTAGCTGTCACTCTTAGCTTGTTTTACAAACAAATTGCGGGTAATTTCGTTTACAGTAGTTAGTTTGGCATCTACTTTAAGATGGAAAGTAAAAACGAGCATTTTCGGCATATTTTTCTTTTTTATTTCCGAAAAGAAAGAACGCAGCACAGGCTGCTAAAAATTTTCGTGATTTGTATGGTGAGGAAGCCTTAGAAGATAGACAGTGTCGTAATTGGTTTGATAATTTCCGTTCTGGTGATTTTTCACTTAAAGATGAGCAACCTTCAGGTCGGCCAAATGAAGTTGATGATCACCAAATCAAAGCCATAATCGAATCGGATCGTCATGTAACTATGCGAGAGATTGAAAAAATGTTGAAAATACCAAAATCAACAATCTACCGTCTTATACAACGTCTTGGGATCGTTAAAATTCTTCATATTTGCATTCCACACGAATTGAAAGAAATTCACTAAACAAAACGCATCAAAGCTTGTGATTTGCATCTTAAACGCAATGAATTCGATCCTTTTTGAAACAAATTATCAATGGTGACGAAAAATAGATTGTTTAAAATAACGACGTTCGCAAAGTATCATGGTCCAAGCGTGATGAATCACCACAAACAACATCAAAAGCTGAATTGCATCAAAAAAAGATTATGCTATCTGTTTGGTGGAATTGGAAAGGTGTGGTATTTTTTGAGCTGGTTCCAAAAAATTAAACGATTAATTCGGATGTCTACTGTCGTCAGCTGAACAAATTGAGCGCAGCGCTTAAAGAAAATCGGCCAGAATTGTCAATCGTAAAGGTGTAAGTTTTCAGCATGACAACGCTGCTCCACAATACCACACACATCTTTAGCCACTCACCAAAAATTATTAAGGCTTGGTTGGGAAGTGATGTTACATCCACCGTACAGCCCTGACCTTGCACCATCAGATAACTACAGGGTTTCCCAATAGGAGTGATATGATTTTGAATGTCCCTATCGGGCTCATTTGAACTGAAATTTTTGACGTCTGCTGTCAGTTGTGATCAGTAAGGTTTGCCATTTAATCATGAGTAGTTTCACGCTTCCACAACGTTTGGAAATTGTCCAATTATTTTATCAAAATTCGAGAAGTTTTGTCGGTGTTCAAAGAGCATATCGTGCAAAATATGGTCGTCATTCTGCTCCATCCGCGCTCTCAATTCGTCGAATAATCGATAAGTTGGAGAGTGAATTTACTCTATTGGATACTAAGCCTAAAAATCGTATGCGTACAATTGGAGAGCTTGAAACCAATATCCGAGCCGCTATAGCAGCCATACCACCAGAAATGCTCCACAAAGTCATCGAAAATTGGCTTGAACGCATTCGGGTTTGAAAGAAGAATCTCGGGGGACATTTGGCCGATATATTGTTTAAATCATAAATGGCATAGAATATCCAATATAATAAAAAAGATTTCGATCAATTCCGAATGAATATTCAGTGTTTTTTTTCAATTGTAAAACATATCACCCTTATTGGGAAACCCTTTATTAGGTACGCAACTAAGTTCCCGCTGTTTGTCAATAGATGGCTCCAGCAGTAAGTGCTGGTCGATTTTGACCTACCCAAAACGTCATGAACCAATCTTAGACATATGGTGAACAAACCGTTTTGACACAGTGATTTTGTTTTGGCGTCATATACTTTTGGTTGTGTGAAAATGTCTGATTTTGTACCAAATAATCGTTATTTGCATCGAGAGCTCCAAAAAGTTTACGGAGATGCTGCTCTAAGTGAAACAACGTGCAGTGATTGGTTCCGTCGCTTCAAAGACGGTGATTTCGATGTTGATGAGCGTCCGCGTGAAGGAAGGCCAAAAACCTTCGAAGACGCTGAGTTGGAGGCATTGCTCGATGAGGATCCAGGCCAAACGCAAGAAGAGCTTGCTTCAGCATTAGGTGTTACCCGCCACGCCATTTACAAGCGATTGCATGCGTTGGGAATGATTCGAAATCAAGGAACTTGGGTTCCTTATGATTTGAAGCCAAGGGACGTTGAGCGTCGTTTTTTCGCCTGTAAACAACTGCTTCAGCGGAAAAGAAGGAAGAGTTTTCTTCATCACATCGTGACGGGTGATGAAAAATGGATTTGTTACAGTCACCCAAAGAGAAGAAAGTAATGGGGACTGCCCGGTCATGCTTCTACGTCGTCGGTTGGGCTGAATATTCATGCTGTGAAGGTTATGCTGTATACTTAGTAGGACCAGGTCAGTGTTATTTATTATGAGCTCTTGAAACACGAACGAAACCATCACTGGGGAACGGTATCGAACGCAATTGATGCGTTTCAGCCGAGCACTGCGCGAAAAACGGCCACAATACGAGCAGAGGCACGAAAGATATTGTGCCGTCCTATTATTACTTGTTCCGGCCGATGGCACATGGTCTGGCTGATCAGCAGTTCCGCTCATATGAAGACATGAAAAAATGGCTTAATTCGTTTTTAGCCTCAAAAGATGAACACTTTTACCGTAACGGTATTGAAGCTTTACCAGAAAAATGGGCAAAAGTTGTAGCTAACGATGGGCAATACTTTGAATGATTCATTTGTTACCATTTTTTCACAATAAAGTTGCATTTTCATAAAAAAACACAGGGAACTTAGTTGCGCACCTAATATTTATTTCGATCTTTGCAGAACTCCTTGAATGGTAAAACTTTCAATGTAGATGAAGCTGTGAAATCGCACTTGGTTCAGTTTGTGACGCGTGTATTTTTAAAGAAGGGAAATTACCATAATGGTAATATAAATCGATTCTTCAAACAGGTCCCTAGACCGCGCACTATGAAATCATGGCCAGGAATTAACAAGAGGGGACTCCTAAACCTAATGCCTGGGCGCCAGTCCATTACAAGACACTTAGAACAAACTTACGATACAGTAAATAGCGATACGAGACGATAAACGAAAAAATCTGGAGAAGTTTTCCTAAGCGTTGATGAAGTGAAGAATGTGTTGGTGACCTCGTCGATTGTAAACATTCAACTCCGGACTCATGCGATGCCTAATGCCACGTACCGTAGAATCAAGGAACAAGAGAAAGAAATAATAAGCAACTAATTCTAAAATTAACAATTAATACATTAGTCGAGGAGTGCCAAGGATACCCTTAGCTAGAGCCAAGTGGTATTTATTAGTCAATATTTAAAATTTGTGATGGCAGAGAAACTGCTACATCACAAGTTTTCTGCCGATAAAGACCAGAAGCTCTATGAGCGTGGAATCATGAAGTTACCAGAAAGGTGGCAAAAGGTCATTGAACAAAATGGAAAATATATTAATGATTAAAGTTCATTCCTTGTATTTAAAAAAATGTGTTTAATTTGTATATAAAAACCGGCAATTATTAGGTGCGCAACTAAATTCCCGCTGTTTTCTTGATGAAAATGCAACTTTATTGTGAAGAAATGGTTACAAATGAATCATTGAAAGTATTGCCCATCGTTAACTACAACTTTTGTCCATCTTTCTGATAGAGATCGAATACCGTTACGATAAAAGTGTTCATCTTTTGAGGCTATCCACGAATCAAGCCATTTTTCGATGTCTTCATATGAGCAGAACTGCTGATCAGCCAGACCATGTGCCTTCGACCGGAACAAATAATAATCGGACGGCGCAATATCTGGGGAATACGGCGGGTGGGGTAGGACTTCCCATTTGAGCGTTTCCAGGTAGGTTTTAACGGGTTTGGCAACATGAGGCCGAGCGTTGTCATGCTGTAAAATCACTTTTTCGTGCGTCTGCTCGTATTGTGGCCGTTTTTCGCGCAGTGCTCGGCTCAAACGCATCAATTGCGTTCGATACCGTTTCCCAGTGATGGTTTGGTTCCGTTTCAACAGCTCATAATAAATAACATCAGCGTCTTCGAAGGTTTTTGGCCTTCCTTCACGCGGACGGTCGTCGACATCGAATTCACCGTCTTCGAGGCGACCGAACCAATCACGACACGTTATTTCACTTAGAGCAGCATCTCCGTAAACTTTTTGGAGCTCTCGATGCGCTTCATCTGCCGTTTTCTTCGAATGAAAGAAAAAAATCAACACTTCCCGCAAATGACGATTATTTGGCACAAAATCAGACATTTTCACACAACCATTGCACTTGATATTTCGCGACTAGTTCCGGACATTTTGATTTTCTCGATCTTGTGTAGTAGTAGCGTATTGTAATAGAGCATGCGCAGTTCAAATGTACAAGGCTTTGTCAGTATGGTGCCAACGCTGTACGAAGAAGAAGAAGAATAAGAAGAAGATTACGCTCCGCTGTATGGTTATAGGCGCTTGCACAGTTCAATTTTTACATTACATTCCTCCGTAGCGTAATACACTACATTACGCTACTCTCAACTGTAGCGTAGAAACGAGTTTACGCGCCGGAGGCACATGAAATAGTTTTTTTAGATGTTCATCCGCTCATTTAAAAGGTAAATTTAATTAATTTTTGGGGGGTGTTTAATTTTGTGTATTTTTGAAATCTTTTATCTGCGTATTAGAAATTTTTCACGCCTATTTTGTTCGAAGTTTAGACTTTTTCAGGACCTGGAGTAAAATTAGTATAATTTTTTGGCACGATTTTTACATTCTACGTAAATTTACCTTTAAAAGGAGTCGAATAAAATCTGGAAACATTAATTATTTCGGGAATTATTTATAATTTAAGAAAAGTTTGAAATTTGGACTTTTTATGCGACTGAAGTAAACAAAGTGAGTATAATAATTTGGCAACTGACTCCATAATCATTTTGCACAAGAAAGTTCAGCAGTGGAAGAAAATGTTTTTAATGGTAATTGATAAATTAAAAAAAAAGTTTTATACTAGCTGGAACATTATAGGTTGAATTTATTAGAATGTTTCAGCTGAATTTAGGTTTGAAATACGTCAAAGGTCAAACTAGATTCTCTGATACAGTCTACCTCAGCTTCAGGCGAATTTACTGTAGAGATCCGATGTCTACTGTGTTATCAAACGTATCAAGTTTGGTGCAACTGTCATCAGAGGCACCGCTGGAGACGGGCAGTTACTATCACGTGCAGTGAAATCAAAATTTGTCTCGTACACTTCCTGAATTTTATAACGAACATTTTTTTTCCAATGTGAAATACTGCTGTTTTCCTACATCGTTTATAAAATATTATAAAATGTATATTGAGCTTTTTTAAACCGGTTTCATTAAGACAACATTTTTTCTACAGAAAATGTGTTTACAGAAAATATAATGATTTATTGAAATCGAAAAATACCTTCAGAATTTTGGTTCTCGATTAGAATCAATCTCTGTATTTTCTGTAGAAAAACACTTCCGGTAGAAGAAATTTTGTATTTCAATAAAACCGACTCGCATTTTTAATCTTATAATTTGAATCTCCGAAAATTAACAAATTTTTAATTGACAATTTTAAAGATTAATTCATGAAGTCGTAGAAAATATTCAAATAATTGATTTAAAGTATGTAATTAAGAGAAATAAACGTAAACTTACAACATAATTATTTTATATTAAAAATTTGTATTGGACAATAATAAATTACTTTTCTCAAATATGCCAGACGATAAACGAGTTGAATAAAATTCTCCGACAATTATATAATATTAAATAATATAATTATATTAATAATAACTATATCTAAAACGGAAGGAAAATCCCAAAACTCTAAATAAATATTGTGAAAAAAAAAAGTAATCTGAAATATTTCTGTCTGAATTTCTCTTTAAGTTTTTTTCCAAAATGGGTCACATTTAATGTAATGGTGGAAATATTTTTCTTCATTGTATGAACCATCTTTAAAAATTTTTAATTTGTAGGTTCAAATAACAGTGGAAAAGCTATGAAGGCATGATAACTTTTTTCCAGTAGTAACAACAGTTATTAAAAATTGTTGTATAATTTTTTTTCAATATTAAGGTAGTTAGTATTTCAAGTGCACTCTTTGCTCCTTTTAATTTCGTTAAAAGTTGAACGTATTTATACAAATAAATAAACTTTATAATTGGGATTATTTTAATTTAGTTTTTCTGATCTGTGTTAGTAAAAGTAGGCCATTTCTGACAAAACATAGGAATCCATAATGGATATTGTCAGCAGTTTTAAATCATGATGACTATTGGCATTTCAATTTATACAGTTTATTGAGTTTATTGAAAAGCTCTTTTCAAGAGCGATAATTGGAATTAAATAAAAAGAATATTATTTCTAATTTTTATCTTTTTCATTTCGAATTTAGTGTTAGTAGCTATAATCTAGTACGTAATGCTATAAATGGTAATTAGACCGGACATTGCATATGTATGATATGCTATAAATCTTCTATGAATTTCTTTTTGAAATGTTAACCAAGTTTAAAACAAAATATTTTGTAAGCTATAAATTGCGCGGAAATGAAAGAAAAAATTTCACAGACTTATGTAATAAATGCGGAGTTGCCGGTTGATGTAAACATGGCTCTCAAACAATATTGTTTCAAACTGCTTATGTAAAAGCACCTCTTGTTGAATATAAATACATTTACGTTTTTATTTCTTTTCAAAAGATTCAGTTTAAAGAAACTGTTCAAGTAATATCATTTCTGAGTAATTTTATTTTTTTTTATGAAAAAGTCACTTGCTCAAAGCAAATGTATTTCTTTTTATTTATCCAATTTTGATAAGCATAAAATTTTTAGCATAAATAATAAAAATGATATTTTTTGCCTCCTCTTTTCTTATTTTCCAGTGCATTTCCTTTCTGTTTGCTCTTTTTCCTCTTTATTGAGGAGAAGAAAGATGTCATTGATTTGAAGAAAGTATATTTTCAAAATCTGATTTACTCTGCCGCCATTTACTTTTATATTTAATATTCGTTTAGTATTTACAGAAACGCATTACCTTGTTGTTAAAAAAAATAATTGTTCTGTTATGCAGAAAGATAACTGACATTTTATTGTTTGTTTATAAAATATGATCTAATGCTTCACAACTCTGCCAAAATTTCAGAATTCCCATGCTTATTCTTGCTTCCTTTTCTATTTTTTAATTATATTTTCTTTAATTTATGTAATTAATGAATATTTGATAAATCACACAAAGCAATACATCTATTAAAGAAGTTGTCCAATCCTTAGTTAATTAAATAAGAACTATTTCTTATATTTTTCCATCAATTACTAAAATGATAATATTATTTTGAATATAATTTTTTATTATAAACTATTTCAAGTCAATATACACATATATTTTGAAAAAAATCGAAATTGTTACAATTTTGAATGCTAATTAGGATTTGTATTAGCAGTGTAAAAAATTGATGATAAATAAGCAATATATACATATAAAATGAATTAATTTATTTCCTATGATAAAAAATTATGCATGTATATTTCAAAATTATGATTTTAATCAGTTTCACAATTACAAAGTTAATGAAGCAAGTCAAAAATATTGGTGAATATACTGATTGTGTGGCTGCAAATAAAATTGGGCGAATGGTATTGAACCACTAATATTTATTGGTAGTTTAATGATCTTCCAATCGCTAATTTGCGTTTTAGCACTTTGTAAAACCTCTAGCAATTTGCTTTGGATATAGTCTATGTTAACCATTATATTATGATCATATAATACTGCTTTTGTCTCGTGTAATCATTATACGTGGATAAGTTATACGATACGTTGTACGATCGTAAATCATATACAACATAGACTATTATAAACTGTCTTCTAGTATAATAAACATATTAAACTTTATGCAAATGGCATATATCTTCTTAATGTTTAAAAACAGTTTAAAAAAGAAATAATGGAAATTGGGAAAAATATGGTTTGAAAGAGTTTTTTTCATATATTCAAAAATATTTTGTGTGTGGTGCAGGCATCGCTGATTAAGCGTAGGTAAGATTTTTTTACGATTATTCATAAAAAAAACTTTAAACGCGTTTTTCTGGAAATAACGTTTTTACACCGCTTGTTAATAAAATTTCGGAAACCACTCGTTTTTTTCGAAAAATGTCCGCCATTTTTTATTTATGCATATATATTTAAAATTGCACTTTACGCCCTAGCCAGTGTCATACTGAATCTAAAACTATTTTAATTTTTTGTCTTTGATGGTCCGTCTTCAAGACTTCATCAACAGCACAGACATACCTACATTTTGAGGGGTCACGTTTATTTGCTGTTTTTATATAGAAAAAGTGTATAAAAAAAATAAAATAAAAATTTTTAATGTAATTTATGAGTGTATCCATTAAGCCCAACAAGTTTTATACCAATAATTATAATAGCAACCTTTAAAAAATAAATTACTACTTTAAAAAATTTAAGTGCTGTATTTCAATACATAATATTAGTGGAAAATGTTCTTTTTGTCGAGAAAAATGTTTAAAAACATAAAACATGTCTATTTTAGTAGGTCAAAGTTCAATTCCGTTTTTTCCAAGTTTACTCTTCAAAAATGATCGGATTTTAAGGAATGATGGCTCATTTACTTCTTTAAATGATTTTAAAAGAGTCAATTGTCTTAAATTTCTAAATTAATCTCTCATTTCCTAACTACAGCCATTTGTTTATAATACTTATTTAATTTTTCAACATTTCTGATTTGTAGTTGGATAATGAGAGATTAATAAGGAAGTCTAAGATGATGGACTTTTTAAAAATGTTTAAAGAAGAAAATGAGCCCTTATTCCTTAAAATCCGACCATTTCAAAAGAGTAAATTTGGAAAATTTTCAATTTTTTTTCCCGATGAAATGGACATTTTTCTCTTAGAATATGCAATTAATAATAGCATGAACATTTTTCAAAGTGGTAATTAATTAAGTTTTACAAAGGCATCCTAGCCACGGTCGAACCTCTTTAATCGTAAATTTCACTTTGCCATGAATTGTCTTTATGTTCATAATTTTTTAGCTACTCTGAATAATTTGTAAGTTCTACATATAAGTATTCATATTCATGTCAACAGATGACTTCGTGAATAGGGTTGCTCTTAATGAAAGACTTCGTGTACTCATCCAGTAAACTTGTTGCCTTCTACAACTATTGTTATCTCCTCTCAGAGTGAATGTTTTTTCACAGACGCTTGCTAGAAAGATGACGAGAAAAATCGACCAGAAAAATTGTACATAACTCTTTAAAAATTTACAATCTGGCTCTATGAGTATTTCTTTTTATTTGTAGCATAACCGAGTATTCATTCAAATATTTTTATCTCTCTTCTTGTGAAGGTGAGAAACTTTCAAGTATTCAGCATTTCATTCACAATTTTTCAGATTGAAATTCCTCAAAATGAATATTCATTTATTATTTTTCCATAGCCAGTACAGAAGTAAATATGTTTGTTTTCGTGTTAAAAGATGCTTTAAAGAACATTGAATGAAGATTTCTTTGTACACGAAATAAATATAAATTAAAATCCAACAGTAATAAAAAAGCTGAGACCCAGCAGAGACGTAGGAACTGAAACAAATGATTTTGAATATTTTAAAAAGAAAGTAAACGTTAATATGATGTAAAAAACTTTTCGAGGAAGAAGCTGCGCTTTCAACTTTCTTGAAGCATGCAATTAAACGCAACAGAAAACAAAAGCTTTTCACTGTATCGCTCGTACAGTATTAATTATTCTACATTTCTTCAAGACAACGCCCTCACGCTTTGCTTCCTTTCATACTTATTTCCTGTTTTGTCTATTTTATATTTTATGCTAGGGAATCAATTTTAAATAGAGTCAAATAATGATTCACGTATAATTTGTTTTAAAGATTTTCCTCAGATGTTTCTACAGCGGTTACTTTCAAAGGAAAATAAAAATGTTCTGCGAACATTTCTCTGATGTGTGTAATATTTTTCTGGTGTATATAATATATAAGCGAATATACCCGGGCTGAGATCTACATTCGTTTCTGCAGAACAAGAAATGCTATATCGTGCAGATCCGTTAAAGAATTCAAGACGCAGTGCACAGTTCTGCGTCAACATGTAATTTTTTATAAACAAGAGCTTTTCGTAGCACTCATCTCTATAAGATGATACTTAAAAATAATAAAAAGAGATGAGTAAACAGATGTGCTAAAATCCCAGTAGCGGAATACGTAAAAACTGTAAATAAACGTGTTTATATGTTTATGCATACTGCAATATTAAACTTAACGGGGGTTTCTACTTTATTCGGCCGAAAAAACGTGTTTTTTTTAGAAATTTTTTTTGGGGAACGTATTTAAGATAAACACTTGAAATTTTTTTTCAGTTGTAGGTACAAGTTTATTGTACGAGTACAAAAAGTTTTTTTTCACTTTATACTGAAGCAAAACTTTGAACGCGTTTTTCTCAAAACAATATTTTTTAGCCTAGCGGAAGTGATTTAAGCCAGACGAGACAATTTTTCATTTTACATAACAATTTATATCGAAAAAAGTGGGCAAAAATCGAGTTTTTCATTCAAAATCGCATAATTTCTTCATTTTTCATTTTTTTTTTCGAAATCCTAGTACCGGCCAAAGACAAAGTATACAAAGTAAGAATATATTTCATTTGTGTGTTTCAGGTCATCTAAAACAGCGGCAGGACTTCCGAGAGAGGGAAAAATTCGTTCGGCGCCCCGTCATTGCTCAATGCCCCCCCCCCCCCCTCTTTGCATATTTCTACTGAAAACTTTTTGTACTTGTACAATAAACTTGTACCTACAACTGAATAAAAATTTCAAGTGTTTATCTTAAATACGTTCCCCAAAAAAAATTTCTTAAAAAAGCACGTTTTTTCGGCCGAACAAAGTAGAAACACCCCTTAATGTGATAGATTCGCAGCGCAGTGACTGTTATACTTGTAAAATAATATTTAACAAGGCATAGTAAATATTTTCTACGACGAGCAGAAGACAATAAATCCTCCCCAAAGAGAATTTAGAAACTGTATTGTACTTTCATATCTATATAATGGAATGATCCAAACGCTAATTCCCTAGTTTATTGAAATATCACTTTATTGATTACGTGTAAGCCGCCTTAATTGGTGAAATTGTTTTAGTCAAAATTTTCAAGGAGTTAGTATCGATTTTTCAGAAACAATAGAGTATATTTTTCTTTTATTGTCTTTAAAATATACGATAGATCCCAGCAAACACGTTATGTAACCGCTCCGTAACAAAAGGGTAACATAGTTATTTCTGGTTATGTAACGATTGTTATTTTTCAGTGATGTAATTGCTACATAACAGGAAGGTAACAATGTTATGTAGGATTTTTACCGCGTGAAGATGTAAAAGATCAATAAAAGAGTGAATGTAACAATTCTGTAGCAGTGGGATGTATATACTATAGCAAAACCATGTAAAATTCGTTCTCTAATTGTGTTACACACATGATCTGTAACAGTTTTGTCATAATGTTATGTAAGTGAACTGTCACGGCATTACTGTATAATTATGTAAGTCGTGTATAATGTACATTAATAGAAGCTATGGAAAAATGTGACATAATTATCATGTAAGAATCATGTAACATTTGTTCTGTAACTTGTTTGCCCAAATGATCTATAACAATATCGTTTCTTTGTTACGTAAGGGTAATGTAACAGTGTTACGGAATAGTTATGTGAGTTGTATGTAATGTACATTAGTAACAGCTACGTAACAATGTTACGTAATTTTTATGTAAGAATCACTTAACATCTTTTCTATAACTTGGTTACCTAAATGATCTAATACAATTTCTTTGCTTTGTTACGTAAGGGTAATGTAACAATGTTACGGAATAGTTATGTTAGTTGTATATAATGTACATTAGTAACAGCTACGTAACAGTGTGACATAATTTTTATGTGACAATATTGTAACTTTGATTCTGTAACTTGGTTACGCGAATGATCTATAACACTTTCTTTGCAGTGTTACGCAAGTGTACTATGACGGCATTACTGTGTAGTGTTTCTCTGTAAGTTGTGTATAATGCACGTTATTATCAGATATGTAACAATCATGTAATATTATATATATTAATTTCCAGAATACCGACATCAATAATAGCTGGAAAAATTAAAAATTGTGGGTAATAACTTGTGTAAACTAAATTGCTTTATGGTAAAATTTCACATGCTCTTAGTGTAATATTCAGTAATCGACAAATAACACAAAGGTGCAAAATTTGACTCACAGAAATAAGTTGTGTATTATCAATATTTTATCATCGTATATCTGTTTAACATATCTCCGTTACATACTATTTACATATCGCTTTTACAAAACTTCTATATAACATAATTGCATAACACATATAGAACATATTTACATTGATGCTGCGTAACAATATAGCACATATCTTACATAAGTCTGTTACAGACGCATTACATCACAGCGTTACAGAGCTGTTATAAAACTAATTCATCACACAGTGTGTGACATTTTGCGTCACAGGTGACTCACCTGTAAGTCACCAGATATGTAACGTGTTACAATCTGTTACGTAACAGTTGCATACATGTTATATAACAGTGTTTGCTGGGATGTTTCAAGATATCGTTTTCATAAATATATATATACATATACTAGAATAATATAATAATTATCAACTTAATACAATTATAAATTGACTGAGTGGGCAATTTTCTTGGCAATCATTATTTAATTTATAGAAGATAAATCAATTCCTTAAAACTTAAAATAATTTTAAAGAATATAAAAGACTATGATTCTTGATCTTTTTTTAAATTTTTTAAAAATATATAAACTTTTCAGAATATTATGAATTTACTAAATTGGTAATTTTGGGCATCATTATTATTATTTAAAAAAATCAAATCTCTGAATTCTTTTAATTACATTTAAGTTTCAATCTTTCAAAATGTTTTATAATAATTCCATAACTTGAATTTGAATAATAAGTATATCATTTCATTTCAATTATTAATCATTGAATTTTACTTTAAAACGGGAAATTATTTTAGTCTATTAGGCTTCTACTGGAAATTTTTTTCGAACTTGCCCGTTTGGCATTTCCGAAAATTCCATCCTGATTTCCTAATATCTGATTTAAGTTTGAATCATCGGCGTCAAAATTACCGGCTTAATCAATTCATAACTCCCTCTGAATTATTTACAATAACATAATCCACAATTAATTTTTGAACTTTTTAAAACTCATTTAGTGCATAAATTTTAAGTTCAAATTATGCTATTAATTTTATTCATTTTCAAATCATTCAAAATTTTGAATAAAAAAAACATCATTATGAGCGGTAAGCCATCAAGATTATTACGATATGCTATTTGTGTATAAATGTATTGCATTTTTAACGGGAATAAAATATTTTTTAAACTATTGAAAATATTCATATAAAGATGCATTCTAACGATCATAATTATATGCATGAATGATATCTCTATATTTAGATATTTATACTTTTTTAAATTTAATAATTATTCTGTATGTACCGGTGGGTATGATTTTGTTGGTTTTCATTACTATTGAAATTTTGTTGATTCATTTCATACACATGGGATTTTCAGAATATTTTTCCTCGGATATTCTCTGAGAGGAGGTCCAAAGCTTTATACTAACCTGAGTAACCCCTATTTTCATGTTGACGCCACTGTTTCTGTTGAATCTACGTGGTCCATGTTTTGCCAGCTAGAAAATAGACGGTTAGGTAAAGTTCGATCCAACCTGTCGAATATCATTTACTACATTCCAACTATTGTGCCTATATCCTACCATTCTTACAAATATCAGAGAACAGAGATTGGAAAATATTTGAGAGACGCGTGCACACAGAGTTCCTGGAGACACGTATCTAGACAGAAAAGCGCAGACGAAATCTCGTTTGCATCGTTATCATAGAGCAGCACAGTTGCATATAAAATCATTGAAACGCCATGCGTCGCAGGAAGCTTCTTATCAATATATTGATTTTCAAAACCCTCTGACATATGAATATATTTTTATATCCGTCATTTCTCCCATATTCGCTTTTTCATCTCGTGGAATCTAGCTCTTTTTTTTTAAAATGCATTCATGATAAAGTATAGTAACCATTTTTCAATCCCTTACTTCCTAAAAAACATATAATAGTAGGAAAAATTTAAAAAATAATTTGACATTATTTTAAACGAGTTGGATGAAAATTGATGTGATTTAAAAATGTATGATTTGTTAATTGATTTAGGGGAAGGTAGTCCTCAAATTCAAATTTTTGCAGCATTGATTCTAATTAGCGAATTAAATAATTAGGAGTCGGTTTCATTTATACACCAAATTTTTTCTACAGAAAGTGTTTTTTACAGAAAATACAAAGATTCATTTTGATCAGGAACCAAAACTCTGAAGATATTTTCCGCTTTTAGTTTTTTTTATGAAAGTATATTTTTTACTGTTAAAAATGTTATTATTTCCAATACATCGTTTATATACAAGAAGTAAATTAAATTTTTTGTAAATTATAAAAAATATTTAATATACGTTACTGAAAAAAAGCTCCATTGCAAAATTTTTAATAATGTAGTAATACTTATCTCAAAACTAAAAATTTCAATAATCGTACAATGTATTTATGTAAATCACATTTATGAATATCGAACTTCAATTAATTTTTTCACAATGGTGATTTTTCTAGGAGGTTTTTATGGTCTGCCAAACTTAGCAAGTATCAAACATGTAAGCAATTTACTTTTTAGCTGCTCTAAATCCTAACCACCCCTGTATGGCTAAATGATCCTTAAATTGTTTTATAAGTTGTTATTCACTTTCATATTGTCATATGCAGCTTTGTTGTAAGAAACGTCTGTAGACAATTTCTATCTCTGTAAATCATTCCTTTATTAAAGAAAATAGCCTTCAATATTAGAATAAATTATTATTGAAAAATCTGGTCCCATTCATCATTCACATCTTAAGAACATTTTCTGAGACATGGAAATATACTGTAAAAGTCGTATCATCAGTTGTAAACCCC
The DNA here is from genome assembly GCA_030998225.1 of Diplolepis rosae. NCBI lineage: Eukaryota > Metazoa > Arthropoda > Insecta > Hymenoptera > Diplolepididae > Diplolepis > Diplolepis rosae. The sequence continues at coordinate 179,172 of JAPYXD010000754.1, read as the reverse complement.
TTGAACCTTCCTTAGATGAAAGAACTATCCCCCTAAATTAGAAAAAATTGTTATTGCACGTTTCTGATGCTTTCTACCACGTTCAACTGAGAATTGCGATATTTATAACACGGAGATACACTTTAAAAAAAGTATAAAAACTCAGTACCCTTTAAAACTACCCCTGGATGAAGAAATCATCCCTAAAGTCAGGATAAGTTATGGTTTAAAATTTTAGAGTTTTGTAACATTTTAACTAAAGTGAATTTCGTTATTGCATAAAACTATACTATAAAATATATCAACCATTGGAACTCTCGATAATAATCCCTATATTGAAAACATGTGTACATGTTTCAGAAAATGCTAAAAAATAACGAAATTTAATATTATTCCCCCCGAGGATAGTTCCTTTACATATGTGTGTTTTCCAATATGCTCTTTGTTTTATTCGCTTTTTTCGAGGTACTATTTTTTTGCTTCTGTTAAAGTAAATGAATTTCAGAAAATGTTGAATAACATTAAAACTTTAAATTTTTATAGTTAAGAATATTAATTATTAATTTAGAAAAAAACCGGTAACAACAATTTACTTAATATTTATCTGGCCTGAAACTTCAACTACATCAAAATATGCAGAACATGCAAGATTTCTACAACTACATACGAAGAAATTATAGTCATTTTCTATACCGGAAAGGCCACATTTTAATTATTAATTTCAAAAAAACGGGTAACACCAATTTACATGATTTTATAGTTAAGGGTGGGTGATTTCTTTTGAACTATCTGTTTTAATGCTTGAATAGTATTGAAGCAGTATGAAAGAAGTCATTGATAAATAAAGATTTATCATTTATTCATTACCTCCATCAGCGTTGATTTACTTGTAGACATTTTTTGTACTTGATATGTAGTTTGTTCTACTGCTTCCTTAAAAGTCATTAACTGGCAACAAACATAGTATCACTAAAAAGTTAAAAAAATTTCAAAATAAGCAATCAACTAAGAAACATTTTTGGTTACATAAAAATATTTTCATTGACTCAAAAGAAAAATTTTATTGCTATAGATGCCCCTGCGAAACAAAAACAAATACAGATTCCTATATTGGGTCTTTTGTGATGATGTAAGGCAAATTTTTCAATTTACCAAAATCTTTCTTTATGAAGTTGTAAGAGTAAAGGAACTACCGCTTCGTTAATATTGAAACGATAGTGATTATAAGAAGATGATGGATATTAATTCAAGCTCCTGTAAATTCATACATTACATGTGCAAAACGCTTTTGCACTCCCTGGCTTGCCGAAAGGTTAGGGCAGTAAATCACGAGGGCCTGGAGCTACAGTTTAGCTGTGAGAGAGATTATCTCTTACCTCTTTATTTCATAACACATGCGGGTTCGCCTCCCGCTTAATAGATGGTAGCAATTCGATATCGTCAAAACGTATAACTCAGAACAGCACACTATCACCGAAAGGGGTTTCATCATTCTGAATCAAATACTGCTGGTACAGTTTCCTGTAAATAAGAGATTTACGAATTTGCAATGTAATATATAGGGTGAGTTTTTTATCTTAAGACATCGAAATATTCCCAAAAATACATATCGTACAAAAAAAATGTTCGCAATAAAAACTTTTGATTTTCGAAGACAAAAAGTAACTCCGCAAAAATTAACACCACATCCTGGGGGGGGGGGGGGGGGGGTTTAGTTATTTGAAATTTTCAATGGAAACCTCTATTCCTTATTGGAGATTCGGATTCTTCATTAAAGAATACGAAAGTTTTATTTGAAATTTTTTTTTCGATTCCCCCAGGGTGTGGGGTTGCGGAGTCGCTTTTCCTCTTCGAAAATAAAGTTTTTATTGGGGACATTTTTTTCGAACGATGCGTATTTTATGAGGTATTTTTATGTCTTGAGATAAGAAAAAACCACCCTGTATATTTGTATAAGTCACTACCGATATATGCAATAATCATATGTAATTAAGAATGAACATTTGTCGGAAGGAAAATAAACAAAATCTGTTTCTGATTGTTATTTTTGATAATAGACGCCACTCTGATAAAATTATTAAAAGATAGAGTCATTATCCATTTTAATTATGATTTCAATCGAATTTGACATTAAAACTTGATATTAATAATTATCGATATCAACATTAAATATTGAAAATAATGTGTTGACTCGTATTTTCAATTCAATTTGAAATTTCATGCTGTAATAATGATCATTTTTTCCGCGTGATTAAGTTTCGAAGCTAGCGAGAATAAATTAAATTTTCCTTTTTAATGCGTAATTTTCAAGAGCTCATTGCAAAGATTCATTTGAATGCTAATACCAAGAGTTATAAAACTGAGTCTTAGATTATAAATACAGTGCGGAAAAAGAAAAATGAAAAATAAAATGAGTGTTGAGAAGTATAAGAGAGTATATAATGAAAATTATCCGTTATTAAATTTTAATTATAAATAGAAGTGGAATCTCCTCAAACTTCATATAATTTTATGTCGTGATTATTATTGAATTGAAATGAGAGCCTTTGAATCACAGAAGTGATGATTAATTTGTATCACCTTTATATTTAGTTAGTTTTTGGAGTAATAACTAGCAAAATGTCTGTCTGTGATACAGACATTGTAGTGTAGAGGGTGACTGTAATAACCTTAATGGAAACAAGCCAGGCAGTTCTAGAATAGGTATTGGTTTGTGTTATTCAATTCCCAAGAAACAGACTTGATTACCAAATTCATTGCACTTTATCAAATGTAATTAACATTTTTTTATTATTTATCACGAAAATTCAAGACTGTAATTAATGTTCCCCGCCCACGATTATAAATTTTGAAAAACATTATTTATAAAATATATTTTTACGGAATAATTTATTAATTAAAAAACTGGGCAATAACGACTCATGCGAGGTTAGTTTGTGCCTCGTACTTTTGAATTAATGTATTCTGAAGGAGAAGGGACTTGGTAGAGTTCGATAACTGCTATACCAGGGGTGTTAGTTGAAATTTGCCGGTTTTACTCATAGATGTCGCTAGAGATACGTATACATTTCTATAATTTGGCATCTATGTCATATTTTTCTATGGACAATAACCTCCAAAAATACACAATTACATTCTGCCAAAATAATAGCATTATAGTTGTTTACCTCAGTGAATATGTCGAGTTTCGTTCCAAGTAAATCGCATTTGCGGTATTTGTTGCTTTTTTTATTTCATCAAAAGAAAAAAGCAGTTGAAGCCCATCGATTGCTGGTAGAAACTTATGGTGAACATACTCCAGTGATTAGAACATGTGAGACATGGTTTCGTCAATTTAAAAGTGGAGATTTCGATTTAACAGACAATGAACATCCTGGTGCAGCGAAAAAGTTCGAAGACGAGGAATTGCAGACTTTATTGGATGAAGACCCAACCCAATCGCAACAACAATTGGCACAAACACTAAATGTGACCCCAGGAGCAATTTTCCAACGTTTAAAAGCCATGGGAAAAATTCAAAAGTATGGAAAATGGGTACCACACCAACTGAACGATAGACAAATGGAAAATCGAAAAACCATTTGTGAAATGCTGCTTCAACGGTTCGAAAGGAAATCTTTTCTGCATCGAATTGTCACGGGGGACGAAGAATGGATTTATTACGAGAACCCGAAGCGGAAAAAATCATGGCTTTCACCTGGTGAGGTCGGCCCATCGACTCCAAGGCCAAATCGCTTTGGCCGTAAAACAATGCTCTGTGCTTGGTGGGACCAGTGTGGTGTGGTGTACTTCGAGTTATTAAAACCTGGTGAGACGGTGAATACGTATTGCTACCGACAGCAAATTATCAATTTGAATCATGCGTTGATCGAAAAACGGCCGGAATGGGCCCGAAGACATGGCAAAGTTATCCTACAACATGACATCGCACCGTCTCATACCGCTAAAGTGGTGAAGAACACATTAAAAGCATTGAATTGGGAAATATTATCGCACCCGCCGCACTCTCCAGACCTCGCCCCGTCCGACTATCACCTTTTCGCATCGACGGGACACTCATTCGCAGAGCAGCGCTTCTCCAATTTTGAAGAAGTCGAAAAATGGCTCGTCGAATGGTTTGCCTTGAAAGAGAAAAAGTTTTTTTGGAATGGTATCCATGATTTCCCTGAAAGATGGGCAAAATGTGTAGAATCCAATGGTCAATACTTCGAATAAAAAATTTTTGAGATTCCCTTGAGAATTAAGTGTTTTCTTTATTGAAAAAACCGGCAAACTTCAACTAACACCCCTGGTACATAGTAGAAGACAGTTGGTGGACGGTCAGTCAAAACCTCTACCAGAAACCACACATTGAGGTAATGTAGAAGGTTTTCTCTTGAACTAAAATACTAGCGAGGACATTCGCATGAAAGCTGAATTTATTGGGGACAAAATAGAACTTGGTAGAAGTCGATATCTGCTATAAGTAGCTTAGGATTTTCAGTTTTCGAGCAGACAACGCCTGTCCCGAAAACTGGACTTTGATGTGATGTGAGAGGTTTCCTCTCTAAGTAACGTGCATAAGAAGGAATTCATCTTAAAGCTGAAAGTATTGGTAATAAATGGGGACAGGGTAGAAGTCGATATCTGGTATACGTAACTTAGGAGAGTCGTTGAACGTCCATCCAACGCCTGTCCCGGAAACTGGACTTTGAGGTATTGTAAGAGGTTTTCTGTCTAACTAACGTTCTTAAGAAAGCATTCACATTAAAGCTGAATGTATTGGGAAGAAATGTGGACAGGGTAGAAGTCGATATTTGGTATATATAGCTCAGGACAATCAGTCATCGGCCATTCGACGCCTGTCCCGGAAACTGGACTTTGATGCGATGTGAGAGGTTTTCTGTTTAACTAACGTGCATAAGGAGGAATTCATGTTAAAGCTGAAAGCATTGGGAAGAAATGGGGACAAAATAGAAGTCGATATCTGGTATACGTAGCTTAGGACAGTCGTTGAACGTCCATCCGACGCCTGTCCCGAAAATTGGACTTTGATGCGATGTAAGAGGTTTCTTGTCTAACTGACGTGCATAAGGAGGAAGTCATGTTAAAGCTGAAAGTATTGGGAAGAAATGGGGACAAAATAGAAGTCGATATCTGGTATACGTGGCTTAGGACAGTCGTTGATCGTCATTCGACGCCTGTCCCGGAAACTGGAATTTGAGGTGTCAATCGATCGAGTTATAATTGGGTAGTGATTCAAAAAAGGAAAGGCGATCAAGGAATTTATTCCTGGGGTTGAGAGTTTGCTGGAAGAATACACTGAGAGTGTTATCCAAGAAGACACGGCTCTGGAAATAGCAGATGGTATTTAAAGCAGACATGAGATTGTGATTTGCATTTAAAAAAATCTGCCCGCTTTGCGGGCACATTCTCATTGCGCGCTTCGCGCGCAGCTCGCAAGCTTAAGCGCGCCTAGGGCGCGCGATTTGATCGTCGCGCTTCGCGCTTCGGAATTTTTGAACGCCGCGCTTCGAACTCCGGAATTTTTGAACGTCGCGCTTCGAACTCCGATCTTTCTGGACCTCGGGCTTCGCGCTCGGTCTTGTGCTATTCGCATACATTTAAGTTTATTTCTTATAATTTAATACTGAAGCTCAAACCAATTTTATAATATTAAAGATGATGTGAATTACTCATTTTCTCAAATTCACTAAATTTCTTTTTCAGTTTAAGTGAAACAGGAAATTCAATTTACTTAAGGCTCTATCGGCCTTAAGGAACACATTCTCATCATGACACTCGCGCTTCGCGCTCGATTTTCTGTATACATTTCAGTAACTTTTTAATAAATTACATGATTAAAATAATTTATTTTCTTCCAAATCTCTCAAAAAGAAAAAATAATCGTAGACTTTATTTAAGGTAGTACGATCACGAAAATTAGATCTCAGGCTAAAATAGATAATTTTGCTTTCAAGAATAGCAATATTATTTTTGAAGGGCTAATTTGAAAGAGAAAAGATTATTTTTCATGAAAAAAATTTGAAACACAAAAAAATAATGTTATTAATAAATTCCATTTCTGCCCAAACTTATTTTCTTATCGCTTCGAGCCAAATTTTTAAAAATGATGCGATTATAATAAAAAAAATGGAATTATTGAATTTTAATCGTATTTTTTGGAATTGAAACGAAAAATATATGTTTTTTCATAAACTGTGTAAGACGAAACTTGTAGATCTTTTTGAAACGAACAACTTTGTATTCTTACGTTTTTTTCGTATTTCACATATTATTGTTAAAAAATTGAATTTTGGAATTTCAATAGATTATTTTTGAATTAAAAAAAAAAAATATGCATCTTATGAAAAAATGTTACAATTCAAATTTGTAGGACTTTATGCAGAAAATAATATCGTATCATAACGTTTTTTCGTATCTCGTATAATTTAACTGGAAAATGGAATTTTTATATTGACTTTCTTCGAATTTGAATATGCTGTAACATTTCTAATTTTGATTTAATCAAAAAATGTTATCAGGATAATTTTTAGAGATTTATGAGCACTATCTAAAACCAGTATTAAAATTTTTGATTTTTTCAAAAAATTATTTTCAAAAACACAAAAGTAGTGCTCAATCCCTCAATTTTGATTGGATGTGGCTGGTTAACGAACTTGTCCTTACTTTTTCGGCTCCGATAAAGTGTACCAAAGCTCAATTCAATCTGATAATTCTATCGAGAGTTATGCCGCACACGACCTACAGACAAACAGACAGACAGACAGACACTTTCGTAAAAACCCTTTTTTCGGACTCAGGGGGTCTCAAAACGTAAAGATTTTATGAAATTTTCGAAAGTCATTTTTCACATAAAACCAATGCCTTCTCATCCATGATGAGAATGTAAAAATACTGATCATAATTTCTTAGTCTTTTTTAAGTAAGCTTATTTTGTTAATAATGATCAGTATGCAATCAAAAGTATATTCCAATCTTAAAAATTTTGAGTCGGTGCACCCGTTTATGACATTTGAGCTTCCACCCCTGAATCCTTATAACTTAATTAGTTGTTCTAGTTCCATTACGTTGCCAAAACTGAAAATTTTCAATTAATTATCGAATTTTAATATTATGGGCCCATTATAGAAGTGGTATAAATTCCACCCCTGCTTAAGTATAGATTAATTATTACAATATGTCTATTATACACACACTAATTTTCATTAAAAATTCGTTGATTTTTCTAGTTTTTATAGATTTTTGACAGTAAAATGAGATTTTCTCTCATTGTACGGTGCTTTAATTTAAGGCATAAAATACGATAAAATGAGGTGTTATGAAGCGACTATAATGCCTCAATTATCTAACCACCTAGCAACGTCGGTTTAATCTGAGGCGCGATGTATTGATAATAATCTGACAATATCTTGGTTGTTTCAAAGGCTTGAGAGATAGCTGAGGCTACGCATTGTATTCAGGTAACAACCCACGTCGATTCTGACACGCTACACCAATTCAAGTCAGCTCATCAATGCCTAGTAATCCTCTCGCTCTGCTTTGTTTGCACTTGCAAAGAGTCCTAATTATGCATTCATATACACGTGCAATAAGTCACAACACATCTATATCGAAACTTATAGCTTAAGCTTTTAATCCTACTTGGAGCATATGTGCAAAATACGTGGATCTATTAATATTACTCATCCTCTAAATATGAATTCGTCAAATTTAACCGCCAAATTACTTCAAAGTGTATTAATGCAATTCATGATAATTATATGCAAATTCTAATAAGTAATTATTACTTTTTAGTTGAGAATTACCAATACTAATAATAATTTTCGGTCAGTTTAAAAAATATTATACTTGGGTTTTAATTGGATGTTGGCTAAAATACAGAGAGAAATTGTATTAATCTGACATTTCCAGATTCAGAGTTGACATTATTTACGGTTAGAAATATTTTCAAGGAAAATAAAGTTTACTTGGTTCAAGAGAATAATTAGTGGTCTCTATTCAACAAAGAAATTAACTTAATTTAGGGCCACAGACAAACATAATCACGTGACGATTATACAGGTAAACATATCCCTGAGAAATAACTTTTTTTGTAAACAAAATATTTATTTGAGGATTTAGGAAATATGATAAAACATAATAAGGAACGTTCTTCTAGTACGGAAAAAGTTATCTTATATTAATATAAACTACAATTAAGTCACATGGCCAGGTTGGTTAGTTTTCTCAAATCAAATTTACTTCTATCAGGTACGACCTTTTTAAATTGAGTTCATTTCAGTTAAATTAGAACAATTCCTTTGTTAAAAAGAGCTTGATAATTATGCATTTCGATTAAGTAAATTTTATTTCCATGTCAGTCTAGATGAAATAAAGAAAAAAAAAAATTATATTTCAGGTATTCAAACCACACGTGGATATATTGTTTTTAGGATCAAGTTGCATTTGCGACTATATTGTTCATTTAAGGACGAAAAAAATCTTTGTAAAAAGAGAAATAAACAGGATAATATTTAAAGGTTACTCGTCAACTTCAAAGTTCAATATTTAAGATAAAGGGTAGGCTGTGAGGCTTATTTTTGATGTTATTTATCGCGATATTTGAATACTAATTAATTTTTATGAAGTTCAAGTCTTTGGTACATTTAAACCTTTTCTTGCCTGACTTTTTGCAAGGAGATTACAAACAAGGTTAGTGTTGGACACGGAGGATGAAGGGTCCCAGATGTGGGGAAAAAATATTTTATAACTTTTCCTGTAGCACAAGTTTGACCCCTGATTCAAAATCAGCGACTCTCAAAACTCCCAGATTCCGAGTTTCATGCAAATAAAGTTATATTTTGCAATTGCAGCCCACCATATTCGATCGGAAATCTTGAATTTTTGAACTTTGACTTCTAATTCGAAGTCAACGACCTGAAAAACCCCAAGATATCGAGTATCATGCAAGTCAGATTGAATTTTTCAATTTCGATCCGCCATATTGAATCCGCCATCTTATATTTCAAAAAATTTCAGAATATAACTTTATATTCGCATTACTGGCATGATTTCTAAGCAATTTCAAGAGGAATAAATATTACGGAAAAATCACCCTCAAAATTATGCACATTTGAAAAATTTTCATTTTTGACGATTTTCAAGGGGCTCCACCTGTGTAAAATTTTCGAAAAATCGATTTTTTTTTGTTGACAGTTTTTGCATCTTTAAGATATGACTAATGATGGTCCTGGTAATTTGTGGGCAGGATTGAAAAAAATCTACTTAACAGATTGACTTAAAACTTTAACTGACTCATTTATAGAGATAACTGAAGGTACCCACGTAGCTGTTTTTTGAAATCTTTTTTTTTTTAATTTTACAGCATATATTATATCGAAAAAAGCATGAAAATGATTAATTTTTATGAAAAGTACTGCCATTTCTTCAATTCTTAAAATTTCGTCAAAATGCTACGTCAGTACCTCGACAACATAAACAGAAATAATATTTTTTTTACTTTTTGTGTTTTAGGTAACTGGTTCGAGCGGAATCTTGCCCACAATTTCGGTATTCCATTTTGAAGGGGTCACTTTCAATGCCCTTAATTAATCCTAATTAATTAATTAATTAATCCTGCCTATTATTAAATTTTAGCAAGAATCAATAAAATAAAGTTACCCAAGCAAATTGTCAGTTGATTTTTGTGGAAGTAATGAATTTTCGAAAGTAGTGGTACATATATCAGACACGAAAGGGTTAACTAAAGAAGCAATTTCGAAATCCAGAAGGTGTTTTTCTAACACTGCTAACTTATATGTATATTTGAAAAATCTATATTTATTTGAATTGAGAAGCATTTTTGTGGGTGAGGAATACCTTATTTTAGAGTAATACGATCTTGTGAATTAATAAGAGTTTCACCCTTCTTTCATGACATTAACTTTGTATACTGTTGGGCATTTCAATCGCCTGAATTCCATCCCGAGTACAATTGTGATTGAAATCTTTTTATATCATTTTATCGAGCAACCAACTAGGGAATTCGATACGAGTCTCTTATCAGACGGAACAGTGATCCGTGACGTAACAGCGTAATCGTATTTCGCAATCTTTTCATAGGTCAAACCGATAAAAGCTTTGCTGCAAAAGATTGGTTCGCGTGAACTTTGGAAAAAAAAATTTGTAGACTTGCTTTTTTAAGGGTTCTGGATTGAGTTTTATCACAGAATTTTCAAGTAGGTACAATAGCGTTAGAAAAAATACGTTTACGTAAAAATACACGATTTTAATCTTTGTAAAAATAAATATATATATGCAATGATCGATGGACTCTTCATTAATAAGTGAGACAGTTCATTTTCCTGTGAAAAATATGATAGTGTCTTGTTTTACTAACAATTCATATTCCGCTGACACAGAGAATTTTTGAAGAGTACCGAGTTATTATATCAATTATGTAAATGGGAGATTTGAGAAAAAGATCATGTCCGCGAAATTTATTTAAGGTGTATAAATCGTCGTAAGTCTCGGCACGTCAGAGTATTTTTGCGAAGGTGTGGGAACGCGACAGCCTGTCAGCCAACGTAAAACAGAAAGAGCGAGAGGGAAGACAATAAAAATGTGAAAAATAGAATTCAAAAAGAAAAATAATAAGTTTGAGCGAGTTTAGGCAAATCTCCTGCAAGCACGAATATAACTGGAGATTTAAAAATGCATATTTTATTGTTTCTGCCACTCATACAAACTGTTCGAATCAGATTGCATTAGAAGATATTCTATTGAATCCTTGCCAAGAAACTTTGATTATCGTATTTTCACCTTAATATTATTTCCACTTTCTGTCCACGAATACATGTTCTTTTTCATGCATCTTTTGGAGTAAAAAAAATAAAAGCATACCGTTCACTTCTAGGACGTGCTCTTTTACTCCTGATGCTCGTTATTTTCTGGAGTAAATTATAGTGAAAGTATATATGCAAAATTTATGCGAAGACTCAAAATTAGCTGTCAACTAAAGTGTTTCTTGGGTGTGATGAAAATGACTCAAGTAACTGACAACTTTCGTATCTTTAAAATATTATTTTTAAAGTAGTAGCGAAATTGCTTCTTTCATTTTTACAAATTTTGCAAAATATCCCTGCCTATTATTAAATTTAAGCAAGAATCAATAAAATAAAGTTACCCAAGCAAATTGGATGAAAACATTTTTATATTAAAAACATAAAATTTTTTTAGCAAAATAAAAATATCCCTAAATGATTAATTTATATGAATAGTATAATAATAGCTATTAATTATTCTTGAAATTCAATAATTTCGATTCAATAATGACTTTTGAGAGAACAATCTAATCTTCAACTTTCTCTTCATTAAATAAAAAATCTTTAGATTTTTATAAGTTCTAGTCAATGAAACATCTAAAATAAAAATTTTCGAAATATATACCCACAAAAGTGAAAATATTTTATAATCAGTCCTCCTTTCCCTCAACTAGTTTTAAAAGTATAATTTTAATAATCATCGATTGCGTTTATTTGTTCTCCTCAAAGGGAGTGTTTTAAAAGAAAAATTTGAGTAGCTTATACAGTATGAATATTTTTTAGATGAAAAGTAAATTTGCTTATCAGCTTTAATATGAAAAAGCGTTACTCAAAAAGTAAAATTAAATTTATGTTATACGATAAACGATTTCATGATTATTCGGAAATTGTGGAATACTATTAAATTCTCGCTGGAATGCACGTTTTCTCAACATTCGAGAAATTCATAAAAGAACTTCCAGTGGAATATGAGAAAAATTCGTTGTACGTTCAATCATCTCTCGTTTTTACTGATTTTTATTACGCCAGTGTAACGTTATGCCTCAGTGTGGAACCTTCGGACAACATTCATTAGGCTTTCTGTTAACTTTAATAATTCGCCTTGTTCGTTGTTCGAAGGTAACTTTAAAAAGAGAATATAATCAGACTCTTTGCTTTCGCTTCCTGGAATACAATTTCACGTGGGAACGTCCGGGAGTTTAATTCGTCGACCCTGCAGCGCGATGGCCGTACATCGATCGTAAAAGAGAGAAGGTATTCGACGAGAGAACGAGCAGGAAAGCAAGAGAGAGAAAGATAACGAGATGACGAGAAAGAGAGAGAGAGTGACGAGGGGGGTAGGGGGGGTTTGTTTTCAAGTGGATTTCTGGTGCATGTCATCGAGAAATCCTCAAAATAATAAGCTGCTCGAAATACTCTGCATGCAGCTATCGCTTACGCTTCAGCTTCCCATCATGTGTGCATATAATAGTTGGTGTACATACATATACGACAAAAAATGGGTGTAATAGAATTCCGCATACTTGAAAATATCGCACAACATTAGAGGTTTCGTCTGATGCCGTTATTCATGCTTTGTTATCGGCACGTGGAAATTATGACTCGCGTTTATTTCCCAAACGTGTCTTACACAAAATAAATTTTTCGATATATGCGAACTGTAATTTCGAAACTCTCATCTCAACAACCTAATGGATCTTTTATTGATATTAATAGTTTTATAAAAAATTATCAGCGGCTCATATGCATGTTGCATATATATACTCCCAATATTCCTGAAGAAACTGCTTCGTATTTATATTTTAAAGTAAGTTCGGATAAGACTGATTGTTTTTATACTACATATTTTGTCGATGATTTTTGTTAGTTTTGTTAATCAGTGTCTCAATATAGTAATAAGAAACTTGAATTAGATGCATATCTAGTCCAAACCAACCTTTTTCACTATTTTAATTTCCAAAAATTGTAATGTAATTTTTAAATTCTAAAATTAAAAACTTTCATGAATTAAGAACCTAAAATTTGTTCAATCTTGAAATCCATGTACAAATATTATTTATGTGCCTCCGGCGCGGAAACTCGTTTTTCCGTTACAGCTGAGAGTAACGGAATGTTGTGTATTCCGTTACAGAGGAATATAATGTAAAAATTGAACTGCGCATGCGCATATAGTCTTACAGCGGAGCAGAATCTTCTTCTTATTCTTCTTCTTCTTCGTACAGCGTTGGCACTGTACTGACAAAGCCTTGTACATTTGAACTGCGCATGCTCTATTACAATACGCTACTACTACACATGATCGAGAAAATCAAAATGGCCGGAAGTATTCGCGAAATGTCAAGTGAGATGGGCAATAATCACGGCAATTTCGACCATTTCAGATTGGATTCGAGTGTACGCATAAAAACTCGTATACGCACCGAAGTCACATAAAATAGAATATGTGCCAATGCACACTAATTCGGGTAATTACGAGACTCGCCTAAAATGCTCGCAGGACTGATCGCGCCTCGGCTTCGTCTCGGCTTTATCTCGGCTTCGATCTCCTACGAGCATTGTCGCTCGTCGCGCATTAACCCTCATTATGCGCCAAGGCACATAATATACTATTATCAAAACATCCACACATCAGGATAAATAGATTTCTCGCCTCTGGGAAGATTGAAAGGTGAAAGATTTTCGAAATCAGGATATTTGAAATTTCTTTATGAATGAATAAACGAAAAGAAAATGGGGATTTAACACATCACTCAATAAGTTTCTGGTCTGGCATATAGATGGCACCACTGTTGTTAAATACATATGATTTCTGGATAGTACCAACCTCCAAACATTAAGTGTCAAAATTTCATGACAATCATCGACTGGCATGCCAAATTTAAATGCGGTCGTACAAACACCAATAACGCTGAACGCTCTGGTCGCCCAAAATCAGCAGTTGTTCCTAAAACATAACAAAAGTCCACAAAACAGTTTTGGGCGATCGTAAATTAAAGTTGCGTGAGATAGCTAACACCTTAAATATATCAGAAGGTAGTGTGTTTACAATTTTACACGAATCTTTGGAGATGCGTAATTTGTTTCCGAAATGGGTGCCGCGTTTCCTCACACCCGACAAAAAACAATAAGGCGTCAAGGATTTAGAGCACCGTTTGGAGCTGTTCAAGCGAGGTAGAAAGGATTTTCTACGTCGGTATGTAACAATGGATGAAACAGGGTTCTACCACTACACACCTGAAATAAAAAGATTGTCAGCTGAGTGGACAGTAGCTGGTGAAAGCTGTCCAAAGCGACCAAAAAACTCAACAGTGGGCTTGCAAGGTTATGGCATCCGTATTTTGGGACGCGCGTGGTAGTTTGTTTATCGACTATCTTGGGAAAGGTAAAACCATTAACAGCGACTATTACATGACATTACTGAATCGATTGAGTACAGAAATCAAGAAAAAACGGCCTCTCATGCAAAAAAACAGTGCTGTTCCACCAAGACAATGCACCATGCCACAAGTCCATGTAGACGATGGTCAAATTTAATGAATTATGCTTCGAATTACTTCCTCACCCAGCATATTCTCCAGATCTGACCCCCGTGACTACTGGCTCTTTGCTGACGTGAAAAAAATGCTCCAGGGAAAGAGATTTGACTTTAATGAAAAAGTGATTGCCGAAACTGAGGCCTATTTTGGGAGCAAATAATCGACTTCAAAAGTCAGCATTTTAAACATTGGTCTTATGGCAAAGTGGTGGATGGATGAAATGTTTAAATAATTTTCGCCCAAATTTGTCGATGAAAATGAAAAAAAAAACTATTTAATTTGAAGCTAAGACCTTAACGAAGAAATTTAAAAAAAACCGTCGTTGCGGACTTATTAAAAAGTTATTTAAAAAAAGGTCAGCTTTTTAGAAAAATTTAGCTGGTTTTGGTTGCCATACGTACTGCTGGGGTCACGTGATCCCCACCTTTTTACCGCGCGCCCGCAGCGGTCTATCCCCACCCGGTACCCTGCTCGTACTACCTTAAGAGATATGATTAAAAATATATACCTAAAACTTTCCCATTGATGAATAAATTTTTCCTCAAAAGATTTAGCTTGAACAAAAAAACACACATTATGAAAGGAAAATGTGTTCGATCAGTGGATGGATTTTTCTAAAAGTTTTTTAATTACTCTTTTCTTAAGTAGCTGAATAAGTACTTTAAGTTCCACGTAAGTAAATCCAAGAAAATGAGACGATGGACTCAAAAGAAAAATGAATTTTGCACAGATGTCGAAATCATACGCCAGGTTGACGGAAACAGGTATCTGGAAGCACGCAGGCAGCTTTCTTACTGATAGTAAATGCAAATAGAGACGAATTGTGAAAATGTATAAAGCAAAGACTTGCAATGTCAAAGGACATACGGGCAGTGCATGCATTCATGGTGCATTCGTCCGGACCGAGTCACACTTTGTACCTCGTCGAAGATAACCTTTGTACTTGCATAGCTAGTACATCAAGTATATCGACTATACTTATACTCATGTCATAAGTAAGTTTGCTTTCCAAAAAAATTTTCCACCCTGTTATTCGTTTTTCTAGCATGTACTGCAATGTCAAGCCGATGTAATAGTTTAATGCTGGCATGCTCAACTTCTGGCACTTAGCCATCTGAATTTAAATCACGTTGCGCTTTCTTTTCCCACAATTTTATTGCTCATTTTCTTTTATTTCTTTCTTAAATGCCCAATTGCATCCACTCGAGTGTTAGCAAGAGTTGCATTTATTTACTTTAATTACGGTTGGTACTTGTAGGACAAATTCTTCCGACAATACAGTTTGCAATTGAAAATAAGAATGTAACACTTACTGCCATGAAACAACCAAACCATGTGACTAAATTATATATCAAGTCATTCCTGAAAGACAACTTTTATAGTTTACAAAATATCTCACTGGAAATTTTAATAATATAATAGAAGACAATTAAGAACGTTTATAAACCTTTGTTTGGTTACAAATTTGCGAAAAATTTTATAGAGAGTTAACTGTTATTGCTGATATCTCTTACAGTTTCATTTTCTCCAGGAAAATGTTCGTAGAATTTTTACTAGAATGAAATCAACACTCGTTCAAAATTGGCTTCTATTATACATCCCGAATTTCCATAAGTAATTTTGTTGAGTGAAAAACAGTTTTGTCGAGAAATTCGACTATATTCATTAACGTAGTTTCCTTCAAGCGTAATACATTTATTCCAATGCTTCTCTAACTTTTCGTTATCTTTTTTATAGAATGTTTCGTCTTTGCTCTCAAATAGGCCTCAGTTTCGGCAATCACTTCTTCATTGGAGCCAAAACTCTTTCCCTGGAGCATTTTTTCAGGACAGCAAAGATCCAATAGTCGCTGAAGGCCAGATATGGAGAATATGATGGGTGAGGAAGCAATTCAAAGCATAATTCATTCAATTTGATCATCGTTTTCATGGACTTGTGGCACGGTGCATTGTCTTTGTGGAACAGGACTTTTTTTGCATGTGAAGCCGTTTTTTCTTGATTTCTGCACTCAATCGATCCAGTAATGCCATGTAATAGTCGCTGTCAATGGTTTCACCTTTCTCAAGACAGTCGATAAACAAATTCCATGTGCGTCCCAAAATACGGATGCCATAACCTTGCCAGCCCACTGTTGAATGTGGTCGCTTTGGACGGCTTTCACCAGCTACTTTCCACTCAGCTGACGATCTTTTTGTTTCAGGTGTGTAGTGGTGGATCCATGTTTCATCCATTGTTACATAACACTGATCTCTATAATACACTGGATGCACAATGCCAATAGGAAAATGTTAAATTACTCGATCTTGTTGGCGTATTTCATCATACGTTTAAATTGCTCAGGAGTAATAAGTTGCTCCAACTGAAAGAAATTATAGAAATAATTTTAAATATATACAAAAATTATAAACTATTGTATTTTGGTCGTTTACGAACATTTTAATTTATTAGAAAATAATAAATTTGGAAAAGAAACAAACCCTAAAATATAATTAATACTGAATGCAGATGTTACATAAAAATTAAGTATATACAGGGTTTCCCAATAGGGGTGATATGATTTTGAATGTCCCTATCGGGCTCATTTGAACTGAAATTTTTGACGTCTGCTGTGAGTTGTCATCAGTAAGGTTTGCCATTTAATCATGAGTAGTTTCACGCTTCCACAACGTTTGGAAATTGTCCAATTATTTTATCAAAATTCGAGAAGTTTTGTCGGTGTTCAAAGAGCATATCGTGCAAAATATGGTCGTCATTCTGCTCCATCCGCGCTCTCAATTCGTCGAATAATCGATAAGTTGGAGAGTGAATTTACTCTATTGGATACTAAGCCTAAAAATCGTATGCGTACCGCACGTTCTACACAGAATATAGCCGCCGTACCGTGAATTGTCCGTGCCACGCCGATCTCAGGAATTGGGCCTGTCCAGGATGACTACCTGGCGTATTTTCCGATTGGATCTTGGCCTGCATCCCTATAAGATCATTCTGGCCCAAGAACTGAAGCCTAATGACCATCGTTTGCGTCGGAAGTTCGCGGATTGGGCTCTGGAATCAATTGAAAATGATCCCAATTTTCATCAAAAAATCATCTTTTCTGATGAGGCGCATTTTTGGCTCAAGTCTCGGGGGACATTTGGCCGATATATTGTTTAAATCATAAATGGCATAGAATATCCAATATAATAAAAAAGATTTCGATCAATTCCGAATGAATATTCAGTGTTTTTTTCAATTTCAAAACATATCACCCTTATTGGGAAACCCTTTACATGCTGTGACTAGTATGTTACTAAATAATAGAATCCAATTCTATAAAGACCTAAGTAATAATATAGAAGATTATCACTAAATAGTACAAAACATCAGGTACGAAAGTACTTCACAAGCAGCAAATCACTTAATTAAAAATCACCAGAGTATCACAAACAAGAAGTTTTAAATGTCAAACGGAAGTAGTGACTAATTCAACACCTTAATTTTTAAACTACATGCAAAAGTAATAAATAAAAAATTCTTAAAAGAAAACAATAAAAAGTTTTTTCCTTAACTCATTGGCAACGCCAATGAGTTAAGGAAAATTTAATTATTAGAAATTATTGATTGAATAATATCACTACAGCGTTAATAAATATTAATTCGCAGCTGTGTTGCATTGACCTAGTGTATTGCCGCCATATTATAGAGATCAGTGTTACATACCGACGCAGAAAATCCTTTCTACCTCGCTTCTACAGCTCCAAACAGCGCTATGAATCCTCGATGCGTTGTTGTTTTTGGTCGGGTGTGAGCAAACGCGGCACCCACTTCGAAAAGAACTTACGCATCTCCAAAGATTCATGTAAAATTGTAAATACACTACCTTCTGATATCTTTGAGGTGTCAGCTATCTCAAGCAACTTTAATTTACGATCGCCCAAAACTATTTTGTGGACTTTTGTTATGTTTTCTGGAACAACTGCTGATTTTGGGCGACCAGAGCGTTCAGCGTTATTGGTGTTTGTACGACTGCATTTAAATTCGGCATGCCAGTCGATGATTGTCATGAAATTTTGACACTTAATGTTTGGAGGTTGGTACTATCCAGAAATCATATGTATTTAACAACAGTGGTGCCATCTATATGCCAGACCAGAAACTTATTGAGTGATGTGATAAATCCCCATTTGCTTTTCGTTTATTCATTCATAAAGAAAATTCAAATATCCTGATTTCGAAAATACCATACCAACATACCGACATACCAACGCATAAAATCCTTTTATTATACTTCGCTTGAACAGCTACAAGCGGTGCTCTGAATCCTCGACGCCTTATTATTTTTTGTCGGGTGTGAGGAAACGCGGCCACTTCGAAAACAACCTACGCATCCACAAAGATTCGTGCAAAATTGTATACACACTACCTTCTATCTTTAAGGTGTCAGCTCTCTCGCGCAACTTTAATTTACGATCACCCAGTACTATTTTGTGGACTTTTGTTATGTTTTCCGGAACAACTGCTGATTTTGGGCGACCAGAGCGTTCAATGTTATTGGTGTTTGTACGACCTCATTTAAATTCGGCATGCCAGTCGATGATTGTTGATTTCCCTGGTGCAGAGTCCCCATAACGCTTATCATGCCACTGCTTTGCTTTAACAGTATTTTTTCTCATTAAAAAGCAATGTTTGATTAAGACTCGAAACTCTTTTTTATCCATTGTTTTGAAAATGACAAAAGTTCCTTCACCAAAACCTCTGTAACTTCTGAACTAAACGTCAGATTGTCATGAAATTTTGACACTTAATGTTTGAAGGTTGGTACTATCCAGAAATAATATGTATTTAACAACAGTGGTGCTATCTATATGCCATACCGGAAACTTATTGAGTGATGTGTTACAGAAATGAATTAAGGGCATGGAATAAATAAGTCACGTGATCAAAAAAGGAATATTAGTTCTGAAATTTTGGGAAATGATAAATGGCGTATTGATAAAAGGATGTACATCTTAACTTATTTTATAAAATTAAAAAACGAATCTCTCTTTCAACAAGATTCGAATTTTAAAAATTTTCCGAAATTAACTCAATTTTACAACTTGCCGTTAAACGCATATAATACTTAGGAAATTAGCAAATAATGATTTTAGGTATCTTTATGATTGTGTCTACAATACATAAAATTTTGTTTTCAAGTTTTAAGAAATCGCAGAGAATATAAAACAAGATGTGTTCAGAGAACTTTTGGTTTGGAAAATGAAAAAAATTTGATTTTAAGAAAATTGATCGGGGATTTTTGTTTTCTTTATCAAAACCATATGGAGTCTTTCTTGTAGTTCTTTTCTTGATTATGTGCGGTTGATCCATAGCCTTGAGGAATTGTAATTATAAATATAGAAAGTCATTCAACACAAAGTGTTATTAGCCCTTTGTCGATCGCAAATGAATCATCGATTAAATTGAGAATATATGATCATTTTTGTGATCAGCGACCCCCAAAAGAGGTTAAATGTATCATTAAAAATTGCATTTAACCGAGTTTTGGACATTTACCATTAATATCTTCAAATGCACTGAGTGGCAGTCTAGTATGCTTTAAACTTATTTTGAAAAGATAAAATTCCAATTTCAATATGAATATCCCGTTAAAAAGTGCTTTTTATGGATTATTTGCACAAATAGGGATTGTCGACTTTCATCCTTTACAATTTCGCAAATGAATCTTGCATTTGGATCCAATATAAAAGGAAGGAAAAAATATATTCTTTCGTTTAAACCTCAAGAAGGATGTAGAAAAAATAGTTTCCACACAAAAAATCATGAATAGGAAAAACAGAAAAATTAGAAGTTTTTCTTTTTCTAATAACACTTTTTTAATCAATTTCAATAAGAAGTAAGGGAATCTACTTTTCCCTTTTAAATCGTTGATGAAACAATTAAGAGAATATAAAAGAGCCATTGAATTAATTTTCATTCTTAGGCAAATACTTTTTTATTGACTGGGAGAAATTTTTGATGACCAGCACTTTTTTTATCAGTTTAAGTGTCCACCTTGAGTTTTATAACCAAGAATAAAAGAGAATAGTGCTCGCCCTTTGTCTCGTAATGTGTATACTTATCGTGTGATAACAAACAAAATTGCAAACTTCTCAAAACACATTGCATAATAACTTGTGTTAGCTTTAAGTTTTTTTATTTAATATTTATTCATAATGCTTTATTTGTTTAAACTCAATCTTCGGTTGATTCAACTAAATAATTGGTCATTTCAACGATTTTTTTTTTAGAATGAATAATTTGGTAAATTATAACTATAAGATCAATAGGGTATGTAAAAAGGTTAATGATAATAATTAGTCATGGATTATGTTCATCTGGTTTATTTTGTTTAGTAAATATATATCATGAACGAGTTTATAGACGAAGTATGTTAATTAATAAAGGAATAATAAATATTGTACCTTCATTAAGATTGGTTTCAATTGAATTAGAATATTTTGAATAGATTAATTAAAATCATATATTTATATTTACGCAGAAGTTTTTTTAAAAATCAAAATTCATTTGAATGAACTTAACATTTTTATTTATCCAAAAAAAAGTTTGTTCGGACCAAAAAACACATTTTTTCAAAATGCATGGAAATAGGAAATCCGTAAACATTAAAAGAGTATTTTTTGAATTATATGACAGAGGATCACGTAATCTAAAAGGTGTTCTACTTTCTTGATACGAGTATCCCAAGAGATTTGAATCAAGTGCTATACGAAGTTATTGTAGAGGGTTTTGAAACAATGATGACGTGTGAGTTCAGGAAACGAAAATTGGACTCTGTGGTTCTTTACCAAACAGTAGATAATATTAAATGTACGCGAGTTTCAAAAGAATTTTAAGGTAGTTGTCGTGCAATTCAACTATTTTTACCAGAATTTTTCCTAAATTTGAATGGACGATTTTGTTTCATAAAATGTGGTTAGGACATTGTTGAAAAACGCCAAACTAGTGAGTTTACCATTAAATTATATATCTTTTATACTAAACTTGCATAAAACTTTAGCTACGAGTTTCGAAAAATTACGATAGAAATTTCTAACAGTGTAAGCACCCTTTTTATGTTTTAATAAAAAATGTAGCAGTTCCATTTGTTTTCTATAACGATACATGTAAAAGGTAGACTATTGAAAATTATTGTAATTTTACTATGCTTTGATGAATTTCATTAACAAATTGTAAAGTACAATTACAGTCGAGGTATTGTGAAATGAAATCACACTATTTGTAAAGCAATTACAATACAAGTGTTGTCAATTTTCTGTGAAGCAGCGTTACCATTACTAGTGTAATTACAAGACATCATGTGCTGTTAAATTACATTAAGTTTTGGTAATAAACTTTTATTACACTATTGTGAAATTACAACAGAAATTTTTGACAGTGTACTGTTTTCAACTACCCGAGTCGAAATTTCGAAACGAATTTAATACTTTGAGCCCCTGATTTGATACTGACTTCTTGTTTCTTACTTCTTGAAGGCATCTAATGATACTTTAATGCTACATTTCTACTTTTTATACTTTAGATCCTACATAAAACAATCTTAATTCAATCCCTGTTTCTATCCAAGTCTATCCTTTAACCAAGTATTCTAATAATTTTCTATCTCTTGAAATATACTGTATATATTTTTTATCTCAATTTTCCATCCAAATTTATTATTTAATATTGCGTTTATCTTACTTACTGCTTAGACGCATTTTATTAGAAGTTGGAAGAAGTTCAGGTAAAAATAAAACTTATTAAATGCATTATTTATTTATGTTTCAAATTTTTTTCTTGGAAAATTATCACTCTTCTTTCAAATGATCCCTTCAATAATAATTTTGCTATTCTTGATAAAAAAATTATCCATTTTTACCTGAGGTCTTATTTTCGCGGAAGAACTACCTTAAGGGGGACTCCTTATCCAGAACCTTCAAAAAATCGATTTTTTTGTTTTTGTTTTAATCGATAGTACTATTATCAGAGAATATTGTCACAAAATTCTACAGTTCATTTCGGAATAGTTTTGATGGTAGAGTTCCGAGCAGTGGCTTGCGCGGAGCGAGCGACAGGTCTGAAAACTTTATAGCGCGTTTTCTCGAAACCACATTTTTCAAAATTGCGTGCGTGATTAAAAAAGAACCATTGAAGCTATTATTATAAACTTTTTTTTTTATTTGTAGGTAATTAAAATGCGCATATAGTGAACCTTTAGTTTTCATGATACAGTATTTATTTTCATTATAAATAACGCATTTTAAACCAAAAAAAACGGTGAAAAATTTGATTTTTCTAGAAAGTAACTCAAAAGATCGATAAAAAAATTTTTTTTTACAATTTTTTAGGTTCACTATAAGCGAAAGACCCTTCTGAATAAAAAAAAAACAAATATATATGTATTTCAGATGAAAACTTTGCACAATATCATGCACGCAAAATTAATGGTCCGTGTTGAGACGCTGCGCGGGATCTTCGATAAGTCCGAGATTTTTTTTGTTTTCAAATGAAAATTTTTTATAACAAGTTCAAATATGTACCTAAATATATGCGAAAAATCTTTAACCAATGTTTTTATTTTCTGCTTCAAAGAAAATTGAGAAAAAGTGCCTTTTTTGAAGGTTCTGGATAAGGAGACCCCCTTAAGAGAGTCGTCTTATGTGACAGTCGGGCTTTTTCGTTTTTTTGGCCAATTTTTTTGACGAATCATAAAAAAAGCATCTTGAAATTTCCACTACATATTTTTATATTAAGACCTGAAAATGTAAGTATCACAATGCACAAAACAATTTCGAAATTTCGACCCGAGATACATTCAGACTCAACACCTAGTTGAAAATTGCACAGTCGTCGCATAACAATTTCCTTTACACATTCAAAAAACTACCTTGAACAAAACTTTAAACCAGAGAAAAGAAAGATTGAACATTTGTGGTATTACAAAATGATGATTTGCGTTCATTTTGTGTGTGAAGATTAATCCTTGGGCATTATCCTGCTAGCTTTTATTGTGTAATTAGTAAAATTGCACAATGTGCTGCGTTAACGTATTATAATTGAATAAAGTGAATAAGTGAGTTTGGGTTTAAAGGTGTCAGAGTTAGGTGTGGGGAAAGGTGAGTATTAATGAATATATGAGGAAGAATTTGTCAAGCACGCGGCAAGAAAATGATATTAGAAGGCTAATTTACTCAAGCAATAATGTTGGAAGCATAAGCCTCAGATGTTACACCGCGAATCTTCGACCCTTATAATCAGAAAGAGGGAAAGGGAGAAAGCGCCGGTACCGTGTCGGCTTACACGGTTACAATATCAGTATCTATAGATAGACCGGTAAAGTAAAAGAGGTAGCTCTATATAGCAATTTCCCTGCACTCCTCTCTCAATTCCCAAGACTAGTTTCCATCCAACTCAGTAATTTGTAGCCGGCTGTGCAACATTCTCTTTCCCCTTTATCATTTTTTTCACTATCTGATTCGAAAAAACCCATTCGACGGAAATAAAAAAATCCGGAAAAACAGGGCTCGTGCAATTTCCACCTCTGTACGTTGAATCAAGCCTCTCGATGGTGACAATCGAAACGCATAACGACTGTCAATTTATGATGCTGGGATAGGAGAAAATAACATAACAAGCCGTGCGTGGAAAGTACGATTGTTTCTGTGGTTTCAACTAGACTCTTCTCATTCCCTTGCAATTCTGCCTTGAAATTGTACTATTTTGACCTTCGTAGTTATTATCATCTGTCTAGAGCCAGAAATTTGCAATGCACGTTTCAGCGTTCACTGTAGATACGAAGGAGGAATTCAAATTGAGACGAGTTTGCAAAAGAGCTAAACGCTATGAAGGAAATAAAATTATGGAGTCCATATATTAAATGATGAAAAAGTTTTAATACTGTCTTGACTCCCCGCGGGGCAGTATGTTTCCATCAACTTATTGCCACGCAGAACTCTGCTTTTTGCAGGACACGTGTTGCCTGCTGTATTCCAAGCTGAAACTTATTTACCCCAGAGAATGTATGCTACATTTTGTAATATGTCGGTACACTCTTGGGAATGAAATAAAGGCATCGCACCAAGTCACTTTTACGAAATTTCACTTCCGTCGCTTGCTACGCAGTTTCAAATTGGAAATGTTCCAGACAAGCTCGTTTGCAGGGTTCCCGTTTAAAAGCTTCTGAATTTATTACGAATTTTTAATGGAGTAATGGTTGTCTCTATTGCTTCTGAGGAAAGAAGAATGAAGAAGTGAACTATTTCTGAGGAAATGAGGAATTATTCTGACATAAGATAGAAATTAAAATACGACTGTTCATGGAAAAGAAAAGAGAAGGTATTAGTGGACGAGAACAATTTTTACAACATTCTATTAACTTAAGTGCAGTGTCATTCTAAACCTTTAAAAAAATTGCTCTGGAGTGACTTTTCAATTTTGGTTTCATCGCAAACCGAGGGGATGTTCACTCTTGAAGTTAGCAATTTTAACGTTTGAAATCTTTTACATGTGATGCAAAATAGTCTGAAATAAACTTAATCAACCTAAGAAAAGAGACAATTTTCCAAGAAAATAATGTGAAAAATGAAAAAATAATGCATTTAACAAATTTTATTTTTACCAGAATTTGCATCTTTCTTTCAGGAAAAAGATTCTCTACAACTTAACCGTTTCCAATTTGCTAAAATGAATTAATTATTACCAAATTCATAAATTTGTATATAAAAACTTTATTTTGGAAAATTGATTTTTAATGGTTTCAGCTATTAAAGAATTTATTTCCAAAAATTGGGAACGGTAAAGTTGTGAAGATTCTTTTTCCTGAAAATATGATTCGTGATTTATTAAAATTACATCATTTTTAAAAATTTCATATGAAACGGTAAGGAAAAAAGTTCGGTAACAATAAAAATTTGTTAAATACATTTTTTTCCCTGTATTTCAAATTTTTTTCATGGAAATTAATCTTTTATCTTTCAAATTAATCCTTTAATAATAATATTGCAGCTCTTGCATCTGATTTTGACTTATAGAAAGGTTCAACGCGTTCGTAATCGATGTCAAACGATTTCTTTCCTTAAAATAATTGTAATCTCTCGAATCGCTGTAAAGCATTTCAGCTTAAGGGGCGAGTAAGGGATAATTTGAAACAAAAAACACTTTTTTCGCTGATTTTTTACGGAAATACAGCTTAAACAAATTTATTCAAACTTTTTTAAAATTATAAAGCATCGTCTGAAGAATATTTAGTTAAATTTTCTTAATTAAAGATTGAAAAATAAGCCGATGACAGAGCATTTCCTAAAACGTCTTTTGAAAAATACGTTGTGCGGTGAACACGATAACTCGGCGTAGAATTATCTGAAATCAAAAATGTTGTAAAATTTACTTAAAATATGAGTTAATTCTCCCCCCCCCCCCCCCGGTCATTGTTAAGTTATTATTTTCGTTTTTTAACTGTTCGTGGCCTATTTAAGCAAAAAATGCGATTTTCCGCTAAATTTTCCGCCACTTTTTAAGTGAAAAACTAACTCAATTTGAAAATGGAAAAATAAAAATAACGTTGGGGGGGGGAGGGGGTATTTTATACCAAGAAAGTATGTTCCAAGTTTGAAAAGAATTGGTCGAGTGGTTTTTGCAGGATCGTGTTCACCGCACAACGTATTTTTCAAAAGACGTTTTGGAAAATGCTCTGTCACCGACTTATTTTCCAACCTTTAATTACGAAAATTTAACTAAATATTCTTCAGATGATGCTTTATAATTTAAAAAAAGTGTGAATAAATTTGTTTAAGCTGTATCTCCGTAAAAAATCAGCGAAAAAAGTGTTTTTTGTTTCAAATTATCCCCTACTCCCCCCTTAAGCTGCACGCAGAGAAAAGATCAGTAAAATTTACAGGAAGTTCGGTACTTATTTGGACAACATGACTTTTTAGTAAATTTTACAAGAAGTTGAGTTCAATCAACAGATTTTCTGTACAATTCACTTAGCGTAGAGTGCAATCAACTTTACTCGGATTTTTTCGAATTCAGTAGATTTTACTGGACGCTGAGTGAAACGTACAGAAAATCTGTTAATTGAACTCAACTTCTGGTTAAATTTACTGAAAAGTCATGTTGTCCAAATAAGTACCGAACTTCCTGTAAATTTTACTGATCTTTTCTCTGCGTGTGAAATGCTTTACAGCGATTCGAGAGATTAGAATTATTTTAAGGAAAGGAATCGTTTGACATCGATTACGAACGCGTTGAATCTTTCTATAACTTAAAAGCAGATGCAAGAGTAAACAGCCTCTCGTCGAAAACGTTATAAAATATTGTACAACTCAAGTAACGCACTTATTAGTCTATTCAATTTTTTCATATGTATTTTTTCATGGTTGAGCTTATATATTTTTCCTAATTGCCTCCAATTTTTCTGATAGTGGAATGTCGTTTTATTGGAAAAATATTTGCGAGGAATTTGATATGCATGAGCTGATTTAATAAACCGGAAATTTGTCATTCGTTGGAATGATTTTTTATGCAAAACGAAAAATATGATTTATACCCTTTGAATATGAATTAGTAGATAGCTGTACTAGTTGAGATGGTAGAAAATTGTTCAACCATTCCTTTAGTATTCATTTTTACCAATAACTTGCTGCTTTCTACTGATTAATATTGAAATTCTACTAATTCAGTTAGTAGTAGTTTAATTTCTACTAGTCTATATGCTTTTCAAATAGTAACCAAGTTAATTGATAGAAAATCAATTACTTCGAACTGAATTGTTTCAATTTTACTATGAGTTAGTAGAAAACTACTGGTTATTGTTACAACCACTTATTAATCCAATCATTAATCAATTTTACACTTTTCCAGTCAATAGCTTCCTACTTAATTAAATTAAGAGAGTTTAAAAATAATAAATCAAACTCTTGAGAAAATAATTTTTCCAAAATAATTACGGAAAGTATAGATTTTAATTCTACATATATCACAAATATATTTATAAGCAAGAAATATTTTTATCACAAAATATAACTATTAATATTTCAAATAATTATATTTAAGAATCGAGAAAAAATATAAAAAGAGGAATTAATGGAACATATTTGTGAGTTTGATTTATTAAAATTTCTCAACATTTTATCTCAATTACAATATGATTAAAATAAAAACGATTATTAAGAAATTCAAGATAAAAATACAAATTTAGTATAATTATTTTCATTTATTTACTAATCTATAAATTACCTAACTTAGTTCTCGAAATTCAAATGTTCCATTAATTCCTCTTTTTCGCAAATATTAATATCAAAGTATACATTAAGATGTAAAAATACGGATAAATTGACTTATTTCAAAAATTTATATCGCTTGTAAAAATGTTAATATTACTTGATAAGTATATAGTTTTTTTATGGTAAGAAAATTTCAAAGAATGTAATAAACTGCTAACTTTTCATAAAAAATCCCGGTCTCTAAATAAAAATAATTCTTAGTAAATTTCTAATTTTACCTAGTGCGAATAGTAATTGTTGCATAGCTCGTTCTATTAAATTTAAGGACAACGAGGGATGGTTGTTACGCGGAAAAAAAATCTGTGAGAGGGTGAGGTAAGGTTAGGGTGGCTCGAAGATTTATAAAGGAAAAACTCGTAAATTATAAATACAGAGGACGTATATGTACGGTGTGAATCCACGTATAGTCCTCCTGTGCTGACATTTACTATCTATCTCCAGAGCTGACCATAAAACACAAAAACTCGTTCGCAGACTCACTAGAACGGAAATTAGGACGTAACTTCCTTCATATAACAAAATCCCTTGAAAAATCTCGCTAATATTGTCAGGAAAATTATATTTTAATACATATATTTTTTTATGTGTCTTAAAATAATTATAATATTCATATACTTAAGATTTTATTATTTTATTATAACCAATAACATTTATTAATTTCCCCCAGTATCGAAATTATTAAAAATAGTACTACAGTTCTGCATTAGTAAGTTTGATAATTATAACGAGTAATTACTTGACATTACGAAATTGTGTTTACGATAATACATATATGGCTGTATTTCGAAAACTGGCAAAAATATTTTAAGCCTGGTTAACCAGACGTTTTTTAACCAATCCAAATGTTGTTAAGTCAACCAAAATTCATTGCCTGGTGACATTACATTTTTTCTGCTTATTGGGGAAACAGTTAAAAAAACTCAAACGTACAATTTTTTTATTGAAATTCCAGTAATCAATTTCGATTTCCTTATCTTCATTTTTTTCCGTGTAGTTTTCAGTGAAAAAATTAAGAACTTTTTTGTAAATAAAAAAATGGAAGAAAACTTTCCGTTTTTTTACTAGCCGAAAGGTTTTTTAATTTCTGAACTTTAAAAGTTTAGGAACATATTTCCAGTTGTTTCCCATCGACATATGTAACTCATGTAATGTATGTAACGCATGTAACATTAACGTATGTAAACATTATTCAGATAACATCATTGTTTTATTACGCAACCGAAGTTCAAATTATTAGAAAGTAATGTTTTTTATATTAATGAATTATTATTAATTTTGATAAACTATATTACATCCAAAAGGCGAAGAAATTTTATTTGTACCTAATTTTTGTTCTTCAAACCGTAACCATAGATTGATTCGTTTTAAAAAATTTTTCGTTCCAGAATATTTTATTTTTTTATTATTATTTTTATTATTATTATTATCATCATTATTATCACCATTAATAATTACACTCGAGATTCCCTGTAACGAGGCCTCCCTTTTACGAGCGCGTCACGGTTCCCCACAACGAGCAGACGATCGACCCTTCTTCCCCCACTACTACGGAATGAAGCGCGCTCGAATTTGAAACAGTAATCAATGACTTTGATGGCTTTTATCACAAATTCATGAGAAAATAATTGGTCAATTATTGAAAAATTACTTAATTGTGTAATTTTACAGTATTTGAAATGAAAAATTTAATATTTAATTTTTCCAATCTGGAGTTTTCAATATTTTGGAGTAAAGTCGGTTATCGAACATTAAAATTGCATAAGTTTTTTTGAAAATTTTGATATTTCACACATTGCTGTAGATAAGTAAAATTCTCCCTTTTCAAACAATATGTATGAAAATTTTATATAATTACCATTAATCAGTATGTATAATTTTACGCAGTTTATTATTGTGATCAATACTTCATGTGTAATACTATGTTTCGAAACGCATTTTTTATAAATCAAAACCAACCAAATTTCGCCAACAAGTTAAAAGTTACTAAACAATTTTTAAAAAACATTCCTGACATTTTTTTTACTAATGCTGACAAAGGTAACCTTACTGTTTGTCTCAAAAAATCGACTTATAATACAAAAATGACTGACCTTCTCTCAAATACTTCCACCTACATCCCAATAACAAGAAATCCTTTGAAAAAATTACAAAGCAGTACTTCTAACATTTTGAAGAGACTCAATGATAATGAATTTTTGAAATATAAATTCCACAATAATCAACTTACTCTAACCAACACTGTATTAACTAAATGCTATGGATAACCTAAAATCCACAAACAAGATACACCTCTTCGTCCCATAATTTCTTTGATCAATAGTCCCACGCATTTTTTAGCAAAAATACTATATGATGAATTAAAAGACAGTATCAAAGTCCCAAAATCACATTTAAATGACAGTTTAGATCTTAAAAGAAAATTGGAAAATCTCGTTGTAGATGATAATCATGTTCTGCTTTCACTAGATGTCAGTTTATTATTCACAAATGTACCCTGTGATTTGGTCCTAAAGAGTTTAGACCGAAGATGTCAGCTTATTCATAATAACTGTAGAATTCCATTTGATGAAATTATAAATTGTACTAAATTTCTTTTCGAAAACACATATTTTACCTTTAATAATAATATTTATTTGCAAATTTTTGGCACTCCAATGGGTTCACCAATTTCACCTCTATTCGCAGAAATTGTCATGGATGATTTGGAAAATGATTGCCTACGAATTTTAAAAGACAAACATAATTGCTCTCCTTTATTTTATTACAGATTTGTAGATGACACTATTCTGTGTGTACAAAAGAAATTTATTGACTTGGTTTTAAACATTTTTAATTCACAAGATAAGAACTTACAATTCATCTTTGAGGTTCAACAAAATAATCAAATTAACTTTCTGGACTTGTCATTAATTATAAAATAAAATAAAATAATTTCTAATTGGTTTCAAAAACCTACCTCATCAAATAGAACAATTAATTACATGAATTTGATTGGGAAAATACCAAGATTGTTGATTATGTTTCTGACTATCGGAAAAGATTAACATCAGAGATGATCCATATAAAATTTAATAAATTTAGTATAACTAAAAAAAAAAGACATATTTACTTTGAACAGAATTTATTTTTCATTACTTAATAGATTAAATTCATGATAGATTTCCAGCTGATGTCTGTTTACATTTCAAATTCTATGTTTACAATAACTGTTGTCAATATTTAAAGTTAACTGTTTGAATCTAATAATTTAGTAGACAAAGTGTCGTCGAATCCATGACATCACGTCATTTTATTAGTAAAATCATGACTTTTATTATAATTTTATATTCTCGACAATACTCATCATGAGTTAACCTTCTTTTATAAAGGCAAAATTTAATAATTTTTAAAGAATTTGAAAATCTTTTCTGTGGAAAAAATGACGCTTTCGACTGCGCTGGGATTCGAGCCCAGGTCTTTCGAGGCCCGAATCCCAGCGCAGTCGAAAGCGTCATTTTTTCCACAGAAAAGATTTTCAAATTCTTTAAATATTGAATTTATTTGCATTATTTGCGATATAAGAGTTTGAAATTGTCTACGAGGACACCTGTCGACAACGTATCCTATCTGATACGCGACTAGTGATCCTCCGATAATGTAGGCAGACAAAAATTTCAAACTCAACTAATTAATTTAATAATTTTGTGTATGTTTTTCATATTAAGTTAATTTAATTTTTATTTTTCTTGTGTGTGACAATTTTACTATTTGGTGTTTTGTTTTAATTTAATAAAGCCTGATGAGGTTGGCAAACCCATAGCCAACGAAACGTCGCAACAATTTTGATATTATGAAGAGTTTTCTTCTTTATATTTGACCCTCATTGATCGCAAACCAGCATCTTTTTTAACATTTATATTACTGTTCATTACAATTACCATCAAGACTTTTCTTTTTTTCTGGAAATATTCAAAAATACACCTGATAAGCATAGATATTTTTATTATAATATTATTATATTTTTAGTATTTTGAGTACATACCGTCAAATAAGTCAATTCCATGTTGAATACTTACAAAAATCTTTTTTATACGCTTTTTTACTATGTACATACAATTATTCACATGCAGTCACTGACAGACTGACTGCACGCATCATATAATGCGCATAACAGCGCATAGCAACAAGTAGGATATGGAGGGGATCCCTCTCGCGCTCAATGCAGAGGTCTCCGATGCTCGACCTTCTCGTTATAGGGAATCTCAAGTGTACATCTGTTCTATGCAATTGTTGATGTTATATTATGATTATTCAATATTTAATATCAATTCAGAACAATAAACATGTATGGTTGTTAATTGATTAATTGCAACAAATATTATCTTTTATTATTATTTAATAATATTATTTTTGGTATTAAAAATGATTAACAAACTGCAACAAATATTACATAACACTGGTATCTATTTCTAACCTATTATTTTATTCTTTGGAAGATATACATGCAAAAAAACATATCAAAAAGTGTTATTCTAAAGGGCTGTTTAGATCTCTGGAAGATAAAATAATGTATGTTACACATTATATTTCTGCGTTACCATTCGCAATGTACTATTTACCATTTTGTTTTTCTTTTCAATGGATGTATGATAAAATTTGCAGAGATGAAATGTAGTGTTTATTATTTTGTTTTCGAAAAATCCAGTCGGTTATTTAGAATGGTACTGTATGTTATTCTTACACGGAAAAAACAGTATAGCTGTTCGACCTATACCGGTATATAGTGTCTCGACCCATGCGGTATAGGTGAGACAACTATACTGGTTTGCCGCGCGACCTATACATTGCTTCACATGCACGCGACTCTAACCTCGAAATGAGAAAGAAGTGTCATTTTTTCGAAGCGTTTATCGATTTGTTTGGAGCATTTTTTCTTTCTTTGAAAGATCATTTTTGCGTATCGCGTATTGTTTCATCACACGCGAAAATTCACAAGAGCGATAACGATGGCATAATATTTTGTTTACGATCGCTATACATGGTATTGTCATATCAACGAACTTGTATAGCTGTCTCACCTATACTCGTATAGTTCTGAGAACCATACCGTAGTATTGGTCTGATAGCAATATTTTCTGGTTCTGAGGACCAAAATATAGTTCTTTTAGCTATACTGTTTTTTCAGTGTAGTTACGAAACTGTTTAAATAGGCGTGACGAACTTATGGCATGAATAGTTTTAGAAGTCAATTCTTAACGCTAATGAACATAAACTGTTCCAGAACATCAACTTAAAAAGTGTCCTTCAAAACCGCCTGTCATGTCCAGAATTGTCCAGATAACATTTTCAATATGCGTTGTATTTTTTTACAATGGAATGGATTTTTATACTCTAGTATCTAGAAAACAGAAATGCAAGCTGATATTTGAACACAGAACTAACTGAAGGCTTTTGGGATTGAAATAACGATTGCAATCTACTGTTAAGAACTTTTATGATACGTAGGAGGTGCTATCAAACAAAATGTGCAATCCAGTATGGACGTCATTTTGCTTTAGTAGATAAGTCATTTTATGTTTTTCATTACATGAGATTGCTATAGTTTCGTACATCAGATAATATACATTTTGTTGTCTGCATCATCTCTTCTTTATTTAAAAGATAATCTGTACTCAGATCCATTTCCCGGACGCTTCGGTATACGACGCAATAAACAGTCTCTCTTTGCAGATGCAGATGCAAATGCAGATGCCTTCTCTGCTCTATCGATTCTTCAAAGAGTTATTAACGTACACAACCATAACATCACACCTCTTGAGCATCTTGTTTATAGTCACTCAGTATTAATTGCAGAAAATGAGTTACTCCTTTCATTCCCCAAAAAGTACATATTCCACATTTGCTGGAAGGAATATTATATTGTTAGAAACAAGTTAAATAATATTAATATTTAAATGCAAATATATTTAAAACATGATTCATGACATAGATAGTCAATTTGGGTGAGAAATGGCTATGGATATAGACAGTAAATTGAAGGAAGAAAGTTGTATGCAAATTACGAAAATGGGATTGAAATGAATGGAAGGAAAAGGGAGCGTATGTTTAGAGAATGATAAATGATGATAAGATGAGATATGGACGTAAGGGGAAATTATGGGAATTTTGTTATTTGATTGCTAGCTCACTGACCAACAAAGAGATGACACTGTGTGACAAACTTTTATTACACCTACAATATCCCAATCTTATTTCATTATAAGGGTCGATGCCAAAAAGTTGTACAATTTTTGTCCAGTTGTTTTACGCATTTCCATTATTAAATATATTTTTTCTAATAATACTAAATAAATTACATCAAACTAGTTTTCAATAAAGTTTCAAAATTTCAGGTGCTTTTGTTGAAAAATAGGAAATTAAAATATGGCCAAAATTCATACTTGGTAACATGTCCCTAACTACGAAATGAAAACCTCAAAGTGAGAAACAATAGTTAAATAATTATAAAAATGATGATCAAAGATTAATATTCCAAATTTCACAGAAGTTTAATGTGCTTCAAAGTGTGTCCCTAAAATTTAATTTTCATTGAGTAACTAAAATTTTAGGTTAGAACTTGAAGACGATCGGTTCAAAAATTTTAGAAAAATTATTTTTTTCCTACTTAACTGTCCATAAAAGCACAGAAGTATCAATTTTTTCTAAATTATCAAGTTTTTGCAAAACGTCCACCGTATGATTTTTTTAAAATATCTGCTCGATAACCCATTTCCGAACAATGTTAACAAAGGAAGAAAATATGATTGATAATCTGGAGGTATAGTCAAATAGAGCATGAAAAGATAAATTTTTGTTGTAGTTTAAAAATGGTGTATCGCCAATTTACATAGTTTTAAACCAATTTTAAAACTTGTTTTTGTGTCTATCAAATGGATTTTTATATAAGTTATGTTTTAGATTACAAATAATAGAATAAAAACGCCTAAGCTAATTTTGAAATTATTATTATCTCCAAAATTGATAGTCCATATTTTACAACTTTTTGAAGCGACCCATAATCAATTTGTACAATAAATAGAATTATATCTTTTTACCTTCATAAAAATATATAAAAATCATTTATTCATTCATTTACTCATTTATAGTGCCTTTTTTATAAACGTTGAATACAACTTTAATCCGCTTTATATTCAGAATGGACTAATCACGTTAGTCAGTTTGGCGTTTAAAAGAAGATTATATTTCATTATATAGTGCTAAAATAACAAACAAAGCATACATTCAATACATTTATTAAAAAATAAATTGAGACATTGTGTCAAAATGAAGTAGTAAGTAAAATAAAGGTATATACATGTGTTTAAGTACAGTATATCAACGCGTGGGAAAATA
Source organism: Diplolepis rosae (assembly GCA_030998225.1). NCBI lineage: Eukaryota > Metazoa > Arthropoda > Insecta > Hymenoptera > Diplolepididae > Diplolepis > Diplolepis rosae. The sequence continues at coordinate 144,183 of JAPYXD010000754.1, read as the reverse complement.
AGTTCTGGTTTCGTTCGTAGAAAAGAAAGTCGTAACATCAGGGAATAAAATAGAAGTTTCCGTATAAAGGGGAGACTTCCCTACAGTGGAAACTTTCAGACAGTAGATGATTGTAAATAAATTTAATGCAAACCGCTAAAGCAAACCTGATGTGCAGTTTATGTTTATATACACTGTTAAAAATATTATTAAATTTCATGTACATTTGTATATGAAATTCAATATCTCTCTATAATAAAGCATATTATTTTCTTTCATATAGATGCAATTTAAAAAATATTGCTTTGCTCAACCTATAAGCATTTAAAAACATCATGAATTTTTATGTTTAGAGAAATTTTTCACTCAGGGTCATTCCTGTATGTCACATTTTTGCCATAATTAACAAAAAAGTTAAGTAATATTGATAATAAAATTGATTTGGAATATTATGAAGCAATTCTAATGATTTACGAGTCATTAAAGAATCTAGCAAATATTTTATTTTGATGCATATTTAAATTTATAATTGCGTATATTAAATTTCATATGCTGCATATGCAAATGACTTCATGTACTTTTATCGTAAATTTGATGCAAACATTTTTACGAATGTGATTTCCCAATAATGCATATAATTAATTTCGTGAGAAAAATAAATTGCTGGATTTGCGATGTACATTTATAGATATTAAGCTCATACAATCTAGATAATGAATTTAGATATCCAAGATATTGAAAGTTAACATCCAGATTACATGCCTAAATTTTTAAATATTCAAAAATAAAATATTAAGATTCCTGATCCGCAGTGACACTTCCAGCATAATAAATGATACGATCCATTTTTTTTCAGTGTACAAGCATTTTTATAGGTATTTTCGAATTACATTCTATATGTAAATATTACAGAAACGCTCTTCTGTTCATAATAAAATGTAACGTAAAATGTTAGTATAATTACATTTTCTACTTTTGAAAGAATATTTTACGATATTATATGTATATATATATATTAGATACATGATGTATTTACTTGAGTCATAAAAACTGTTTCTTTTATGATTTTTCTAAATCATTTTATAATGAACATTTTTTTGAATTTTCAATGCCTACTGTATATAAAATACTTATTTACTGTTAAGGCAGTTTTCATCCACGAAAATTAGACCTCAGGCAAAATTAGATAATTTTGCTTTCAAGAATAGCAATATTATTATTGAAGGGCTATTTTGAAAGAGAAAAGATTATTTTACATGAAAAAAATTTGGAACACAGAAAAATAATTTTATTAATAAATTTTATTTTTGACCCAACTTTATTTTCTTATCGCTTCTTACCAAATTTTAAAAAATTATGCGATTCTAATAAATCATGAATGATTTTTTCAGAGAAAAGATTTCCCACAACTTTACCATTTCTGATTTTTAAAAATAAATCCTTTAACGGCTGAAACCATTAAAAACATTTTCCACAACGAAATTTTTATAAACAAATTGCCGAATCTGATGATAATTTATTCATTTTCGAAAATTGGAAACGGTTAAGTTGTAGGGAATCTTTTTCTTGAAAAATTGATTTGTAATTTATTAAAATCGCATAGTTTTTTAAAATTTGGTAAGAAGCGATAAGAAGAAAAGTCGGGGCAAAAATAAAATTTATGAATAAAATTATTTTTCTGTATTTCCAATTTTTTTCATGAAAATTAATCTTTTCTCTTTCAAAATAGCCCTTTAATAATAATATGGCTATTCTTGAAAGCAAAATTATCTATTTTTACCTGAGTTCTAATTTTCGTTGATCAACTACCTTATACCGAAAAATGTTTTTTCCGAGAGCCAACTATCACCCATAGTTAAGTCTAACCTAGTTGAAATAACACGGATTCCTGTTTAAGAGAATCACGTACATACAGTTAAACATACCAGTATAAACCTTGTTACAGAGAAATAAATAATTCTAGTTCTATTAACAATTAAATTCAATTAATATTGCTATGCTGTTATTACAAAACTCCGCTGTAAAAAGAATATCTTCTGTATTTATTACTTTTTCAGTGTGTAAACAAAAATTTATATTTTTGTCAATAATTCTTTAAGACCCACTTTTATCAATATAAATTTTGCTCCAGTAGATCATAAACGCAAAGTTGTTTTTTGGTCCATCAAATCAACTTGGTTTCTTTGTTTTTCTTACTAAACTTGAACTTTGTCATTTCAACTAGGATTGCAAAGTTGGCGCCTGTCCTAACCAGGAAAAATAGTTGATTCCTTGTACACGGGTACAAGGAATTTTTTTCGGTGTAAGAACCGTAAAATAGATTTATTTCTCTTTCTCTTATAAGGACAAATGCGTATATCTTCTTGAAATATCATGTCTGATTTTCGAGACAACAAACTTTTTGGTGGTCTTACACTCCTAGAAATATCCATGTTCAACGGGCTGTGTCTAATCGAATCCTAAAGTGAATATGCCAATCGGCTGTCAAGGCTTGCAGCAACTACTGGCATTGCGGTAAACGTTCTGGTATCGATCACACTTCCAGAAAACTATCCTTAGTGCCAATAAATTTGTTATCTTAACAAGAAGTCTAACCCGACTATCTACAGTGCTTTCAACTGAATTTTTTATAATTTCATGATCGACTTTTTATTTTAGTGTTGGTTCAAGTCTTTTCAAGATTTCACTTTGTCTATGCGAGTTCCATTTTCTTTTAATAACAAAATTTAGCATAAAAAAAACCAGAAAATTGGCAGTTTTAATTCCACCCATATGGAATTTGAATTTCGGAGTTTCATTCGATATCACATCGCTTTTGCAAATTAGCTTTAATTCGTCATTAAGATTGACGTGATCAAATATTTTCATGGAACTATTTTGAACACTTTACATCGCATGTCAGAAATTAGTACTTCATTTGCAACTGGGTCATTGCACGTCAAATCGATGAAACGTTTCGCTATTGCACTATTCCTTTCTTCGGTGTTACTGTGACACGATGTGATAAATGATCGGTGAGAATAAATGAATATTTCAATCCTAAGTGGGAAGAAACTCATTTAACTCCCACACCTCCTTTACAGAAAAAGATTTCTATCTACTTCCCATGGTATTTTTCATTACAAATAACTAAATATTTTATTGTTCTAATTTGTTTTTATGAATTATCTTCGTCAAAATACAATAAAATAAATATGCTAACAGGAAATTTTATATCAAAATGAATTTTTTGAAAAATATAGGATCTTGCTGGATATAAATAATACGAATATTGAAATAAGATGTCTTGCCATGGCATAATCTTTCTACTAGAGTATAAGTAGGTGAATTCGTCACGGTAAGACTCTGCCGTATTATGACATGCCATTTCTACTTCAACTAACCTAATACGGATATGATATCAAAATAAACTAAAAAGAAATTTAGCTTCTGACTGGATATAGATTATTCGAATAATAAAATAAAACGTCATACCAGGACATATTTTTCTACTGATACTCAATAAGTAGGTAAATTTTTCATAGCATGTATATGTCTTACTATAGCATACTATTTCTACTTAACGAACTTGTTGCGAGTTATGATTAAATGCCTTACCAGGACACACTCATTCTACTCATGGTTGAGTAGGGAAATAAATCACGGTCAGACTCATTCAATTTCAACTTGACATAAGTCTATGGAGATTTTATATTGGAATAAACGTCAGGAATGAATTTTCTATTTTCATAATGGAACAGTTAGATTATTTATGCTTCGGAGTTTCAACGAAACTTACGATCACAATTTTTTTAACTCGGACAATTGTCTAAAACAGTTTCTAAATTAATCGCCTTTTCTGAAACGCCTTAAAAAGGTTTCCTCGTTTCGGGTTTGATTTTTTGAAAGTGCAGACTTCAGATTAAATTCTTAGAAAAAGTTGCAACATTCAGGTCCAGATAAGTTTCTATCGTGAATGGTTATCCCAATGGGAGTGTTACGATTGATGGCTCATGAAGAATGGAAACGGTCAGCTCGTTCAGGTCTTAATCCACGAATTCTCATGGATTTTAAAAATCAGCACTCATTCTATCTGGGGATTTTATTTTTAGAAATTACTGTCTTTCGAGCAGATTTTTTTGCAGGAAAATAAATAATTAATTATATTGCAGTGAACTGTCAATACTAGAAACGTCAATTTCCTTTGGCACACCAACTTTTAATAGAATGGGAAAAAATTGTCATATTAAAAATGATTTATGGTTTTTCTTATTGCAAACAATTTTTAGAAGTTTACTTTATGGTAAACTTCATTAGATTGAAAATTTATGCTTAGCATACACGTATTCTTATTTGTGATTCTAAATGACGTTTTAAAGGCATCGTTAACTTAGCGTTAACTTTTAAACGTTTTTAAGACATTGTATAAACGTCTTCTCAAATGACTTTTTAACGTTCTGAATAAGAAAGCGTCTCTGTTCACTGATCTTTTCTGTGTTAACAACTTTATATTAAGTATCTGTTTCCTCTTCTTTTAGTTTCTGTTCAAGACATTTAGCTGCTTCTATTTTCCAGTTTCTTAGACACACTTTCTGTTTCTATTACTTTATAAAGTTTGACAATGACCGATGTCTGAAAAATATTTTATTATATCCACTGGAACTCATCCAAACTGTTTTTTGAACTATGATTTGATTATACTGACAATGAAAAATAGAATTTTCTAATCAGCGACCTGGAAATTCTCGAACAGCAATTTTTAATCAAATCCAACCGTCGTTTGCAATTTTATCATCGAGTCAAATTCTTCTCTGTAATAGCACTAAAATCATAATGACAAATTTTGAATTATTCTCATGTTATTAAAAGATTAAAACTTTATAATAAAGTGTATGGTTTGTTGCTATAGAAAGTTGTAAAATTAGGATTATTGATTTAAAAATGTTCCAGAAGCATGCAGCTGAAGTTAATTTTATTATCTTTTGTATTCTAAAATAGAATGTAGATACCAATTAAAAAGATAAATAATGAATTTTTTAGTGAGGATGAATAATCTACACGCTATGAAAATTACCGAGCAGACAATCATTAAGCACAAGAAAACAGATTTCAAAAATATTTTAACAACCTGTATCGATGAAAAATTTATAAAATACTGTAAATATACTGTAGAACACTTAATCAGTTACCACATTTATGCTTTTTTGAACATTTATATAAAAACAGAATCAAGAGTTTATTAATTTTACAAACTTTAGAGTTTTTTAAAATTTATTTTTCAACCTATCAATATTTTGAAACTTTACTGAAAACTACTTTAACGTAAGTGCTTTACCCTAGTATTAAAAAATATATATATAATGAATAATGAAAATATGCAAAACTACTGGGACTTTAATTTCACAACTTTTTGGCAACAACTCATACGTTCTATTAGTATGTAAATGGTTAAAATTAAAATTGCATCAAAAAGTTTTATTGTGTGATCTAATTATTTTCAACTTTGTTTAAAAGTTATAAGGATTTTAGTAGATCCACTTACAATTATAAAATAATTAGTTTTATAAAAGAGTTCGGTCAATCAGAAAATATTGACGATAAACAGATCAACTCTCTAAATCTGAATCAGCCAAATTTTCACAGATTGAATCAGTGATTTGCCTTTTCACTGATTCACCAGTGAAAAAATATATTTCAACTGCTAAATCAGTTGATTATCACTGATTGAATCAGTGGAAAAAATATTTTTACTGTTAAATCAGTTAATTTTCACTGAAGTAATCAGTGAAATTTGACTGATTTACAGTAACCTCTTTTTAGCTATTTGAATCAGTCAAATTTAACTGATAATAAGTAGATTTTTACTGATTCATATCTAGAGAGAAAGTCGTTTATTTTTTTCGACAAAAGGTTTTTTCAAAGCATTTATTTATTTTGAACAATGTTAATAAGTTCAACTAAATCTTATGTCAAATCAACTAAATTTCCCAAGTGTGAATTGCCAAAGGTGATAATACGGCTCAATATTGGCCCAATCTCGGCAGCCAATAGTCGGCTATTGTTATTGGGTCAGTTTCGCCGTTTGCACCAGTCCAGTGCTGAGCCGACGATGGCGGCCTTGGTCGACTGTTTAAAACCGACCTTCAGCGGAAACTTAGCCCAGTATCGGCCCTACACCAAGCCAATTATCACTTTTACTATGGCATCCAGTTCACAAAGTAGAAGAGCCAGAGTCCGACCCACGGACGCACATTACTGGGCCATGTGTCACTTTTAGGACGGCAAATCATTCTGGTATTGAAAAAACCAGAGTTCGGCACAGCATTGGCCCGTTGCTGTGCCAAAAACAAGTGTTGGGCCGTATCTAACTTCGCACTTGGGTTCATTAAAAAAAACCATAATATTCATTAAATTCGAACAAATTTGGGAAAACATAAAATTTAGTTGAATCAAACACATGCGATAACCACTCTCTAAATCTGAATCAGTCAAAATCTACTGATTATCAGTGAACTTTGACTGATTCAAATAGCTAAAATGAGGTTACTGCGAATCAGTCAAATTTCACTGATTACTTCAGTGAAAAGTAACTGATTTAACAGTAGAACATATTGTTTTCACTAATTAAACAGTGAAAATTAACTGATTTAACAGTGAAAAATATTGTTTTCTCTGATGATTCAGTGAAAAGGCAAATCACTGATTCAATCAGTGAAAATTTGACTGATTCAGATTTAGAGAGCAAATAACTCACTTCCCATGAAATTATAAACGACCGCTTTATAATTAAAATCATAATTTTAACAAATATTCCGGAGAAGGCATTAATGCGTTACATTTTTCTTACCATTTTCTTACTACATAGCCTTAAACAAGAAACATATTAAATCAGCGTAAAATTAGTTTCCTAGCGCCTTAACTCTATGATTCTTTTATGTGTGTTTTCTGTCATTTCGCGAGGAAAGCAGCTGATGGAATGGCGAGATCAATACGGATACTAAAAGGTTGGGCTGAAAGTAAGCCGAGAAGCTCTAAAATAGTTTTATGAAGAGTCCTTTATTTAGTGCTGTTCTTAAATCCCGCCTCGAAGATAGGCATCATCAACCACCTTTGTAATTCGCAACTCCTAAGTAAGCAATTATTGAGTGCCAATTTCGCAAATTAACCTATTTTTATATACCACAGATGTAATAAAAAACACTTTACTAAAACATAAGAAATACTACTCTCTAAATCTGAATCAGTCAAAATCTACTGATTATCAGTGAAATTTGACTGATTCAAATAGCTAAAAAGAGTTTACTGTAAATTAGTCAAATTTCACTGATTACTTTAGTGAAAATCAACTGATTTAACAGTGAAAAATATTTTTTCCACTGATTCAATCAGTTAAAATTAACTGATTTGACAGTGGAAAGTATTTTTATCACTGGTGAATCAGTGAAAATGCAAATTACTGGTTCAGTCAATGAAAATTTGACTATTTCAGATTTTGGGAGTAATGTTACATTTTTGGAATGATAGAAAAGTAAGCTTTGTAATACCTATTTGCCTTTCATCGTGTTCAACTCAACCGGTTTTTGTCAATTATAGTTGGAATCGTTTTTGTAATGCAACCACTTCAGGCTATATAACAGTCGATTAAAAAACAGGATTATTCAAACCATTTAGTATCCTCGATCACAGAAGTAATTCGGATAGGGGTTGCAGATTGCTTTCATTCGCACTAATCGTGGCAACCGCTTTAATTAATTGCAATGTAATTATGATATTCGTAGAACAATTACTCTAAGAGTAATGTAATTGTCTCGTGGAAATTTTCTGATACCTCTGTGTGTGCACATCAGAGTTACTGGTGCTAACTTATAATTAAAATATATTGCCTGTCATCAACTTTTTTGCAGTCGCATATTCTTTTCTTTGAGTATTACCAATTATTCCTATTTCGCTTTGTTAATTAAAATCGACCATGTTGAGGCTAGGATACAATTTAATTTAATTTTAATTTAAACTCACCATAAGAACAAGCAACATAAAAATCTGAAAATTGTTCATAAAATTACTTCATACATTGTTATATCTGATATAAGTATCTATTTGAATTTCAGTCATTACTATTCTTAAGCCATACGGAGTAAAGTGGGTATTGAAAAGTAGATATTCAAATAGAAGATATTCATCCATTATATCTAGATACTGAGACGCAGTATTGAAAAAAAAATTTCAATATATATAAGATTTTTCCGAGAAGTAATATTTGATATTCAAATTTAATATTTTGGATATTGAAGCATAAAGTGCGCGCACATATATATAAAGGTCATGTGGTCATTTTTTCGCGTTCATCGAAATCTAAGTAAGTCTAAAATTGACATGCTCGCAGTACGCCGGAAAGATTTATTTAAAAATCTTATTTAAAGTTTCCTTAAATTCTAATAAGATATCAATGAAAAAATATTTTTCACTGTTAAATCAGTTAATTTCCACTGATTCATCAGTGAAAAAAATATTTTTCACTGTCAAATCAGTCAATTTTCACTGAAATAATCAGTGAAATTTGACTGATTTACAGTAACCTCTTTTTAGCTATTTGAATCAGTCAAATTTCACTGATAATCAGTAGATTTTGACTGATTCAAATTTAGAGAGTAGTGTTATTCAATTACCGTCCAGTACTCATGTATAAACACCATAATAGTAAAAAATACATAATAAAGGAAAGCAATGTATTGTATAAATCTAATAAATACTTATGTGCATCGTAAAATATAATTTGACTTTTTCTTATAAAAACTGAATATGTTTTTATTTTACAACCTTTAAAATTGGCCACAACTGAAAGGTGGAGATTCTAAAATGTATAAGAGCCATTTTCCAAATTTTTAAAGCCGAAGAAAAAAAATTCGCGTTTTGACAATTTTCAATACTTTTTTTTGTAAAATATTATTAGTAGACTATGATTAAATATATGATGTATTGAAAGGTCAAACATTTCCGATGAAAATTAAGGAAGATAGAGCCTATTTAAATTTGTCCACGTATAAGTCGAGGGGGTCCGGAAATTCAAAAGTGTATATGAACCAATAATAATCATGATACATGGTCGCTCTCGGAGCATATGGAACTATAAAATTCATGTACTAAAATGCACGGAAATTGAGACAATAACAATGATGCTAGCAAATTTTTTTTAAAAATTATTGACAGCATGATGTATTATGGAAAAGGATATTTAATAAAATCCATGTTAATTTAAATTTATGCGATCGATATGGTTATGAAAACGCAAATTTGAAATTGAATTACTTATTATTCTTTGAATTGTTACTATCATTCTTCATAATTAATCATTCAATATGTAATATCCTTATTCGAATAAATCAATAATTATAACAATGTCCCATGGAATGAAAAACAATAACTTTACTGTCACTAATAATAATATGAATCAAAAAGTACTAAGTACATAAAAATGTTTTACTGCTTATGGAGTAATAAAATAAAATTTCAATTTCATATTTTAGTACATTGATGAAGAATAAATAAACACTGTGATAAAAAACATGTAATAACAAAATTTTATAAACCCTAGAACCTCGAAAGTTTGTGTTGAAATATAGGACTTCCATAAGGCCCCATGGCTCTTATATATTTTTGAATTTCCAATAGGCCTTCAAGCACATTCTCATCGCGCGCAGCTCGCTTCGCTCGTAATCAAAACATAAAATATACATTCTGTCGTGAAATTTCTTTATAAGAATGTGTAGACCTCATTTAGGCAAATCATTTTCCATCTAAACGTTTTTTATGTATCTCATATATTCTGTCTAAAAAATGGAATTCTTGAATTTTAATCGTATTTTTTGGAATTAAAACGAAAAATATATGTTTTTTCAGAAACTGTGTGAGACAAAATTTGTAGATCTTTTTGAAACGAACAACTTTGTATTCTTACGTTTTTTTCGTATTTCACATATTATTGTTAAAAAATTGAATTTTGGATTTTCAATAGTTTTTTTTAAATTAAAAAGAAAAATATGCATCTTATGAAAAAATGTTACAATTCAAATTTGTAGGTCTTTATGTAGAAAATAATATTGTATCATAAAGTTTTTTCTTATCTCGTATAATTTAACTGGAAAATGGAATTTTGATATTAACTTTTTTCAAGCAGAATATCTAGATATTTGTCACATAGCTGAAAGTTACTAATATTGTGTCTCAATATCTAAATATTATTGGTCAATATTGGTGCAGATCTGCGCAATGGCAGATTTTTTATAATTGAATTACTCTTTAAATAATTTTAAAGCTCAAAATTGAATATATAAATTATGCGATTATTCGAACTATATTATATATTATATTAGAGCATACTATAAATAAATTATATGTATATAATCATAAAAAATTGAAATATTGGTTAAATTATAATACATATTATTTATTTACATAAAATTACTTTACATGCACAATCATATAATTTCTATAAGTTGAGTATATATACAATTTATATTAATTATCGATAGTTATAATCACATAATAATATGAAAAATACTTTTTTTTATGTATGTGTTCCGGTTAACCGGAAAGGCCATCGATTTTACTCTCAAAATTAAATTTGTAAATGTGGCTTGTACTTATAGTCATTTTATTATCACGATTGATAAATGCAACGATTGTGATAAACGTCATTTTCGTTCCTTATTATTTATGGGAATCGCTACATAGGTTTCATTATCAAAATTTATATAATTGCAGGTCGTTATAAGAGATATTATTATAATTTTCCGAAACTCAAATAAATTTGAAAAATAACAAAAAGAAATAATAAAAAACCATTTATTTATTAACACCAGCCAAATAATTCAAAAGGCCACGATTCAGCAGTAAACTCGGGATTATAAATAGTAAGTTTAACCAGAAGCAAATAATCTGTAAAATTATTTTATTTAAATCGACTATTTTTTAATAACTTTTTCAGCACGGTATAATTTGACAAATTTACGCATCAGTTACACAAGCTTCATACAAATGTCCTGTTCGAAATAAGAAACATTAAAAAACATGCAAACATGCAAATTCTGTTCCTAACTTTAGAAACATTAAAAATCATTCAAAATATGTTTCATAGAATTAAATTAGCCAGATTTTTTAATTTCTGGGTCTCTCAGATTTGATAAATTCAGCTATTGTTTTTAGATATTAATTAAACTAAGTTTTATTTGAAATATGTAAATGTACTACTTTCTGAAACAAAATGTTACGAGGGAGCTCAAAATGCGCGAACACAATTAGTAGCTGTCAGAAAATTTTAAACAAAAGAAAATTAACAATTAGTTAAATGTAATGGAAATCAACGAGTACATTTCAGACATCAGTATAATAAAATTTTAATTTTGCCAACTTTGCCATCGGAAATTGTATAACGTTTATTCCAAAAATATGATGTGAAAATTGTTTTTAGAATAAATTCCAAATTAGATGAATTTATAATATTGGGGAAAAATCCTTATGAAATTGGAGAAGAAAATAATATTGTTTACAAAATTTCTTGCAACTATGGTAAGTGTTACGTAGATCAAACTAAACGTCTACTGAGGATTAGAAGAGACAAACATTTTAAAAATTTCAATCTCAATGAAAAGTTTCATAATGTTATTAGCAAACACCAAAAGAAATATGAAGATGATCAGGAGAATCATTTTTACATTCTCATCATGGATGAGAAGGTATTGGTTTTATGTGAAAAATGACTTTTGAAATTTTCATCAACTCTTTACGTTTTGAGACCCCCTGAGTCAGAAAAAAGGGTTTTTACGAAAGTGTCTGTCTGTCGGTTTGTCTGTCTGTAGTAGGTCGTGTGCGGCATAACTCTCGATAAAAATATCAGATTGAATTGAGCTTTGGCACACTTTATCAGAGCCGAAAAAGTAAGGACAAGTTCGTTAACCAGCCACATCCAATCAAAATTGAGGGATCGAGCACTACTTTTTTCTTTTGAAAATAACTTTTTGAAAAAGTCAAAAATTCCAATACTGGTTTTTGATAGTGCTCATAAATCTCTACAAATTATCCTGATAACATTTTTTGATTAAATCAAAATTATAAATGTTACAGCATATTCAAATTCGAAAAAAGTCAATATCAAAATTCCATTTTCGAGTTAAATTATACGAGATACGAAAAAACGTTATGATACAATATTATTTTCTACATAAAGTCCTACAAATTTGAATCGTAACATTTTTTCATAAGGTGCATATTTTTCTTTTTAATTCAAAAGAAAACTATTGAAAATCCAAAAATTCCATTTTTTAGACAAAATATGTGAAATACAAAAAAAACGTTTAGATGGAAAATTGTTTGCCTAAATGAGGTCTACACATTCTCATTGAGACATTTCGGGACAGGATGTATATTTTATGTTTTGATTTTAAATATTGAAACAATTCCTTTTTCTCACCACAATATGTGAGATATGACATAAGCGTTGTTCTGCAAAATCGTTTCCTTAAATAAAGTCTACGATTGTTTTTTCTTTTTGAGAGATTTTAAAGAAAATAAATAAATTATTTTAATCATGTAATTTATTAAAAAGTTACTGAAATGTATACAGAAAATCGAGCGCGAAGCGCAAGCGCCATGATTAGAATGTGTTCTTTAAGGCTGATAGAGCCTAAAGTAAATTGAATTTTCTGTTTCACTTAAATTCAAAAAGAAATTCAGTGACTTTGAGAAAATGTGTAATTCACATCATCTGTAATATTATTATAAAATTGGTTTGAGCTTAAGTATTAAATTATAATAAATAAACTTAAATGTATGCGAAGAGCACAAGACCCAGCGCAAAGCGCGACGTTCAAATTTTCCGGAGCGTGCAGCGCGACGATCGAGCATTACGGAATGCGAAGCGCGACGATCAAATCGCGAGTCCTAGGCGCGCTCAAACTTGCGTGCGAAGTGAGCTGCGCGCGAAGCGCGCGATGAAAATATGCCCGCGAAGTGGGCAGATTTTTTTCCTTGGAATGATATCAAAATTTTGCTTAAAAAAACTAATAGATATAAAATATCTTTTATGAAATAGTTTATATAAAACAATATATAAATAAAAGAATAAATAATAGAATAAATAAAAATAAAAAAAATCTGCCCGCTTCGCGGGCACATTCTCATTGCGCGCTTCGCTCGCAAGTTTGAGCGCGCCTAGGGTGCGCGATTCGATCGTCGCGCTTCGCGCTCCGTAATACTCGATCGTCGCGCTGCGCGCTCCGGAATTTTTGAACGTCGCGCTTCGCGCTCCGTTCTTTCTGGACCTCGCGCTAGCGCTCGGTCTTGTGCTCTTCGCATACATTTAAGTTCATTTCTTATAATTTGATACTGAAGCTCAAACCAATTTTATAATAATATTACAGATGATGTGAATTACACATTTTCTCAAAGTCACTGAATTTCTTTTTGAATTTAAGTGAAACAGGAAATTCAATTTACTTAAGGCTCTATCAGCCTTAAAGAACACATTCTTATCATGACGCTCGCGCTTCGCGCTCGATTTTCTGTATACATTTCAGTAACTTCTTAATAAAATACATGATTAAAATAATTTATTTTCTTCCAAATCTCTCAAAAAGAAAAAAACAATCATAGACCTTATTTAAGAAAACGATTATACAGAACAACACTTATTTCGTATCTCACATATTTTGATGAAAAAAATCGAATTTTTTTAATATTAAAAATCAAAACATAAAATATACATCCTGTCCCGAAATGTCTTAATGAGAATTTTTAGACCTCATTTAGGCAAACAATTTTCCATCTAAACGTTTTTTTTGTATCTCACATATTTTGTCTAAAAAATGGAAGTTTTGAATTTTAATCGTATTTTTTGGAATTGAAACGAAAAATATATGTTTTATCAGAAACTGTGTGAGACAAAAATTGTAGATCTTTTTGAAACTAACAACTTTTTATTCTTACGTTTTTTTCTTATTTTACATATTATTGTTAAAAAATTGAATTTTGGATTTTCAATAGTTTTTTTTTTAATTAAGAAGAAAAATATGCATCTTATGAAAAAATGTTACAATTCAAATTTGTAGGTCTTTATTTATTCAATAATATTGTATCATAACGTTTTTTCGTATCTCGTATAATTTAACTTGAAAATGGAATTTTGATATTGACTTTTTTCGAATTTGAATACGCTGTAACATTTCTAATTTTGATTTAATCAAAAAATGTTATCAAGATAATTTGTAGAGATTTATGAGCACTATCAAAAACCAGGATTAGAATTTTTGATTTTTTCAAAAAATTATTTTCAAAAACACAAAAGTAGTGCTCCATCCCTCAATTTTGATTGGATGTGGCTGGTTAACGAACTTGTCCTTACTTTTTCGGCTCCGATAAAGTGTACCAAAGCTCAATTCAATCTGATAATTCTGTCGAGAGTTATGCCGCACACGACCTACAGACAGACAGACAGACAGACAGACAGACAGACGGACAGACAGACAGACAGACAGACACTTTCGTAAAAACCCTTTTTTCTGACTCAGGGGGTCTCAAAACGCAAAGATTTGATGAAAATTTCGAAAGTCATTTTTCACATAAAACCAATACCTTCTCATCCATGATGAGAATGTAATAAACATAATTAAATTTTAAAAAAATAAATAAATAATATAATAAATAAAAGAAATAACAATATAATTTTGGATTTCTTATCTTAAAAAAAAATGTATTACAATAATATTTGTTTAATTTTAATTTCGACACAAGTTTGTTTCTCATCTCTTGATTTTGATTTAATATTAATTTGTACGTTATATTCAATAATATTAGGTTCAATTGGACTCGTACTATTGTGAGGTCATTTCACGATACGTTTCTTCAGTACATATCAATAATTTCCAATGACAAGACGTCATGTCTCTATTTTTCGAAAATTTTTAAATTTGATGGTTAACTTTGCCTAAATTTTGTTTAGTGAAAATTTAATGTAATGTTTTACATTTTATGATAAATATTTATATCAAAATTAATTAAAATTTATGTAATACTTAAAAAAAAAATTTTTTAATACACTTATTATCTTTACCTTTTATCAATTTAAATGTCATGGTTTGACCTCGCATTACATTTAAATTCTTCTTGTAATGTACGTACACTGGCTATTTTTTTGTATGCCCTGATAATGACTCTGAAGAGGAGGCAAAACGTTGGCAAAATTAAAATTTTATTATACACTGAAAAAAAAGGTTAGTAAAACCAACTACTTTGGTTTGTGAAATATGCCTCAGCTATTTTATTAGTTAGCACAACAACTTTTTTAGTTGGTGTTACTACCCAAGTTCTTGTGATAACAATTGAGATAGTAACACCAACAAAAAAAATTGTTGTGCTAACTAATAAAATAGCTGAGGCATATTTTAAAAACCGAAGTAGTTGGTTATACTAACCATTTTTTTCAGTGTACTGATCTCCGAAATGTACCCATTGATTTCTATTACATTTATCTTATCAACACTTGGACGTTAAACAAATCTTCTATATAACAATTAACTGGTTTTCCACCATACATGATCGTCCGATCACTGCACTGAAAAAAATGGTTTGTAAAACCAACTACTTCGGTTTGTAAAATATGCCTCAGCGATTTTATTAGTTAGCACAACAATTTTTTTTGTTGGTGTTACTACCCAAGTTCTTGTGATAACAATTGAGATAGTAACACCAACAAAAAAAATTGTTGTGCTAACTAATAAAATAGCTGAGGCATATTTTAAAAACCGAAGTAGTTGGTTATACTAACCATTTTTTTCAGTGTACTGATCTCCGAAATGTACCCATTGATTTCTATTACATTTATCTTATCAACACTTGGACGTTAAACAAATCTTCTATATAACAATTAACTGGTTTTCCACCATACATGATCGTCCGATCACTGCACTGAAAAAAATGGTTTGTAAAACCAACTACTTCGGTTTGTAAAATATGCCTCAGCGATTTTATTAGTTAGCACAACAATTTTTTTTGTTGGTGTTACTACCCAAGTTCTTGTGATAACAATTGAGATAGTAACACCAACAAAAAAAATTGTTGTGCTAACTAATAAAATAGCTGAGGCATATTTTAAAAACCGAAGTAGTTGGTTATACTAACCATTTTTTTCAGTGTACTGATCTCCGAAATGTACCCATTGATTTCTATTACATTTATCTTATCAACACTTGGACGTTAAACAAATCTTCTATATAACAATTAACTGGTTTCCCACCATACATGATCGTCCGATCACTTCACTGAAAAAAATGGTTTGTAAAACCAACTACTTCGGTTTGTAAAATATGCCTCAGCGATTTTATTAGTTAGCACAACAATTTTTTTTGTTGGTGTTACTATCTCAATTTTTATCACAAGAACTTGGGTAAAAAAAAATTGTTGTGCTAACTAATAAAATAGCTGAGGCATATTTTACAAACCGAAGTAGTTGGTTTTACTAACCATTTTTTTCAGTGTTTAAGGCCAGATGGAATTTTCAATATATAATTGAAAAAATTTTCTGTGAAAAAAGCAACGCTTCCACTCCGCTGGGTATCGAGCCCTATATGGTAGAGTTCGGTTATCATAGTGAGTGATACACTCTTCTAATTATCGACATAATTGACTGAAATGATTTGGAAAAGTTTATATATAGTTCATGATATATCCGTGGCCAAATTGGCGAAATAGATTCTGTGAGAAAAGTTTTGTGGAACCTCCGTAGCTCAGATGATAGAGCATTCGACCGGCAATCGAAAGGTCCTGGGTTCGATACCCAGCGGAGTGGAAGCGTTCCTTTTTTCACAGAAAAATTTTTCAATCTAGATATTAATCCTGAATATCCATTTCTCTCCGTGTTTCTTTGATATTAAAAATAAGGGTATTATAGATTGAAGACCCTTACAAATATTTGAATAAAAGATAAAAAGGAGTAGTATATAATTATGATTGATGATCTAAATCATTAATGTTTCTTTCTAAAATATACACATTAGTTATGAAATATCATTTTTGGTGAAATGTTATATGTAGATGATAAGAAAACTTTCAATTCTTATTTCATGGGAAATGCGTTTTTAAATGCGTTATCACGTGGCTCAGATTTCTATCATTGAGAGCGGTATTTTATCCAGTTGTGAGACCATGTGATTAACGTTTTCAAAATCGCCATAGCGTGAGTTTTGAGAAGGAGCTGGGTGTTTCTCGACATCTAAACTCTTCCACACGTTTGAAGAATAAATACAGGCTTGTGGATCGCGTGCCAAATGCCCTGCTTCGAAGCCTGAATAGGGCTGTACCCGAGTTATAAAGGTCTTTTAATTATTTGACCCACTGTCACGCGATCCATCGATCTTCAAAACTAGTCACGAAACGGGAATACTAGAGCAAACCTAGAAATGCTATAAAATTTCGTAAAAAGTGTTTACGGATTTTATTGCATTACCGAATGCCACCGAGTGAGTTGGAAGTATTTATTTCCTCTGCTTTTTAACAGGCTCGTGCCGACAGTCTGTTATTGCATTTTACTGTTTCTAATATACAATGTTGAACAGAATGTAAAGCATTACTGGTCGACTTTATAATCCAACAGGAAGCATTTGATTTGTTAGATAGTTTTGCTCAAAAAGAAACACCCATAATTGTTTTCAGTAATTGAATTTTGTCAGAAGATGGTGCAGTAATTTAAAGGCATAAAACTGCTTGAAAAGTTTGATGAATCAGTGGCTATGTAAAATAAATTATTTTTTTAACATTTTATAATAAAATTGAAATGCATGATTAGCACGTATTTTTCGATCAAACTAGGCAATTTCAATTAGTTATAGGTTTTGAGAATCTAATTGAAAATCGAAATTAGATTTGACAATTTTAATTAGAACTTTGAAATAATTTTACTCAATTTTGTTTATTATACCTGCGCGGAAGAAATAAAAAAGCTGAAACTACTATTTGAAATAGGCAATTTAATCTCTGGAAGCCAAAATAATGTTTTTATTTCTTTTTTTTAGTGTCTGATGATTTAAAGTTTTACTTTTAAGAGATTTTTATAATATCTTTATTTTAAAGCTTGGATTCTTTTCGCTCTACTCATTAATTCCATTAGATGCAATGTTTATTTAAAAGTTCATATATTTTCTGAAGTATATAGTCACGAATTATTATTACCTTTCTATCCATTTGATTTTTGGCAATGAGGCTTGCATAGAATAGAATAAAAAAAAATCAGATTCCAATTTCAGAATAATAATAGTTATGATATTATGATGATTTTGAATGGTTATATATGTATCCATTTCAAGGGGATCCGCCTTCTTTAATTGGTATATTTTTAATTTATTTGACATTTTCCAAAACTGTTATTTTTTTATTCTCTATACTCTTCTGTGTATATTTCTAAATTTTCAGGACAATCTGATTTTTTTTCTTGGAAAAATAAATAAAATTAAAAGTTACTATAACGCTTCTTTAGCGAAAATTAGTTTTTCACCCAAAATAGTTTATTTATTTACTAATATTTCTGAATTATATGGAAAATAGTATATAACAGGTATCCCCATAAAAACATAATATAATTGCTGAAGAAGGAACCATGTATGGAGCAAGGGAGTTTTGATAAATTGTGCTTTTCCGTGTTTGCTGCAACATATGTTTGAATAAAATCTAATGTATCAAACACAGGCTTTTGAAATTTTTACCACTTATTGTTTATTATATTATTAATATTTTTGAGTATGGAAAGCATTCTAGCTAAAAAAATAACTACAAATTTGTTATTTTTTATTTTTTGGGATAATTTTATTCATTTTTTAATTTTATTTGTAAATTTATTCCAATCGTATTACCTTATATTTCATGTCCAACAAGTTGCTAGACATTATAAGGAACAAAATAAAAAAAGAATCATGACAATTGATTAAAAAACAAAAATGTTATTCAAAGTCAAAAAATGTCAAAAAAATGCCCAAAAAACTCAAAATTTTTAGTTTAAAATACACAAAGGTGCTTGAATTTAAGAAAAAAACCTTTCTAAATAAAGGTTCTAAACATAAAAAAAATTATACGGAAGGTCAAAACTAAAAAAATAAACATTTTTTAATGTGGCGGATCTGCTTAAAAAAATATTTCAAAATATTCATTTACATTCATTTCAATGGTGGAATTTTCTCAATACGAGAATTTAATTTCCAGTGAAGTATTTTCACGAAAAATCCTATTGGATATTGGATTTTATATTAATATTGCAAATATAAAAATTTCTTGAAATTTTCTCAGATTCTTCTTCACCACTTGCAATAACTAATACATGTCGTTAAGAGTATAAAAGCACTTAGCCTAGAGTACACGTCATCTAATTTTGATGCAGGAATGAAATTCATACCTTCTAAAGTGAGGAGTGCAAATATTATGCAAATAGCTTCGTCTCGTGAAGAAGGTAAGAACGCAGAGAAACAGAATACCAGAGATCATCCGTAAATTATAAGCGTGTCAAGAATTATAAATCTGATCGGTATAGGGTAAGGAAATTAATGTGCATAAGAAATAAGGTACATTTCGTGTGTATTATCATGAGAATGTGCGTTTTTCCGTTTTTTGATGAAGTCTTATAACGAGTGATTAATAGTAGGGATGGTTATCAATCATTTTGTAGCTTTGTCGCTTTCATGGGGTTATTTACCGTTAAATTACTTGCTATTTTTGGTGAAAGAGACCTATACGATTTCCTGAACGTACTTCCTTATATGAAAGCATACGCTGACTTTTATTATAATTGTAGCATGTTCTGGCTTTGCTTCGAAGTTTAGTCAGAACTCTGTATATTATAGCTCTGTATTCAACTGCGGATGTAACTTTGTCCAGACTTAACCACAATCGCGACTTAAGTTAATGCGATTCGTAAAGCACTCGTGTCTAATGCAATTTCAGTTCAACCACTATACGCGAACAGTTAGGTACTAATCTTTAGTTTATTCCGCAGTTTATATCAGTATACACTAAAATCTTACTTTGCATTTCTAAAAATATTAACTTGATCTCGTGATCAATGCAAAGAACGGGAATAAACTTTCTCCAGCACTGCAACAATTATTAAATTAGATATTTTTATCTTCGACATATCCCAAAATATATACATTGCTACTCTCTAAACCTGAATCAGTGAAATAGTCACTGATTATATCAGTGAAAATATATCAACTGATGAATCAGTGCCCCGCTTTGATTTCACTGAGGAATCAGTGAACGCGCCACGTGAATATAACCTTTGAATTCGCGAAGTTCCCTGCGAACGCTTAAAGTATAACGATGGATCTGTAATTTTTAATTATACACAATAATTACAATATATAATAATAATTGCATAATTTATTTTTAGTGTTGTTTAACCTAAAATAAACTTGTTCATTGATCATTAAAATATATTGCTGCTTTTATTATTCCCACCTGAATATTTCACTGATTCAATAAGTGAGTTCAATCTATTTCACTGATTTGTCAGTCGAATTTCACTGATTCTTAGTGAAAGACTTATAGCTGCTGGATTCAGTGAATAGTCACTGCGAATCAGTGGCCGTTCATTGATTCAGGTTTAGAGAGTATGATTCTTAGTTTTTATTTGTAATTGAATTATTATTGTTTAAATTATAATACATATTACGTATTCGGATAAAATTACTTTACATACACAATCATATAATTTCTATAAATTGAGTATATATATTTTATATACATTATTATATCAATAAATTATATATATAATTTATATTAATTATCTATAGTTATAACCATATAATAATATAGAAAATACTTTTTTTATATATTTAGTTTGATTTTTATTATTTTATTCGATTAGGAAATGCAATTAAATCCGTAAATGTGGCTTGTACTTATAGTCATTTTATTATCACGATTGATATATGCAACGATTATGGTAAGCGTCATTCTCGTTCCTTAAACGGAGAAAAATAGTTCGAAAAACTTTACTCAATTTTAGCAAAGCTGGGACATATAAACAAGTTGAAGATTATTTAATATTATTGTACTAATTTGTGACGTACCAAATATTAAAAAATGCAACACAGTTCGGTAAAATTTAATAATGTACAGTATCTTTGTAAAAATAGACTAATCATTTGCTGAAATAGCTAATTTCTAATTTAATTCTTCGAATATCTAATTCTGTGTTGCTCCAGCTAATTTTTTTCCGTCTAGACATTTAGCTGTAATATTCAAGTTAATAAAATATGCATAAATTACTGCTATAAATATTACATCTGAATAAGTAGATATTACAACTGAATATATAATATGGCCGCCCCATAGTTGAATAACTAGATATTGATCCTGAATATCATAAATAAATATACAATTGATATTGGATATAGTTGCCTTTCATTTGAGTAGATTAAAACTAATGAAATTCAATTCTAGACTAGTTTCAATAAGATTAAATTTATTTTTCATTCATAACTCATTTTTTTAGGAGGTGTACAGAAAATGCATTTGAATAAACTTTTTAGAAGGGTTGGTTATTCAAATAGGAACTGAATTTAAACGAAAATTAAATATGTATTTTTACATATCATAAAGTGTATACAAGTCCGAAACAATTCAAAAAATATTGAAACAGCAGATTCGTCGTCTTAATCTCACCAATTTTTTCGAATAAATAACATGTTTTCTTATAAAACGAGGAATAGAATAATTTGACAATTGGAAAGAATTTTTATATCATGTTCACTTATCCGGTGAACGACGGAAATTGAGTCTTCAAAATTGAATTATTATTATAAAGAATTGAAACTTTATATTTCTTTATGAATTTCAAAATTCTTGTTACTTTTACCTCCCTGTTTTATAACTTTTTTATCAAAGTAATTTCAATTGTCTAGTATAAATTTGCAACTATATATGTAAATATGGTAACGAACATTTTTTTAATAAATTTCAAGTGCAAATTCCTTCTTGAACTCAGCTAGTTCTTTAGTTAATTGAGGAACTGACTCAAAACAATATTGCTTTTAAGCTCTAAAATAATTAATAAAAAAAGTCTCTTAGTAAGCTTTGTCACCCTTAATTCTTAATTTGAAATAACAAGAAAAGTTATGAAACTCATTTGCGTTGAGACTATGTTTTTACTGCTTTACGAGGTGGAGTATATAAAACATTTATTAACTACCCAAACTGTTTACGTCAAGTTCTTCGATCTACTTAAAATTCACTTAACACGTTTCTGAAACCCGGTGGCATAGTTCATTTACAAATTCAAACTCCTGGGGCTCTCCATTTTAAAGAAACTGTCATGGATTCTGATGGTTAATTTTACTTTATCTCATTTCCTTCCTGCAATAAATGGTAAACAAAAATCTTTTCACATATTTTCAAAATTATCTCGAAAACTATGACAGATATCGAAATGGCTTCACAGATATAAATAAGAAACTATGATTCGCAATCTCTAGATATTAAAACACAATAATTATATGTATCTGATTTTTTAAAAAGAAATTTAATTTATTATAAAAGATTTATATCAATATAATTATATTTAACTTAACTCTTACTTGTCACACTTTTGTGGAATCACATACTTGCCAGACAAGAGTCTTTGAGACCCCAACGACAAAAATCATTATAAAAAAAAAACTATTGATTATTTTTACTTAAAATTTTTTTTAGAACTTCTCAAGAGATTACTCTAAAGGATCGTGTAGGTTACATAGGCAAAAATTAAATTTAAGTATGCTAAAAAATTCATAAGTAAAAAAAAATGAAAAATTGCCGTTTTTACGAAAAAATTCATAATTTTCTTATTTTGTGAAAAAATAAACCAAATCCTATCAAGCCTAAAGATTTTTGTACACTGGAACTATTTGTGATATCTAACCCAGCAAACACTGTTATATAACATGTATGTAACTGTACGTAACAGATTGTAACACGTTACATAGCTGGTGACTTACAGGTGAATCACCTGTGACGCAAAATGTCACACACTGTGTGATGAATTAGTTCTATATCAGCTCTGTAACGCTGTGATGTAATGGGTCTGTAACAGATTTATGTAACATATGTGCTATACTGTTACGCAGCATCAATGTAAATATGTTCTATATGTGTTATGCAATTATGTTATACAGAAGTTTTGTAAAAGCGATATGTAAATAGTATGTAACGGAGATATGTTAAACAGATATACGATGATGAAATATTGATAATACACAACTCATTTCTTTGAGTCAAATTTTTCACCTTTGTGTTATTTGTCGATTACTGAATATTATACTTAGGGCATGTGAAATTTTACCATAAGAGCAATTTAGTTTACACAAGTTATTACCCTCAATTTTTAATTTTTCCAAATATTATTGATGTTGGTATTCGGGAAATTAAAATATCTATATATAATATTTCGTGTTTGTTACATCTCTGATAATAACGTGCATTATACACAACTTACAGAGAAGCACTACACAGTAATGCCGTCATAGTACACTTACGTAACACTGCAAAGAAAGTGTTATTGATCATTCGCGTAACCAAGTTACAGAATCAAAGTTACAGTATTGTCACATAAAAATTATGTCACACTGTTACGTAGCTTTAATTAATGTACATTATACATAACTGTTACAGATCATGTGTGTAACACAATTAGAGAACGAATTTTACAATGTTTTTCTATAGCATATACATCCCACTGCTACAGAATTGTTACATTCACTCTTTTATTAATCTTTTACATCTTCACGCGGTAACAATCTTACATAACATTGTTACCTTCCCGTTATATAGCAATTACATCACTGAACAATAACAATCGTTACATAACCAGAAATAACTATGTTACCCTTTTGTTACGGAGCGGTTACATAACGTGTTTGCTGGGAAGATATTAAAATAGGATGATATAAATATTTTAGATGTTAAAGATGAATATCTAGATATTATTTTTATCCATGTATCTTTATAAATTTTGTTAATTATATTTGATTACCAGTACATTTTATCTCACGGAGAAACCCAAGTTTACAATTTTTGCTAAACTACGTTTAAATTTAGGAAAAAACATGCCATATTGAGAATTTTTGCAGCGAAATACTAAACTTCAGATGAACTATATTATAATTTTCTATAGATTGTATCAAATATTACTATAACCTATATTAAAGTTTCATAGTATTTTTCGAATCTTTAGTATTTTGACTGCAAAAATTTCCAGTCCGCTTGGAATATTTACTATTGCACCTTGATTTTCCCTAGGTTCCTAATATTTTTTAGAATTATAATTATAAAATAAAACATTTATTGCTTTAAAGTTTCTCCATGGCCACCTAATTGTTGAAACTACTAATATTCGCTCTCTTTGTTTGAATATTGCCCACATTGTCTTTTGAAATTGTAATTGATTTTTTTTATGACTCTCTATTAAACGAATATTAAAAATTTGTGATTTTTTATAGCATAAATTTTAAAAATTTTAATATTTATTCTATCAAAAACGTGACTTGAAGTGCAATACAAAGGAATATCTTTTAAAAATCAAATACTCATGATTAGTATGAAAACACTATTGACTTAAATGTCTGAAAAAATTTTCTGTGAAAAAAAGGAACGCTTCCACTCCGCTGGGTATCGAGCCCAGGGCCTTTCGATTGCCGCTCGAATGCGGTCGACCGGCATTCGAAAGGTCCTGGGCTCGATACCCAGCGGAGTGGAAGCGTTCCTTTTTTCACAGAAAAATTTTTCAAATATATATTGAAAATTCCATCTGGTCTTAAATGACGTTAATTCTAAATCACAGGTTGATAAGGTCGATATGGTAGAGTTCGGTTATCATGGTCAGTGATACACTCTTCTAATTATCGACATAATCGACTGAAATAATTTGGAAAATTTTGTATAGACTTCAATGTCGATAATATTTACGATAATACTCATTAATTTAAGGGAATTAACTTTTTTAATCATCCAAACCAAATTGTATTATGTATTATAATGATTATTTTTTAAATAAGTTGAAGAAAATTATACTCGGAAAATTTTTTCCTATTTTTTATCCTTTTTTATTTCATAGAAAATAAGAGAGACATTCGATAGAATAATTTTACATGAATTTTTCTAGAACCTCATCTCTTGATCCTAATCCTTTACGCCGTGCACATGAAATTGTATATGTAATGTGCTATACACCTACCTTTATAAAGTGTATATGATTAATGTGTTTTTTTTTCTATTATACCTGACACTGAAAGATCAATTCTGCCCTTACAGAAATAGAAGCTGATTAGCAAGACGTTTATGCAAACATTTCTTTACTACTTAAAAACCTATTAAATTATTATTATCACTTCGTTATCGACATCTTCGGTAATTAAAATTTATTTTCTTGCTTCAAGTGGGAAAAACGAAGATATATTATTTAGACATCCTTTTAAAGGATTTCACATGAAGTGATGAGAAATCAATACTCAATTTTAATCATCAAATTAACCATTTCCATCTCTCCGCGTCGTATTTTGAATTCATTAAGGACTGATCATGAGATTTTTATATACCCAGACATATGCACTTTTTATGAATTTATTCTTCATAAATTTCACAGAAAATGGAAAGCAGTTTTTAATCTCTCGAAACGTATGAAGTAAAGATTTTGATTATAGTAAAAACAAATAAAATTTATTGATATAATTCAACAACGAGATTTCATGAAATCACTCAGAATTGGATATTTGACATAAATACGGTTAAGTTATAAAATAAGTAAGTGAAGTAAAGCTTTAACTTAAAAGTTTGCTCAGTAAAAAATTGTTTAATGATTATTATTGCTTCCATTGATTTATACAAGTGTTTATCTTATGCAGAGGATTTTCGACTTCTGCTGAATTTAGATTTGCCCCACAATTTCTACATTTAAAAATTTTCCAGAATAAAATTAACATTTCAAATTGTTTAGAGAATTTTAAATACCAACAATATTATGCCACGTATTATATTATTATCAAAAGATATAACTGAATTTCAGCTTTCAATGACTCATAAATTACCTAACAGATAACATAATCACTATATTTACCTTCAAAAGGTAAACAATATTTCATCAGAAAAGTATAGAATCGAAAAATCATAAATTAAGCTCTCTAATAAAACCAAGTTCTATAAATTAAATAATATAAAGGTGCTCATAATGACAATAAGAATAAACAAATATTACTTCACTCAAAATTGATCACATTTTAGAATAACGCAAATTAAGGAGGTGTTCTCATGGATTGGCCGTATTTCGAAGCGTTTTTTGGAATTTTACTGTGAGAAAACTATAATTGATTTTTTAATGCGGTTCGTTTTAAAAGTTTTATTAACCCTTAGACTACAAAATTCAGAAAACTTGTATAAAAAAATTTGCACGGTTTGGCCACTGCACCCTTGCGAACAAAGGCCTTCCAAAAAAAGTTGGTTGATGGTTCTAACCAAATCTCAAAAATGGCTGGTCTGAAACACAAGAGTAAATGTTTTTCTTAATCTATGGTAGTGTAGTTATCGTCTGAAGGGGCTATTTTTATCATAACAATTTTAAAAAAGGCGGGCTATAGAAAAAAAACATATAATATATATTTTTCATAACATTTGTTATAAACAATAGGGGAAAAACGTCCGTCAGACGATAGCGAGTACATTTCCACACATTTAAAAAAAAGTTTATCAAAATCGGTCTACTAGTTTCTTAGAAATCGTGGGAACCAGTTTGGAAAAAGTAGTTTTGAGAAAAACGCGTTTAATGTTTCCAATGAAAAAAAAGCAACAAATTGAGTTTAACTTTCTTGATGTAATTGCCATAGTAAAACAAGTCGTACATCTTTGAATCGTTCTTAGATCCCTAATCTTTAAAAAAATGAAAAAAAAAAATCGATTTTCTGAAACCGCTCGATGAGAACACCCCCTTAAAATATCAACTAATACCGTAAAAAGTATCCATCATTACATACTTGAGATAACCTTCCTATACTCTGTCAAAACTTTATTTTCACTAGATTAAATTTTCGTATAATTCACTTTTCTCTACTGGAAGTTAAAGTTTGACACAATAACTTCATGCCCCCATTTTACCCTACCAAGATAAGTAAACTTTAAACTATATTTTTTCTTCCCGTATCTTCCCTCAACCCGCAGACAAGGAAAATTTGTGAAATTCTTCTAGAACTTATCAATGCAGACTCATTTCATGAGAAAAGTTACTGATGTCGTTGCATACATCGAGACATAAACGAGGTGTAAATCGATAAACCTCTATAAACTGGCAGATCGACAGCTTTCAGGAAGGGTATATGGGTAGGAGGGGGGGAGGAGGTTAGGGTTTATGTTTGAGCCAGGCGAGGGATGTGCGATTCACGAGATACATGGATGGCTGTTAGCTTCCTAACGAGGCTTTAAGCTCCAACTGAGTGATGCCACTCGTTAACATTGGCTACTTACAGTAGTACCAACATACATTTCTGCCTTCATCCCCTTACAATTCATGACCTATTGTGTTTTATTTTTCCCCATAGCAACCGAGGCTGGTGCTTACGATACGGCTTCCACGTGGTTTTAGTTCTTGCAACATATCGCAGTGATATTTATTGGCAACTTTACAGGTGAATCGATCCCTAACTTTATTATGTAACTAAGCCGTAACATATAGCGTTGTGTTACGAAATATGGTTTATTGCTCAACATGTTTCCCTACATTAAAGCAAACTGGACTGCCTGGGCTTTAGTGGTAGTTGCCTTGGGGGACTGGATCTACCCTTTCAAAGACTGGAGGGCAAGATATTTAATGATAGTCGACGTTAAGTGGAATGGGGTGCAAACTTTGAAGAACCTCTCTTATACAGCTGTTATCGTTATTATCATCATTATCGTATCATTGGGTTTTCTGAAATTTAAAATATTCAAGGCCATGGATCAACCACATCACGTGACCAAATTCCTGTAAAAGTTCGTGTAAGATAACTTTTTTTTATTTTACAAAATACCTACACGGAAAGAAATTCGATGGCTAAATGTATTATGTTTCGTAAGAAGAAGTACCATTTTAGAGAGTAAACCAGAAATACACTGAGAGACTTTTCGTTAGAGTAAATGATAAAATTGAATGGAATTTTAGTATAATATTGTTTTAAAATGGGAAAAGCCGAGGTTTTGTTACACTCATTCATATTGTGGCATCAACATTTTTAAGGAGGAGAAAAAGTACCATCTACGATTCCAACGTTTGAACTCTGATGGGAACTTTTTCGAACGTTACGATTATAATATTCTGTAAATGCGTGAAAGTAATATTTCAACCTATGGAATGTCTTACTACTGTGGGCAAAAAGTAAGGTGAATTTTTAATTTAAATTTCGCGGGCTAACCGATTCAGGCAAAATCTTTTATTTTTATGTTGGTCCTACTGTTACTGATATCTGTACCAAATTTCATGTCAATGACATAATTTGTTACATAGATACGCTTGTGTTTTCTAAACGACTAAAAGTGATTTTTTCGATTTTTATGATGTCTGAATTTGTTGAGCAAAGAAGTGCCATTAAATTTTGTTTGCGGAATCAAATTTCAGTTGCAGAAACGTTCAGAATGTTGCAGAAGGCCTTCGGTGATTTGACCATGTCGCAGAAAAATGTTTATGAGTGGTACAAAGACTTAGAAGAAGGCAGAGAACGTGTTGATGACTTGGAACGTCCCGGACGACCATCAACATCATCTGACGAGCAACACGTCAATCAAATCAAAGAATTAGTGCACAAAAATCGTCGATTGACAATTAGAGATCTTGCTGACACTATTGGCATTTAAAGAGGATCACTCAACATCGTTTCAAAAGATATTTTGGGCAGACAACTCGTGGTTTCTGCATCACGATAATGCGCCGTCTCACACTGCACTCGTTCTTCGTGACCATTTCGGTAAAAACTCAAAGCATATTATTCCACAATCACCATATTCGCCTGATTTGGCTCCGTGTGACTTCTGGCTATTCCCCAAACTCAAAAGATCACTCCGAGGACACCGTTTTGACACGATTGAAGAGATACAAGCCGAATCGAAGAAGGCTTTGAAGGCAATTCCGGAAATCGAATTTAACAAGTGTTTCGACGATTGGAAAAAACGTTGGCATAAGCGCATTATATCGGGAGGGGATTACTTTAAAGGGGATGAAATTGATTTGGATAAATAAATAAAGATTTTTCATTTTATGACAAAATTGACCTTAGTTTTTGCCCACAGTAGTATAATGTAAACGCGAAAGATATGCATACACATCTTTAAAGGCATATTTTGTCCAAAAAAAATTTGGCACATAATTTTTCAATTTTTACCATCATTCTTGGTGATATTACCCGAAACATGTTACATTATGTAACATATTTCTGGGACGAACTGACAGAAATTCCTAATGGTTCAGGTTTACCGTCAAAGATGGTACTTTCAACCACAAAATTCCTATCTGTGCCTTTATTGTGAAAAAATGGTTATAAATGAAACATTCAAAGTATTGCCCATTGTTAGCTACAACTTTTGCCCATCTTTCTGGTAGAGCTCGAATACCGTTACGGTAAAAGTGTTCATCTTTTGAGGCTATCTACGAATCAAGCCATTTTTCGATGTCTTCATATGAGCGGA
Source organism: Diplolepis rosae (assembly GCA_030998225.1). Lineage (NCBI taxonomy): Eukaryota > Metazoa > Arthropoda > Insecta > Hymenoptera > Diplolepididae > Diplolepis > Diplolepis rosae. The sequence continues at coordinate 114,516 of JAPYXD010000754.1, read as the reverse complement.
ACTGCTAATCAGCCAGACCATGTGCCTTCGACCGGAACAAATAATAATCGGGCGGCGCAATATCTGGGGAATACGGTGGGTGGGATAGGACTTCCCATTTTAGCGTTTCTAGGTAGGTTTTAACGGGTTTGGCAACGTTAGGCCGAGCGTTGTCATGCTGTAGATACCGTTCCCCAGTGATGGTTTCGTTCGGTTTCAACAGCTCATAATAAATAACATCAGTGTCTTCGAAGATTTTTGGCCTTCCTTCATACTTAGAGCAGCATCTCCGTAAACTTTTTTGAGTTCTCGATGCGCTTCAGCCGCCGTTTTCTTCGAATGGAAAAAAAAATGAACACTTCCCGCAAATGACGATTATTTGGCACAAAATCAGACATTTTCACACAACCAAAAGTATATGACGCCAAAACAAAATCAGTAATGTGTCAAACCGGTTTGTTTACCATATGTCTAAGCTTGGTTTGTGATGTTTTGGATAGGTCTAAATCGACCAGCACTTACTGCTGGAGCCATCTATTGACAAACAGCGGGAACTTAGTTGCGCACCTAATACAAAAATGTTTGAGAAAGTAGTATTTAATTTGCATTCTTGCGATTTGAATTCTAAATATTTAAACTCCTGTAATAGTGTATGCGAGAAGTGGCTAAATTGGCGCACCTAACAGAAAGTGAAAGTTTCAGATAAAAGTATAAGATTAAAAATTATGAAAAATTATAATTTTAATAGCTTGATATCTTGCTATGTATTGATTATTTGTTCTGAATTTTAAATTATATTTGAATAGCAAAAGTCACTTGCAAGATATTTTATTAGTTTTAAACTAATTTTGAGGTGACAGATAGAATATATACGAGGTCTGTACGGAAAGTATCGGACCTACCTTTATATCTCCGCGCTGGCGTTATTCTTCATCATCGGGTGGGTGGCATCCTTCGAAGTAATCCCCACTTGATTGAATAACACGGTTCCAGCGATGTTTCCACTTCTCGAAACAGTCCTGGAACTCACTTTTTGGAATGGCCTTCAGCTTGCGCGTCGCATTACTCTGAATCGTCTCGATGTCGTCGAAGCGCTTCCCTTTGAGCACCATTTTCAATTTTGAGAACATCTAGAAGTCGCAGGAAGCTATTTCAGGACTGTACAGAGGTTTTCAAAGTAATGCGATACTGTGTTTACTCAGAAACTGCTGCACAAGATTCGATGACTGCGTTGGCGCGTTATCGTGGTGAATAAGCCAGTCCCCGCAGACACGCGAGTCATTCCTAAAATCTTGTTCAAAATTTCCCAAACAGTAGTTTTCTGTATTCTAAGATCATTTTCTAGTTCACGAACAGTTAATCGACGATCACCTTCAATCGCAAGTCGCACCCGTTCAATATTATCCAATATTTTTGTCGTCGAAGGTCAGCCAGAACGAGAATCATTATCAACAGAAATGCGGCCTCCTTTGAAACGATTATACCACTCTATTATTCGTGTTTTGCTCATACACTCATTCCTAAAGGCCTTCTGCATTATCTCAATAGTTTCCGAACTCGTTTTTTCGAATTGAAAACAAAATTTGATGCAAATTCGTTGATCTTGTTTTTCAGTCATTTTTAACAATCACAAAATCCGCCGAACTTAAAAATAGCTTTGTAAACAAAGACACGCTGCGCATGAACTATACGTCCGGCAGATGTAGGCAAGCAACCGATAGATTCGTAAGGCTTTACTGTTGACGTTCATGCCCCGCAGAGGTCACTCGAACACTATGGCGCGGAGATATAAAGGTAGGCCCGATACTTTCCGGACAGACCTCGTATTCTATTTTTTACACTGCAATACAAGGGATTGTATTAATTAAATTGGATGGATCATTAAAAAACATAATTGTAAAGAATTATGAAAAAATTTTATTAAAGAACGCGCGTTTATAATATTACAGAGAAATTATAAATCGTGGGAACAATCATACTTTTAATTTGAAATCCTTTTGTGCCAATTTACCCGAAAGTGCCTCCATGATAAATTACACATGTTTTACATAATACGCTTCGGTTTCATGCAAAAATCTTTTTCCAATCGTGAGTTTATATATCAATAAATATTAAGTCGTAGAATTAGTTCCTGGAAATTTGAAAAATACAACAGAAGACGATAAAAAACGCCTGTCAACTTCGTTTGAGTGAACATTTTGCGAAAAAATTTACAGATAACTGTAATTATCGACAAGTTTTCGATTTTTTTTTCAAAAGTTTTACTAAAAAGAAGTTAACAGACGTGCTTTATTGTCTTTTGTTACGTTTTCAAAATTTTCAGAAAGATACTTCATAAATTAAAAAAGTTATCTTATGTGAACGAATAAATTTATAATTTAGTCACGTGGTCCGACTGATCCATGGCCTTCAGGCTCCCTTTCAGGTGCAGCGAAAGGCGTTCTTTTTCCAGATTCAAGAAATCCATTAATATTTTTCATGGTTGTGAAACTGTGACAAACAAATTAGTTCCTCGACACAGGTGCACTACTTTTTCAATGTCATAGGGAAGCTTTCGTGTAAATACTGTTCTCGCTCTAAGTACAAAATGTCCTGTAATCATAATCCATTTACCAACAGGTTTTTATCAACAGCCATTTCCCCAATTTCCATCATTAATTTCTCTCATTTATTCGCATTAGCTTCTTCATTCTCTTTACATAATTCCACTTTAGAAAATAATCATTAAATAATGTATAAAAAAATGATACCATGGAAGATAGAAAAATTTATAACATTTTTCATTAACTTTTGTAGGAATCAGAATGATTAGTATTCGTAGAGTTCATTTTTGTATTTTGCGTAGAAGAAAAAGTTTTTGAAAAAAAAAACGCTAATCGTCTTATGAAAAAAGTCCTTTCGTAAAGTGGCTATATTTTGATTGTTTATCATGTTTTTATGAAAATTGCAGAAAATAATAACGGAAATGTACTTCTGAATTGTGAAAATATATGCATCTCATTAAAAGAGAATCAATCATGAAAAATCACGATTTTCCCCGGTCCTTGACTTCGGGTAACCCCTTAAGTCACAGAGGTGAAATATTATAATTAATAAAAAATCTCGTTCCGCAATATGAATAAAATCGCTGTCAACTTTTTATATACTATGAATCATATTTGGGGAAAATACGCGTTTAGAACTTTTTAAATTTTAATTCTGTTCATTGTAAAACATGCAGTCATTATCTCGACGCTGCAGTCTCATTTACAACTGGATCATAATTTCGTTTGGAGGCAACACGAAAAATTCCAGACGCATATTGTCTCATTTTAATTTGCTTAATTAAAACATAATTTTTCTCATACTCGGTGAAAAATGAAGTAGCCTTTTTGTAACTACATATCTGCTATTACTTTCTTTGCAGCGGGAATTAAACAGTTGGTTTGGTGCGATGTGGCATGTCAATATTCAGAGCAGCATGTTGCTTAATATAAAATAAAATAAATATTTTCAAGAGACTTATTACGGTAATCAAATATTATCTCGATATATGAACAAAATAAAGTATCCAGATATTGCACGAGTAGAAATTTTTCATGCTTACGTATCAGACAAAATTTAATATCAAAGGTATATATTTTGAATGCAAAAACTTTTCTGTGAGCTAAAAGTCGAAAATATACCGAATTCCTGAATTTTTATTTGAAGCTTAGATTTAATTTATTTTTATTTTATTTCTGTAGCAAACCCTTGTTTTTTAAAGGTCAATAATTCTGCCCCATTAAATCTGAATGAATTTTCTTCGAAAATAAATCGAATGTTGCTCACATTTAGAATAATAAAACTTTGTTGAATATAATAGATATAATACTGAGTTATAGGAGTTAAGTGATATACATACAAAGTAGAATAATTATTAACTCGAGGAAATTCAAATCTTGAGTTGCTACCCTCGCAAATGTCATTTCCATGAAATTAAAGATCCTCTAGGGATTCCTCATGTTCTGACCTTGCGATTGGCGGAATCAAACTAGAAACAGCCAGTTGTTTCGCACGTGTCTCAATCTTTCTTAAGTATCTCTGCATGAAATATTAAATAATTTATGTATCGTCATTTTTCATACGGCAGGTTATTCAAATATAAAAAGCAAAGAACTAGAAAGAAAGTCACATAAATGAATACCAAAAAAAGCTATAATCTGCACACTTTTTCTTTATTTGAATTTTTTTACGCTTTTCCAAGTTGGTGGAAATACTAGCACTCGAGGTAAGTTACTGTTACGGCTCTAAGGTTAATTAATGAGAATTCAAAAGAGAGATTCTAAAGCTGGGTCACAGAGGAGATTCTAAAGTTTTCATGCCGCGTTTCTTCCTTTCATTTATCTTATCCCGTCAATCCAAACTTTTTAGGTTTCGGTTTCTCTGCTTTTTTACGTGACTATGTAAATATAATTTCTTTGTACAGTATATTATTAAATTTATTTTAACTCAGAAAATAACTTTCAAGGCAAAGTACGCACAGCTTTTAATTAAATAGATTAAAATTCCCAACTTTAATAAATTATGAGTAATGAAATTTTAGTACGACAACTTGCGTAGAATATTGATCATCTACCTGTATGAGATATCGAGGTAAGGAGACTTACATTGAAAGCGATTGAAAAGTTCAATCTTTTTCAATGCTTGATTCTGCATTTGTTTTCGAATCCATGAAATAATGTATGAAAAGAGGCAAATTGAATCGATTTCAATCAATATCCAAAAATTTTAATATAGTGACTCACAAACTCAAATAATGTCTAAAAGATAATTTGACTTGTATGTTCAGAAATAGCCCCAAAATTTGAAAATTTAAAATGTCTCACAATATTTGATATCAAAAGCGCAACCGGGGGGGGGGGGGGGGGGGGACACGGTAAAACTGCCCCGCGTAGACCCTCTTGAATGCGGTGGAAAACAAGTCAATAAGGAAAATTTAGCAATTTTATAAATACATTACTTTGTACATAATCAATATTCTAAATTTGTCACTAACGGGTATAACACTGAAAAATCAGTATGTACTGAGACTCGAACCCTAAACATGTACGCATCGATATATTGCCAAATACTTAGTTTACTGAGCTAAAGTAGAACATGAGATAACTGTGAAAAATCTCGATGTTACTTATGAGATTTCGGCGTCCATGTCTATTCCTCGACTATCCCCTTCCAAATTTTTCTATCCCTTCGACAATCTAAAATCAATCTAATCTTCGAATACCCTTTTCTCTATTTCGGTCTATACCTTATATATTTTTGGTGTCATTTTCTATGTCCATTCTATGCTATAAATAAAAGTAATTATTTGTAATTATGTATTTGGATTGACAAAGTAATGGAAAGAGATAGGTATCAATCTGGATTTTCAAAGAGGTATAAAGAAATAGAAGTGGATAGACAAGAGGTAGAAACAAATATAGGTGGATATACAAAGAATAAAATGAGATGAAGAAAACGGGATTTAAAGAGATAAGCGTGAAACTGGATTGACAAAGAGATATACAAGAGATAGAAAGTGATAGATGTAAATAGATAACGGATATATTGAAATAAAGAGAAGAACATTGAAAGGTATAGCCGTGAATTTGGATTGGCAAAAAGATAAAAAAAGATATAGGTCCATATAGAAGAGATAGTCTGAGATAAAGAAAAGGGGATTGGAAGAAATATATGTAAATTAGGATAAACAAGAGATAGTGAGAGATAGAGGTGGATAGAAAAGAGATAAAAATAGATACAGATGGATAGATGAGGAACAGGATTAGAAAATGGGGTTGAAAGAGATAGGCATCAATCTGGATTGACAAAGAGGTATAAAGAAATAGAGGTGGATAGACAAGAGATAGAAACAAATGTAGGTGGAAATGGAGAGAGGATTAGGAGAAGGGGATTAAAAGAGAAATATTTAAATTTGGATAAACAAGAGATAGAAAAAGATAGTGGTGGATAGATAAGGATTAGGTTGAGATGAAGAAAATGGGGTTGAAATATATAGGCATCAATCTGGAATGACAAAGAGATATAAAGAAATACAGGTGAATAGACAAGAGATAGAAACAAATATAGGTGGATGTACAAAGAATAGAGTGAGATGAAGAAAACGCGTTTGAAAGATATGGCCGTGAATTGGATTGACAAAGAGATAAAAAAAGATATAGGTCAATATACAAGAGATAGTCTGAGACTAGGAGAAGGGGATGGAAAGAAATATATGTAAATTAGGATAAACAAGAGATAGAAAGAGATAGAGGTCCATAGAAAAGAGATAAAAATAGATACAGGTGGATAGAATTTGGATTGACAAAGAGATAGAAAGAGATAGGCATCAATCTGGATTGTAAAAGAGGTATAAAGAAATAGAAGTGGATAGACAAGAGATAGAAAAAGATAGTGGTGGATAGATAAGGATTAGGTTGAGATGAAGAAAATGGGGTTGAAATAGATAGGCATCAATCTGGAATGACAAAGAGATATAAAGAAATAGAGGTAGATAGACAAGAGATAGAAACAAATATAGGTGGATTTAGAAAGAATAGAGTGAGATGAAGAAAACGGGCTTGAAAGATATGGCCGTGAATTTAGATTGACCAAGAGATAAAAAAAGATATAGGTCAATATACAAGAGATAGTCCGAGATTAGGAGAATGGGATTGAAAGAAATATATGTAAATTAGGATAAACAAGATATAGAAAGAGATACAGGTGGATATAAAAGAGATAAAAATAGGTACAGGTGGATATACGTGGATTAGGCCGAAATAGAGAAAATGGAGTTGAAAGAGATACTCATCAATCTGGAATGACAAAGAGATATAAAGAAATAGAGGTGAATAGACAAGAGATAGAAACAAATATAGGTGGATATTCAAAGAATAGAGTGAGATAAAAAACGGGTTTGAAAGGTATAGCTGTGAATTTGGATTGGCAAAAAGATAAAAAAAGATATAGGTCAATATACGAGAGATAGTCTAAGATTGGAAGAGGGGGATTGAAAGAAATATATGTTAATTAGGATATTCAAGAGATAGAAAGAGATAGTGGTGCATAGAAAAGAGTTAAAAATAGATACAGGTGGATAAAATTTGGATTGACAAAGAGATGGAAAGAGATAGGCATCAATCTAGATTGTCAAAGAGGTATAAAGAAATAGAAGTGGATAGACAAGAGATAGAAACAAATATAGGTGGATATACAACGAATAGAGTGAGATGAAGAAAACGGGTTTGAAACATATGGCCGTAAATTTGGATTGACAAAGAGATACAAAGAGATAGGCATCAATCTGGATTTTCAAGGAGGTATAAAGAAATATAAGCGGGTATACAACAGATAAAAACAAATATAGGTGGATATTCAAAGAATAGAGTGAGATAAAAAACGGGTTTGAAAGGTATAGCTGTGAATTTGGATTGGCAAAAAGATAAAAAAAGATATAGGTCAATATACAAGAGATAGTCTAAGATTGGAAGAAGGGGATTGAAAGAAATATATGTTAATTAGGATATTCAAGAGATAGAAAGAGATAGTGGTGCATAGAAAAGAGTTAAAAATAGATACAGGTGGATAGAATTTGGACTGACAAAGAGATAGAAAGAGATAGGCATCAATCTAGATTGGCAAAGAGGTATAAAGAAATAGAAGTGGATAGACAAGAGATAGAAACAAATATATGTGGATATACAAAGAATAGAGTGAGATGAAGGAAACGGGATTGGAAGATACAGGTGAATAGAGGAGGGATAAATTTTCCTTATATCTTTCTATCTAAGAGATAGAAAGCGATTAAAAATGATAGGATTTCTATCTTTTTTCTTCCAGTAGGGTACTCTGTCAATAGAACGTTAAATTGCTCAGTCTATTGAAGTGATTGAAACTATTTCATCTTTTCCCAATCTGAAAGCCCGAAAAATGGGGGCAATCTTGTGATTCGGTACATTGTAGCTCACCGTTACATAAGAAAAACCTTTTTTCCTTACCAAAAAACTTGTGACTTTCCAATTAAGATATATTGTAGCAAGTATTTGCACTGTTATTTTGTTACTACAAAAGAGTGAGTAATTAATTATCTTTTTCCGAATGTGCAATGACTTAATTTTATGTTGCAATTCTATGAAAGAGATTAAAAAATGGTGTTGATTTAACTGAGAAATCTTGATTTTTATTGATTTCATCGTGAAAATATAACTTCAAATTGCTCAATATAGAGATAGATTAATCTATCTTCAGATTGAAGGGGCGCAAATATTTATTCTGCCTAGGGCGCCAAATGTTTTTAAGCCGGTCCTGATTCTATTCCTGGAAACAAAACAAAAATTTTTATAAAAAATTTGTAAAACCATATACCTTTGAAAACGTATGCCTACAAATTAAACCTAATGACCTAAAGTAATCAATAAAGTGTTCTGTAATGGTTTTTAATTATTAATTACACACAAAAAATTAAATAAAATATAAAAAATAATCTTGTTGATTAGAATTGAGCCATGTAATTTCCAATCCTTCCAGAAAGTATTGGAGAGTATTCAAAAAAATTTTCCCATAATAGTGGGTTGAAGTAGATTAAACTTTTTGAATTTTATATGATTTTTCATGGATTGAAAAAAAAATCACAATCAAGAATTCGAATGCATTGAATAATCGCTTTTTCATATCAGAGTTATAAATTTCCAACTTATTTCAATGAAAGCCTTCTTACCGGGATACTCACTTTAAGAAAACTTTTCGAAAAGTTGCTTGCACATTATCTCGCATGGCAAGTAACCATTATCGAAGATACTTAACCCTGGTTTGAATCTTCGGAGTATGTTCCATCCACTGAATTCCATTAATATCTCGGAATCATCGTTAGAACGCTAGAAACTGGCTTTGAACCAATCAACGAATTTAAGGATCAGCAGGGTTGGATGTAGTTCAGTCTTCAGTGGGCGACATTGGTATGCAATATACAGTGGTTGAGGATACGAACTATTCGGACAATGTCGACATAAATCGGCGAGGTAGAAGTTAAACTACGGTATAAGTTGTCATACAGCTTCTAGAGTTAGAAATACTTATTATAGAATTAATGCAGCCAGAGATGAACCTTATTCAGAAAGAAGAATGCTTTTTGAATATTTGCCAACTTTTTTAACCCTCCTTTGATCACATCAAATTCTGTAACGCTATTCCGTCGTATAAACCTCTAGATCTTAAATGTCAAACAAATCAGTTAACATTTTGCAATTTTGCAATCACTATGAAAAATCACTAGGAAAATTATGCATGTTCTGTTAGTTTTGCTGGTTTTACGTTAAGGGGATCTGCCACATTCAATATTTTTATTTTTTGAATTTAGACCTTCCATATAATTTTCTTTATGTTTAGTACCTTTATTTATAAAGTTTTTAAGTTTTTTTTTAAATTTCAACACATTTATTTATTTTTAAACTAAAAATTTTGAGTTTTTTGGTCATCTTTTTGATATTTTTTGACTTTCAAATAACTTTTTTGTTTTTTAATCAATTGTCATGATTCTTTTTTTATTTTGTTCCTTACAATATGTAGCTACTTTATATTAATGATTTAACAAAGAATAAGTAGGGAAAATTTCAAAAGCCTGTGCCTAATACTTTAAATCTTATTCAAACATATGTTGCAATAAACACGGAAAATCACAACTTGCGAAAAACGGAGTTTAAAGTAAAGCTTTGTAGTGAAGCCTTAATACTAAATCATATATGTATATATATATAAAGGACATATATATATATATATATATATATATGACAAAGAGATACATATACACACATATATATATATACATACATACATATACATACATACATACATACATACATATATATATATATATATATATATATATATATATATATATTGTGTTTTTATAAGGATACCTTTAATATACTATTTTCCATATAATTCAGAAATATTAGTAAATAAATAAACAAACTATTTTGTGTAAAAAGCTAATTTTCACTAAAACATATTATTAAATTTCATGTACATTTTACGCAATCGTAAAGTTATTTTTGCAGTTAACCTAGGATGTAAATAATAAAGTAAATTATTTTTTTATAACAGATAAAAATTTAATTTCACAAATTATTTAAAATATACATGTAGTCGAAAAATTAGTTTGCTTAACCCACTCAAAACCTGGTGGACCCAGTCCAGTGAACGGTCAGTGAATTCGCTGACCTCGTAATAATATGAATAAGAAGAGCATAAAAAACATTTAAATTGTTTTAACTATGATTATGCGGTACATTTTGAGTTTGAAGGTATCGAAATTAATAGAAATAAATAGTCAATCCTGACGATGGAGACATGGCCATTGATGAACTACTGCACTGTCTTCAGTGACAGGTATTGTGTTTTTTTTAGTTTTAAACGCTAAAAAATAAAATTATTGTATTAAATTTGATACATTTAAACTCAAAATGTACCGCAGAATCATAATAGCAACAATTTAAATGTTTTTATGCTCCTCTTATTCATATTATTACGAGGTCAGCGAATGGTCAGCGAACGGTTAGTGAACGGTCAGGGAATTGATGCAAGATCACTTTTTATTTTAGAAAATACCTATAAGCATTTAAGTAACATTGATAATTAAAGTGATTCAAAATATTATCAACAAGTTTGATGCATATTAAACTTCATCATTGCGTAAATTAAATTCCATATTAATTAGGTGAGTTGGCAATCGAAAGACCTGGGCTCGAATCCCAGCGCAGTTGAAAGCGTCTTTTTTTCCACAGAAAGATTTTCAAATTATTTAAATATTAAATTTCATATACTGCATATGAAAACGACTTTATATACTATGATATCAAATTTATTACAACAATTAATAGTGAGAGTGATGGCCTTTCTGGTATTTTTTGAAAGATGTAATGTCGGAAATCAAAAATTTATTTCAAAGTACTACGAAATAAAATTTTATTTTTCTCCCAAATAAATCAACGTTTCGACTGAGACTTCAGTCCTTATCAAGACTAAAAAATAATAATTAACATGGATTATGTACATATAAATAAGAAACAGACAGTCTAAGGTTACGATTAAAAATATTAAAAGTTGTTACCTTACAAGAATCATTGCGTAGAAGTAAAATTTAAAATTGAGACATCGAGATGATTATATTTTTAGTATTAAAATTCGTTAGAGTTAAAACATTTTTTCATTGAAAATTATTAATATTATACATTTTTAAATTGTAGAAATTTCCATTTATTAATTTGCTTGCCATAAGATATAAGACTCTTATGGATAATTTCCTGTATTATGCTTCTGATGTCAATCATTTTAAAATCTTTAAAAATGTCATTTTATAGATTAAGCAGTTACAAAAATAGTTAAAATTTTGAAAAAAAATAATATTATTCAGCAAAAGAATATATTTTCCATTGATATATTAAAACTGTGTATTTTAAATAAAAATTAGTTTTGATAGAATAGTTTTTAACTTACTTATTTTAATTTTGTAACGAATGAATTAAAATTTTAACCAAAAACATCATAGAGTCTCCATGATAACTAATCATAAATATAAACCCAAACCTAGGCTATTCTCTTCTCTTCCATACATAGGAAGAGAGACAAAGTTACAAGTTACAAGTTATAAATATAAACAAGATGTTAGGTTAAGATCGATTATAAAAGTATAAGGCGGGAAAATTTTTTGAATTCAAATTTACAGATCGATAAATAGGCAAATAGATTATTTAGACAGTTTAATAATATTAAAGTAAACGTCACTTAAATTTTCAATATCTGTTCTGAAATTAATAGTTATTATTTTTTTAATATGAATGATTTCTAGGCAAAGTCTTTTTTTTTTAATTTTGTTTGTATTCTAAAATGTTTATTTCTTTAAAGTCAAAATTTTGTTTAAATTTATGTGCATGTTGCGCTAGAGCAGTACTATGAGTATTATAATTTTTAGTCGATCTTGCGTGTTCTAACATCCTAGTATGTAAAAATCTACACTCTTGTCCAGTATATATACTGTTACATTGTATGCATTTAATTTCATAAACTAAATTATATTTTAGTCTTTTTGGTGTTGGTATTTTAACAGAAGTCAACATTTTTTGCTGATTTTTATTGTCATAAGTGAAAATAATTTGCAAATTTAAATTATTTTAAATCCTATAAAATTGTTCTTGAAAATTATTTATGTATGGTAAAGTGATAATTTTCTATAATTCTTTAGTTTCAATGATTTCATTCGTGTTTTTATTATGATATTTATTATTCATAAGAAACCTTTATCTATTGGCAATTTTTTCATTTAATAAAACTAATGGATATCAATTTTTGATTAAAGTTTCATTAAGTAAATTTAAATTTTCGCTATGGTATTTTTCATGTGATAAAAGTATAGCTCTATCAGTTAATGAATATATACCACCAATTTTATTTGATAGGCTATGATTAGAATAAAAATTCACGTAACGTCCAGACCAAATTGATTTTCTGTACCAATTTGTGATAATTTTATTGTTTTCAACTTTAATATTAAGGTCAAGAAAATTAATACTATCATCAATTGAATTCTCTAATGTAAAAACTAATTTTTAATGTATGTTGTTAAATTTATCAAGAATATGATTTATTTTATTTTTAGGTAAACAGATTAATGTATCATCCATGTAACGATAGTAAACTTAATATAATAAGTTAGTTCATTTATAATTTTAGTTTCAGCTTCCTCCATAACAATATTAGCCAGAGTGGCTGATAGTGGTGATACCATTGGTAGACCGTTAATTTGTTTATAAATATTATTATCGTTAGTATACATTGATACAATGTCTAATGAAATAATAGTAACATTTTTAGGTATATTTAAATTATTAATTTTATCTTTAAAATTCCAACTATCTTTGATATAGAATTCATCTAGTCCAACTGTTTTTTGCAATGATCTCGAAATGTTTTTTGATAAATTATAAGTAGGTGAGCCAATAAATGAAGTGATGGGTCTTAGTGGACAGTTAGGCTTATATGTAATTTTGGTAGACCATAGAATTTAGTTGCAGAATGTATATATTTAAAAAGATTATCATTAAAAACTTTTTTACTTTTCCATGATAACAAAATTGATTTTAATTTCAAATTGATGTCATTAGTAGGGTCTTTTTCTAATTTGATATATGTAGAATTATCTGATAAGAGATTTTGTATTTTATTGTTATAATCTGTTTTATTCATAATAACTGTTTTATTGATAATTAATGTTACTTTTTTAATGTATATTAACAACATATGCTAGTCACAACTAAGAAAAAACTTTTTCATACAAAAATGTTTAAAAGTGCAGTATTCAATTTACATTCTTAAGATTTAAATTTAAAATATTTCAACACCTATAATAGTCTACTTTATAGAGTTTTTACTTTGTGAATATTTTCATAATCAAAATTTAACTATAAATTGAAAAAAGGCAGTCTGATGATGAAGGTGATTTTTAAAGGTTGTAATTAGTCTATCTGAAAAATTTAGAAAGATTAATAATCTATATGAGGGTGGCTATCGTTGGAACCTTTTTATCGGCTTTTTTTTCTGTAAAAAACAGTTTGAAAAATATGATAACTATTGTCTAGTACGATAGTTTAAGTTCAAACGATGCGCAAACTAAAATTAAAACTAAACTAAAATTTCAGAAGAATTTCTTGAGTAGATTTTTTAAAATGACCTACGCCGTAAAAAAGTGATTTTTATAAAAATGCGTTTAAAGTTTTGAAAACATTTGATGATCGCTCTGACCTTTTCACAATAGTTAGCTGTACCATTGAATCTATGGATCAACCAGACCACGAGTCCAAATTCCTGTAAAAGTTCGTGCAAGATAACTTTTTATGTTACAAAATATCTTTCCTGGACATTTTGAAAATACAACAGAAGACAATAAAGAACGTCTGTTAATTCCGTTTGAGTTGCAAAATTTTTTACCAATAACTGTAATTATCGTTAAGTTTTGTAATTTTCTTCAAAATTTCTACTGGTAAGAAGTTAACAAACATGCCTAATTATCTATTGTTACGTTTCTCATATTTTCAGAAAGATGTTTTGTAAATTAAAAAAGTTATCTTGCATGAACTAATTAATTTATAGTTCAGTCACGTTGTCCGATTGATCCATGGCCTTAAAAATACTTCGAATCGAGTCCTGAAATTTTTTCTACATAATTTTCAATATCTTCACTTTCAAATAAAGAATAAAAAAAAATCTAATTCTCCGAAGCCGCCATAATGGAGCGTATAATAAACACAATAGTAATTTATTTTCTATGTGCTTGTTTCAAAGTATTGTCCTGTGTTTTGTGTACATTGTAGTTGTTATCTGGAGGAAAAGACGATAAAGGCATTCACAAGTCTATTCTTTGGTGGGACAATGTGTATTAGTCGCAGTCTCAGTAATTTCATTCATATGCATTATTCATTCAACTTTGCCATTTAATAGTATGGTAATGTGACTGTGCTGAACATTCTCCACATTAAGGTAGGTTTTAAATTTCCTGGTCACCTCGTACCAGTTTTTAACTGAACATACTAATCACCAAAGCGCCTGTGGCTCTTTGCCTTTCAGCAAGACTACATTAATTCAGGAGATGGATGGACCTGGACTATCAGGACCGTATTTAGACTCTTGACTTATTGGATTAAATTTCAATCATATTACGCAGATCTATTCTTTTTCAAATCAATTTATTCCCAAAAAGGCCTGAAAATTATTGTCTGAAACTAACAAATAGTTTTATACCGTTGTTTTTTCATTAGATCTGGGAACATAGATGTGTAGCTGAATTTTCATTTCCAAAATTATAATTGACGGAAATTTAACGATTATTTAAAAAATTATAAATATTTTAGAACAATTAATAGAAAACATCTTCAGAGAAATAAATAGAACTTTGGAATCCAGATCAACGTTTCAATTAACAATTTCAATTTGTATACCTAAATATCATTTGAGACTAAATTTGTACCTAACAATTTTGTGTTATAATATAAAGCATTTATCCAAAATGGATAGACCTTTTCATTTCAGAAAAATACTAGAGCGCATGTTAGGTGACATTTAAATGTTTCGAGCACTTTCCGCAAGAAAAAAGAAAACAAAGATATGGGAAAAGTCTTTTTCCCACTTGCGAAACGGAAATAAAAACTACTTGAAACATTTGTAGGTGTTCACATTGTCACAATTGCTTTCCCTCTTAAATGGAAAAATATATTGTATTATTGAATGATATTTTTATGCTAACTTGGAATAATATTTGTATTGAATGCGTAACAACCTTCAAAATAAATTCCATCAAGGCTTTTAGTCTTAATTAATTCAACAGTACGTCAATATTACTAAAATGTCTACAGAAAACTTCCAGTAATAAATTATCATCTTACATCTTATCAGGAATTATTCTCCAATAAAATTAATTAGACTGGAGGTAAAAAGAAAGAAAGAATATACAGTAGATAATTTAACTTAAATTTTTATTCAAGCCGCCTAAACGTTAGATTTTTTATATCTAATTTTATTCCTGTGTTTTTTATTTTCAGGGATAAAGAAAAAAGAAGGAGGGGTGCAAAACATTATCGTGGGTCTCTTTAATCTTTTTCACCCCACCCAAAAAAATGTATGTTAAAATTAAACAGAATTTAAAAAGTAATCCAAGCTTTTTTTCAGTGTGCCTTTTCATTTGTAAATATTATGCGGTCTTTTTGTTTTCGTGTACTTTTTCATGAATATAGATAGGTATAGATAATATCCCTTACTGCCGGTGGCAATATATCTTTCCATTGAATATTTTAATGTTATAAAATCAACACGTTTTGGCATCTGAAAAACATCCTAACTGCTGAAAAAATGTCACAAAATATTTTGAACAAGAAATGCAAAGTGTTTCCATACATTTGAAATTTTCAAAGTCTTAAAGTTACCGAAAATGTATCTCCCAGGGACGCCATTTTGAATTTTCATATTGCAATGTGTAATTCGTAATCAACACCAAAAAACCTCCATAAATATGTAGGTACGAATTTTCACCAATTTTGTGTGCATTTTCAATTTGGGAAGTCTGGGTCCATTTCATAAAATTGAATCGGCGGTAAATGGTTTAAGATGGTCAATAAATATACCTACAGGCATTACTGAGGATAGGAAAATACCATAAATACGAAGAGTGCAATAATTTTTTGTTACTTGTGCGAGAAATGGAAACGATTTCAGGCAAATGAGAAACAGACTGTCAGTTTGTAATGGAGTTAATATTTTAGCGACGACAGGTTGGAGTTTGGAGGCTTGAGTTTCAACTAAGAAAGGGAAAATGACTTAGGAACCTCTGGGGTTTGAGACATTTCACGCCTGCTTTCGTGACAAATGTAACACTCTTAAGCATACAAGGAAACGAGACCAGAAGAACAAAGTGGACTATTTATAAATATTCTCTTCTAAACATTTGCATATATCACGCTTGCAAGAATTTATCACTACTTTAATGTATTGTACAAGAAAATCAATAGGCAATATGCTGTAAAAAATGGATTTTTAACAATTGGGCTGAAGTTTCAAACGTCTAAGGCGAATTTTGTTATTTTTCAATTTCTTCAAAATCGTATACAAAATTCGAAGAAAGTAATGATTTTGGCTACCTTTAATTACGATATATGAATACACACTTATTTAGTCTATTCAAATAAAAATTGAAATTATCTAGAGTGAAGAGCCCTCAAATTTGTCAGAAACTATGACCGTATAAGCACATTTCTAGGCTATTATATAACACATCACTCAACAAGTTTCCGGTCTGACATATAGATGGCATCACTGTTGTCAAATCCACATGATTTCTGGATAGTACCAACCTTCAAACGTTAAGTGTCAAAATTTCATGACAATCTGACGTTTAGTTCAGAAGTTACGGAGGTTTCGAAGAAGCAACTTTTGTCATTTCCAAAACAATGGATGAAAAAGAGTTTCGAATGTTAATCAAGTATTGCTTTTTAATAGGAAAAAATCTGCCCGCTTCGCGGGCACATTCTCATCGCGAGCTTCGCTCGCAAGTTTATTTCTTATATTTTGATACTGAAGCTCAAACCAATTTTATAATAATATTACAGATGATGTGAATTACACATTTTCTCAAAGTCACTGAATTTCTTTTTGAATTTAAGTGAAACAGGAAATTCAATTTACTTAAGGCTCTATCGGCCTTAAGGAACACATTCTCATCATGACACTCGCGCTTCGCGCTCGATTTTCTGTATGCATTTTTGTAACTTTTTAATAAATTACATGATCATTGATCAATTTATTTTCTTCCAAATATCTCAAAAAGGAAAAACAATCCTAGACTTTATTTAAGGAAACGATTTTGCAGAACAACGCTTATTTCGTATCTCACATATTTTGGTGAAAAAAATCGAATTTTTTCAATATTAAAAATCAAAACATAAAATATACATCCTGTCCCGAAATTTCTTTATCAGAATTTGTAGACCTCATTTAGGCAAACAATTTTCCATCTAAACGTTTTTTTTTATCTCACATATTTTGTCTAAAAAATGGAATTTTTTAATTTTAATCGTATTTTTTAGAATTGAAACGAAAACTATATGTTTTTTCAGAAACTGTGTCAGACAAAATTTGTAGATCTTTTTGAAACGAACAGCTTTGTATTCTTACGCTTTTTTCGTATTTCACATATTTTGTCTAAAAAATGGAATTTTTTCATTTTTATCGTATTTTTTGGAATTGAAACGAAAAATATATGTTTTTTCAGAAACTGCGCCAGACAAAATTTGTAGATCTTTTTGAAACGAACAACTTTGTATTCTTACGTTTTTTTGGTATTTCCAATATTATTGTTAAAAAATTGAATTTTGGATTTTCAATAGTTTCTTTTTTAATTAAAAAGAAAAATATGCATCTTATGAAAAAATGTTATGATTCAAATTTGTAGGCCTTTATGTATTCAATAATATTGTATCATAACGTTTTTTCGTATCTCGTATAATTTAACTGGAAAATGGAATTTTGATATTGACTTTTTTCGAATTTGAATATGCTGTAACATTTCTAATTTTGATTTAATCAAAAAATGTTATAAGGATAATTTGTAGTGATTTATGAGCACTATCAAAAACCAGGATTGGAATTTTTGATTTTTTCAAAAAATTATTTTCAAAAGCACAAAAGTAGTGCTCCATCCCTCAATTTTGATTGGATGTGGCTGGTTAACGAACTTGTCCTTACTTTTTCGGCTCCGATAAAGTCTACCAAAGCTCAATTCAATCTGATAATTCTATCGAGAGTTATGCCGCACACGACCTACAGACAGACAGACAGACAGACGGACAGACAGACAGACAGACAGACAGACAGACACTTTCGTAAAAACCATTTTTTCTGACTCAGGGGGTCTCAAAACGCAAAGATTTGATGAAAATTTCGAAAGTCATTTTTCACATAAAATCAATACCTTCTCATCCATGATGAGAATGTAATACTGTTGAAGCAAAGTAGTGACTTGATAAGCGTTATGGGGACTCTGCACCAGGGAAATCAACAATCATCGACTGGTATGTCGAATTTAAACGCGAACGTACAAACACCAATGACGCTGAACGCTCTGGTTACCCAAAATTAGCAGTTGTTCCGGAAAACATAACAAAAGTCCATAAAATAATTTTGGGCGATCGTAAATTAAAGTTGCGTGAGATAGCTAACACCTTAAAAATATCAGAAGGTAGTGTGTTTACAATTTTGCACGAATCTTTGGGGATGTGTAAGTTATTTTTGAAGTGGGTGCCACGTTTGCTCACACCTAACCTAAAATAACAACGCGTCGAGGATTCAGAGCGCTGTTTGGAGCTGTTCAAGCGAGGTAAAAAGGATTTTCCGCGTCGGTATGTAACAATGGATGAAACATAGATCCACCACTAGACACTTGGAACAAAAAGATCGTCTACTGAGTGGACAGCAGCTGGTAAAAGACGTCCAAAGCGACCAAAAACACAAGAGTGGGCTGGCAAGGTTATGGCATCCGTATTTTGGGACGCGCATGGTATTTTGTTTATCGACTATCTTGGGAGAGGTAAAACCATTAACAGCGACTATTACATGGCATTACCGGATCGATTGAGCGTATAAATCAAGAAAAAACGGCTTCACATGCAAAAAAGTGCAGTTCTACATAGACAATGAACCGTGACACAAGTCCATGAAAACGATGGTCAAATTGAATGAATTATGCTTCGAATTACTTCCTCACCCATCATATTCTCCAAATCTGGCCCCCAGCGACTACTGACTCTTTGCTGACCTGAAAAAAATGCTCCAGGGAAAGAGATTTGGCTTCAATGAAGAAATAATTGCCGAAACTGAGGCCTATTTTGAGAGCAAAGACGAATCATTCTACAAAAAAGGCATCGAAAAGTTGTAGAAGCGTTGAAATGAATGTATTACGCTTGTAGGAAATTATGTTGACAAATAAAGTCGAATTTGTCGAAAAAACTCTGTTTTTCTTAGTTGAACCAGAAACTTATTGAGTGATATACTATAGATGCAAATTTCTCTAGTCCATTAAGATAAAAACAATGTCTAGAAATGTGTTTATACGGTCAAATTTTGACGAATTTGACGGCCCTCCACCCTGGACAATTTCGATTTTCATAAAGAATTGTTAAAAAACAATTGATTTTTAACATCCGAGTTAGGTAATTAAATATTCAATTTTCATTTTGATTTTAATAGACTAAATAAATTTGTATTCATATACCATAATCATATATGTAGCTGAAATCATTACTTTTTTGGATTTTTATATGATTCTGATTAGATAGAAAAAGAAAAAAAATCCGTCTAACTAGACGTCTGAAACTGGAGCCCAAATTTTTAACAGACGAAGCTTTCACCCTCTGAATCTTTAAATTGGTAGTAAACTACTAATTGAAAAAGTGTAAAATCGTTTATCGATTGCTTCAGTAAACATTTCTACTAATAACTACAATTTGCCTACAAATTCATGATCCAATGGAGTTATTTCCAAAGTCAGTCAGACTTCTAATGATCGGATCTTATAATTCACAAAATTCTGATTTAATATACTTCAATAATTGTTTTCTTACACTCTGCTTATTATGTTTGATTTTTTAAAACGAGTTTGACGGATGACTGGATTGACGTCGATCCAGTCGGATTGTCCATTTATAACACACAAAAAAAAGAATTTGTTAAAATAGTGGGGGCATAGAAGTTCTGTAAGTTGGACATATATTTCAGTACAATTTACTGTTTTTTTGTAAACATAACAGATTTGTCGATAAATATTGCAGAAATTCATTTGTTTACGATTGAATTAACATATGGACTAATAGAAATTAAACTACGACTAATATAATGAGTAAAATTTGACTATGAATTAGTATAAAGGTAATAATTAGTAGTAGGAATGTTTTCTGAATCAACTGGTAGAAAAATGTGAACTATTTCAACCATTTGTTTTCTATTCTGATTTAGATTTAGAAAGAAACTTTGATACATGGAGAAACCCAAGTTTACAATTTTTGCTAAACTTTGTTTCAATTTGGGGGAAAAAGTGTCATAGTGAAAATTTTTCGCAGCGAAATACTAAACTTCAGATGAACTATATTATAATTTTCTATAGATTGTAAGAAACTTTAATATAGCCATTACTAAAGTTTAATATCATTTTTCGAATCTTTAGCATTTTGACTACGAAAAATGTTTAATCCGCTTGGAATAATTACCATTGCACCTTGATTTTCCCTAGATTTCTAATATTTCTTAGAATTATCTTTATAAAATAAAATGTATAATTTTATACAAAGTTTCTCCGTATAAAATGTGTAACTTAAGAATTAAATAGTGTTCAGTAATTGATATAAAAAAGCATGGTTTATTGTCTTGATAAAAAATAAGATTTTTTTCTTCCAAAGTTTTGAAAAAGGAAAAATGGGCTGGCTTATGATTTTTAATATAATAAACAACGAATATTTTGTTGGATACACATGCACGAAACGCGCACGCCACAAGCAGTAAAGACTCTCGCGCACCACAACATCTTTTTATTACAGTTTTCACGTGAAATACATAAATTTATGTGTTCTTCGTGAAAACTATAGTATAAGGCAAATACATAAATTTATGTATTTTACGTGAAAACTGTAATGAAGAGACGTTGTGGTGTACGAGCGCCTTTATTGCTTCGAGTGCGCGCGTCGTGTCTGCACCAAAGTATTCGTCGTTTACTATTTTCTCAGAAAACAAAAAGTCAGTTCACTCTCTCTTTCAAGTTTTTCAAAGGAAAATGCCTAACCTTTAATTTCACGGATATAATCTTTGAGCTCTTTGTAAAAGGATGATTTTAATTAATTAAAAAAGATAAAATTTTATTGCAATTGCGAGTATTTGAAAACAAGCCGACTGCAGAAAAAAATGTTCAACATTCTTCTTGGATTTTATTTATAAGAGAGTATTTATGATGTATAAAAAATTTAATGAAAATAAGTAAAATGCTGCTTGGATATAATGAAGCTACAAAAAGTTTTTCTTAAACATCTAATTTTGATGGTTACTTAAACTTTGTTGAGTTTGCGAGCGTACTTATATGTACTAAGCTTTCAATGTATGCTCAAGAAAATTGAAATTGATCAAACCTAAGACGTTATCGTTTACTAAGAAAATTTCAAAATTTCCATCTCTAAAGTTTATTCACTTATCCTACATCTCAGGAACTGCCAAAAATATGTGTACAGTGTTTTGCTTTGAAAGTTCTATACAAAAACGATGAGAATCCTAAATTTGAAATAATATAAAAACGAATGATTAAATGTAATTAATATGTATAATTTAATTTTAATCAATTTAAAAATTATTGTCAATTTACTCTAGTCAATTTTTTACGTATAAAAAAAAGTTTAACAAAGAAAAAAATTGTGATTTGGACAAAAACAATGAAAAGTAGAGGAGAAAAGAAGATGACTGCAAAAATCCCTTTTTTTCTATTTTATTTTGTCCTCATTTATCTTTATTAGAATCCAGTAATTCAATAATCCCCATCTTTCTTTTTAATTATTTTGATTTTTTAAATACATATTTTCTTTTTTCCAAATTTGGAACATTTCAAATTTGAATTGAATACTTATACCGTGAGAATGAATTTTGAGGAATAGAAGATATCTCGATGCGATTCTCAGCATCCAATATTGAGTTGTGGTGCAATTACTCCTTTGGTCAAGTGGACGACGCCTAATTAAGTTCAGTCCTGCCGGATCAAAAGCGACCTTTATATATCCAAGCAGTGATGAACAGGAAAGTTCGTTTGGCAGAAGGTACTAATTATTCATAAATCTTGTCACCTCAATTTTTGTCCATGCTTTTAAAATGGTAGAGATTATTTCACTTTTGCATTTGGAAAATGTATTTTTACCAAGATTTTTATGGAATCTCCTTTAAATGCATTTGTCTGTGTGTAACTCCCCTAAAATTCAGGAAATTCAATAATACCTATGGGTCATTCCATAACAGATTTACAACTAAATTTTTATGTTCGACAAAATTTTTTTCTAGCATTCTCTAGAGCAAAATAATTGACATGTATTTTTTTATTTCGAAATTTTTTTTTTTTTTACAAGATATGATTTTTTGATTTTGAATTTGGAAAAAACGAACAATTTTCAATCACTGATTATTCAAAAACCATTCGACGTCGAAAAAAAATCGTTATGATAAAAGGTTGTTAATCGTATGAATTTTTCATAAAAATTACACTACCGTCGGAAATTGTGCGCACGGTGCTCGTGATCGCTATTGAAAATCACTGCTGACTTTGAACTACGATATCTCGGTTAAAAAAAGAGATAGTGCACTTTTAAAAATACAGTTGAAAAGCTTATGAAATTCCACGTCTAGTGATGCGCAACAAATATTTTTTTGACTTTCTGAAAATAATACAGCACGTGAGGAGTTGAAAAAAAAAATTCAAGATTTTCTCAAATTCTCTACCTCAACTTCAACTTATTGCATGACCTAGGAAAAATTTTTCCAAAATCTGAAAATTTTAAGACATAAAGTCTAAAATCTTATCTTTGATTTAAGCCAAGAAAACTTGAAAAATATTTATGGGTACCCGAGATACGATTAAAAATGTTCAATCGTATCTGAGTTGAATTGTAATCGACGATCACGATTCTCGGACGGTCTGTTGCTCGCCTCCTTCGTTGAAGCAGGACCGAATAGGCCACGCACAAAGGTGGCACTTAAGTGGAGCTCTCTTATATGTTCTTTTATCCAAGAACGTGTTTCCTTTATTTCCTTTCCTTTCATTCTTAGTTAATATTTACAATGACTATTAAAATTTTTATCAATGTTCTAGTTTGTAGGAATTTTAAGAAATAAAAAATGTTTACATATCATTGTTCTATTCGTTAATATGGGGATAATATTGGATTTAAATAATTTTTGATAATCACAAATAACAATAAATATTTTTTGAAATTTAGAATAATTAGAAATAAAAATTACTAATGAACAGAATCAAAAATACATATAAGAGGGCTCCACTTAAGCGCCACCTTTGTGCGTGGCCATTTCGGTCCTGCTTCAACGAAGGAGGCGAGCAACAGACCGTCCGAGAATCGTGATCGTCGATTACAATTCAACTCAGATACGATTGAACATTTTTAATCGTATCTCGGGCACCCATGAATATTTTTTAAGTTTTCTTGGCTTAGATTAAAGATAAGATTTTAGACTTTATGCCGTATAATTTTCAGATGTTGGAAAATTTTTTCCTAGGTCATGCAAAAAGTTGAAGTTGAGGTAGAGAATTTGAGAAAATCTTGAATTTTTTTTTTCAACTCCTCACGTGCTGTATTATTTTCAGAAAGTCAAAAAAATATTTGTTGAGCATCACTAGACGTGGAATTTCATAAGCTTTTCAACTGTATTTTTAAAAGTGCACTATCTCTTTTTTTAACCGAGATAACGTGGTTCAAAGTCAGCAGTGATTTTCAATAGCGATCACGAGCACCGTGCGCACAATTTCCGACGGTAGTGTATGTACAAAAAATAGTTTTTGTTATTTGAGCTGCAAATTTTGCAAATGTTATTAACAAATACGATTTTTTCAAAGTCGGACTATATGGTTTTTTCGATTTTTAGGGCTAAGAATGTTTATTAATATGTAACATTTTTGAAGTTGATCGATACATAGTTTCCGAAATATCCGAATTTATACATTAGGAATGTAAGAAAAATCGAGGTGCAATGGTAATTATTCCTAGCGGACAGGAAATTTTTTTCATTACTTTTAGTAGACTTTAATATACAAGTGGTAGATTGAAATTAATAGATTTGTATATTTTGTAAAATTAATATACACTCATATTAAGTTTATTAACTTTTTAATAAAAATATATTCGAATTCAAAGAATTTGAAATTTTTCTGTGGAAAAAAAGACGCTTTCGACTGTGCCGGGATTCGAACCCGGGTCTTTCGAAAAACAAACATCATTAAAATATGTGTATTAAAGTGTAAATAAAAGTTTATATTTTTTAAGATGAAAGTATTTTGAATATAATATACGTTATTGGTAATGTAAGTTTAATACAGAAACACATTTTCTCAAAGTCACTCTATTTCTTTTTGAATTTAAGAATTTCGCGCCCGATTTTCTGTATATATTTCAGTAATTTTTTAATAAATTACATGATTAAGATAATTTATTTTCTTCCAAATCTCTCAAAAAGAAAAACAATCGTAGATTTTATTTAAGGAAACGATTTTGCAGAACAATGCTTATTTCGTATCTCACATATTTTGATGAAAAAAATCGAATTTTTTTAATATTAAAAATCAAAACATAAAATAAACATCCTTAGAATTTGTAAACCTCATTTAGGCAAACAATTTTACATATAAACGTTTTTTTTGTATCTCACATATTTTGTCTAAAAAATGGAATTTTTGAATTTTAATCGTATTTTTTAGAATTGAAAGGAAAAATATATGTTTTATCAGAAACTGCATCAGACGAAATTTGTAGATCTTTTTGAAACGAACAACTTTGTATTCTTGCGTTTTTTTCTTATTTTACATATTATTGTTAAAAAATTGAATTTTCGATTTTCAATAGTTTTTTTTTTTAATTTAAAAGAAAAATATGCATCTTATGAAAAAATGTTACAATTCAAATTTGTAGGTCTTTATGTAGAAAATAATATTGTATCATAACGTTTTTTCGTATCTCGTATAATTTAACTAGAAAATGGAATTTTGATATTGACTTTTTTCAAATTTGAATATGCTGTAAAATTTCTAATTTTGATTTAATCAAAAAATGTTATCAGGATAATTTGTACAGATTTATGAGCACTATCAAAAATTAATATTGAAATTTTTTATTTTTCCAAAAAGTTATTTTCAAAAACACAAAAGTTGTGCTCAATCCCTCAATTTTGATTGGATGTGGCTGGTTAACGAACTTGTCCTTACTTTTTCGGCACCGATGAAGTGTACCAAAGCTCAATTCAATCTGATAATTCTGTCGAGAGTTATGCCGCACACGACCTACTACAGACAGACAGGCAGACAGACAGACAGACAGACACTTTCGTAAAAACCATTTTTTCTGACTCAGGGGGTCTCAAAACGTAAAGATTTGATGGAAATTTCGAAAGTCATTTTTCACATAAAACTAATACCTTCTCATCCATGATGAGAATGTAAAAAAATCGTAAATTTGTATCTTTGCAGTAAAAAATACTGCCATTCATAATAGGTGTATTACAAAATGGCAGAAATTTAAAAATCATTTGGTATAAAATATTGTAGTTCAATGTTTAAGTAAAATATATAACTGGTTAAAAGTTTTTGTGGGTAAAATTTTACATTCACGTGCAATTATCCATTGTCTGGAACTATCCACTGTGGACTTGTTCGCCTACATTGTTACCATTTGACTAGCTTTTACCTGCAGAGATTAAAGCGATAAACAGCACGTCAGTATAGTTATCAAAGGGAAAAAGGATTGTTTAGGTATATATGCGCAAGTGCACTCACTGAACACAACTTTTTTATGTTTTGAGGTGTAATACTTGATAAGAAGTAACTAGCTGTTCTCAAGAATAAAAAAGAAAATATTTTCATCGTTTCAGGCACAAATTAGACTGCATTAGATTTCATTAATGAGAACGTAATTACAGATATCTTGCGATCAGATTAGGAATAAATATACCTTTTTAGTTTCTTAACTTAATATTTCACCGAGCGTTATTATATAGTTTTTAACGTGTCGAGTTCGCTTTAAATCACAAAGAAACAATCTTACCTTACTAGCTAACTTTATAACATACTTTGCGAAAATAATCCAATGGTTTCTTAAAAATTAGTTAAATAAATCGACGAGAATTTTGTTTATGGTATACGATCAAGAAACTCTTGTAAATTTGAATTTAGAGTACGTCAATAAACATGAAGTTTGCGTGTAAGGAACTTGGTAAGCCACAAGCACTTTAATCTGGAGAAAGCTTACTTGCAAAGTTCATTAACTTACGAAACCAACTTACATGATTGAATATCTTTCTATAAATAAACTTTGCAATAAAATGCTACTAGTCTACTTATACAACTAATATTTCTCATAACAGAACAAATGCCAATAACGGTAATTCTCATGTTCATTTTAATTATACACTGAGATAAATCCTATTGTGCTGACTAAAAGGTCACAACTATTTATATTTAGTAAGCAGTAGCAAAAATTTTGTAAAACTTACCAATGCTCAAAAGTCTATAGAACTAAGTATGCTACTAGTTTTTTGTTTGTAAAATTGATCAAATTCATTTAGTTTGAGGAAAGTAATTATTTTATTTTCATATGTAATATTTCGTGTAATTATAAATCTTTGATAATAGTAAACTTTAAGAAATAATTGTACAGACGAATTAGATTTTTCCTGCTTATCAATGGTAATTTTAAAGTATAACTGTAAACTGTTGTGCACTCTCTAAATCTGAATCAGTCAAAATCTACTGATTATCAGTGAAATTTGACTAATTCAAATAGTTAAAAAGAGGTTACTGTAAATCAGTCAAATTTCACTGATTACTTCAGTTGAAATTAACCGATTTGACAGTGAAAAATATTTTTGCACTGATGAATCAGTGAAAAGGCAAATTACTGATTCAATCAGTGAAAATTTGACTGATTCAGCTTTAGAGAGCAGTTTATGATGAAAAATATGTCAACAATTATCATCCTTTGTTACATTTTGAAAAACAATAATTAAAAAAGTTTTTTTTTCTAAACAATTCTAACCTAAGAAAGTTTCCATCGACTTTAACCGAAATAAAATAGACAGAATGATGAATTTAACATTTGTTTCAAAGTTGGAATTACTATTTTAATCATGTAAGGATGAAAAAATTCATCAGTTTCTAATTAAGATATTGAAATACAATAGTTTTTAATACAACTATGCTCCGTTATGTCAAACAAATATATATTTTTTGTAATAAATAAACTGGACAAATATTAATAACAATTAACGCAATTAGTTAGTTTTACAAAAACGTATTGGTAACTTCTATTATAAGATCAATACAATGTGGGAATGCATAAAAATAGTCCCGGCTACAAAACGGATCGAACAATCGGATTTTGTAAGTTTTAATAAAAATTTTAATTATTGCTACTTAGTTAATCTAGCTGTAAAAATTAAGGTGTTTAGATCATACAGAGTAAAAAACATACTTGTGACCCTCTTTTACATAAAAAAAATGGGTAGCCACGACTAATACTTTCTCTCAGTGTACACTGTTAGAAATTTTCGCGTTAATTTTACAAAACTGTGTAAAATGTTTTACTCAGTTATATGTATCGTAAAATTGAGATGAAAATAAAATACATTTTTTTTACAATTTGTTGAAAATTTTGATTGCATTTGAAAATTCTGAAAATAATGGAAAAAATGTTTAAAACTTTAAAACATATATTGGAATTTCCAGTCAGTTTTTCGCAAGTTTATCCCTCATCGTACAATTGGGGTTACGCTAACTCCACGACTTTTTGTTTTTTCACAAAAAATTTTCAAAGGTGTCTTCAAACTTCGACAAAGAAGTTACATAATTAAAAAAAAACAGTGATTTAACACTGATCATCGTATGAATAATAATATGAAAACATAATATTAGTATAGGAAGAAGCTAACAGAAATAATATCTAATACACTACAAATTAATCACATAAGATGAAAATGACTTTGCCGAAATGGTCGAGAAAAAGTAAAAAACTGAGATTATTCCTGGCATACTGCTAAATTGTGCTAAATAATTCAACGCTTGAATAGATAATGTGTTGAAATCTACAACGATCTCTACTGTTTTTTAAAAGCAATCAGTTTTTTGGGGCCGCAAATTTTAAATAAAATAGCAGCCATGTTTTGTCTCTGCAATTTATATACTCTAAAGCGGTGCGTACAATTTCAGAGATACAGCCGAGCTTTTTAAAATCCGAATACACATTAAAATCTGACGTTAATCAGAATCGTATTTGAAATTAAAAAGCTTTCAAACTTTAAAATAGTGATTTTCTCACAACTTGATATATATAACACATCGTTCAATAAGTCCCGGGACTAACCCACAGATGGCGTTAGTAATATCAAATCCACTTCTTTTTTCAAAAGAACTAACCTCTAAATGACACGTGTCTGACTTTCACGTCAATCAGACCATAAACAGCAAAGCTACTGTGGTGAAAGTGACGCTACTTTTGCATTTGTGTACAAAATGGACAAAAACGAATTTCGTGTGTTGATAAAATTTATCCGGACTGTGCTCCGTCGAAAACAACGATTTGCCGGTGGTACACAGTGTGTCCCAAAAATAACCGAACTTTATATTTAAATCATACAACAAGCAGCGCCATCTATTGAAAATTTGTAGCATTAAAAAGATACATTGATCCTCTTTCAAACGCACCTAAATTCATGTAAATCGGATGACAGATGTGAAAGTTACAGCCATTTCAATAAAAGAAAAAGTGTGTTAATGTTACAAAACAAAAATGGAACAAAGAGCAAATATAAAATTTTGTGTTAAACTTGAAAAAAAAATTCGCTGAGACATACGAATTGATGAAAAAAGTTTATGGTGATGATTGTATGAGTCGTACTCAAGTTTATACGTGGTTTACACGATTTAAAAATGATCGTGAGGATTTAAATGACGACCTAAGGCCAGGTCGTCCAGAAGTTAGTAATCGTGCTAAATTGGTGCAAAAAGTCCGTGAAATCATTGGTATCGATGCAAATTTTACTACGAGAATGTCGGCTGAGGAATCAAATACGAGTAAAAACACTATTTGGAGAATTTTAACTGAAGATTTGGGTAAAAGAAAGGTAAATGCACGTTTTGCTCCACATTAGTTAAATGCACCACCTCACAAGACCAAAAAAGGGAACGAATTTTTTATGAAAAAACGGATTTTTCTCATCAACCACCCTTCGTATTCGCCTGATCTATTACCATGTGACTATTTACTATCTCTAAAACTGAAAACCAAGATGGAAGGAGCATTTTATGATGATATCCCAGCCATTCAAGCAGCCGTAACCGAGGTGCTGAAGAACATTCCTATAAATGACATAAAAAATCTATGCATGCGCTGGTTGATCGTTCCAAACGTTGTATTGAGTCTAATGGAACCTATTTTGAATAAATAATAACTTTCAAAGATAATATAGTGTGTATCTTATTTTATATCCAAAAAGTTCGGTTATTTTTGGGACACACTGTGTATGTTGATTTCAAACGCGGTCGCACTGATACAAATGATGCGGAACGCTCGGGTAAGCCAAATGAAGCAGTAGCTCCGGAAAATATTAAGCAAGTTTTGAAAATCGTGATGGACGACCGCAAACTGAAAGTCCGTGAGATTGCTAAGATGGTGAACATATCAACTGGAAGTGCGTCTACGATTTTAAACGAAAAATTGGGCATTAAAAAGGTCTTTTCCAAATGGGTGCCACGTTTGCTCACAATGGAACAAAAGCAACAACGAGTCGACGATTCAGAGAGCTGTTTGTCACTGTTTACTCGCAATAAACAGGATTTCTTGCGTCGGTATGTGATAATGGACGAAACATGGATTGCGTCCGAAAACGCAACAGTCAGCTAGCAAAGTCATGACGTCAATTTTTTGGGATGTGCACGGTATAATTTACATCGACTACCTTTTGAAAAGGGAAAATATATCGACAGCGACTATTACATTGAGTTATTGGTGCGTTTGAAGGACTAAATCGCAAAGAAACGACCGCACATGAAGAAGAAAAAAATCATCTTTCATCAAGACAATGCACCGTGCCACAAGTCAATGAAAACGATGGCAAAATTGTCTGAATTAGGCTATGAATTGCTTCCCCACCCACCATACTCTCCAGATCTTGCCCCCAGCGACTACTGGCTCTTTGCCGATCTCAAAAAGATGCTCCAGGGAAAAAGATTTGGCTTAAATGAGAAAGTAATCGCTGAAACTGAAGCTTATTTTGAGGCCAAGGACAAATCATTTTACAAGCATGGTATAGAAAAGTTAAAAAAGCGTTGGAATGATTGTATCGCACTTGAAGGTGATTATATTGATGAATAAAAATGAATTTTGCAAAACAAATGTTGTTTCCTTAGTTAGTCCCGGGACTTATTGAACGATGTGTTACATAAGAACTGAAAATTCAGATTTGTTTAAAATTAAACTACTAATCACATGTGGTCACAAATTGAAAATTCATAAACAAAATATAATAAGAAAAATCCATTTATGCTTATAATATATAAAAAATATAACTTACATTACTGCCGCTCAAAGTAATGGAACCATTAACTGACATTTTTGACGAAAATGAGTTTTTATATCATTAGAATCTTGAAGAAATTCTGCATTTAACTGCGCTTAAAATTTTGAATATAAACGCATTAGTTTTTTTATTACAGCAATGCAAAAACGAAAAGACCAACTGAATTAAAAATCGTATTCTAGAAAAAAACTTTAATTAACACAAATTTTGGAAACGCTTGTGAATACGTCACAGTTAAAAACTGAAAAATTCTGCCATTCTTCACGTGCCCCACCCGAAAGGTGATACCAAAAGTTACGGAAAAGAAATTAAAAAACAAAATTCACTTGCCGGAAGACAGTCAAAACGGGCAAAAACTGACCCGAAATTCGTTGATTTCAGAAGTTTGTAGTTATTAGTTTTTGCCCGTTTTGACTGTCTTCCGACGAGTGAATTTTTTTGAAAAATTTCTTTTGAGTAGCTTTGCTATCACCTTTCGGATGGGGCATGTGAAAAATGTCAGAAGTTTTTAGTTTTAGGCGAAAATTTACCGTCTAACTTAAAATCAACGAATTTCGAGCCAGTTTTTGTGTTTTTGAGCAAAAATGAAAGTTTTTTGATAAAAACAGTTTTTGACCCTTTTCTAAGTTTCAATCGAAATGCAGTTAACAGTTCTTTTATTTTGGACGGCAGATTACAGTATAGCAAAATTTCTACAATTCAAAATTACAGTCGATAATTATTATTTGTTGTGCCGTATAATCTCAAATAATAATTAGTTTTAAAAATGTTGGTTTATTTTTAGACAATTTTGCACTCAATTTGGTTTATGCGTATATACTTGTAGTGTGTAACAAGTAATTATAAACTCGTAAATTAGCTGTCACTCGTGCGATGAGAGGGAAGCTCAATAATATTTTGCAGCCTCATTTGAGTTTATTTAGAGTTTACAAGTAGTTGCAAATTAATTAATTAATTCCTTTCATATAATGGAAAAGGTCAAAATACCGCTAAAATATAATTTTCTATGGCAAAATGCAATGTAAAGGATGAAATTCGAGGACATATCGATTCACTTGCTTCTCTCGTTGCCTCACATTTTTCCTCTTTGTAACGTCGAGAGAACCTCTTGAACGCTACTGTAATCAGGAATGAAAAATCAGGGAAACAGGGCGAGAAAATCTGGTGCTAAGTAGTTTGATTCTTTTAATAAGGGAAGGGTAAGGTTATAACAACTACTGTTGTTAAAATTAAAATATGTCTTAATATAGTTTTTTTAGTAATTTAATTCGTATGTCATTTTGTTTGAATAATGGAATTTTTGAATTTTAATCATATTTTTTTAAATTAAAATGAAAAATATACGTTTTATCAGAAACTATGTCAGACAAAATTTTTAGATTTTTAGACCACGTGACTAAATTATACATTTATTCGTTCATGTAAGACAAAAGTCAATAAGGAACGTCTGTTAACTTATTTTTAGTAAAATTTTTGTAAAAAATTCGAAAACTTATCGACAATTACAGTTAACTGTAAATTTGTTTACAAAATTTTCACTCAAACGAAGTTGACAGACGTTCTGTATATTTCTAACTTTTCAGGAAGTTATTTTGTAAAATCAAAAAGTTATATTAAACGAACTTTTACTTTTATAAATGGAATATGGACATCGACTTTTTTCAAGTCTTAACATACTTTAACTTTCCTAATTTTAGTTTAATCGAGAAATGTTATTAGGATAATTAGTAGAGATTTATAAGCACTATCAAAAACCAGTATTAGAATTTTAAACATTTACAAAAACACAAAAAATGCTCCATTTATAAAAACCGTTTTTTCTGACTCAAAGGATCTCAAAACGTATAGATTTAATTAAAATTTCGAAAGTCCTCCTTTACATAAAACTAATACCTTCTCATTTATGATGAGAATGTGAAAACTACTGATTGAGATAAAAAAGTCATTTTTATGATAACATAATTAGTTTAGTGAGAAAAATGCCTTGAGAAATTTGTACAAATCAACTGGTTAAATAACTAAAAGTAATTACATTATCAAATTAGCATCGTATCTTGATTATGTTCTTCGCTTAACTTTATTAAATTTATGGTATCAGTATATCAACTTATTATCAGTGTATCTATTTTTTATTTAGATAATTGTTATATGAATATTTGCCAAAAAGTTGTCGAACTTAACTCCCATCAGTTTTACGCATTTCCATTTAATTTATTATATATTTTTTAACAATACAAGGGCAAAGCACTTACATCGAAGTGGTTTTCAGTAAAGTTTCAAAATTATAGGTAGTTTTATTAAAAAAAGGATACTACAATATTAACTAAAAATTTTCATAAGTGATTAACGCTCATACGAATTATATGTATTAATTTAAAACATTTCAAATTATTAGAAATAATTATCCCAGATTTAAAGATATTCTTGATTTTAATCCTGTATAATTATTCATATAAGTACAGAATTGTTAATTTTATTTGAAAGTAACTGAATTTTTAAGACCATTCTGCATCGTATAATTTATGAAAATTCTGTCTGGCCATTAATATTAACAATGTTAATAACATGTAAATGTAATCGAAAATCTGTATATCTGTACTAGAATCTATTAAAATAAATTATGTTTATTGCAAATGCATAAATATCTTATTAATTTACATCATGAACTTAATCTACCATAGGAGCAATTTAATTAAACCGTTTCGCCAACTTGAAATGAACGTTACTACTGAGAACAGAATTTCAGTAGTAATAGGCGACTCAAGGCAAACATAAATCCACAGGTTCTATATTTTAATATGATTTAGCAATTACACTAAACTATGACTCAGAGAAATTCTTAGTTAATTCAACTATATTCTTATTTTCATTTTTAAAGTTCAGTTGTAATTATAGAAGTGTAAGTGCGTAAGTAAATTCACAGTGAAAAACCACTGTTTCGAATGTTATAAGTTTTACACATAGAAATCAGTGAAATTGACCTAATTCCACCAGGGGAAGTCACTGGTTAATCAGTGAAATATACTGATCAAGAGTGAAATTCGCTAGTCAACCAGTGAGTTTCCCTAGTGATATCAGTTAAATTTTACTGATTCTATGTGGAGGACTTATAACATTCGAAACAGTGGTTTTTCACTGTTTAAGATTTAGGGAGTAATATTTGAAATATATAAAGCTCTTTTTATGAAAATTACTGATGTTCTGGTATGAGATCAACAAAATTTGTCCAAAAAATGGATTTGTTTGTCTGACTTTCTTTAAAAGGTGCTTAATATGCTATAGTTATAAAATATCTATAATATTTTATTTTCAAATCTCATAAACTGTAATTTGTTTAAAATTCAGTCAAATGTTACGAGACCTTATTGATTAAATAGAATTCTGTTAAATCCACAAATTTATGTTTATAAGAACGCACGTAAAATTCTGTTCAAGTTGAGAAAATACAATTTGTACCCATTACAAGCAAAATTATGTTAAATTTACAAACCTTTATAATACATGATGATACTATTATATTACTAAGTTCTTCAATTCAAATTATTTCCCAATTTCTATGGTAATTGGATACATTAGAAGTTTTTATCACTGGAAAATAGTAAATTGGAAACTCGAGTTCATATGAAAATTTTTGTCTCACAATTTTTATTGAAACCGTCAGCAAATAATATAGTTTTCTAACATCAATGCCCGAAGAAATACTTTGAAGGAGTTTATCTCGAAACTATGTTTTTGCAATTTGTGGGCAGGATTGAAAAAAATCTACTAATCAAATCAAGCGAAAATTTTAACTGATTAATCCACAAAGACTATTCAAAGTACCCATGAAGCGGTTTTTTGAAATATTGATTTTTGCATTTTTTAGTGCTTATGAAATCACGAAAAAATTCATTAAAACAATCGATTTTCGGAAAAAGTTCGCTATTTTGTCAATTTTCATAATTTTTACACCATCACTTTTAGAGCAGGCCACTTACAACGCACTGAGTAAATATTAGGACTCAAATTACATTTTTGAAAACATTCGTCAGTAAAATAAAAAAATTAATTACTCTCTCATAAAGTACTTCTCTCGAAAAAAATTTCCTGAAAAAGCACTCGAAGTACCGCCGGCACTCAGTTGAACCCCCTTAACTTAAATTTAAAAGTATATTTTCTCTTATTTTTTATCAGATCTGCAGTTATTGTATTTTTACTCAAAAAAAAGCAGAAAAGTATTCACCTGAATTTTCTATTTAAAAAAAAGTAAATTATTGTTTCAAATTATTTTTATTATATTTTCAAAATGAACATACAAGAGTAAAAGCGATTTTGACGAAAATGTACATATCTCAAATAGCGCCTGACTAGCGCCCTATTTATAATGAGGAAAAACGGGGCTATTTCTACACGGGATTGTCTATTTTTTTTCATTTTTATGTGTATTTAGGTATCTGTAAATGCAATAAGATGCTACACCGGTGCAGCGATGCGATAAACAGTCTTTGCGCTATGGCGCTCAGCCTTTCCGCCATCATTATATGTGAAACCACGCGAGATTTCGCACCCCATAATCCGACATATATTTGCAGCATACCTAAGATATTTCTCCCTAAATTTGCCAACTTGCTTTCATCGCTGCTCCGTGAAAATTTCCACATTTTCACCCAAATGGTCTCTTAATATTAACAGACGACACGTACCTTCGTCTGGAATTAAGTTATGCTTCCACTAATTGCACAGACAATTAGTTTAATTAAACGTTTACTCTCATACAGTTTCTCCCTCACACATTCCTTTTCCATCAACTTTTCCATTATATTTTTGTCTGTTTAAATTAGTTGAGTTATTTTTCGTAAAATTTCAACAACTTTCTAATGATAGTATCAGTTTATAAAATATCACTGACATAAATTTATGAAATAAACATTAAAAAATGATAAAGTGACGGAATTTTAAAATTAAAAAGGTTCAAAGATTTTCACCGAGGAAAATTTGCGTTAATCATGTTAAATGGAAATTTTTGGTTACTTCTCAAATCTTTATATTTATAGCTATATTTAATTGCACTAAACAAATATTTAGTTAATGTAACGATGATCAATAATTCAGTTACATTAACAGACGATATCAGTGATTTTTCACGATAAACGAACTTTTTAGTTGGATTAAGGTAGTTCGTTCACGAAAATTAGACCTCAGGCAAAAATAGATAATTTTGCTTTCAATAATAATACTGCTATTCTTGAAAGCAAAATTATCTATTTTTGCCTGAGGTCTAATTTTCGTTAACGAACTACCTTAACTGAACTTTTCAAATGAGAATTGGGTTCTAAATCGAATGGCGTTCTTTATCACTAAAAAATGGTTGGAATTTGTCAGCAACATGAAAATGGCTGATGTTCATTGCTGCAATAGTAACAAAGATCTACTTTTAAATGCAATTTGAAAGAATATTTACATTAATTATTTTTCGAATTAAAAAAAATATTTTTAATAATGTGAATCAAACTTATTATAAGTATATTAATAACATTTCTGAAATTGCAAGAAATTTTCTTAATATTTGAATAAACTGACTTTAATTGATACTATTGACATTTTTTCCGATGTGCAAGATTAAAATTGTTGATTATTATAACATGAAAATTTTTAATGTTGATTATTCCAAAAATTAGTAACTGATGAGCCTAAAACATTATTAATTTATATAAATTACTTACTGTACATTGATCATTTAATTGATTATTACTTATTATTTCTTTTAATTCAAATTCAGAAAATAAACAAAGTCTAGGAATTGTGAAATTTTGAAACTTTAAAATTGACATTGCAGTTACTATATTTGCGGATATTTTATAAATATAGAGTTTTAATATCAATAAATTAAACTTTTTCTCTACGCGTACAAAACTAAATCAACTTAATTCCCTAGTTTATCCCATGAGTTATTCTCTAAATCTGAATCAGATAAATTTCCACTGATTGAATCAGTGATTTGCCTTTTCACTGATTCATCAGTGAAAAAAATATTTCTCACTGTCTAATCAGTCAATTTTCACTGAAATGATCAGTGAAATTTGACTGATTTACAGCAACCTCATTTTAGTTATTTGAATCAGTCAAATTTCACTGATAATTAGTAGATTTTGACTGATTTTACAGTGAGCAATATTTTTTACATTCTCATCATGGATGAGAAGGTATTGGTTTTATGTGAAAAATGACTTTCGAAATTTTCATCAAATCTTTACGTTTTGAGACTCCCTGAGTCAGAAAAAATGGTTTTTATGAAAGTGTCTGTCTGTCTGTCTGTCTGTCTGTCTGTCTGCTGTCTGTAGGTCGTGTGCGGCATAACTCTCGATAGAATTATCAGATTGAATTGAGCTTTGGTACACTTTATGGGAGCCGAAAAAGTAAGGACAAGTTCGTTAACCAGCCACATCCAATCATAATTGAGGCATTGAGCACTACTTTTGTATTTTTGAAAATAATTTTTTGAATAAAATCATAAATTTCAGTACTGGTTTTTGATAGTGCTCATAAATCTCTACAAATTATCATGATAACATTTTTTAATTAAATCAAAATTAGAAATGTTACAGCATATTAAAACTTGAAAAAAGTCAATATCAAAATTGCATTTTCCACTTAAATTATACGAGATACGAAAAAACGTTATGATACAATATTATTAAATAAATAAAGACCTACAAATTTGAATTGTAACATTTTTTCATAAGATGCATATTTTTCTTTTTAATTCAAAAAAAAAACTGTTGAAAATCCAAAATTCAATTTTTTAACAATAATATTCGAAATAGGAAAAAACCTTAGAATACAAAGTTTGTCGTTTCAAAAAGATCTACAAATTTTGTCTTACACACTTTCTGATAAAAGATATATTTTTCGTTTCAATTCCAAAAAATACGATTAAAATTAAAAAATTCCATTTTTTAGACAAAATATGTGAGATGCAAAAAAAACGTTTAGATGGAAAATTGTTTGCCTAAATGAGGTCTACAAGTTCTCATTAAGACATTTCGGGACATGATTTATATTTTATGTTTTGATTTTTAATATTAAAAAAATTCGATTTTTTCACCAAAATATGTGAGATACGAAATAAGCGTTGTTCTGCAAAACCGTTTCCTTAAATAAAATCTACGATTGTTTATCCTTTTTGAGAGATTTGGAAGAAAATAAATTATTTTAATCATGTAATTTATTAAAAAGTTACTGAAATGTATACAGAAAATCGAGCGCGAAGCGCGAGCGCCATGATGAGAATGTGTTCCTTAAGGCTGATAGAGCCTTAAGTAAATTGAATTTCCTGTTTCACTTAAATTCAAAAAGAAATTGAGTGACTTTGAGAAAATGTGTAATTCACAT
Source organism: Diplolepis rosae (assembly GCA_030998225.1). Lineage (NCBI taxonomy): Eukaryota > Metazoa > Arthropoda > Insecta > Hymenoptera > Diplolepididae > Diplolepis > Diplolepis rosae. Next base: position 76,254 of record JAPYXD010000754.1, on the reverse strand, counting down.
CATCTGTAATATTATTATAAAATTGGTTTGAGCTTCAGTATCAAATTATAATAAATAAACTTGAATGTATGTGAAGAGCACAAGACCGAGCGTGAAGCGCGACGATATAATCGCGCGCCCTAGGCGCGCTCAAACTTGCGCGCGAAGCGAGCTGCGCGCAAAGCGCGCGACGAGAATGTGCCCGCGAAGCGGGCAGACTTTTTTACTTATGAATCAGTGAAAATTAACTGATTTAACAATGAAAAATATTTATTAACTGATGAATCAGTCAAAATATACTAATTATCAGTGAAATTTGACTGATTCAAATAGCTAAAAAGAGGTTGCTGTAAATCAGTCAAATTTCACTGATAATTAGTAGATTTTGACTGATTAAAGTTTAGAGAGTAAGTAGCGTATTAAAATTAAATTCAACTTCAACAATGTCCTAAAAATTAAAGAAACTGCAAAAGATTGTTTTTTAAATTATATATAATACATTCTTTTCAAAATAGATTAATAAGTAATTATATATAAAAACTTTTCAGAAAAATCGACATCATGGAAAAAGTAAAGTTTGCTCATTTGCCGTCGATGGTTATTTTCAGGCTGCAGCAAGCTTCGATAATTACTGGGATCTTCCTCAAAGCAATATCGACCAAACACATTTAACTCAAGATTGCCAGCAATGGCCAATAATAGTGATGGCCTGTTGAGTATTGAGCTTAACTTTTTTGTTTGTTCCTGCTCTTGATTCGCGCCATGTACGACGTTTAGATATTGGCTTTTTATGTACACCACAAACCTGTTAATTTTATCGCCGTTTTCTTTTAGAACGTAATATATCACATTGTGTATATAATCTGCTACACTTTACGTCAAAGACAATTATACAAGGTATATCAACGTTTAGGGGTTTCACCACCTTTGAACCTCCAAAAATAGTGTCATTTTTATAATTTATTTACAGGCAGATAACAAAACATAAATCAATTAAAATGTATAGAGTTTATTAACTAATATATTAACTTTAGAAAAACAAAAATGTTCTTAAGAAATACAAAATGGCGACTGAGTATTGCCGTGTCTAAAAAAAATCTTTTTTCGGAGCTCTTCCACTGCAAGAAATTCTAAAAATTGAGATTTGCACCTGGAACAAAAAATCAAATTTTTTCCCAATGTTTATAAGATTGCCCAGTGAAGTTCCAAGGATTATAAGAATATATTCATTTTTGCAAAAATGGTGAGCATTTGAATGTAACACTCGATTTTCGCCCAAAAAGCGACCTTAATTTGTTAAACAAATAAACAATTATCAACCAATCTTAAAAATCGTAGGTGCTCCACTATATAATTAAATAATCTTTTATTTAAAACTTAATTCATGTCAATCGGTTGAAAATTGTTGAAATGGCGTGTCTTGTCGATTCAGAAACGTAAGTTTCGAGAAAAACGCGTTTAAAATTTTAATAATGTAAAAAAGGGACTTTTTCTGAAATAAAAAAAAATTACTTTTTGAAAATTAAAAGGTGATGAAACCCCTTAAATAACATTATCTTAAGGCCACGTGGTAGGGTCTAACATCACTAATTACATACGACCGCTTTATTAATAAAATAATAATTTTAACTAATTTTCCAGTGAAGACAACAATGCATAAAAATACAACACATTACTGTCTTCTCAGTTTTTTTAAATTATTATTTTATTAATAAATCAATTGTATATAATTGATGGCCTTAAAGTACACTAACATAAAAAAAAGTTTATGAAAATCAAATTTAATTTTTGCCATAAAAAATAAGACACCAGCGAGAAATAAATGAAAATTTAACAAATTAATAAAGATATATATTAGACATTTAATGGAAAGACGTATAAAAATACACAGAAGTACTAACAAATGTATCTTTATTAAGAAATACTGCATTGATATAATCATCGGAAAAAGTGTTCTGAACACAACACTTTGTTTATAAAATAAATACCCAAGAATCACCGTTTCGATTCGACTGAATCATGAATGAAACAAATTAAACAGTATAATTACATTTTTTTAGAATATTCGTACAAAGTAGAGAGTTTATAATGACTTATTAAAATAGATTAAAAAAATGTCCCTAGCATCAACAGTGTACGGATTACAAAAATTATTAGCTAATAAAAAGCATCATTACTCACACACATCATCTAGTAATTATATATATAACTCACGCACAGGATCGAGTATAATTATATACTCCCACGCAGTATCAATTAATGATATATACACACAATTTTAATTATTCTTCTACGTACATTCCAATAAAGCCCTCAGACTTAGAAATCAGTCAAGAACATTATTTACTTTCTTTCCCTCTACATAGAAAAAATAATACTAAGATTATTATATAAGGCTATTGGAAAATAGGATAAAAGGGCTAATTTACGGAATTTATTATATTTTATACAATTTCTTTCAAGTTTTCGAAGCATAATTACAAAGAGTACAATAAATTGTTTTATACGCAATAATAAATACTTTAAATTGACACTTTCACCCTATTATTGAACAAAGTATCATTTTACTCTAAATTTTTCTTTTATCCTTGCAGGAACTAATGAAAATTATATTGTAAAATATTGGAACCTTGAATATTGAAAGGAAGACCGAGATTAATTCGTAATAAAAAAGAGTAAATAGCGGTATATATTTCAAAAACGGGTAAAAACATTAATTGCTTCTTTGTAGACGGAAAAAAATAGTTCAGTAAAGTTTATAGAATTGTTCAAGCTCTCTAAACCTGAATCAGTGAAATAGTCATTGATTATATCAGTGAAAACATATCAACTAATTAATCAGTGCCCTGCTTTGATTTCACTGAGGAATCAGTGAACGCGCCACGTGAACATAACTTTTGAATTCGCGAATTCAAAAGTTTCTTCTATACGTTACTGATTTATTGACCTTTACTATATAAAATAATAATAATTACGTTATTTCTTTTTGGTCTTTTTTAACCTGAAATAAACGAGTTCATCGATCGTTAAAATATATTGATGGTTTTGTCATTCCCACTTGAAGATTTCACTGATACAATAGGTGAGTTCAATCTATTTCACTGATTCAATAAGTGTGTTAAATCTTTTTCACTGATATTTCAGTCAAATTTCACTGATTCTCAGTGAAAGATTTATAGCTGCTACCATCAGTGAATCGTCACTGCTAATCAGTGGCCGTTCATTGATTTAGGTTTAAATGCGGAATTCCCAATAATCTTTTCGAAAGTTCCACATTTTATTCTGAAAAATTCTGTAAATTTTTCGGAACTCTGTTCCGTAAATGCCTCTATCCCTAACTCTTGAACAGTTCCATTTTACTGAACTATTTTTTTCTGTGTAACATTATTTTAGTTAAAAATGGATAACTCGGCAGAAAATCCAGTAACTATCTTTTAAATGAGATTAATCCAACGCGCAAAATTACATTTTTTTAGACAATTTACTTCCACGTTAATAAAAAATGTACTACACTGTAAAAAAATCTAGTGGTATTTCCACAAAATTGGAACCCTCATTTTTACAGATTTTCCTAAATCTTCTCTAAAATCTGGCCTGGGAAATTCCTTGAAAATTTTTGCGGAGTATTTCTCAAAACAATTTAAGATCCCTTAATAATCTGAAATAATTAGCCTCTCAATTTTCCTTATTTCAATTATTCTTATACATTTTGAAACACTCGGAATGTTCTGTATTTTATTGGTAATACGTTCTCATTGTAATGTCTGTGGGCTTACAGATATAGAGAATGCGAATGCGCAGTACAATGACTCTCCTTACGCTTAAAAATACACCTTATAATATGATAATACGTACATAAATCTCGAACACACATTACAGGACATACATGTAGGTTATATCATAACGTATTGACACAGACCGGCAGCTCTGGCTGGAATAGTATTTATAATATATTCGTAACTTCACCATGACACAAAAATCTTTGAAAACCGTTGGTCCATGTGTTATGGATTTTTTGGCGTGCCTTAAACATATTAGAGTCTCGTCAATGATTACACGATTGGTATTAGAGTATACGTTGGTGAATTTGCACACAGGGAACTAGCCATGTCCATTAAATAACTTAGGTACTGCGGGTTACCGAGTCGATACGATAAATCGAACCTTTCGAATTACGATGTCGATTGACATAATAAATTCACTGCCATACGGAATTTGAATTTCACGAGATTGCGTATTATGGATTATATCCCGTCCACGTGCCATATTCACTCCAAGGGGACGTTTATTTCGGTCAAGGCGCAAAATGAACTCTACTGAGTGTTGTTTCTACATCTGTCCATCACAGTAGTGTTCGCAATAGAATATAATTTTGTATACATTTGTTGTCTATCTACGATAAATTATTGAAAAAAGCAGAACAGTACGCGCGTTTCATTTCAATATCCAAACAGAATTAACACGAGTCTATCGCAAAATTCAGAATTCAGCAGCAGGCAAAATTCGCTAATGAAGAAACATTCATTGCCGTACTAAAATTTATATTCTTTTAGCAGTAAAATTAGCAAAGTTTTTACTTAGCTAATTATGTTTGTACCATTATTTGGAGCTAATTTCCACTTCCATTTGTTCGAGAGAGTCGTTCTCATTACAGTAGAATTATCGTAAAGATTTTTAATTTAAAGCCTTTTAAATAAAATTCCTGGTACTCTCTAAATCTGAATCAGTCAAATTTTCACTGATTGAATCAGCGATTTTCCTTTTCACTGATTCATCAGTGAAAAATATTTTTCACTGTCAAATCAGTCGATTTTCACTGAAATAATCAGTGAAATTTGACTGATTTACAGTAACCTCTTTTTAGCTATTTGAATCAGTCAAATTTCACTGATGATCAGTAGATTTTGACTGATTCAAATTTAGAGAGTACATATCAGCCAAGAAAAAATAAAGAGAGAAAGAGAAAATAAGAGAGAGACTGAGGTGGAAAATGGATATAGAAGTTCAATTAAACAATAACATGGCCTAAGATTTTGCAATATACACAGGATTTTCTCTCGGCACTTTAGTCAAATAAGATACCGTAAGGTAGAAATCGTTTGAAAATTTAATCTTGATGCAAAGAAGCTCTACCTGTAACTTATGGAAATACGAGTTCTATGAGTCGAGCTTGAAGCAATAACCGAACGAAAAACGCTTATTCCTAGTATAAAAATTTAACGTTGTGGCGAAAATTAAATAAACGTCGTTGACCACATTAAAAAAGGAAACTTTCAATGTATCTATAAAGAAAGCTATAACGAAGAAGGTCATAAAAGTCGTGAAATAAAATTGGAAATCGATAACTGCATGAATAAAGATACATCTCTCTTTACGGAAAAAGAATCATTTTCTTGAACAAAGATGTACCTAACAACCTGTAATTTGAACATTTCATCAAAAATATTCAATTTTTGTTGCTTCCAATTTCCTCTCTAACGGCTGGCAAAAGTTAAGTAATGGAATGAATATCCTTTTATAATTATATACATGGGGCATCAAAATATATAGTGACCAGATCAAATCATACTGTTTAAATAAAAAAAATAATCATTTTTCCTACTCCAAATGTATAGTTTGGTATAAAACATTCTCTTGTTACTAAAATCCATGGACGCACAAAATTGTACAGAGATCTCTAGCATAAAACTTGTCCTGTTAAAAATTCACATTTAATTCAACTTGACAATATAATATAGATCATATGTATAATAAATCACATTATTAATAGCGCTAGTATTAATATATTTATACTAAATGAGCAACTTTTTGTCAATCTAGTGTTGTTTTACCAAGTAGTCACTTCGGTAACTCATCATTTGGTTTCATTTTTCGCTATACGTTTTGTGAATAGATTTCAGCAAGTTATTTTTTTAGTTCTGGATAAGAAATTACATATGTATGAAAGAGTATCGAAACAAAGTTCGTTATCGTTTTTTCCTTCTTATCTGACTCGGAACCATGACAAAGAAACACGCAGGTAGCATTGTTGCAATTCCAGCTTTTTTTAACACGTATACTTTTTTTCTGAAGCTATAACTTCCACTGCACGTTTTACTCGTGTAAAGGTATATATATCCTTATCAGATTTATAACTGAATTTTTAATATCGACGAAAATTTTTTCTAGCATTCTCTAGAGAAAAATAATTGACACGTATTCTTTTATTGCGAAAAGAAACTTTTTATTTGCAAGATAGGATTTTTTGAAATTTTGAATTTGAATTTTGTTGGATTTTTTCTTGATACTATTAAAGCTAAAATTTAGAAAAACAGAGTTGTAAGAATACAAAGGATTCTCATACTTGAAAAATGGATTTTGAAAATCATAAAAATTCGTAATATAAAAAAAAATCTATCTAATTTTTGAGGATCTATGATTCACCATCATTTTCATCTATAAAAATTATCTAAAATAAATTTAAAAAAATGCATTTATGTATTGTAAGAGTGTATTCACTTAGCCTCACAATTTTTATATCAATATCTATAATATAAACCCCTATATAGACCCTTTAAATAACAAGAACAATTTTTTATGAAAAGTTCGTACGATTAACAACCTTTTATTATTAGGAACATTTTTTCGACGTCGAATAGTTTTTGAATAATCAGTGATTAAGAATTGTTCGTTTTTCCCAAATTCAAAATTTCAAAAAATCATATTTTTTAAAAAAAAAAATTTTTTCAAAATAAAAAAATACCTATCGATTATTTTGCTCTAGAGAATGCTAGAAAAAATGTTCAAAAATTCTGTTGTAAAACTGATATGGAATAACCCATATAGAGAAATCTTGAATTCCAGTATTTAATCGATTAGAAATATCAGTAAATCTTTTCAAATTTCTTGAAATTGAAAATTACTTAGGTAAATAACCCAGTAATTGTATGTAATCAAATTTTGCAAGTACAATGATGATTACTGGCTGATCTGCTTTATCCGAAAAACATTAAATACGTATCTCTCGATTTTAAAATACGAAATGAACTATAAACTTTTGTGACAATGATTGTAGCTTACGGAAAAGTGACAAATTGTATTTCCTCGATTTAAATGCATGTAGCATTTAATCACTCAAAATAGAGTATTGATTGATTGTGACTTCCGATTATACGCAAATTTCAAATACTAACCAACATTACTATCCTCCAACTCTAGATGGACCATAAAACATTCCGATTTTAACGAAATTGCATGTCATTAATAATTATGCAAAAGGAAATCTATTTTTCGACCCAATGTATGATGTGACAATTGAAGCAATATTGTTTCACAGCAAAATTTGCGTCAATTGTGATAAATGAGGTGAAAAGTCTGAATAAATTGAGAATAAAGAAAAATTGTCGAGAAAAAGAACAACGTACAATCTGGAGGGAATCTTGGTAAAAGTAAAAGTTGAAAAGTTAGAATTCAGATCAGAGATATCTATGTTGAAGCCGTTTGAATAGATGTTTGGAGTTGTATCAAGATTTCTGGTATTATTTCTTTACACGAGTTCACGTTCTTTTTGTATTTTATACATGCAGAACCCAACGAATCGATCGCTAAGTTGAGTTACACTATCATTATACTTTTTTCCACTATCATTTACTACACTGTAAAAAACAGGTGTTCAAATTAACACCCCATTGCACATTGTACAAATTCCCTACTAGAGAATGAAGTAGGTGACTCATTCGACATACATATTCAAGTTATACATGAAAACTTTGCACACGTTGCTTTCATATTGAATCGCGATATATCCTTGTGAACAAACAAATCTCATTCACTCGCTCTACTATTTTATTTCTGTACCACTTTGTCATATTTCAACGCTAAATACAGTCTGCAAAAAACTTTACAGCGCTTTAATTTCGTACAAGGGGCGGATCCAAGCGAATGAGTTCCCGATCGATCTTGTCACCTATAAATGCAACGATCGTATATTTACATGACTATTTGATACATTTTCTATACTTTCACTAAATTTTTATGATTCTGCCGCAATCGTACGTTCAGTTTCGTATACAGTGAATGACGTAGACGTAATGGAACGTGTTTTCGTATCCTTTAAAAAATTAAATTAGTAATTATTCTTCTAGTCAATTTCCAAATTCGAGAAGTGGAACCGAGACCAAAATGAAAAGATTCTAAAATCAAGTGGTTATTTGAAAGTGTTCCAACTTTTAGTATAGAAAAGAACTTTTTAAATTTGAATTAGTGAAAGTTTGCTGAAAATAGGTTTAATTTGATTGGAAAAAGTTAATTCAATGGCTAAAATTTCGTATTAATAATTAGTGAGAATTGATCAATTATACTGAGGATTTAAATTCCTACTAATTGAATTATTATTATTTGATTTGTACGATTATAAAATTAAATATTTATAGTTACCAAAATTATAATCATTTTCTTTTTGGGCGTATTTCAGTCATTAAAACTAAACGTGATTTGGTTGAATATCAAATAGAATAAAATCCTTACTGCAATCGAATTACTGAAACTGAAATCATATTTTACTTTATTTGCAACCGGAATATGAACTCTGAACTAAGAATATTTTAGTATCCGTTTTCTACTGCCAGCTTTGCAAACAGTAAATATTGCTGGTTTTAATGAAGTTAAAAGAAAGACAGATGCATACTACACACAGAGAAAAGATCAGTAAAATTTACAGGAAGTTCGGTACTTATTTGAACAACATGACTTTTCAGTAAATTTTACCAGAAGTTGAGTTCAATTAACAGATTTTCTGTACGTTTCACTCAGCTTCCAGTAAAAGCTACTGAATACGAAAAAATCCGAGTTAAGTTGATTGTACTGTACGCTAAGTGAATTGTACAGAAAATCTGTTGATTGAACTCAACTTCTTGTAAAATTGACTAAAAAGTCATGTTGTCCAAATAAGTACCGAACTTCCTGTAAATTTTACTGATCTTTTTTCTGCGTGTATAAAGAATAGAGCTTTGGAATAGATATTCAAAATTTTAAATCTCTAATGACTCCGCGAACAAATCAGCTCATTTAAAGTGACACGTGACCCTGTTCATTCCTCGTAATAATTAATTTTATGCACATGCCTAATACCTCGTACAGAGTTAAGATTATCTTATATATATATATGTATAATATATTGTACAAATAACTTTCTACTTAAAGTAAGCGAACAATTTGATAATTATTTAAAATAAACTCCCCTCCACTGAAATTTAACGATAATGTAAACCTGATTCTTTCAATATTTCCGTAACATTATAATAATATAAGAGATACACTACTATGCAAAAGTAGCCGGGCACCTGTTTTTAACGATTCACATAAAAGCTTCTAATTTATAAAATACCTAACAATGAATTTTTTCCTTGGAGTAACATAATTCTGCATTTAATGACCCAAACACGAAGTGTTTTAGTCAATTATTAACGAAGATATTGCAAAAAAAGTCAACATTTCAAAGTTTTCTTGCATTTTTAACAACTTTTGAAACAATGAATATTTTAAAACTATTCCCAGTTTATTAAAAAGGTAAATTTACATCGACTATTAGCAACGTGTCAAAATATTCTGATAAATTTTTTCTTGATATTATTAAAGTTAAAATTTTAAAAAAATTTGAAGCTTTACAAATTTTTCGTTCTGAGTTCAGATTTTGGCTGCATTCAAGAAAAATTGATTACAATTTACACTACCGGTCAAAAGTTTAAGTTCACCTGTTGTTTGAGCCATTGTCGAAGTGTCTTAATTTACCTAAAAATAAGTTAACATTTTTTTAATAACATGAATGTTAATACAATTTTGCATCTAATGATCTCAAGCTGAAGGCAAAATGTTAATTTTACAAAAATATATTACAAAAGACGTGAAATTTCTGTCTTATTGGAAAACGTTAATAACTCTAATAAACTAACATTTTCATCTCTTAACCAACACCTAGGATGATGGACACCCAAGACAAATTTTGATCTCATTTTTTTTTCAAAATTATTTTTTTTTCAAGAATTTCTTTCGACGCTTCAGGATCAAAATTTTTTGATCGGACAGTTTGCATCTTATTTTGAAAGATTCAAAGTATATTTCTTATTTTTTTCAATTCAATTAGTGCACAGACGTGTGGCGGTTAAGGGTTAAAAAATTTTGGTCTCGTTTAAATAAATAAATACAATATCAATATTTTAATAAATATTCCTAAATTCTATTAAAATATGATATACATTGAATTATGAAAAAATCTTATAAGAAGCTACACACTTTTTAAATTTTACGACTATTTTGTATCATCTTTGACCCCAGGGTAAAATCTAGAAAAAAGTTCTGGAAATATCTTGAACAGTCAGCAAATTACTATGAAGACTTACCTCTAAAACGAGACCAAAACCCTTCAAAAATGTTAATTATTTTTAGAGTTACTAACATTTTTCAAAAAGTTCGAAATTTGACGTTTTTTGTAATATATTCTTATAAAATTAACATTTTGCCTTCAGCTTGGGATTATTAGATAAAAGTTTTTATTAAAATTCATGCCATTATCGAAAAAAAATGTTTAACTTGTTTTTATTGAAATTAAGACACTTCGACAATGGTTTAAACAACAGGTGAACTTAAACTTTTGACCGGTAGTGTACTTGTTGCATTACTGACATTCTACGTAAATCTCATCTTGAAATGAGTCAAGAAAGGTAAAAAATATTCAAAATATCAAGAGTTATTCAAAATTTAAAAAAGCTTTGAATGTTTGCTTTTTTCAGCGATGTCTTCGTTAATAAGGGACTAAAAAATTTCGTTTCCGGGTCATTAAATGCAGAATTTTGTTACCTTCTGTGTTATTCTAAAAAAAAAAATCACTTTACAATTTTGAATGTAGATTATTAAAATGCCAAAACGCAATATAACGAGGTCTTCTTGTGAAAAAAGGGATTTCGGACGACTGTATAGCTCAGTTGGTTACAGCAGTCGACCGGCAATCGAGTGACCCGGGCTCGAATCCCGGCACAGTCAAAAGCGTCTCTTTTTCCACAGAAAGATATTAAATTATTTGAAAAAAATTAATTGTTGGGTATTTTATAAATTAGAAGCTTTTATATGAATGCTTAAAAACAAGTACCTGGTGATTTTTTCAAAGCAGTGTATATAAAACACAACGTTTACTACATATACTTTCATAATATGATCTTCAATAATATAACCCCATAATTTTATCAAGAAAATTAACTACCTCAATTTTCTACTAAATCTCTTTTCAACTCGACATTCATTTAGGACTTTTAACGCTCAATTATAATGTTAAATTGTATAACTTTATCAATCTGGCCGTAAAAAACGGTTACATATATACACACATTTATAAAAAAATGGAAATGTCGACATAAAATGAGGCGCTTAGAAAAAAAGGAATATTGTTGTCATAGAAAAGTGATGCATAAAAATGTTTGGAGTAAAAGGAAAACAAGTCTTCAGCGGTAAAACGAAACAAAATAAAATTGGAGCAATAGAGAGAAAAGTTTTCTTCAGCGGTAAAGCGAAACAAAATATAAATAGAGGAAAAAAGTGACTCGGTTGTCTCGTTTTAACATTGGAGCAAAAGCGAGACAACTGAGTCACTCTTTTCCTCCATTTTTATTTTGTTTCGCTTTACCGCTGAAGAAAACGTCTCTCTTTTGCTCCAACTTTATTTTGTTTCGCTTTACCGGTGAAGAAAACGTCTCTCTTTTGCTCCAACTTTATTTTGATCCGCTTTACCGCTGAAGAGAACTTGTCTCGCTTTTGTTCCACCGTTAAAGCGAGACAACCGAGTCACTCTCTTCCTCCAACTTAAGGAGGTCCACCTGTATAAAATTTTCGAAAAATCGATTTTTTTTTGACATTTTTTGCATCTTTAAGATATGACTAATGATGTCCTCAAGCAATTTTCATGAATTTAGCCTAATTGCAGATTAAATGTGAGTCTACAATACAAAGTTCTGTTGTGTTTCCAAACTTTAAACGCGTTTTTCTAGAAACCATGTTTTTCAAATTTGTGGGCAGGATTGAATAAAATCTACTTAACAGATTGACTTGAAATTTTAACTGACTCATTTATAGAGATAACTAAAGGTATCCACGTAGCGGTTTTTCGAAATCTTTTTTTTTTTTAATTTTACAGCATATATTATATCGAAAAAAGCATGAAAATGATTAATTTTGATGAAAAGTACTGCTATTTCTTCAATTTTTAAAATTTCGTCAAAATGCTACTTCAGTACCTCGACAACATAAACAGAAATAATATTTTTTTTACTTTTTGTGTTTTAGATAACTGGTTCGAGCGGAATCTTGCCCACAATTTCGGTATTCTATTTTGAAGGGGTCACTTTCAATGCCCTTAATGAATACAAGCCTTCGGATTACACTATTGGAAAAATTTACTATTATAATAAAACCACAAACCTTCAAAATAAGGTTAAACTTAGTCTCATTTTCGAATTAGTTCTCCTAACAAACATTCCCGAAAAAGCGTTCGAAATACCGCCCTCACACAGGTGGACCCCCTTAATCTTGTTTCGCTTTACCGCTGAAGAAAACTTGTCTCTCATTTCCTTCATTTTTATTTTGTTTCGCTTTACCGCTGAAGAAAACTTGTCTCTCATTTCCTTCATTTTTATTTTGTTTCGCTTTACCGCTGAAGAAAACTTGTCTCTCTTTTCCTTCATTTTTATTTTGTTTCACTTTACCGCTGAAGAAAACGTCACTCTTTTCCTCCAACTTTATTCTGTTTCGCTTTACCACTGAAGAAAACTTGTCTCTCTTTTCCTCCATTTTTACTTTGGTTCGCTTTACCGCTGAAGAAGATTTGTTTCGCTTTTGCTCCAATATTAAAGCGAGACAACCGAGTCACTCTTTTCTTCCAACTTTATTCTGTTTCACTTTACCGCTGAAAAAGACTTGTCTCTCTTTTCCTCCATTTTTATTTTGTTTCGCTTTACCGCTGAAGAAAACGTCTCTCTTTTGCTCCAACTTTATTTTGTTTCGCTTTACCGGTGAAGAAAACGTCTCTCTTTTGATCCAACTTTATTTTGCTTCGCTTTACCGCTGAAGAGAACTTGTCTCTCTTTTCCTCCAACTTTATTCTGTTTCGCTTTACCGCTGAAAAAAACTTATCTCTCTTTTGCTCCAACTTTATTTTGTTTCGCTTTACCGCTGAAGAAGATTTGTCTCGCTTTTGCTCCAACGTTAAAGCGAGACAACCGAGTCACTCTCTTTTTCCAACTTAATCTTGTTTCGCTTTACCGCTGAAGAAGATTTGACTTCCTTCTGCTCCAACCGGTTTTATGTTTCACTTTTCTATGACAACAATATTTACTTTCATTTTGCTCTAAGCGCCTCAAATATGATGTTCATGCAATACGTCGATGATATCAGACACGTTACTTTCTTCCAAGATGAACATCGAATATTCAATGAGCATAGCACACCAGTAAATATTTAACAGCTATGCTGGAATCTTGGGTAAATAAGTTTAAAAAGCTTGGATCCGCCATTGTGGAAAAACTTAGACTTATATAAAGACAGTTTCTATCCCTACCGACATTGGAATATCGCCAGAAGGATAGCTAGCAGTTGATACAGAATGACGAGATCAATTTGAACAGATGGAGAAGAGGTTGATGCAAGAGCATAAGCATACGATTGAAAGCAATTGCTATATGAAACAGGATCCAGACGGGTCACCGAGCAATAGTGTTGCAGTGCACAAGCTCCATTCAGTGCACCGCCACATCCCCATATCTCCTCCACTTCTCTGGGCAAGGAAACTGTGTTCGCAGCGTAATATCTACATGAAACATGAAAGTTAAACCAATAATTGGATGATAGCTTGATCCCCTTTGAAAATGTAAAATTCAAAATTCATGAATGTGTGATGATACAAGAAACGATTTAAAAAAAAATAAAAATTCACAAAACGTTATAAATAGACTTGTGATTTCATTATGTCTGATGTGGATGCAATATGCATGAGGAGATCGAAACAAATGCCCTAGAATTTATTGAATGGATAAGAACCTCTTGGGTCACGTACCTATTCTCTTTATACAATTTCCAATGATTGGGATATTTTTTTTTTGTATCATTACTTATATGATATCATACGGGGCATTGATTCTTAAGGTAATTCATCCACGAAAATTAAACCCCAGGCAAGAATAGATAATTTTGCTTTCAAGAATAGCAGTATTATTGTTGAAGGGTTAATTTGAAAGATAAAAAATTATTTTACATGAAAAATATTTGAAATGCTAAAAAATAATGCATTTAGTAAATTTTATTTTTACTCAGACTTTTTTTTTATTGCTTCATACCAAATTTTAAAAAATGATTTTATTCTAATAAATCGCTAATCATTTCTTCAGGAAAAAGATTCTCTACAACTTAAATGTTTCCAATTTTCTAAAATGAATAAATTATTACCAAATTCAGCAATTCGTTCATAAGAATTTTGTTTTGAAAATTTCATTTTTAATGGTTTTAGCCATTAAATAATTTATTTAGAAAAATTGGGAATGGTAAAGTTGTGAAGATTCTTTTTCCTGAAAAAATGATTTGTAATTTATTAGAATTGCTTTATTTTGTAAAATTTAGTATGAAACGATAAGGAAAAAAGTTCGGCAAAAATAATTTTAAATATAAAATATTTTCAATAATAATATTGCTATTCTCGAAAACAAAATTATCTATTTTTGCCTGAGGTCTAATTTTCGTGGATCAACTACCTTAAGTATTGCAACTTTCTGAATCGGGTTCTTTGATCGACTTTGAAATCTCAGAACTCGTTCACCTACGTGATAGTTATTCTATCTCAAAATTTTATCCATGCGATATTTTGGGACAGTTTTCAAAAGAATTATTTCACTTGGATCTGCACTGCACTAAAAGAAGTCTTTGATTCAAATAATTTGTTTCATTTAAATTTGAAATTATTCCTTTGGGTTGAAGAAAATTTATCTGAATTAAAAAAAACTTTGATTCGAAATTTAAATTTCAAATAAACTCGTCTCTCAATTTACAAACTTTGAAGAGACAAGATTTTCAAAAAGTTTCAGTAGTTGCACAAAATTAAGACTAAAAACCGACATTCTTAAATTAGAATTCGAGTTTTTAGGACAATTTTTAAAGAGATAATTCGTTAAAAAAAATCATTGGAATACAATTTTTGTCATCACGTGCTAACTCTGAAGGCATTTAATTTTTTAATACATAAATATAGAATATTGATTTCGACCAAACAAAATTTGAATTTCCAGAGTAGAAAAAAAATTACATCACTCAATTTTAATTTGTTCAATTCAATATAAAAAATTGAAAATAATTGTAAAGTGACATAGAAATAGAAAGAAAGAAATTAGTTCTAAGAATTTAAAGTCGATCAAGGAACTTTACATAAAAAGTTAGGTCAACTGAAAAATAATGAGCCTTATATGGTCAAGCAATGACTATATGTTCAAAAATCATGTCAATGAAAAATTTTCATTCCATTATCCTTGAATTTAGAGAATACCAACTATAAGTATGGTAATTTTTATCAAGCCTACTAATTGGAAAATGAAAAGATGTGTAAATGATGATGAGTTTGCACTGACCTGACGAATGCGTTGTCACTGGACTGTGTAAATCGATCTGCCAAATCGTGAAGACTCAGGGCGGTTATCTCCTTAAGCTCATAATGCTTGAGCAATGAGTATTCTCTAACCCAATTAGCACGCCCGAATGAGTTGGCTTCAGGTAAATTCAAGTAATACTGACTATAATCTAGAACCTGAGAACACATACAAATATAAACTTTACTAAATTCTACTATTTGAAATCAAGAACTAAAGGCTTAAGGGATTATGTCTACTTGTGCGCGGAAAAATCAAGGGATTTTTATGATTTTTTTAGCCATGTTAACAAAATTTTATTGAAATATACTAGAGAGTATCGATTAGTGCAAGTTTCGAGGTACTTATGGGACAAAATTTGCCAGGTGTACCCACCTAAAAATTTGTTATCTTTAATCTTTTTGAAACTCCACTGAATTGTGGTCCTAATAGTGGACCACAATAAATTAATTAATATTGTTATAATATAATTATAGTTATTGTACATTTTTGCAACATGTTTTCCAATTTTTTACATATATTTTTAAAATTTTTTATTGTTTCAAATTGTTTTTCATTTATTTTTTTGAAAATTATTCAAAGCTGAATATGAGTTTCAAATTCAAATAATTCGGGGTGCTTTTTGGTGTGATTCAAAACAAATACAGAACACGGGACTCTGAAACTGAAAACTTCGACAGCTCGACAAAATCCAAGATAATTATATTATAATAATATTAATGGACCCACTTTCTACCTTGGATGATTTTTGAGGGAAAGAACAAAGCTTTTTATTTAAAAAAATTTAAGGGGTCGCATTTTAAAAAAAACTTAAAACAATGTTTAAAATGGGAAAATGAGCATGGAATATTTTTTTTTATTACAGGATCATTATTTTATCGAAAAGCTCATAAAAAAGTTTAAAAAACACTCATATAAAAATAGAATTGATCAACTTTAGCAGAAGTTATAATTGGTTGAATAACGGTGCGCGTGTTAAAACGTCGAAAATTTCAGCCCCTGTATGTTGACAACCAGTCATACTAGAGCTGTCTGTTTTGGGGGATTAAGAGATCCACTAGGAGTACAATTCAGTGGAATTTCAAAAAGTTTGAAGACAGCAAATTTTTAGGCGGGTACACTTGGAAAATTTTACCCCTTATATCAATTTTTTATAGAGAAAATCTTGACAACTGGGAAAAATATGGCCGTTATAGCAAAACAACTTTTTTTTTATCAATTTTTCTTTCATTTTGAATACATGAAACTAATAACCTAATAATAATAATGAATAATAATATATAATTAATTATTAATAATAATCAAATAACTACCGAATAAAAGTTGATACCAATGAAAAAAAATCATATTTGGGCAATTTTTGAAATTTGAGTATAAAAATGAGATTTATTTAAAATTTATAAAATTCCCACCTGGCCTGATTTCTTTTCGAATTTGTAGAGCCTTAGACCAGGATTATTCGGTCCTCCTGGCCTGTATGGAGTAATACTTGGAGCCATCATGATCCATGATACCGGTGAACCTTTCGACGTAAAAGATTTTTCAAACCCTTGTAACATTTTCTTGCAACATTCTCATTAATACACACAGAGAAAAATAGTTCCAGAAACTTTGAACAACTTTTGAGCAAAGTTGGACATATGGACACGTTGAAGATTATTTAGTATGATTGTAATAATTTATTAATGAACATTTTTAAACTGTATTCTACACTTTTAAAGTTTTTTTAAAGTTGAGTAAAGTTTCTCTAACTATTTTTCTCCGTGCAAAGAAAGAGAATTAGTTACATTTACTGAACTGAGTCCAAAAATTAAAATAGTGACAACATATGATTTCTGTAATTTTAACAGATATATCAATACAACTCACCGTCTTTTTGTAAATATAACAGAACTGTTGATAAATCTAATAAATTTACAGAAATTGTATGCAAACATTATTATAACTGAGTCTAGAAATTAAAATAATGTTTTCTGTAATTTTAACAGATATTATGATACGAATCACCGTCTTTTTGTAAACATAAGAGAACTGTTGATAAATATTTTAGAAATTCCAATCAAATTAACATTTTCAAAAAAATACCTTATTCTGGAAATTTGACAAGCATTTCTGTAATATTTATCAACAAATTCCTTATACAATATCTATTAAATTTACAGAAATTTTATGCTATCATTATTGTAACTTATGGACTCAGAAAATGTAACAGATTTTTCCTCTATTAAGATTTTTATTTTGTATATATAGTAATGTAACCAACATTTCAATTATTTCGATTTATTTTACTACTTAAGTACAATTATCTCTTCAGAAAGTGCAAAAAAATTGTATTGAGTTAATGAATTAGTTATTGAACAAAATGAATATTTTTCATTAGAAAAACTAATCATCTTATTTGAATTTATTGTACGTTTTCGTCATTATTCACTCTATAAATTTGAATCAGTCAAAATCTACTGATTATCAGTGAAATTTGATTCAAATAGATAAAAAGAGGTTATTGTAAATCAGTCAAATTTCACTGATTATTTCAGTGAAAATTGACTGATTTGACAGTGAAAAATATTTTTTCCACTGATGAATCAGTGAAAAGGCAAATCACTGATTCAATCAGTGAAAATTTGACTGATTCAGATTTAGAGAGCACTTCTAGATTTATAAAATTCATAGAATTTTGCTGTTCCACACTATGAATCTGACCGGAAATAATTCATAAATATTTTGTTATATTAAATTTATTATAACTTTTACAGGAAATTATTAAAGGAAAGTATTATTACATAATTAAACTGTTACCGTGGGGCATTTAAACGTGTTACATTTTTTCTGTAAAATGATCGTCAATTGCATATTTGTTTTACAAGTACATTTGACCTATATTGTTACGAGAATCAGCTTGACTGTTAATATATATTACAGTTTTTACTAACTCTGTTTAGTCAATAAAAATATATTCCACGATACTTTATTCATGCAGATGTTCTGTGCCGTAATTCTAGAGCAGAAATTTTAAAAAAATTCCTCAGCTATTCGTTGAGAATTGAGAGATAAAACTTTTTTCACGATATTTATTCTTAATTGTTCTGTCAGTAAGCCCGATATTTTTAATAAAAGCAAGTTTTATCTGTAAGATGAATTTTCTCAACAAATGAATTTACGATTATTAAGACCATTTCAATCAACTTAATAAGAAGTCATATACCCCATCGACTCAAATCACTTTGTTTCAATTACTCGTCTCATTATCCTGTCTCTTCATACTCTCGAAATCTGAATCAGTAAAAATCTACCGATTATCAGTGAAATTTGACTGATTCAAATAGCTAAAAAGAGGTTACTGCGAATCAGTCGAATTTCACTGATTACTTCAGTGAAAATTAACTGATTTAACGGTGGAAAATATTGTTTTCACTAATTAAACAGTCAAAATTAACTGATTTAACAGTGAAAACAGTGGATTTGACATCCACTTTTTTTAACAAATAGTATATTTTTCGTTTAGATTTTAAAAAAATATTATTTAAAATAAACAATTCTATATTTTTTTCAACTATGGGAGATACGAAAAAATGTCAGAATGCATAATAATTTGCTTTAAACAATTTCAAAAATTTCATAAACTCTCTAAATCTGAATCAGTCAAATTTTGACTGATTAAATCACAGATTTGCCTTTTCACTGATTCATCACTGAAAAAATATTTTTTACTGTTAAATCAGTTAATTTACACTGATTCATCAGTGAAAAAAATACTTTTTACTGTCAAATCAGTCAATTTTCACTGAAATAATCAGTGAAATTTGACTGATTTACAGTAACCTCTTTTTAGCTATTTGAATCAGTCAAATTTCACTGATAATCAGTAGATTTTGACTGATTCAAATTTAGAGAGAACCCATTTTTTTATAAAATATATATTTTTCGTTTCAATTTTTCAAAAATGCCATTAGAAATCCAAAATCGTATTTTCCAGATAAACTATGCGAGATGCGAAAAAACGTAAAGATGCAAAATTGTTTGCTTAATGAAGGGCTATACATGTATGTGTACATATTTGTTTATAAGATGTATATCTTTCATTATAATTTCAAAAAATACCATTGAAAATCAAAAATCCTACTTTTTAGCCAATCTATGCAATGTACGAAAAAATTAAAGGAAAACTATTTGCTCTAATGATATCTAAAATTTAATGAGGATAATTTTTTTATAGGACGTATACTTTTCATGTTAACAGTGAAAAATTTTATTCAGAATCTAAAATTATATTTCCCTTCTGTAAAGTGTGAGTCCTAGTTCTTTCTTTTCGATTGCCAATATCGAGCGTGAAGAGCGAGTGCCGAGATGAGAATGTATTTTTCAAAGTCGAAGTAACTTTGAGAAAAGTGAATTCACGTCTACGAAATTATAAAATTTATTTAAGTTCTAGTAATAAATAATGAAGAATTTACTGAAATAAAGTACATCAAACTTGAGTACTAATAAATAATTTTAAATTTAGAATCTATATGTTTTTTTTTAGGAAAAAATGTTAACCTTAGTAGTTTTTCAAATAAATTCTTTCAACAGATTTGAATAAAATTCAACAGCAAATTAATAAATTCATTATCATCAAAGTGATATTGAGATATTTAATTTATAAAATAAAAACGTGAATCAAATTTGTGGATATCATTTTCAGAATAAACCTAAATATTTTATAAATTCAATAAATAATTCAATTCAAAATTAGAGAGAGATTAAGAGCATAGCTCAGTAATTATCATATTTAATCAAATAGTTGGTTTACTTTAGTTGGATCAAAAAAATGATTTGGTCGCTATATGCCTATGAAAGCATCAATTCTCCTCTACATAACTTATTTAGATTAATTTAGCTGAAGCAGTCAAACAAATTAATTCAAGATTCCAAAAAAGAATTTTCGCAAAGTGGCTCATCAAGAAATAACTTTTTAGCATTGAATGTAAATATTAAAAAGGACGAATTAATTACACTTCAAAAAAAAAAAATGGAAAATATAAATTTCAATTAAGATTATGTTAATTCAACCAAATATTTCTCTAAATATGTTATTAAAATACTAATATTTTAAAAATATTTATTCATGATATTATTTTTTGAAAAATTGTTACATTTCATAAATTATTATCTTAGATTTTATTTAAAGATATTTCTAATTTAAATGGAATTATTAAAGATAAACAATTGAAATTAAATTCTATTCATTTTCCTTAAGTGGTAACGTACACTGTAAAAAATTTCTGTTGTAATTTCATAATAATGTAATAGAAATTTAATAGCAAAAAGTAATGGAATTTTACAACACATGATGTATTGTAATTTCACAACTTATAGTGACGCCGCTCCAAAGCAAATTAGCAACATTTGTATTGTAATTCCAAGCAATTACTTTACAATGCCTCGACTATAATTTTACATTTCATTTTGGTAATGAAATCTCATAAAAGTATTGTAAAATAACAAACATTTATAACAGTGTACACTGATGAATATTGCATATTTTTGATAGAATTATTATTTGATAATTCAAGGTAGCTGTCGTTCCAAAAATTAGTAAAAAGTATTCTTTTTTATAGAAAAATCTAAAATTCACGAAAAATATCACTTTCAATAATCTTTTTTGTAATAGAATTATTATTTACTATCGCTTCTTACCAACTTTTTAAAAATAATTGGATTTTCATAAATCATGGCTTATTTTCCCGGAGAAAATATTATTTACAATTCTGCTGTTTTTAATTTTAAAAGTGAATTTTTCAGTGTCTAAATTCAGAAATGACTTGAAGATTTTGTACATGTCTTTAAATTTGCAAACAAAAGAGTTGCGGAGAATATTTTTCCCGAAAAAACAAGCCATGATTTATAAAAATCCAATAATTTTCAAAAAATTAATAAGAAGCGATAGTAAATAAAAATGCTATTACAAATTTTTTGTAAGTTTTCGACTTTTACATAAAAAAAAAATATTCTTTGATGAGACACGATTGAAAATATTATTTCAAATGAAATAATGAATAAAATCCCATAAAAATGTTCCAAAAATGATTGGATTTCCATAAATCATCGCTTATTTTTTGGAGAAAATATTCTTCACAACTCTATTGTTTCTAATTTTAAAAGTGAATTTTTCAGTAACTAAAATCGTTAAAAAAATTTTTTTTTAAAGAAAGATTTTAAATAACTATATTTGAAGATTTTTTCCCCAAAACAAGCCTAGATAGCCTTTCAAAAAATTGGTAAGAAGCAATAGTAAAGAAAAATTCTATTACAAAAACCATTATTTAAAGTATTATTTTCTGTATGTTTTAGATTTTTTCATTAAAAAAATATCATAGAAAAACATTTTTTTACAGACTTAATTTTTGGCACAACTACCTTAATTACCAATTTTATTTACACCTCACATTTGTCTTCTTTTCTGCTTTTAATTATTGTGGTGCAGATAAAAATAACTGTATATAAATCGAAAATGTATAACAATCTAAGCAATGTAGAATAATACGTACCTGTATCACTATAGACGACTCGAAAAGTATCTGAATGCCAGTGTCCAAAGAACTGACCACGTATAATATCGGCATACTGGCGAACTAATTGTAGATACCTCGTGTTATGTTTCTCTTTCAGACCTCCAGCCCCGTGTTCTCTTTCATCCACTCCAGGTGGTGTATGCCCAACGATGTACACCTAAGGGTACAGACAAGTTTCACCTGCAAAGGCTGCCACATACTTATCTACAGTTTCTTAATTAAGATATTGTAACTACAGATGCTCATGTAGAGCGGTTACCCGAGATTTATGTTTCAAACACATTTTACAAAGACTTACATCGACCAACAAGATCTTTCAAATACCATTAATGGAATATACAAGGCAAGAGGTTTAAGAGGTTTCTAATTTCCATAGAAATAAATGTTGCTTCTGAACTTTGCTCTCTTTTCTGCCTGGCTTTATATATTACATATTTCACTCGTGAAATTGACTAATTCAAACAGTGAAAAGACCCCAGATAGAATTTAACTACACTCTCTAAATCTGAATCAGTCAAATTTTTACTGATTGAATCAGTGATTTGCCATTTCAGTGATTCACCAGTTAAAAAATATATTTAACTGTTCAATCAGTTGATTATCACTAATTGAATCAGTGGAAAAAATAATTTCACTGTTAAATCAGTTAATTTTCACAGACGCAATCGGTGGAATTTGACTGATTTACAGTAACCTCTTTTTAGCTATTTGAATCAGTCAAATTTCGCTGATAATCAGTAGATTTTGACTGATTCATATTTATGGAGCATTTAATCAATTATATAAACGGTAAACGGCTACTCTCTAAACCTGAATCAGTGAACGCCACTGATTCGCAGTGACTATTCACTGAACCCAGCAGCTATAATTCTTTCACTGAGAATCAGTGAAATAGATTGAACTCACTTAATGAATCAGTGAAATCTTCAGGTGGGAATAATAAAAGCAGCAATATATTTTAATGATCGGCGAACAAGTTTATTTCAGATTGAACAACACTAAAAATAAATTACGTAATTATTATTATATATTGTAATTATTGTGTACAATTATATTATGTATAATTAAAAATTAAAGATCCATCGTTATACTTTAAGTGTTCGCAGGGAACTTCGCGAATTCAAAGGTTATGTTCACGTGGCGCGTTCCTCAGTGAAATCAAAGCAGGAAACTGATTCATCAGTTGATATATTTTCACTGATATAATCAGTGACTATTTCACTGATTCAGGTTTAGAGAGTAATTATTCAGTATTGCAATTGAATTTTCATAAGAGATCATTATATATATATTGTCGAAATATTCCAGTCATTTTGAAGCAAAGTTTATTATTTATAGCACTTTCTTTTTTATGCTATCAGAATCAATAGATAAGTACATTTTAGAACTTTTTTTGGCTCATTTCGAAATTAGATTTACGTAGAATATTATTGATGTAACAAGTTAATTTATATACAATGAATTTTTGTCTTGGAATAACATGGAAGGTAACAAGATTCTGCATTCAATGACCACAAAACGAAGAGTTTTAGTCAATTATTAACAAAGATATTACGAAAGAAGTCAAAATTTCAAAGTTTTATTGAATTTTGAACAACTCTTGAAACAATTAATATTTTTAAACTTTTCCCAGTTTATTATAAAGGTAAATTTACATAGACTATTAGCAACGTATCAAAAATATTATGATGGATTTTTTCTTGATATTATTAAAGTTAAAATTTAGAAAAATAAAGTTGTGAGAATACACGGAGAGACCGGAAATGCAATTTTTGCTAAACTATGTTTCAATTTAGCGAAAAACATGTCATAATGAGAAGTTTTAACAGCGAAATACTGAACATTAGATTACCTATATCCAGGGGCGAATTTACACAAGGGCGAGATGGGCAGCTGTCCAGGGCGGCGCCTCAAAGAGAGCAGCAAAAATTTGGGTTTATATGCATTTTTCTTCAAAATCCTTAAATATAAATTTTCAATGCTTAAAAACCAAAAAATCTAGATCTCTTATACCATGAATCTTATTATAATGTAATCACTGTTTTTATTTTTAAAAACTCGCGCCTTGACAATATTTGTTGAAATAATAGAGGGGTGGGGCGGTTATTCTAGTTTGCCCAGGGCGCCCTCGTCGGTAAATTCGGCCCTGCCTATATCACAATTTACTATAAATTGCATCAAACTTTACTTTAACCTATACTAACGTTTTATATCATTTTTCGAATCTTCAGTATTTTGTCTGCGAAAAATCTCCAGTCCGCTGGGAATAATTACCATTAAACCTTAATTTTCCCTATATTCCTAATATTCTTTAGAATTATCAATATAAAATAAAACATATATTGCTATAGAAAATTTCTAAATGTACAAACGATTCTCATACTGGAAAAATGAATTTTAAAAATACTAAACATTGCTAATATGAAAGAAATACAAAACCTCATTAAAAAATCTGCCCGCTTCGCGCGCAGCTCGCTTCACGCGCAAGTTTGAGCGCGCCTAGGACGCGTGATTCGATCGTCGCGCTTCGCGCTTCGAGCTCCGTTCTTTCTGGACCTCGCGCTTCGCGCTCGGTCTTGTGCTCTTCGCATACATTTAAGTTTATTTCTTATAATTTGATACTGAATCCCAAACCAATTTTATAATAATATTACAGATGATGTGAATTACACATTTTCTCAGAGTCACTCAATTTCTTTTTGAATTTAAGTGAAACAGGAAATTCAATTTACTTAAGGCTCTATCAGCCTTAAGGAACACATTCTCATCATGACGCTCGCGCTTCGCGCTCGATTTTCTGTATACATTTCAGTAACTTTTAATAAATTACATGATTAAAATAATTTATTTTCTTCCAAATCTCTCAAAAAGAAAAAAAATCGTAGACCTTATTTAAGGAAACGATTTTCCAGAACAACGCTTATTTCGTATCTCACATATTTTGGTGAAAAAATCGAATTTTTTTAATATTAAAAATCAAAACATAAAATATACATCCTGTCCCGAAATGTCTTAATGAGAATTTGTAAACCTCATTTAGGCAAACAATTTTCCATATAAACGTTTTTTTTGTATCTCACATATATTGTCTAAAAAATGGAATTTTTGAATTTTAATCGTATTTTTTGGAATTGAAACGAAAAATATATCTTTTACCAGAAACTGCGTCAGACAAAATTTGTAGATATTTTTGAAACAAACAACTTTGTATTCTTACGTTTTTTTCGTATTTCACATATTATTGTTAAAAAAATTGAATTTTGGATTTTCAATAGTTTTTTTTAAATTAAAAAGAAAAATATGCATCTTATGAAAAAATGTTACAATTCAAATTTGTAGGTCTTTATGTAGAAAATAATATTGTATCATAACGTTTTTTCGTATCTCGTATAATTTAACTGGAAAATGGAATTTTGATACTGACTTTTTTCGAATTTGAATATGCTGTAAGATTTCTAATTTTGATTTAATCAAAAAATATTATCAGAATAATTTGTAGAGATTTATGAGCACTATCAAAAACCAGTGTTGAAATTTTTGATTTTTTCAAAAATTTATTTTCAAAAACACAAAAGTAGTGCTCAATCCCTTAATTTTGATTGGATGTGGCTGGTTAACGAACTTGTCCTTACTTTTTCGGCTCTGATAAAGTGTACCAAAGCTCAATTCAATCTGATAATTCCATCGAGAGTTATGCCGCACACGACCTACAGACAGACAGATAGACAGACACTTTCGTAAAAACCATTTTTTCTGACTCAAGGGGTCTCAAAACGTAAAGATTTGATGAAAATTTCGAAAGTCATTTTACACATAAAACCAATACCTTCTCATCCATGATGAGAATGTAAAAATACAATACATTTTCAAAATTTCTTACATAAATAATTTCACAAATATGATGTTGTAAGACTTTTTTGTTTTGAGCTCAGATTTGGGCTGCATTTAAGAAAAAATAATTATAATTTACTTGTTACATTACTGACATTCTACGTAAATCTCATTTTGAAATGAGTCAAGAAAAGTTGTAAAATATTCATTATTTTAAGAGTTATTCAAAATAATATAAAATTACAGTCATGGAGTCGCTGAAGACACGAAACTACAAAAATTCTTGAATTTTGTTTCCTTGAAAAAAATAAATCACGCTATTCTCAGCAGCCGACATTTTTTTCCAATAAAAATTATACCCCAGGAAAAAATAGAAAATTTTGCTTTCAAGAGTAGCAATATTATTATTGAAGGGCTATTTTGAAAGAGAAAAGATTAATTTCCATGAAAAAATTTGAAACACAGAAAAATAATTTTATTAATAAATTTTATTTTTGACCCAACTTTTTTACATTCTCATCATGGATGAGAAGGTATTGGTTTTATGTGAAAAATGACTTTCGAAATTTTCATCAAATCTTTACGTTTTGAGACCCCCTGAGTCAGAAAAAATGGTTTTTCTGTCTGTCTGTCTGTAGTAGGTCGTGTGCGGCATAACTCTCGATAGAATTATCAGATTGAATTGAGCTTTGGTACACTTTATCGGAGCTGAAAAAGTAAGGACACGTTCGTTAACCAGCCACATCCAATCAAAATTGAGGGATTGAGCACTACTTTTGTGTTTTTGAAAATAACTTTTTGAAAAAATCAAAAATTTCAATACTGGTTTTTGATAGTGCTCATAAATCTCTACAAATTATCCTGATAATATTTTTTGATTAAATCAAAATTAGAAATATTACAGCATATTCAAATTCGAAAAAAGTCAATATCAAAATTCCATTTTCCAGTTAAATTATACGTGATACGAAAAAACGTTATGATACAATATTATTGAATAAATAAAGTCCTACAAATTTGAATTGTAACATTTTTTCATAAGATGCATATTTTTCTTTTTAATTTAAAAAAAAACTATTGGAAATCCAAAATTCAATTTTTTAACAATAATATGTAAAATACGAAAAAAACTTAAGAATACAAAGTTGTTCGTTTCAAAAAGATCTACAAATTTTATCTGACGCAGTTTCTGGTAAAACATATATTTTTCGTTTCAATTCCAAAAATACGATTAAAATTCAAAAATTCCATTTTTTAGACAAAATGTGTGAGATACAAAAAAAACGTTTATATGGAAAATTGTTTGCCTAAATGAGGTTTACAAATTCTCATTAAGACATTTTGGGACAGCATGTAAATTTTATGTTTTGATTTTTAATATTTAAAAAATTCGATTTTTTTCACCAAAATATGTAAGATACGAAATAAGCGTTGTTCTGCAAAATTGTTTCCTTAAATAAAGTCTACGATTGTTTTGTCTTTTTGAGAGATTTGGAAGAAAATAAATAAATTATTTTAATCATGTAATTTATTAAAAAGTTACTGAAATGTATACAGAAAATCGAGCGCGAAGCGCGAGCGTCATGATGAGAATGTGTTCCTTAAGGCTGATAGAGCCTTAAGTAAATTGAATCTCCTGTTTCACTTAAATTCAAAAAGAAATAGAGTGACTTTGAGAAAATGTGTAATTCACATCATCTGTAATATTATTATAAAATTGGTTTGAGCTTCAGTATCAAATTATAAGAAATAAACTTAAATGTATGCGAAGAGCAGAAGACCGAGCGCGAAGCGCGAGGTCCAGAAAAAACGGAGCGCGAAGCGCGACGATCGAATTGCGCGCCCCAGGCGCGCTCAAACTTGCGAGCAAAACGAGCTGCGCGCGATGAGAATGTGTCCGCGAAGCGGGGAGATTTTTTCTTATCGCTTCTTACCAAATTTTAAAAAATTATGCGATTCTAATAAATCATGAATCATTTTTTCAGGAAAAAGAATCTTCATAACTTTACCGTTTCTGATTTTTTAAAATAAATTCTTTAATGGCTGAAACCATTAAAAAAACATTTTCCAAAACGAAATTTTTATAAACAAATTGCTGAATTTGATAATAATTTATTCATTTTCGAAAATTGGAAATGGTTAAGTTGTAGGGAATCTTTTTCTTAAAAACGTGATTTGTAATTTATTAAAATCGCATAATTTTTTTAAATTTCGTAAGAAGTGATAAGAAAAAAAGTTGGGGCAAAAATAAAATTTATCAATAAAATGATTTTTCTCTATTTCAAATTTCTTTCATGGTAATTAATCTTTTCTCTTCCAAAGTAGCCCAACAATAATAATATTGCTATTCTTGAAAGCAAAATTATCTATCTTTGCCTGAGGTCTAATTTCCGTGGATCAACTACCTTAATCGAAGCAAATTTCATAAACGATCGTGAAGAATTTGAAGTTGAAAAAATCCAAATTTTTCAAAGTGAAATAATATCTGAGTAATTAAAGTTTAATATAGTTTAATATAATTAATCGAAGAGTTTATTGGTGCTTCTATTAATTAAATTCAACCTATCTGACACCGCATACATCAATATCCTTTTCAGGATAATTTGAAAACATCCTCATTTTTGCTTTATTTAAAATTGTAGTGACAGAACGCCACCTTGATTTATACTCATTTTCACCGAGTGTAACGAGTTTAATCATCGAGAATAACCACATCTAGTGTATTCGGGAAAGGCTATTAGTCTCACAGGGAATATATGTGTTGACGCTATCATCACTACAATTTAATATGGGAAATATATGTGGGTAAGAGTCGTCACTAGAGTTTGATATGCTCATTTGTATGTCATTAAGCTTTTAACAACACGCGTCATATGCTAGGGCTTTAAAACTCAAATTATTTCGCACCAATTCGATATCGTTGATGCTTTATATTAGTCATTTAAAACACGAATTACAAAAAATATATAGAGATTGGTTAGAAATTGTGTTACACTGAGAAAAAAATGCTATTGAATCAAAAGCATTTATTTCCAAAAGCATGTATACTACTCTCTAGATCTGAATCAGTCAAAATCTACTGATTATCAGTGAAATTTGACTGATTCAAATAGCTAAAAAGAGGTTACTGTAAATCAGTCAAATTTCACTGATTACTTCAGTGGAAATCAACTAATTTAATAGTGAAAAATATTTGTTCATTTATTCAATCAGTGACAATTAACTGATTTGCCACTGAAAAATATTTTTGCACTGATCAATCAGTGAAAAGGCAAATTACTAATTCTATAGCATATTGATTTGAATCCGTAATATACATGCTTTTAGAAAGAAATGCTATTGATTCAATAGCATTTTTTCTCAGTGTATTTTTTTTAAATTATGCAAAGTTTATCAGAAAAATCACTTATTCTAATTTTAATAAGAAAATTCTGAAACAATTTTATTTATCCTACTAGAAATCACGGACAAAAATGAAATCGCAAACATGGATATAATATGACGCTATCTCCACAGAAATTTCATGAATTTTAAATTTTAGAAGCTAACATTTGTTACTTTATTTGTTAATAAATCTAAAATATATATCTGACTGAGAAGATAGATAAATCTTGAATACTATTATGTTATTAGAGACAATACTCCATTTTTAAAGTTTCTCTGAGAATTAATATAAAATTTGAAATCAATATTAAAATGGAAAAAGCTCTCTGTAACCAAATTTAAGTTAAATAAAAGTAAATGTAAACATAAATGTGATTTATCGCTTAGAAAAATATTGTTTTATTGAGTAATTCATGACTGACATTTAATTAAAAGTCGTCTGTAATACCAGTAAATCACTTTAAGAGGTAAATAGAGCTTCCTTGAAATTCAAGTAAATGCTTCGAGTTAAAAGGATCATAAAAAAAATGATTTGTCATAGATAATATTTTGAATAAAAAATAAAATAATTAATTTACATTTTAAAATCTCTGTGTACCTAATAAGCTTTTTCCACCTAAAGCTCTTTAGGCAATGAATAATTCTCTCTTCATTTTTAACTCGAATTGCAAACTGCACCATTAAAAGATTATATGGTACTTTGAAAAGTTTTAATTTACAGTAACAATCATTGGGCGAATAAAATTGTAATTGATGTTCGTTTCGCGTCGGAATTGGAATTCACGACATGTGTGAAAATATATGCATATGGAGAGAATTACAGAGCCAGAACCATTCAGAAAAAAGTCTACGATTTGCGATGACATGACAATGAGATTGCTGATTGGTGACTTTTGTTGCTGACACGTTTAAACGATCGAGCAGTAATTTGTGATTCTATTATGCATTACTTCCACGACTGATTTTGCTGACAAGTATATGTATACACATGTATATATATATATATATATGTACTATAAAAGTCGAGTCATGCAGCCTGCTAAACATTTCAACTGAATACGAGATATGGCAGAATTTACGTATTTTTCTAATTAAAACCAAACCATTCAATTAGTAAATGCAAATGAGGTTAATGAATTTGTTTAACGACGACGAACACGTCGCTTCTGATTTTTGTCCCTTATTTTACAAATTTAAGTTTATTCTACTTCCTCCGACGGAATTCGTCTCAAAAATCAAGAAAATGATGCGTTCCAAATTTCAACAAAATCTGTTCAAATTTTTTCCTCTCTCAAATTGGTTATAGCTTGTCATTCAATTAAGGGGGTATCCTCATCAGTCAGCTTCAAAAAATCGATTTTTTTGTCGTTGCTTCAATCGTTAGAATTATTATCTGAGAATATTCTTGAAAGTTTCAAAGTATAGCTGATTAACATCTCATGCCTGTAAGTTTCCTTTAATTTGATTTTTTTCCTTCGAAAAACTTTAAAGCCCATTTTATGAAAACCATGTTTTTTGAAATTCCGTGCACGATTACAAAAAAACTAAAAAAGCTATGCATACAAGTAAAACACTATTTTTTAGATAATTTAATTGTGCACAGACTGAGTTAAAAAAATGTATTAAAAAATCTCTTTTTACAATGTTATTAACGCACTTACTGCTAAAAAAGGCCAAAAAATCGAGTACTTTATTAAAAAATGACTAAAATATTCAAATTTCAACTTTCAATCACCATAATATACTTTTTTTGGCTTCAAAAGCTAAGTTAGGTCTTCGAGGGTGATCAACGGATTTTGATGATAACTATAAAGATTTGTGTCGATTTTGTATGTATTAAACTTCAAGTGATTTCGAAAATCGGTAATTATTAACTGGCGTGAATCGTAATCATCAGACATCGTTTTTTTTTAATTAGAAGAAGTCCTGTAGGTGAAAACAAAATAATTTGGATAATAATGTTTGGCCATATATTTAAGAATCACATTCAAAAAAGTATACAATTTTTTGGATATTTCATCAATATGAAATATAAGAAATTTTTTACGAATTCTAAAATTCTGTTTTTTGCACTTATTAGGATAAGATCAAATCTATAATTGTGTTTTTTTAGAATCATAAGCAAATAATGCAGATAAAAATGTATAATAACATTTCTA
This sequence comes from Diplolepis rosae, assembly GCA_030998225.1. Lineage (NCBI taxonomy): Eukaryota > Metazoa > Arthropoda > Insecta > Hymenoptera > Diplolepididae > Diplolepis > Diplolepis rosae. Next base: position 44,697 of record JAPYXD010000754.1, on the reverse strand, counting down.
AAGTACATATCTTCCCGAATTTGTTGTCGTTTATCTTTAAATTTAATTCTCAAAAAGCTTTTTTTAAAATCTCCAATTTTCCTAACAAGAATTAGAATTTTATCAAAGAGATGAAAAAAGTACGAATCTGTACAAATACCTTTTGTTTATAGAACTCTAAAAATTACTACATATTTTTCTGTAAAACTGTCTTTTTATGTGAAACAAATGAAATTTTTCAACGATTCAAAACTAATCTCAAAATTAATAAAAATTTGCAATCTATTAAGTCATGAATGATATATATATATATATAATACTTTCTTTACAGTCACATGAAAATGACTTATTATTACATCTGTATTGAGTTTAATTGAAGAGTAAAACCGCAGAAGTATGTAAATACCAAGACAACAAATTTTCAGGAGAGCGTATAAAACCTTCTCAAAAATCTAATTTTTAGATTTTTTTCAAAGTTAGAAAATACTTTTAAAAGTTCCAGGAGCTTTATTAATACCATAAAAACTATTTATAAAAAGTTGATAGTTTTCAATCAAATGATCTTCAAAGTTTGCCTGTATATCCATCTTATGAGACAAATGTAGGGTAGAAAAGTAAATAGTTGTTTAAAAGAAACCATTATTGTGGAATAAAATTGGATTTTTCAGTACTAAAGTTAATGTACATATAAGGGCGAATTTCTACGAGCAGTCATTTTGCGGTTATGAAAATTTTCAAAATGCAAGTAAATTTTAATTTCAAATTAATTATAATTTGAAATCATTTACAGCCGCAAGGCTGAGCCACTAGGCGATATAAGGAGATCTTCCTGTGGAGAAAGAGATGTCGGACGCCTGTGTAGCTCAGTGGTTAGAGCAGTCGACCGGCAATCGAAAGACCTGGGCTCGAATCCCAGCGCAGTCGAAAGCGTCATTTTTTCCACAGAAAGATTTTCAAATTCTTTAAATTTTAATTTATTTGTATGTTTTATTTTTTTTCAAATTCTAAAAGGGTGAGGAACAATACACTGCAAAATAATTTTTTAATCAGGAAATCATGTTTGAAAGTGATTTTCATTTGTATTATTTATTATTTGAATTTGTATTGAAAAATATCTAAATGTCAAATAATATCAATTTTCATAAGTACTCTATATTTATTTCTCGAAAGATACTCTTGACTTGTTTTTTCGTCTTTTTTCTGTTTTCCTTTCGCTTCTTTGACATTTTTAGAAGGTTTTTTTCCGTTATCTCGTTCAACCGCATTTTCGTTTTTACTTTGTTAACATTGTGTCTGATAAAAGTAAATTAAGTTCTGGCTTTGAAAGACCTTTTATTGGGACGTAGGGGAAAATATATTTTGTTTTTGGCTAGTTCAATAGTAACACAAATTTAGCGTTTACATACAATATTTGTGCTACTAAGATCAATTAATCACGCAGGGTTTTAACTCATTATCCCCTAAGGTGTATATAAGCTAATAAAATTAAACAAAATTTCAAGTGGTTCACGCTTGAACATTAAGGGACTTTTCTTATCATAGTTTTTTCATTTTTTAAGGAACATGATTTAAAAGGATTTAAATTTACTTGTTACTGTATGAGGAATATATTCAATTATATAAAATTACAGTCGTGAAATCGCTGAAGACACGAAACTACAAAAATTCTTGAATTTTTATTCCTTGAAAAAAATGAGTCACGCTATTTTCAGCAGCCGAGATTTTTTTCCAATAAGGAGTACATATTTTTCACATCTCTCATTACATTTTGAAATACGAGAATACCATAATTTCAACCAATTTCGTTCTACGCTCAAAAGATTATATTAATAAAAGTATAATTTTGCGTTCAAAGTGATACATCAAAATTTAAATTGTTTCCAGATATTTTGTAAATTATTCATTGTAAAGTGGTGTACATTTATTAATTAAAAGCATTTTCTCATTTTAATACGCTTGTAGGAAAATTTTTGAATTTTATAAACCACGGAAGAGTTAATAGGATATTATTTACAGAGGTAAATCCGTGAGTAACACGAAATCGACAGGTTGTATAGTCGCCCATATATTTATTTATATACATATGGGCATTTTCACGAAAAATGTCATTTTTCGATCACTACGTGTTTTGAGCTATATTTATATACCATATGTTACTTAAAGTACATAAAAATCTACCTCCACATCTCCTAAATAAGGGACACCAGTGATTTGGAATTCTTTAAAAACATGAGAGATCCTTGCTAGAGTCATCTTCAATAAAATTAATGATTTTACCAATTTTTTGCTTGTCACCACTTACAAATTCAGTGTTTCCGATTGTGCGCGAATTTCCCCGCATAGGAGTAATATTTTGACCCAAATTATACATGCTGAGGAGACCTTACCGAAACACGCATATGTGGATACTCGGCTGGAAGTAGAGAGAGACAATTTCTATCACTTTTAATCGCTTTCTATGTCTTAGATAGAAAGAGATAAGGAGAATTTATCCCTCGTCTATTCACCTGTAACTCTTTATATCCCTAATCTATTCACCTCTATCTCTTTCTACCTGTTTATCGATCCAAATTCACAGCTATACCTTTTAAACCCATTTTTTATCTCACTCTATTCTTTGTATATCCACCTCTATTTCTTTATATCTCTTTATCATTCCAGATTGATGTCTATCTCTTTTCACTCCAATTTCTTTATTTCGGCCTAATCCTCATATATCCACATGTATCTATTTTTATCTCTTTTATGTCCACCACTATCTCTTTCTATCTCTTGTTTATACTAATTTACATATATTTCTTTCAATCCCCTTTTCCTAATCTCAGACTATCTCTTGTATATTTACCTATATCTTTTTTTATCTCTTTGCCAATCCAAATTCACAGCTATACCTTTTAAACCCATTTTTTATCTCACTCCATCCTTTGTATATCCACCTATATTTCTTTCTATCTCTTGTCTATCCACTTCTATTTCTTTATACCCTTTTGACAATCCAGATTGATGGCTATCTCTATCTATCTCTTTGTCAATCCAAATTCTATCCACCTGTATCTATTTTTAACTCTTTTCTATCCACCACTATCTCTTTCTATCTCTTTATCAATCCAAATTCACGGCTAAATCTTTCAAACCAGTTTTTTATCACATTCTGTTCTTTGTATATCCACCTATATTTATTTCTATCTCTTCTCTATCCACCTCTATTTCTTTATATCTATTTATCATTCCAGATTGATGTCTATCTCTTTCAACTCCAATTTCTTTATTTCGGCCTAATCTTCATATATCCACATGTATCTATTTTTATCTCTTTTATGTCCACCACTATCTCTTTCTATCTCTTGTTTATCCTAATTTACATATATTTCTTTCAATCCCCTTTTCCTAATCTCAGACTATCTCTTGTATATTTACCTATATCTTTTTTTATCTCTTTGCCAATCCAAATTCACAGCTATACCTTTCAAACCCGTTTTTTTATCTCACACTATTCTTTGTATATCCCCCTATATTTGTTTCTATCTCTTGTCTATCCACCTCTATTTCTTTATATCTTTTTGCCATTCCAGATTGATGTCTATCTCTTTCAACTCCATTTTCATTATTTCGGTCTAATCCACATCTATCCACCTGTATCTATCTTTATTTCTTTTCTATCCATCACTATCTCTTTCTATCTCTTGTTTATCCTAATTTACATATATTTCTTTCAATCCCCTTTTCCTAATCTCAGACTATCTCTTGTATATTTACCTATATCATTTTTATCTCTTTGCCAATCCAAATTCACAGCTATACCTTTCAAACCCGTCTTTTTAGCTCACTCTGTCCTTTGTATATCCATCTATATTTGTTTCTATCCCTTGTCTATCGACCTCTATTTCTTTACATCTCTTTGTCACTCCAGATTGATGCCTATATCTTTCAACCCCATTTTCTTTATTTCGGCCTAATCCTCATCTATCCACCTGTATCTATTTTTTATCTCTTTTCTATCCACCACTATCTCTCTCTATCTCTTGTTTATTCTAATTTACATATATTTCACAGTTATCTCATGTTATACCTTAGCTCAGTAAACTAAGGTTTGGCAATATATCGATGCGTGCGTGGTTAGGGTTCGAGTCTCGGTACATGCTGATTTTTCAGTGTTATACACTATACTGTTTTTTCCGTGTTCTTTCATTTGATAGTTATCATTAATGAATTTAAATTTCTAGATTTAATTATCTAAATAATGCATAAAGATACTTTTTTTTTTGAAAAATGGATTGATAATAATGTTTTACAGCTTATATTAAAATCTTAGGAGTCAAATCGTTTATTTAATATTTTTAAATAAATATTCTAATATGTCGTATCCCATATGCCGATTTTCACGAATTCTAATATGTCGTATCCCACATCCATAGGTTAAGTCAGCGCCAGCGATGTGACAGTCAATTTTTATTTTGTGATTATTCTTAAGTTTATTTTAAGAAATTATTTAATAAAATGAGTAAAAAGGTAATTACAAATAATATTTTTACAACTCCAATTAAATCTAGAGCATCCGCTGAATCCTCTGTTTGTAGATCGATTAAAAATAACTAAAAGTAAATGGCAACAATTACAGGCATTAAAAAAAATGTTGCTAAGAGATACACACTGCTTCTATGATAATATAAAATATATTGATGATACTGACTCTGCTTCTGACCAATCTCCATCAATAAAAAATTTGGAAGTCGAGAGGAAAAATATAGTTAAGGTAACTGAAAAGACTAAACGTGAGAAACGAAATGCTAATCAAGTTTATCTTGAAGTTAAAAGCAAAGTACTGCATACTAATAATAGATTTAAAAAACCTGAAGATAATGATATTAATTATAAAAAAAATTGTGATAATACCAGACGATAGAGGACAAGAAATCTTCAACAATCTTAGCAAGAAAATGTACCTGAAGTAAAAAAAAAAATTAAGAGTACTTAAAATGAAAAAAAAAATGTTTTAAGCAATATTAAAGATAGTAAAAATAAAATGTATCAATAATGTTATATTATAATAATTATGAATTAAACAATACAAAATAAGAGAGAAACATGTTATGCATGGGATGAAACAATATTTATTTATAAAACGATTAAATCAATTTTCTTTCTAAAATACATTTTAATTTTTTCTTCTTGCGTAACCCACATAAATATCATAAAATTTATTTAAATAATTTTTTTTGTTTTAATTATTATTATTTATGCATTTTTATGAACGTAGAAAACAAAAATTTGTTTACATTTATTTATTTGTGCTAGCAAGACGTTTTTATCGTTTCCTGAAAAATTTTCCAAATGTGGGATACGACATATTAGAACGTGGGTATCGATTATACATTGTCCGCAAGCCTAAAGCAAATGGTCCACCTCAAAAAAGTGTTTCAATTCAAATGTAGAATATGTGAAAAAAGTTCAAAATATGTGGTTCAAGATTATTCTTCAATTTTTTTTCAATAAAAAATGGCACTTTCTGCGGAAATGCCCATGTAAGTGATATATAGTGTTGCTTTTGTATACCTGTAAATGAAGCTTAATGTAGGTTTTAGTGACATTGGACCTTATATTGAAACGTCGAGCACTAAAATGTCTCATAAATACCTTGGCGAATCTTAGATACTTTATACAAGTGAAATTATACCATCTATCAATCAAAGAATATGTCACGTCAAGCTCTATAGGGTTTCCTGTCTACTTACGGTTTCTCCTTTACTTCTAGCGGTGTCCAGAACGGATTGGAACCAAGCCCATTGGCCGAGAGGGTCGTTCGAATTGTCAGTAGCGGTGTTCGTAGAACGTTGTGGCACACGATTATCGATCACCGAACCGACATTCAACCATAAATTCGTATTGAGAAAAATGATCCGGTAATTCTCCGACCGCTGCTCGATCGTGTAGAATCCGGCTGAAACAAATTTAGAGGGAACATAAATTTAACATTTGGCTTCGCAGGTTATGGCCAGTCACGTACAGCTTCGTTGGCGGTAAACTCAATGCCAATTTAAAATAATTCCGATTTCCATTGATGCATTTTTCAACAATCATGCTAATTATTTTCATTATAGACACGAGAGGTTGGGTATAAAATACCCAACAATGAATTTTTTCCTTAGAATAACATGGAAGGTAATCAAATTTTGCATTTAATAACCCTAAAAACAAAGCTTTTTTAAATTTTGAATAACTCTTGAAATAATGAATATTATATTATATGCAGCCAAAATTTGAGCTCAAAACGATAAAATTGTAAAACTTCAAATTTGTAAAATTATTTAGAAAAGAAATTTTGAAAATAATTTTATTATATACAATGAATTATTTCCTTGGAAGAACATGGAAGGTAACAAAATTCTGCATTTGATGATCACAAAACACGATTATTAACGAAGATTTTGCGAAAAAAGTCAATATTTCAAAGTTTTCTTGTATTTCAAACAACTCTTGAAATAATGATTATTTTGGAACTTTTCACACAAAGGTAAATTTACATAGACTATTAGCAACGTATCGAAAATATTTTGATAGATTTTTTCTTGATACTAATAAAGTTAAAATTTAGAAAAACAAAGTTGTGAAAATTCAAAGGATTCTCATATTTGAAAAATGGATTTAAAAAATTATGAAAATTAATAATATGAAAAAATACAAAACATCATTAAAAAATACAATAAATTTTAAAAATTACTTTCATAAATAATTTCACAAATTTAGAGTTTTACAACTTTTTCGTTATGAATTCAGATTTTGGCTGCATTATAAAAAAAAAATTATTACAATTTATTTGTTACATTACTGATATTCTACGTAAATCTCATCTTCAAGTGAGTCAAGAAAAGTTCTAAAATATTCATTATTTCAAGAGTTATTCAAAATTTAAAAAAGCATTGAATTTTTGCTTTTTTCAGCAATTTCTTTGTTAAGGCCGTGTGGTAGACTCCGCTCCCTAAATCAGAAACAGTGAGAAACCACTGTTTCGAATGTTATAAGTCATCCGCATAGCATCAGTGAAATTTAACTGATATCACTACTCTCTAAATTTGAATCAGTCAAAATCTACTGATTATCAATGAAATTTGACTGATTCAAATAGCTAAAAAGAGGTTACTGTAAATCAGTCAAATTCCACTGATTATTTAAGTGAAAATTGACTGATTTGACAGTGAGAAATATTTTTTTCACTGATGAATCAGTGAAAAGGCAAATCACTGATTCAATCATTCAAAATTTAACTGATTTAGATTTAGAGAGTAGGGAAACCCGCTGGTTGACCAGCGAATTTCACTGTTGACCACTATATTTCGCTGATTAACTGGTGACTTTCCCTGCTGAAATCAGGTCAATTCCACTGATTTCTATGTGAAAAACTTATAACATTCGAAACAGTGGTTTTTCACTGTGAATCAATGAGTTTTTACTGTTTCAGATTTAGGGAGTGACGTCACCAATTATATAAGAGCGCTTTATAATTGAAATAATAATTTTAACAAATGTTCCGTAGAAGACAATAATGCGTTACATTTTCCTGCATCGCTATCTTCTTCGGAAAATTTTTAAAAATTATTATTTTATTTATAAAGCGGACATATATAATATAAATAGAAATTTGTCAAATAAATTTCCGAATTAAATCAAACAAATTATATCTTTGACCATATACGAATGCAATAATTTGTTTGTTTTGAAGAAAAATTTATTTTATTTAAACAAATATTTATTTTGCCCAAAGATATTTTGTTTGAAAGAAACAAAAGTTATTTTATTTAAATAAATCTTTTGTTTAAATCAAAAACAGCCTTTTAAACAAATTAATTTCTTTCATTGAATCAAATTTTTATTCTGAGTGCGCTCCAGCATTGAAAATGTTCACCTGCCAACTCCACTTCAAAATCGAGCAGTTTTCAGAATTATTCATAAAATGGAGAAAAATATTATCATCGTTGATGGCGAATTTGAGATGAAAAATTTCGGATTGTTTAAATTCGTATTTAATCCTCATAATCCAGGGCTGATTTTATTTTTTGATAGATTATCTACAATCCTCTAATTACTTTTTATAATTATTAAAAGTGTTCAAAATTTTTTGTTTATAATCATAAAACTGTATAATATTGATAAATGAAAAGAATTGTTTAAATAAATCAAATTGAGCTGAAGAGAATCTTTCAGGAAATGAATTTATTCCAATTAAACAAAAGTTGCCACTTTTATGTAACATGAAAGCGAAAACATAAATCTCTAAATACCCGTATATACATTGTTAAATAAACAATTGCAGTCTGGAATTATTTCTCTAAAGCTCGCTTCGAGTTCTCTTCCAAAATTGGTTGCAATTAACGATGAGAACACTTTCCCTGATTTAATAAATCATTTTAAAAAATGATCGACTTTGAGGTGGAGATAAAAGAAATAAATAAACTTTCTTTTGTTGGTTGGTTTACAGTGATGTTTTCATTTATTTTTTTATCAAAAATGATTTGAAACTGAATGAAATTAATTTTTTAATTAAGAACTAATTTTTTTATAAATTATTGATTTTCAATTTTTATTATTATTATCAGTATAATTTGAACTTGAAATTTATGCATCAAATGAGTTATAAAAAATTCAAAAATTAATTGTAGATTATGTTATTCTAAATAATTTTGAGGAAAGTTATGAATCGATCAAGTCAATAATTTTGACCTCGTTGTTTGAAAATTGAATAAAGGACCAATTCCACAATTGGTTAGTTTTATTCATAATTATATCGTGACATGTTTCCGTACATGTTCAATGTTTTATTGACCCACAATAATAATTTTGTAATAGTTAATTTGGCATGGGGTCAGTTTTGATACGGATTTATTTTTTTAATTAAGTGATAGAACACATAAAAAATACAAAAGGCAAACGTTTCGGCCACAGGAACGGCCTGGTTCCTTCACACCTAGGAACTCGCTTACCCATAAGTCTTTCCGCATGTTTACTCTATCTTTTTCTAATATCAATAAGCAAAGGAAAAAAAGAAAAAAACAAAAAATACAATAATTATTAAGTTGCATGTCTTAGTTAATAAATATTTAAAGGTTACTATTAAGCTAATTGGCACTGAAGAGGGCCCCCATTTGTGGCCGAAACGTTTGCCTTTTGTATTTTTTATGTGTTCTATCACTTAATTAAACAAATAAATCCGTATCAAACCAGACCCCATGCCAAATTAACTATTACAAAATTTATTCATAATGATGTGTATTATTTTACCATTCAAAGAAAAAATATCAGAAAAGTTGGATGGAAAAATAAAATGGAATAAAATAATTAATAATTAAAATGAAACGATATACTTATTATTGAAATTCAAATTATGGAATTATTATGAAAAATTTCGAAAGATTGAAATTCAAGTGTATTTGAAAGAATTCAAAGAATTGGTTATTTTTTTATAATTTAAAATAATGATACCCAAAGTTACCGACTCAGCCAATTTATAATTGTATCAAAAGTTTTTAGTGATTCAAAGAATTAAATATTGTTTAAAAACTTTTAAATTCAATATTAATTGAATAAAGTTTATAATTTAATTAATCTTTAGTATATATTGAGTGTATGTGTTAACATTTTATTGTAGTAGTTTCAATCTATTATAAATTTAATATGAATACTTTTTATTCATTTAATACGAATATCCCTTCACAATTCAAATAAATAAACTAGATATCAATTTACAATATAGTTTTTTATCCAATTTATTCAATTTATTATCATATTAATTTCTTGACCATAAGTTATGATCATTTCCTATTAGAAATTCTCAATAACAAATACAGATGAACTTTTGGTATAAAATATGTACAGCTTATAAAGTGCTAAATCGTTGAAAAGTGTTAAATCTTTGGAAATTCGGCTATCAACTTAAGATTGCGTGTTTCGCCTGCTGATTCCTCATGTTGAGGTTTTTAAATTTTCAGCACAATGTTTTATAAGACACAGGGGACTAGAGAAGTCGATTCGTTTGAAATCAAGTGGCGTTTGAAAGAAGGGATATCAATGACGTAAATATTTTATATAAGATAGGAAAAGAAATCGTATTTCTAAAAATAACTAAATTAGTTAGCAAGATTTTCAGCATCTATTTATCTTTCCAATAGATTAATCTGAGATAGAAAAAGCAAACAAATAACTATAATAATTAAGAGTAATAAATTAATGAGCATATTTCTAAAAAGTACACTTTGTAATCTGATTTCAATGGCTATTTTAGCAATATTTCAATCAATTGAAATTATTAAAACTGTCAATGAACACGTATAATTTAAACTTCATTGCAGGAAGTATTTCAGGAAAGAAAAGAGCTCGAGATTTATGATCTTTATTAAAACAGAAAACTTCACAATCAATCACAAATAAAGAACAGAAAAATAAACTACTCAAGTAGAGAAAAACGAACTATAACAAGATTTCACTTGCGTATTTAGTCATGTTATGATAATTAAATAAAATTTATCACTTGGGAGAAACGATGAAAATTTATTCTGAAATAAATTCACGGCTTTTTGTACTTCATCCTCAATTCTAATGGAGTTCATAAAGAAAACGATAATCATATAGTGGTAGTAAATCGCCCCTTAGATAATTCTCTTTATTATTTCAGAATTTTTCACCTAGACCAAAACCATTTTTATGACTGAAAGTTTCACTTTTGTTTTTTATTCATCATTCCAAAGCGAATACAAGTTTCATCAGCTAGTCTTATATATTCTTAAAAAAATTATATTCATTATGATATGAACATATAGAATTTATAATTATAATTAAAATATATGAAAACCTTGAAAAAATAAAATATTTACCATGAGAAATTTGTTTCTAAAATCGCTAAAATGCTTGCAAATTATTTTTCTTTGAAAAACAACATAATTTTTCAATGACAGTCTTATGATTAGAAATTAATCAATTTTTTTTTATTGGAATTGGATTTGGTCTCAGGTGATAAATTTTGATATAAGAAATACTCTTGCTATGCAGAAACTTGTAGATTATCTTAAAATTTAAACCTGAATTCGAACGCGTATTACTACCAACCCGGATTCCTCTCAACGTCCAAACAAAATCACAATTAAAAATTTCAAGAATTCGAAAGTAATCGAATCCGCAAAATACAAAAACACAACCAAATTTGGACCAAAATCACAAGTAGAAAAAACCTTGAGAAAACAAACAAAAAAGGAGGAAAGAAAAAAGAAGGCAACCTTCCAAAACCCCTTCCTTCTTTTTCATTCTTTCGTCCTCTTTTGTCTTTATAACATTTTACTTTATTAAAAGAGGACGAAAGAAAGAAAAAGAAGAAAGAGGTTTTGCAAGGTTGCCTTCTTTTTTCTTTCCTCCTTTTTTGTTTGTTTTCTCAAGATTTTTTCTACTTGTGATTTTGGTACAAATTTGGTTGTGTTTTTGTATTTTGGGGATTCGATTACTTTCGAATTCTTGAAATTTTTAATCTTAAAATTTTAAATTTTTCAAATAATTAGAATATGATTATTAATTTTTTTGTTTATTGAAACATTGATTCAGAGGAATGTAGTGGTGTTGATTCAGTCATGCTTGCTCAAATCCTGACGCTATTAATACTCTCTAATTAGATTAAATTGCTTCGCTCTGAAGCTCAAAGTGTTTCAAGTTAGCTTTGAAACCTAAATTATGGTATGCAAATATCACACACTGAGAAAAAAATACTATTGAATCAAAAGCATTTCTTTCCAAAAGATATATACTATTAATTCATAAAAATATACATGCTTTTAGAAAGAAATGCTTTTGATTCAATAGCATTTTTTTCTCAATGTAACAAACATGATATAAAATGCTGCAGAAAAATATTGTTGACATAGCAAGTTATATATAAAGATATGCAAAATAAATAAAGTTTACTAACTTTTTTTGAAAGTGTTGAGAGCTTCTAATGGAAGCCAATGCTGCCACAAAGTCGCAAGTTGGGTGAAATTCAAACCGAGATCTTCATGTCCTAAGACTGGGAACACAAATTGTTCTGTGAAGGTGTGAGACAGAAGATCTGTCAAATTCTTCAGACATTGTAAGCGTAGTTCTTCGCTCATTCCCGCAGCATGGGATAAAGCATCTCTGTAACAATGGAGAATAACGAATCAAATAAATTAAGTTATGGACTCCTTGAACTGAATGATGCAATTGTAAAACTTGACATTCCTTGTTCCCACATTGTTTCCTGCCTACAAAGACAATTAGAAAAGAAAACGCAAAATGATAAAACACAATTATCAGAGAAATGCAACTGCACCAACTTAATTTACTACTGTAATTATTCGTGTGTAATACCGATGAAGACACGTAAATTGCAGAACCGAGGTTCGCGGACACAGAAAATTCTCAATTATCCTGCCTAGAGAGAAACGCTTGTATAAATAATAAATAACACGTGCTCAAGTAGATAACGTGACATATTATGAAGAAAACTCTACTTTATATAGTTTATAAGCTCGAAAGAGTTTTCCTGCACTGAAAAAACAGTATATTTAACACAACCATGTTTTTCTTCTCACAACCTCATTTTTTGGTCTATTACTCAAAACTTGTATAGGGTAATGCAAAAATATTTTGCCCACTAACCAATGGTCAGCCACGCATCAGTAATTTACCAAGGAATATAGAATAAAGTGTTTAATGTCATATTTGGTTAGAAATTTCTACCGTAATTTCTCAAAACACGTGATTGGAGTTTTATTCAGTTAGAGTATCGTCAAATTGAAATAGAATTTCAGAAAATTCTGTTACTTTTTAGTAGATTTACGAAACAATTTTTTAATTTTCAGTTAGAAGGTGTTGAATATTCTGATATTTGTATCTGGAAATTCTTATACTTGTAAGAGTAATAATTTTACGCTTTGGATAACTGGAGTTTTATGCAGTTACAAGTAACTGAAAATTTTGTTACAGTTTCGTTATTTTATGATAAATTCTATAAAAATTCTATTACTGTATGGTAGTTTCAAGAGACATTTCATGGAAATTCAGTTGAGTTCCATAATATTAAGAAAAATTTTAGAAAATTCAGTTACTTTTCAGTAGATTTAAGAAACAATTTCTTAATTTTCAGTTACAAAGTGTTGAATATTCTGATACTTGTGCCTGGAAATTCTGAAACTTGTAACAAGAACAATTTAACGTTTTGGGTAACTGAAGTTTTATGTAGTTACATGTAACTAAAAATTTTGTTACAGCTTCGTGATTTGATCATAAATTTTATAAAAATTCTATTACAATTTTGTAAAATTAATATAGGATTTCAGAAAATTCAGTTACTTTTTAGTAACCTTAAGGGGGTCTCCTTATCCAGAACTTTCAAAAAATCTATTTTTTTTCTTTTTTAATCGATGGATCTATTATCAGAGAATATTGTCGCAAAATTTTACAGTCCATATCAGAATAGTTTTGATGGTAGAGTTCCGAGCAGTGGCTTGCGCGGAGCGAGCGGAAGGTTTTTTTCACCGTCTGAAAACTTTAAAGCGCGTTTTCTCAAAACCACATTTTTCAAAATTGCGTGCACGATTAAAGGAAAACCAATTAAGCTATTATTATAAAAATTTTTTTTATTTGTAGGTAATTAAAATGCGCATATAGTGAACCTTTAGTTTTCATGATACAGTATTTGTTTTCATTATAAATAACGCATTTTAAACAAAACAAAAAGATCGATAAAAAAAATTTTTTTTTACAATTTTTTAGGTTCACTATAAGCGGAAGACCCTTCTGAATAAAAAAACAAATATATATGTGTTTCAGATGAAAACTTTGGACAACATCATGCACGCAAAATTAATTGTCCGTGGTGAGATGCTGCGCGGGATCTTCGATAAGTCCGAGATTTTTTCTTGTTTTCAAATGAAAATTTTTTTTTACAAGTTCAAATATGTACCTAAATATATGCGAAAAATCTTTGACCAGTGTTTTTATTTTCTGCTTCAAAGAAAATTGGAAAAAAGTGCCTTTTTTGAAGGTTCTGGTTAAGGAGACCCCCTTAAGAAACAATTTTTACATTCTCATCATGGATGAGAAAGTATTGGTTTTATGTGAAAAATGACTTTCGAAATTTTTATCAAATCTTTACGTTTTGAGACCCCCTGAGTCAGAAAAAATGGTTTTTACGAAAGTGTCTGTCTGTCTGTCTGTCTGTAGTAGGTCGTGTGCGGCATAACTCTCGACAGAATTATCAGATTGAATTGAGCTTTGGTACACTTTATCGGAGCCGAAAAAGTAAGGACAAGTTCGTTAACCAGCCACATCCAATCAAAATTGAGGGATTGAGCACTACTTTTGTGTTTTTGAAAATAATTTTTTGAAAAAATGAAAAATTTCAATACTGGTTTTTGATAGTGCTCATAAATCTCTACAAATTATCCTGATAACATTTTTTGATCAAATCAAAATTATAAATGTTACAGCATATTCAAATTCGAAAAAAGTCAATATCAAAATTCCATTTTCAAGTTAAATTATACGAGATACGAAAAAACGTTATGATACAATATTATTGAATAAATAAAGTTCTACAAATTTGAATTGTAACATTTTTTCATAAGACGCATATTTTTTAATTTTCAGTTAGAAAGTGTTGAATATTCTGATACTTGTATCTGAAAATTCTGAAAATTGTAACAGGAATAATTATATGTTTTGGATAACTGGAGTTTTATGCAGTTGCATGTAACTGAAAATTTGTTTACAGTTTCGTAATTTTATGATGAATTTTCTAAAAATTCTGTTACGGATTGGTAAAATAAATATATTTAGAGTGACATTATTGATATTCTAAAAGTAGGACAAAAAGGTTTGAAAAATGTGGACAAAGTAGGACAGTGTAGGGCAGAAAAGTTTGGAAAAGAGGACAAAGTAGGACAGAAAAGTTTGAAAAAGAGGACAAAGTAGGACAGAAAATTTTGAAAAAGAGGACAAGATAGGGCAGAAAAGTGAGTATTTTATTTAATGTTATCAACGCTTAACATCTTATATTTTTATTTTTGAACCCTGATGCATTTAAATTGATAATCTATTGGGTTCAAAAATTATTTTTGAATTGTTGAGGCTTGCCAATTGACGAAGAAATCGTTAAATGGCATGGAATGATAAAATTTTTTACAAAAAAAGATCCAAAAGTTGATTAAAAAATAAAAATTTATCGTTTGGAAAATCCGGACAAAACCCGGACAAAGTCAAAAATCCCATAGGACAACTCTACAAGCCCTAAAATGATATATATACAATATATTATAAAATTTCCAAAAATTCAGTTACTTTTTAGTAAATTCAAGAAACAATTTTTTAATTTTCAGTTACAAAGTGTTAAATATTTTGATACTTGTATCTAGAAATTCTGAAACTTGTAAGAGGAATAAATTAACATTTTGGATAACTGAAATTTTATGCAGTTACATGTAACTAAAAATTTTTTTACAGTTTCGTAATTTTATGATGAATTTTCTAAAAATTCTGTTACAATTTGATAGTTTTAAGATATATTTTATGAAGATTTACTTGAGTTTCATAATATTAAGAAAAATTTCAGAAAATTCGGTACATTTTTCGCAATTTTAAGATACTTTTACTCAAAAATATCATAAATATCGTCAAATATTACGTTTCCTTTGTAACATACAAATTTCATCAATTTCCAAACATTCTAACAGTGTATAATTTGTGACGAAATGCCGTATCGAGGTTACAACGGTAAGAATTTTTTCGGTAGGAAGTTATTTCCGGTAAAAGCCTATGCATTAAAAGAAACCGTAGTTTTCGGTTACTCTGAGGAACTTTTTTAGTAAATTTAACAGAAATCGCCAGTTCACTTATACTGACTTTTTCAGTTGTATTTCACAACTACATAATTTTTAAGTTAAAGTAACCGATCTCCATTTTTGTTCAAATTTCAGTCGCATTTGAAATGATAACTGGATTTATTATTCATAATAAAGAAATTCTTCGAGTCAAAGTAATTATATTTAAATTTTTCCTTCAAATTGAAAAAATATTCTCTTTAATTGACTTTAGATAAAGTAATAAAAGAATTTATTTGTTCAGAACATATATCAATTCAATGAGGTATCATTAACGCAATATTTAGAGAAAATCAACATCATTTCGTTCTCACTTATATTTATAACATAAAATACATTTTTTGATGGCAAGAATCAAATATATAAAAGCACATCGTAAATACGATCGTCACTTGTTTTTTTGTTATTCTAAAAATAACTTTCAGTTAAACTGACTGAAATTTGCTGAAAACATCTTTTCAGTGGTCGTAACTAAACTTTTCTTTCATCGTTAAAATCACCTGAACTGATTCAGTCAATAATAAACAATTTTACTCTCAGTGTTGTTTAAATTATCATCACAAAATTAATTTTTTCTACTAGTGAGTCATAAAGTGGATTTTATTGCCTCGTGTGGGGCAAACAAATCCATTTTCTGACCCCCTAGTAGAACAAAAAACCTGTTCGACACTGGAAAAACACTAATTTTACTCGAGTGGTTGTTGCCCTCGCTTTGCTAGGGCATCAAACTTCATATTCGCAGAATACATTTTTTTCCCTAGTTGCACAATATACTATTTTCAAACTTCAATAAATGACTTTGATGATTAGGTTTTTCAAAATGACATTTAATTCTGTGAAGTGAGATTTTCATCACTTGTTTTTTCTGTTTTCATCTGAATGGGTACTATAGCATTTTCCGTAGAGCAAAAATTTTTTTGGCATAATAACTGTACTGTTTTCAAAACATACAGTTAATAGTAAATTGTGCAACTAGGGAACGAAAAGTTTATTCTGCGAATGTGATGAGTAAAATAAATGTTTTTCTTGTGTTGCACACGATTTTTTTCCCACTGGGGGTCGAAAAATAAATCTGCTTTCCCCGCAGGGGGTAATAAAATGCACTTTATGACCCGCTAGTAGTAAAATATATTGGTTATACTGCAATTTAAATAATTCATTTTTTACTGTTTTGTATTTTACAAGTAATAAAGGGAGACAACAAATCCAAGGAAATATAAAAGTGTGAAATACCTTTAAATCTAAAATAAATGTTTGACTAATATATATACTATATATATAAAGTGCTTTTATTCATCAATATAATCTTTGGAATATAGCCACATAAAAAATGTTACTATGTCGTAAATGAAAACTGTTTCATTATATATCTCTTTAATTTATTGAAGTAATTTGAAAATTTATCAAATTATTTTCATTTTATCCACGAAGATATATGTTTGGACCTGCTTTGAAAATTGAAATTAATGAATTTTAATGCAGCTGAATGTAATAAAACCAGATGCATATTAAAGTAGAGGCTAAAAGTATAATAATATATATGTATAGTTTATTTTTAGTCTCTGCTTGAGTATAATTAGGATACAGTGGATTGTTAAATTTTAGAAATGACCATTTTACGTACCCGGTCCACAGAACAAATTCGATTCCTTTTCCGTGCTTTTCTCTCATAGCTTGTGCTGCAGATTCTATCAATGCCCAAGGCGAATCGCAGCCATAGCTTCCGAATGTGCCAGCTAATCTTTTATATAGCCGCATGTGTTCACTGTCCATATTGCTTCTCATGTTTCGACAACCTGGAAAGACAAATACATTGTTTAAACACATATATACAGTAAATTATATCTTCAATTCCAAAGATTTTAATATCACATTTTCCGAAAAATGGAAGTGCAATTTAATACTCTATAAACTATTGGCACATTTCATATTGAAAATGCACTTTGCAGAGCAAAAAGCGAGATTTTCAAGAGCTGAATGTTAATAGAACAGTACCCGTGAGCACAGTAAAGCGTGAAAACAAAATGAGCGGCAGCATCGTATTGCTTGTTTGTATTCAGCAAATAATGCGCTTATATGCATATACCTGATAGAACACACAAATATTTGACATTTTTGATTGAAGTTTTATTATCATAGTCGAGCAGAAAACAGTAAAATAGATGACGTTTTTGAATTTTCTGCCTCAGTTTTTATAAGATACAGAATATGCAAATTTTCATTATCCGCGAGGAAAAAAATCTGTTACATTTACTAAGTCCATGAGTTTATATAGTGAAAACATAAAATTTCCATAAATTTAACGGATATTTTAGTATAATTCACCGTTTTTTTTTTAAATAACAAATTTGGCGATAAATATTACAGGAATGCATCTTAAATTTACAGAATAAGAATATTTATTCTAAATATGTGTTAAATTTACAGAAATTTAATGCTTTCACTTATGGAATTAGGGAGCGTTCAAGTATTGCGTAACGCTCTAGGGTCAGAAGGGGGCAGCCTTTTTGTTACTCTGAGTAAGAAAGAATAAATTTGAAATGCAGAGGTATTCCCTCGCTTTTTTTGCCCCCCCCCCCCCCCAATACTTTTTCGTACCTCCCATAGATATTTCTCAACACATTTTTCTAGAATATAAAAAGTTATTTGTGATACATAAAGCTGTGAATTTAAATAATAAACAAACATATTATTAATGTTGAAGTGATAGTATTAACTGTAATAAACTTAACATTTTTTTTTACCAACACAGAAATGTCATTAAAATTTCAGTTTATCATCAAAAGCACAGGATGTTCTGCAAAATTGCTCTAGTATTCTAAAACATTAGTAAATCATTCTTGGAATAACTAGTAAATCTAATCAAACTTTGGAAACTCAAGGAAATTTTCATGGATTCCGATTAAGTTTATGTCATCATGAAAAATTGTATTATTTAGATAAATAAGAAATAATATTTAATAGTAATTCTTTTGATAAGTAACAATTGAGACTGGAACGCTACACGGAGAAACTTTTCATATCAATTTTTAATAGTATTTTTCAATTTAGGGAAAAACGTATCACTTTGAGAATTTTTGTTAGTAAAAATACTAAACCTTATAATAATGATATGAAACTTCAGCATAGTTCATAGCAAATTTTACTATAGTTCATACTAAAGTTCCATATCATTATTATAAAGTTTAGTATTTTTACTAACAAAAATTCTCAAAGTGATACGATTTTCCCTAAATTTAAAAATACTATAGTAAAAATTGATATAAAAAGTTTCTCCGTGTATCTGAGAAAAAAAAAATTCGCGTTACGTAAAATTCTAAAAAACTGCGTTACGTAATACTTGAAAGGCTTCTTTAGTAGATGCAACAGATTTTTCTCCATGTCTATAGAACAAAAAACTGTTTTACATCTTACATTAAATTTGATGAATTTCGAAATTTTTACTGTTTTATAGCAGCTTCAAAGTATTGGAAAAATAATTTGAGAAACAGTATCTTTTGGAATATTTGATTACATAGGCCTGCAAAATTTACCCACTGAGACTTAAAGGCGTCAAGATTTTTCGATGTTTTAACCTACATTGTTAGAAATTCCTACCGTGATTTCCTGAAACTCGTAACTGAAGTTTTATTCAGTTACAATTTCGTAAAAATAAGATAGAATTTCAGAAAATTCAGTTACTTTTTAGAAAATTTTAGAAAGACGCTCAGAAAAAAAGGTTGATTGAAAGAAAGAAAATAATTTGTTTGAAAGGCTTTCTTTGATTGGAACAAAAGATTTATTTGAATTCAATAACATATCTTTATTTCAAACAAAATAACCTTGGGCCAAAAAAATATTTGTTTGCATCAAATAAATTTTTCTATAAAATAAAAAAATTATTGCATTCGTATATGGTCAGAGATATAATTTGTTTGATTTAAGGCAGAAATTTATTTGTTTTGAACAAATTTTACATTACCTTTGTAGTATACAAATTTTGAAAATTTCCCAACATTTTTAATACTGTAAGTGTGCAAATAAGGTCATTTTTCAAGATTTACAGATGGAAAAAACAGATTCCGATTCATTATACAAAAATGTATGGAAATCTATTTAATATTCAAAAAGTCCATTTCGAGTGAATCTTGCCTTAGTTGGCTGGCTCATTAGCCTATTTCACCTTAATTGGCGAAATCGTGCTCTATCTAGACATCCCGTCTGCCATATTAGATTCGCCATTCTGAATTTCACAATTTTTACTTAAAAGTTGTAATCAGCGACCAAAAAAACTTTTGATTTTAGAATTATAACAATTTTTCGAATTCTGGGATACTACATTTGACTTGTATTCTGCAAATCCAAATTCTGGCTTTAAATTCAAACTCTTTACTCCCTAAATTTGAATCAGTAAAAATCTACTGATTATCAGTGAAATTTGACTGACTCAAATAGCTAAAAAGAGGTTACTGTAAATCAGTCAAATTTCACTGATTGTTTCAGTGAAAATTGACTGATTTGACAGTCAATGTCAGTATCAGTGAACTGACAGTATCAGTGAAAAAATATTTTTCACTGATGAATCAGTGAAAATTAACTGATTTAACAGTGAAAATTATTTTGAGGCAAATCACTGATTCAATCAGTGAAAATTTGACTGATTCAGATTAAGAGAGTACAGAGGGAAACGCTTTTAGATCTTATTGGGGATTCAAAAGTGTAATTTTCGCAGACCTGTGTTATGATCGAAATGCAAAGAAATTGTGTTTATTATTGTTATATAAAAGTCCACCAGTAATAAATATTCCGATTTACCTTTCAAATTGGGAAAAATAGGCAATATTATATTATATTAATATTTATATTCTACAATACAAATAATATTGAAGTTTCTCACAATAACTGATAAATCGATATCTGCGCACTTCTTATACGATTCTCACTTCGTATCCTTTACGTGTCTTGAAAACGTCGATAAACTTATAAAAAGCATAAGGTCATAGACTGAATTGAGTAATATAAAGCGGTTTTATTAGACTGGTTATTCGCGAAATTGCAACGTGAGCTCGTAACGAAATAAATGTCAAATTTTAATTTTTATGTTATGTTTTTAGCGTCCATGTACAAGCGTTTCAGATCTTAAATAAAAAGACACTTACTGCTTTCTGTGTTACCCTGCAGGGAGTACTTTGGATCATAGTGAATGTCACTAAGATGCCAGAAGAATCCTGTAACATACAGATATCCTTGCTACAATAAAACCTATACTTAGAAACAATTACTTTTAAGTACAAAAAACATTAATTTCAAGTATAAAACTATTGAACTCTTTTACTTTTTATACTCTTTTACGAACACATATGCGTTAACGATTTTGGATAATTTATCACTAGACTACAAAATTTTTTCATCGATAGAAATAATTTATTTTCATTGATAATAGTTTTTGTATGTGGATATAAGGATAAACATCATTTCCTTGGAATATAATCTTTCAAACTACACAACTATAGACAATAATTTATTAAGGGTACGTATTAAAATATAGCCTCGTGATTGAGAAAAGCATTTGAATTTTTTAAAAGATTTGTTTACAATACTCTCTAAATAAGAATTAGTAAAAAGTGAGCCACTAATTCAATTTAGTAAACATTTGTACCAAATATTAGTCATTTTCTACTATTTTAATTAGTAGCTAAAAAGTTTTAGAAAAGTAATTAGTAGAAAATGACTAGTATTTAGTACAAATGTTTACTAAATTGAATTAGTGGCTCACTTTTTACTAATTTAGATTTAGAGAGTACAATGTTAGAAACGTATTAGATTTTATATACATTTTTATACACAAGTATATTATATTTAATACACTGATGTAATTAGTTTAATATACTGGTGTATTAAACTTGATATATTAAAATCAACAATTTATCTGATTCGATTTTACGCATTTTTGAACTGATTTTTACAGTAAACTTACTAATTATTATTATAGTTATTTTCTACTATTCCTATTAGTTAGTTTGGCAAGTAGGTAGTATAGGAAAATCACAAATAATTAGTAGAAATTATCACTAAATTCAATAAGTTTTTCAATTTCCACTAATTCAGGTTTTGATAGAAATTCCTAACATTAGTAGCAAGAAATTTTAGTAATATTGATGATCAAATTGATTTGAATGATCATCTACAAGTTTCAATAATTTACGAGTTATCAAGGAATCTAGGAGATATCCTCTTTTATAGATACTTTTGCTTTTATCAAATTTGATAATTGTGCTCTGTAAGTTTAAGTGAAAAGTGAGCACCCATTTCAATTTAGTAAAAAAGGCCACTGATTATCAGTAATTTTCCTACTAATTACTAATCAAAAAGGTTATAACTACTAATGGGAATAGAAAAAATGAACATTCTAGCACTGTAGTGAATATTTTTTGCTAAATTTTTAGACATCATAAAGGTTATAGTAAAAAAGGTCCATAGACTGTGATTGGTATCAAACAATTAAAAAATGTTAATGTCAGTAAGTTAATATTATTCATCAATCATATCCTGAAGCTCGAGCCGAAAATGGTCCGCGAAAATTAGACCTCAGGTAAAAATACATAACTATTTTCAGCAATTCATTAATAATAATTTTGTCTTGGAAAATAGATTTTTAGTGGTTTCAGCCATTAAAGAATTTATTTTCGAAAATTGGGAACGGTGAAGTTGTGAAGATTCTTTTTCCTGAAAAAATGATTCGTAATTGATTAGAATCACAGCATTTATAAAAATATGGTATGAAGCGATAAGAAAAAAAGTTCGGGTAAAAATAACATTTGTTAAATGCATTATTTTTTTATGTTTCAAATCTTTTTCTTGGAAAATAATTTTTTTTCTTTTAAATGATCCCTTTAATAATAATATTACTATTCTTGATAGCAAAATTATGTATTTTTACCTGAGGTCTAATTTTCGCGAACGAACTACCTCAATACAAGCCCTTAATAATTTTTTACCCTGAAAACTTCCTTGGAGACGTGCCAAATGCTAAAAAAATCGATACAATTTATCTGCTTGAAATGATGTATGCATAAAATGAACAAAAGTATACATTTTTTTAAAAATCCCTTCTTGAAGTAAACATTTGTAATTTTTGGTAATAATGATCGAAAATTAAATGGCAATTATGACGATACTCACCTGTTTCACCTTGCACTGTACATAACCAACATAACAGCAACACATAATCACGAATCATCTTCTCAGGATTCAGCCTACAACAAAAAAATAGTTCACCATTTATTGTAAATTTTAATTTACTGATATAAGGATGTGAAAAAAATTGTCGATCACGTTGTTGCAAAAAATATACTATGTACAGAATTGTAAAAAAGCGCTGGCCTATGTGAAGTGAAAGTAAATATATCGATCCAAACTACCCCTTTCAACAACGTTACAGAGATACATTATTTAATTTAGGGCTTAATTAACCCTTCTGTTGTCCCCAAGGTGAAACTTCCCATCTGTCGTCATATTATATCTCTTGTGTAATAATATTTCCTTCAAAAAGTAGGAAAAGAATTCAAGAATTGCAATAAAACTACAAAATTTTTCAAATCTTACAAAATTATTAAATATTTAGATTTTAAAAGTTTTTTAAAAATTGAATTTTTTATGTGCTCTTGAAAGCTTTATTAAAGTCCTGTATTTATTGAAAGAAAGTAATTTTATATGAGATCTTTAACTTGCTATAAATTATAACTGGAGGTGATTAAAATCTCACGCATCAAAAACGATGATTTATTCGAATCAGTTTTACAAAAATTTAAGAACTTTCAACTTAAGAAGATTCAAGTTTTCGTCAAGTTTCTATATTATCAAAGTTCCAAACATATTGTTGTTCTGTCATACTGTTAGAAAATTTATTATGTACATTTCAGTGCTAGATTAGTTACCTCTAACAAGTAACTTGTTAAAGTTGCGTTACTTACAAAATAAGTAACTCATTATCATTTTACAGTTAGAGACACAAAGACAAATTTTTAATTCTGAATGATTGAAATGAAATGATTTTTTTACATGGAATGAAAAATACGCAATGTGTTTAGATAAATGGATAATATATATTTCAACTTTATATTTTATTTATATTATATAATATTATTTTGTATAACTTAAAAAAGTTACATGTTACGGCAAAATATTGTAGTAATAAAGTTACGTTACAGTTACTTTAAAAAAAACAAAGTTACTAAGAAGCTACAAATAGCGTAAAATTTAAAGTAACACTCGTATATTGGATTTAATATACTGAAGTATTAAAATTAATATACCGAAATGACCAATTCGCGTAATTTGATTGTGCGCAATTAGAAAAGTCGCATTTTTGACATAAATATAAAAAAATTAAGTGTTGTTGGTGATTAAATTGATTTGACATATTATCAAACAGTCTTAATGAGTTGCGGGTTATCAAAAAATCTAGAAAATATTCTGTTTTATCGACACTGATGCGTATTAAAATTCATAATTGCGTATATTAAATTTCATATACTGTGTATGAAAATCACTTCATATACTTTTATGTTAAATTTAACACTAAAATTTTTAATAGTACACTTGCTCTCATCGGTAAACGGTAAATCTGTCATGTCAATAATCTCTCAGCCAAAGCACTACTTGTTAAAGAAGTATTAGATTAAATAAACAATTTTTCTATTTTCGAGACCGCTTGAAATACATACAATGTAGATTTACTTCCTAGGAGTTATTGAAAATCATGAAATTCTTAGTAGTAAATTTGTAATAATATAATCATGTAATATACTTGTATGAATGAATTAAAATGGGGTGTCTGAACGTACAGTACCTTTTCTACTTATTCCAACTTAAGAAGTATTCTAGAGTAGATAAATCCGCCATGGTAAGACATTGCATTTTAATCTGAAAAGATCTCTCTTGCAACTACCATATTATATTTAACCATGTCAATTTTTCCTTTCATATTATATTATATAACAATCTTTCATAATATAGATAATAATTCAGAATTTTAGTAATATAATAATTTGGAAGAGAAAAAAAAATTAACGTTAATAAGAGCTTATTTTTCATATAGTACGAATTAACTTCAGCATTTCTTTGTAAATGAATGATAATCTTTAGCAAAATACAGAACTTAGTCATTAAGATTGACAAGTTAAAATAATGACGCACAGACGATTATCTCAAGATGAATCATAGATAGTAGTGACAAACGAGTAATATGTCAAATCAGGAAGGTATACTTGGCCTACTTGTCCCTCCATTTTTAAACGATATGAAAATTTAATTTATACACAGAGCATTCAAAATATGCTGTATTTCCTATTTGTAAAAACTATCGTCTCAAATGCTGAATAAAAAAACATACTATCTGAATCAGTCAAATTTTCACTGATTGAATCAGTGAACAAAATATTTCTCACTGTCAAATCAATCAATTTTCACTGAAATTTGACTGATTTACAGTAACCTCTTTTCAGCTATTTGAATCAGTCAAATTCCACTGATAATCAGTAGATTTTGACTGATTCAAATTTAGAGAGTAGTCTTCTAGAAGTTGTTGATTTTGCTTATTCAAAGTTTATATAAATAAATATTGAAGTAGAATTTTGAAACCATTAATTTTAATTTGTAAATATGAATGGATTCGAGGCCTTTAAAAGTTTTTTCTACTGTATGAGTATATTTAAACAACCAATCTTTGATAAATATTTCTTAAATCTTGAATTTCAGTTTTAAAATTAATTAAATTTTCACATATATCATGTTTGATTTTAATAATTTCTAAATTTATAATTTTTTCCCTATTTATTTTTATTCCGGGTGTTTTGCTATTCCTAAAGTCAAAGATATATTTATGGAGAAAAGCATGTTAGATATGGCTGTTTTAATTGTTCTTTCTATCGATTCCATGTGTATATGAAGTCTAATATATAAATAACTTTTTTTTCTCAAGTATAGATTTTGTTTAAGTTAACTGACTTTTTAGACGCAACTCATTTCATATTTTTTACAAATTTTGTGTCTGGTCTTTGTAAATACATTAGTTTGTTTAAAATATCATTAGTTTAACATCCAGAATCTGATTTAGACTTTAAATAACTGATGTTTCTCCAAATTGTGTGTGTACAATAAATTTATATATTTTTGTTGACATAAATCTTTTCTTTATTTCCTTTATCTAAATTGACAAAAATATTCCCTCTATAGAAAGCAATTTCTTAACCTTTCAGATGATCCAATAATATATTTTTAGACATAGCTTGATGTGGGTCTAATATTGACTGAAACGCGTCAAAATAAATACATTTCTCAAATCGAAATCGTCGAGGGCTTCAAATTACTTCAAATAAATAAATATTGAAAAATAAAATAAATATAATTATATATAAGTACATAAATGGAGTATAAACGTCATAGAAGTAGCATATCCTGTTCTCTATCTTTACGCCCTTCGATTTATGAAAAAAAGTTTGGAGAGGTTTAGATCAGTAAATATTTGAAGGGCAGTTTTACACAGTAAATTTATTTTCACTACTGAAATTCATTTAAGCACATAAAACCATTTTTTTATCAAGATTTTGTTTTATAGCAAATCGTGATAAGGCTGAGGGATATAATGTTTCTCATTCTGCGTGATTTATGTTATTGCTGTGTGTACTACACGGAGAAAAATTAGCGATAATCATGTTAACTAAAGATTTTTGGTTACTTCTAAAATCACTAAACTTATGGCTGTATTTAATTGTACTAAACAAATAGTTATTTAATGAAACGATAATCGGTTGTTAATTAACATTAAGAGACTATGTCAGTTATTTTTCACGATAAACGAACTTTTCAATTGAATTAACTGAACTGCTCTCTAAATCTGAATTAGTCAAAATCTACTGATTATCAGTGAAATTTGACTGATTCAAATTGCTAAAAAGAGGTTACTGTAAATCAGTCAAATTTCACTGATTATTTCACTGAAAATTGACTGATTGGACAGTGAAAAATATTTTTTCACTGATGAATCAGTGAAAAGGCAAATCACTGATTCAATCAGTGAAAATTTGATTGATTCAGTTTTAGAGAGTGCGATTTTATCCTACAGCGAATTACGCATTTTATCACTGAAAAAAATGCTTGGGATCCATCACCCACATGAATATGACCGATATAGTGCTACACTGTTAATGATTTTTATGTTTAATGTGATATAAAAGAATATAAAGTCAGTTGCATATACAATATATGAAATATAATTCATGCAATGATAAATTTTAATATGCATCAATGTATCGATAAAATAGAATATTTTCTAGATTTTTTGATAAGTGGGGACTTATTAAAACTGGTTAATGATATGTCAAATCAATTTAATCACCAACGTTACTTAATTTTCTTGTTCATTATGTCAGAACTGCGATGTACATGGGTAGACTTGAGCTAAAAATGTCTTTAAACATGAAAATTCATGACCTGCTTGGATACTTCTAAATTAAACAAACTAATTTTCCCAATACTTGGATACCTTAAATAATTTAAAAATGAATTTGTATATTTAGGAAGTAAAATAATCTATTTCTTTATTTACATCCTAGATTCATTGCAAAAATAACTTTATAATTGCGTAAAATCTAATCATGTGAGTTGCTAATTTTGGTAAATTTAATCTAATACATCAGTGTATTGTTTCATAAATAATATACAGGGACTGAAGAACGATCGAAAAAATTATTATGCAATTGACTTATAATAATTATTAACGAATTATCAACAGTAGTGATATTTTTAATTAATTTATTGTGATTTGAATCTCGCATCTTTTCAAAGCTGATAATTTTGCTTCGTTTTGTTGTCAGGTCATGAATACGTTCTTAAAATTAATCCTAATTACGTTTATTGATATAAAATATATTTTGTAATATCATTTTGTATAAAGTAAATACATTATTCTTTCGAAAAATCTATGTCACAAGAGGTGAGAGCGATAAGGAAAGTTCAGATAAAAGATAGTACACCCGGAAAAAGTTTTATTCAAATTTAAGAAATCGTTTTTTCAGCTTCGTTTCTTCAAATCAAAGTAAAAACACCTTTAAAACAAATATACATTTACTTGTTTCCAAAAAATCACCTTTTTAGCCTTTTTTAAATAAAATTTTTTATTTGATTTAGAAAAATATTTTTTTGATTCAAATACACTACTGGCAAGAACTTAAGAAATACCTTATTTAATTTTATTACCTTAGACAAAGACAATTTTTTCTTTAAATTAAAGAAAATATTTCTGTGAATCACATTACGCATGTACTTATGCGACTACGCAGACAGTTATTCCTTAAATTCAAAAGAAAAAAATCTGCCCGCAAGCTTCGCCCGCAAGTTTAAGCGCGCCTAGGGTGCGCTATTTGATCTTCGCGCTTCGCGCTCCGTTCTTTCTGGACCTCGCGCTTCGCGCTCGGTCTTGTGCTCTTCGCATACATTTAAGTTTATTTTTTATAATTTAATACACTGAGAAAACTGGAGTGTCAAACTTTGAGTGTCGAAATTTAGATAGTCAGTTTGAACTTCTAGATAGTACAACACTTTCTCCGAAATTTTTTCTTTTTGGTCAGGGAGACACTCATTTGATATTCTGCTTAACTGTTACCAGAGGGTCAGAATCACTATAAAGAGTGTCGATTGGTGAAATACGCGCCAAAATTGTAAAGTCACGTGGGTTCGCCTATTTTTCCTCCAATATCACCAGCGTGGACTCTAACCTCATTGCCGGTTTCGCGTCCTTTACGTGTTAAAGTGTCACGAGGGTTATTTTTGCCAACTAATTGTTGAGTACCTATTTCACTTGCTATAATAACATAATAATTGTGAAAGCTTAAATGTAATAGTTTTGAGGTTAGCCATAGAGGTAGATTATAGTCTGTTTTTCCCTCTTCGATAATCTATTTTTCTCTCTGCGATGATCAACTTTTCCCTCTAAAGTATTCAAGTTGACCATCTTATTTTCACAATTCACAGGTAATAAGTTACACTATCTAGAAGGCTGTCCTATAGTTTAACCTCAAATATAGTCTGCTTCACCCTCCAAATGTTTAGGTTGACACTCCAGTTTTCTCAGTGTACTGAAGCTCAAACCAATTTTATAATATTAAAGATGATGTAAATTACTTATTTTCTCAAATTCACTCAATTTCTTTTTCAATTTAAGTGAAACAGGAAATTCAATTTACCTAAGGCTCTATCGACCTTAAGCAACACATTCTCATCATGACGCTCGCGCTTCGCGCTCGATTTTCTGTATACATTTCAGTAACTTTTTAATAAATTACATGATTAAAATAATTTATTTATTTTCTTCCAAATCTCTCAAAAAGGAAAAACAATCGTAGACTTTATTTAAGGAAACGATTTTGCAGAACAACGCTTATTTCGTATCTCACATATTTTGGTGAAAAAAATCGAATATTTTTAATATTAAAAATCAAAACATAAAATATACATCCTGTCGAGAAATTTCTTAATAAAAATGTGTAGACCTCATTTAGGCAAATAATTTTTCATCTAAACGTTTTTTATGTATCTCATATATTTTGTCTAAAAAATGGAATTCTTGAATTTTAATCGTATTTTTTAGAATTGAAACGAAATGTGACGTCCTAGGGACATCACACAAATATTTAAAATAAATATTTTAAGCCTGAGCTTTCGCTCAATAGCTTGGGACCCTTTAGAAAAAGCTCCTTAACCTAGGGAAATTATTTGTGAATTGTAAGGAATGGTTTTCCTAGTACTCCAACCAAGCTGGAGCTTAAAAGAAAAACCAGGAAGGTTTTTAGGAAGGAAAGGAGCAATCCGGTCCTCGTACAGGACTATGGACTCTCCTTGGAGGAAACAAAAACTATCGTTCGAGAAAAAAAAATAGGCTAAATATAATTTTAACAATCAGAAGAAGGAAAGGTAGAGACAGCAACAATGTTTCGGCACTTACTTTTCTTTATTTTAAAGAAATATAATCCTTGATGAGAAGAATCCTCAGAAGCCTCAATTGAAGGTGGGCCGAAGTAAGGGCTGCAACTTGTGAAACCGGAACTGGTCGTACCGAAAGTTTCTTGAAAATAAAAATCAACCGCGAGGAATAAAAACTGATGAAAACTTGAAATTTTGACCTTGTGAAAATAACCGTACAACCGAACAAAATAATTTGAAAGAAGAAAGTTAAAAGCTTTTTGATTCAAAACTGTCTGACTGGAAGTCAGAGGAATGACTGACTAACTGAGAAATTTTTTGATTCTTTTAAAAAATTAATCCACGCCCTAATCTCCCTACTTTTCCATTTCCCAGCCCCTTGAAGGTGGTTAATTTCTATTGAGATTGGTTTAGAAAAATTTCTGAGTCTCTTATTCGGTTTTTTAAGAAACTCCTTATGGAAATTAGCCGCCCACGTACTCATGTGGTTGGTAAGTCCCATAAGTGCTTAAGTGCGGGGGAGTGCTCATCTTTAAGTAGTTTTATGGCTCCCCTCAAAAGATGGCTCTTCAAGTACCTTTCCCATCTCCAACCGAGGCTTCTGATTCCTGTTTTTTAACAATAATTTCTAATACATATCATTTTGTTACTTAGACTTACATTGGGTAATTGTTTAAAGATAAACTCTAAATATTTTGTATAAGAAGTTAAATCAAATTTTACAATAATTTTTCGTGTGTATAGCAACATCCTTTAGTTTAAATGTTTATATTAAAAGAAATAAGTAATAATAAGAGGAGGTTATAGCATATAAACTTAGGCTTTGCGCATAAGATGATCAGTTAAGAAGGTTTACGGGCATTAAAAATTAAATGGAATAATTTTATAACATAATATTTAATTAGGTCTTCGAGAGTAATCTTTTCTTCTTTTAAAAAAATAACTTTCCCACGCGAGAAACATCTGTTTAATCTAGTTAAAGTGCTGTACGACAATTGGTCCTGGGAAAGTTTATATTAGAAGGGTTGAAGAAATCTGGAAATCTGTTCTTCTTTCATTTTTATTACTTTTTTTCCATTAAGTTCTTCAATTCTTCTGAATTTGTAAATATTCTATATGCCGTCTGTCGCGGAAGAAAGCTATTGCCTTAAGAGGGACTGATATGGCGTCAAAGTGGGGCCATGTGTACGGCGCGCGGCAAACGTTTTTAAACTCAAAGAAAATCAAAGGGTAAAAAAAACAGCTGGTGTTAGAAAGGGTGGACGTGACACCCCCATCCTTAAACGGTTGCTAGGTGCTAAAAGCACTAGCAATCGTCTCCCTGTGCTGAAATAAGCATCTATTTGCAATTTATGCGATAAATGGAATTTGGAGAAGTTAAGTGGTTTGCAGACAGGATTTGTTGAAAGGCGGATACGTGTCTCGCCGACGGAAGACCTGATACATAATCCAAGTGGCTAGCCAGTTTATTAACTTAAGTTGAAGAATGATGTGGAACACGTTGCTTTCTTTTCCTCCTTTACTTGAATTGTATCATTTTTAATCCTTCTTGTTGCTGGTTTTGGTGTAGGTGGTCTTGTTGTTTCGCCCAGCTCGATCGTTTCGACTGTTGGTCTTGGAGTGGGTTTTGCTAAATGGAGGAGTAAATGAGATACCGAACTCCACAAGGCACCTAATAAGTGTATGGACCATCCATAAACAGAATGTAGTGCATAACCCTGGATGATGATGTCGACGACGGCCTTGATGAGGTGTATGATCATCATTATGGCGATTATTCCGGCGCTTACGGTGCCGAAGGTCAAAAAACGGGACCACATCCGATCCCATGTGCTGTCGACTAATTTTTCTATTGCATCTTCGTTTAGGAGTTTGAGGATGCTTCCTTCACTGTCGGTTAGTTGGTGTCCTTGCATTTCACGGGCCACATCGTTTAGGACTGCTGGTCGTTCTATTGGAAACATGATCCGTTCCCGTAGCTGTTCTATTTCTTGTTCAGAATAGATTCCGTTAGTTGCTAATTCGGAAGGGTTAGTGTACTTCCAGGTTGGTTTAGTCATAGGTTTGACGACTAAAGGTGCTTCGGCCTCTGTTGGAAGTGGTAAAATTTTGTACCACTGTTTTCCGACGTAGTAGTATGATGGTAAGAGTCGATTGCAAGGAACTTCGGTTCCTTTGGATTTTAAGATGCGTGTCCTTGGCGTAAGGAAAAAGGTTTTGTTATTCCTGGTCACCTGTAGTTCAGCGTAGCATGTTTTGCCATGTTCCATCTTCACACTGACGGGGACACACTTGATAATATGTACCACTTCCCCGGCAACGACGGCCATGTATCCTGGTCCTTTCATAAGATCGAAAGCAAATTCGTCTGGAGCCTGTGTTGCAATGGAAAGGGAGTTTTTAATCGTTTGTCTCTCTAAATTACATTTCTGGAAAATAACATCTCTATATAGGAGTTTTATCTGCGCTCGTATATGTTTCTCAACATATACGAATTTAGAGTTTACGTAAGCAAAAATGTCAAGATTGGAAACAGATACTTTTTTTGCTATTGCAAAGCTTTCACCGTATGTCGTTTCGAAGATTAGCAGTTTAGGGTGCTCTGTTTTGATAAGGCTATAACCACAAGCTGTTTCTTTCCCTTTAGAGGCTAGTGCAAATGTAATATCCTGGGTTGAAAGAGAGTAAACTACTTGATTTTGAATATTGTCATTATCGACCATCTTATTCGCATAACCCTCGTATAATACGCTATACCTATTGAACTTACAATTATCGATTGGTATGGGATCCCAGAAGGTATATCCTCCTTCTGAGTCGATGCAGCTACCTTCGGAGAGGGAACATGCTGTACCGGAGCGCAAATGAATAGCGTTTGAATTCAATTTGATCCTACCTTCTTGTTCCGTTAGTGTTATTTTAACCGTTCCTTGAACTATTACAGATTCCCAAGTTCCGAATGGGTCACTATAAGCAGCTCCGTTACATCTTCCGTCTCCGTTAACATAACCGGCAAAAAGTACTGCGTGTCTAGCTGTATGATTTGCACGAAGTCCGTGTATTACATGGGAGTTGGTTATTTGAAAAATTCCTGTCCTATGCGCAATTTTACATGCTTCCCTACTTACTTCCTAATACATACTCGTTTTCGCCGTTTGCAACTATTGATACATGAGAGTGCATACCACAATAGTAAATAGTGCGGTGTACCTCTATTTTACATTGGATAACCTGTGCTTCGCTATATTCATTAATTTGCAATAGCTGGACATATTTTCTTGTAACATTAATTGCAGGTTCCTGGAGTTCGCATTCGCCGACTTCTCGTAAAGATAGCGTGGTGACATTCAATTGGCGGGATCCGCAATCATACCCTATAAATCCTATAACTTTTGATGGCACAAATGAAAGTAAAAGGAGTACTCGAAACATCTGTAATCAGAAATGAATGTTAATCTCAGGGTTTTTAAAATTTTTTTTATATGTTTCCCGAACTATAAACAGTATAAAGAGATGTTAAAGGACTATTTTGCTTTGGTTATTCATCGTCTGTATCTTTAGGTGCTTGCTTCTTTACTTTAGGTTCATGATTTATATGCGAAATTCTAAGTCTATTGGCATGAACAATTTTACTTCCTTTACTTGTTTGTATTTTAATATTGTTTTTGTTTAATATTTCAAGTATTTTGTGGGGCCCCGTGTAGTGGTGTCCGAACTTTCCGGGCTTCGGGCCTGATAGAAGAAATACATAATCTCCAGTGTGAAAGTTTTTAGGATTAATGGACCTATCATAATATTTCTTAGAGCGAAATTTGGATGAAACAAGGTTATCATACGCTAACTTCTGTATCCCATTTAGTCTTGTTACTAGATCTACCATATAACCTTTATACGTGGGCACAACATCCCCTTCTCTTAAAGGATCGCTAGACGGCAAGCGAGCTAAACGACCGAATATGACCTCATACGGAGTATGTTTAGTACTTTCGTGGGTACATGTATTGTAACTCAACATTGCTATGTCTAACCAGTCATCCCATTCATTGTCTTTATCGGTATACTGTTTAAGGAATTCGCTTAAGGTATGGTGAGAACGCTCGAGAGAACCGTTTGATTGGGGATGAAAGGCGGTAGTTTTTAGTTTTTTTATTCGAAACCTTTTCGCGACTCTGGTCATTAAATTGCTGAGGAAGTTCTGGCCTTGATCTGTCAATATAACTTTTGGTGCTCCAAAAACGCAAATAAATTTCTTTATGAAAGCGTCCGCAATAGTGGTTGATAAGGTATTTGATAGGGGTACCGCTAAACAGAATTTCGAAAGCTGGTCTTGGATAGTTAATATGTATTCGTTTCCGTTTTTTGTTGGTTTAAGGGGACCTACTATATCCATCGCAATTTTCTCTAAAGCTATCCCGGGTGTGTCGGTGATAATCATAGGCTGTTTGGTTTTTAGTCTAACAAGTTTTTTTAGTTGACATTCTAAGCATTGCTGAATTCTTCTGCGAACGTCTTCTTTAAGATTATCCCAATAATATTTTTGTTTAATTATATTATAAGTTTTAGAGACCCCCTAGTGACCGCCTACAGCAGATTTGTGAGATTCGTAAAAAATTTCTTAGCGTTTTCCTGATGGTACATATGTTAATGTTCCTGTGCATATCAATATCTTCATTTGAGTATTTGAAAATGCCAAATCGATAAGGTTAAGAACCTCAGACCAATTTAAGTTTTCAATGACCTTACTTTTTGCTATGCTCACCTCTTTTTGATTCAGTTTTAGTAACAGGTCTCGAAGGACTTTTAATGTTTCAAAAATATTTGCTTTAATATTACTCATTGACTCTGGAGTTTCTCCACGTATGCAGAGTGAGAATTGGTGTCTGTTATTTCCTTTTTTGGTTTCTTTTACTTCACCTACAGTCGTTGATTGGTTAGGGCTAATCTTGTTGAATTCTAATAATTTTCTTGCGCCTTCGTCGCAAGGAAGTCCGTTGTTTGTTATGAAATATGCTATATTATCGGTTCGATATTGGATTGCTTCCCTTGTTTCCACGATCTGTCGTCTGTAGCTTGTGTGTGATACGTTATCCGCTGATTCTAATGATGCAATCGATGTTGAAGGTACTGGTATAATGTGTGGCGTTATTGTTTGATTTTTATTTCTAGCGTCTTTTTGTTCTTTCGTGGATCTTTTTCGTGAATTTTGTTCAACTGGGTTTGAATTTACGGTGGATGGAAACATACGTGCTTCACCCTCTTCATCTCCGGATTCTGTATCGCTTTCGAAGTAATTTAGGTTTTTATTAATATTTCGTTTAGGGTAACGCTGTGATGGTTCTTCGGGTAATGGTTCACTTTGGTGATTATTTCCTTTAGTTTTTGGATCGGTAATTATTTCCTTAGCTCTTAAGTGGATGGGGTTTTTGTCAGTGAATAAATCGTTAACGGGTTTTTCTTTTTTCTTTTGAGCTCTGGTGATGGCGCAAACTGATATTGGTTCCGTTGGATTTCTTGATAGAGCATCAGCGTTTGAGTTTAGTTTTCCTGTCTTATAAACTATAGTATAATCGTACTCAGATAACTTAAATCTCCATTTCTGAATTCTAATGTTCAAATCTGCGGTTTTAAACCATACTAAAGGTTGATGGTCAGTTATTATGGTGAATTTCCTACCATAAACGTAAGATCTAAAGCTGTTGACACTATGTAGGACTGCAAGTGCTTCCTTTTCGTAGACCTCATACTTAAGTTCAGGTCCGCGTAAAACTCGAGAAGTATAGGCGATGGGGCGATCCTTCCCAATTTCACCTTGGGAGAGAACCCCACCTATTGCATATCCAGAGGCATCTGTAGTGACATTAAAGGGTTTAGTGAAGTCAGGAAATTGCAACAAAGGGGCGTTGCATAGGAAGGTCTTTAATGTATTAAATGAATCTTCAGCTTTTTCATTCCATTCAAATGGCATCTCTTTTTGTAGGAGTTTAGTAAGTGGTTTTGCAATTTGTGCAAAGTTTTTAATGAAACGACGATAGTATCCGGCCAGTCCGAGAAATTGTCTCACATTTTTTACATCTTTGGGCTGCGGAAAGTCTTTCACTGCCTCCACCTTTTTAGGATCTGGACTGAGTCCCTTTTCGCTTAACATATGTCCGAGATAATTAACCTTCCGACGTAGAAATTCGCACTTGTCGATTTGTAATTTTAATCCAGCTAATCGGAGTCTTTCTACTAATAACTTGAATTTATGCTCGTGTTCTTCTAAACTATTTGCGTAAATTACTATGTCATCCAGGTATACAAAAAGTATAACTCCCTGGAGTCCTCGCAAAAGATTATCCATAAGACGCTGAAACGTTCCAGGAGCGTTTTTCAATCCAAAAGGCATTCTGCAAAATTCATAGTGTCCGTATGGAGTGCTAAATGCAGTTTTGTGCGCATCACGGGGATCCATTCTTATTTGATGGAAACCTGAAGCTAAATCTAAAACTGTATAATATTTTGCGCTTCCTACTTGATCAAGGATTTCTGTTATATTAGGTAGGGGATATGCATCATTTATGGTTTTTCTCGTTTGAGAGCTCGGAAGTCTAAAACCATACGCCATCTGGGCCTTCCTTGTGAATCTGGCTTCTTCTTGACTATCCACACAGGGGTATTGTATTGAGAGTGAGAAGGTTTAATTATTCCTGCGTTTGAAAGTTCTTCTACCTGTCTGTTTATTTCGTCTTTACTTAGTTGGTTCATCATCGGTTGTTGGTATCCTATGCATAACCAGATCGGTTCCTGGCAGTTCATCTCCTGGCAAAAAGAAACGGTCCCTATTTTCCCTAGCTATTTTTAGAACGTGATTTTTTTCAATGTCATCTAAATGATCTGTGTGCAAAAGATCTTCCAAAGTGGTGGTTTCAACATTAAAAACTGAAATTGAATCGACCCTGGGTTCGTATTCTTGCAGGTCCTGTTTTGTCTCGTCTTCGTTGAAGAAATTTTGTATGTTGAGGTCGTCGAAGGTCGCGATTTGTGAGTGGTACCAATTGTATTTTTCTCCGATGCTGAAAGTATCCTCATATTCTTCGTTTAGGTTTACATCCTCGTCTTCTAAGAGACTTTCAGTTTCATCCATCACAGAGTTTGCTTCTACTTTAAGGGATGTAGTTGAAAAGCTACTGCTCATACCTTCACTACCAGTGGTGTTTTTAGTATAGTTTATATAATCCAACGTTGGCATTGGGATTTTTAATTGAACAGGATTCATAGTACTAATTTCACTATTGAGAGAAAACATAGCGACATGATCTTCTGTTTCTAATATATTTTTTTCAAAATCCAGAACAGATTGAGCCTGTTGGAGATACTCTGTCCCTAGAATTCCTGTGCCTGGTATGTTGACGTTATCTGGGATCACTTGAAAGGTGATCTCGATGTCAAAAAGTTTGATTTTAATATTACCTAATGATGGTATAAGTTCGGAGCCTAGTCCTTTTAGTAGTGCGCGTTCGCTCGTATCTATAAGACTTGCAGACGGTAAGGAGCATTTTTTAATTAAATTAGGCTCTGAACCAGTATCAACTAGAAAGAACTCTGATGCGTTTGTAAAAGGGTTAAAAATTTTAATGAAGGGTACATGCTTATATCCTCCTTCGATTCCTACGTTAGCTACCTGAGGATTTCCATTATGAGGTTCTAAATATTCTTGTTTAAATTCTAAGCTTATGTTATCTAGCTTAAATAGCCTATTCTTGAAGTCTATTTTCGATTTAGTTTCAACGAAGAATTCTGATCCGAGAATTCCATCATGTGTTATACGCAGTGAGTCTGGTACAACTAAAAATTCAACTATGAAATTTGCGATTTTAACTTGAATTGTTCCGACTGTTGCTAAAGGTGTTCCATCTATACCTTTGATTACCGACAACTTTGAGGTTTTAATTAACTTGTGGTTTGGAACTGCTCTCAGTTTTATAAGGTTAGCTTCTGAACCAGTGTCCAACATTAAAGCTATTGATGGTCTGTTCGGTGACAATTTAATCGTTATATAGGGGATTATTTTCATATAATTGTGTGATTTTACGGAAGCAATTCGCACAATAGGTCGTCTATTTCCGTTCTGTTTTGAGAGCGCGTTTGGGTTGTTAGAGTCTCCTTGTTCGCGCTCGTTACCTGGAGACTTTTCTCGTTTCCCAAATTTCTATTGCTATTGTATTGTCTTTTACGACACTCTGCAATAGTATGCCCTCCTATTTTTGCAATAGTGGCATAGCGGTATAGTAATTTGACCTGAAGTCGATTGACTCTGTTGTTGGATACGACAGGTTGCTGCTGTGTGTCCTATTTTGTGGCAAACTTGGCAGGATAGACGGGCCCGTGCTTCAAAGCGGAGATCTGGATTATTTAAATTATTTTGCCCATTTCTTTGGAAGCAAGTATCAGCCGAATGTCCAGATTTGTGGCAAATCTGACAGTTGGTTCTCGAGTAACATTTCAGGGCTGTGTGTCCTGTTCTGTTGCATATTTGACAGGTTACGTTTGCTTGTGTAACCTTAGGTCGCACGTAACATTGCTCCAGCGAATGTCCTGCTTTCTTACAATATCTGCAGACAATTTTCAGTTTTTCCTGACACCTACTTGCCTCATGTCCTTCTTCATGACAAATTTGGCAAGCATAGACTTCTCTTCTTCTGGGAATCCTGGATTCCTGTCCTAGTCTTGACATATTTCGCAATGCCTTTTGAGCTTCTAGCTGGCGCTCAATTTTAATCGCTTCTTTTATTATGTTTGAGATATCTGCCTCTTCTCCTAGTCTTTGTTCGATTTCAGGCAATAGGCCGCGTTTAAAACATTCAATGATATTATTTTCCGTACTAGTTTTAAAGGACTGGTTTACGTTTCCGTTTGCAATCTTATGGGCTTCGAGGATTCGACTACCTATTTCACGTATTCTATTAGCGAATGCTATTACGCTTTCATTTTCGCGTTGAAATTCCTGGCCTAACTCGCCTAAAAGTTGATTTACTGTTTTAGCTGGGGCATAAATTTCTTTTAAATAATCCTTTAATTGTTCTATATCAATAAATGATTTTCCGAGGATAGCTTGGCGGGCTTCTCCAAATATTTTAGAACGTATTAATTTAGTTAAGTTTGATTCAGCTTCTGGATCTAACATTTCTTTAGCTTCCGAACATCCTTCTAAAAATTGGCTTAAGGGTATATTCGAACCATTGTATTCAGGTACGACTTGTAACGCATCCTTTAAACTAACAGTCTGGTTACTGTTTAATCCGCTTTCCGACATTTTGGATGAATTACTTTGATTTCTGGTCGAATAGTTTTTCTGAATATTATCGGGTTTTTTGGAATTTGATTTATCCGAAACAAATTTTATAGTCTCGTTTAGATCTTCGGAGCTGGATCGACTCTCGTGAGGAGTACTTGTACCGGGCAAATTTCTAATTGGGGTTGATGGAAAGTCTTCGTCTCGAGGTATAGATTTGCTAGGGGTGAATGGATCAAAAGCTTCAATTTCGTTTTTTAGATAAGGATCGGATTGAGCCTGTTGACGCGTGATTCTTTGATTACTCATATATAACTCAATCTCGTAATGTTTCAATAATATTTACTTTAGTAAAATTAAAATTTCTAGTCTATTGTCTAGTCGCTATCTAGTTAGGGGAAAATAAAGTTTTATATTTTATTTGTTTCTTTAGAATATTTTTATCTATTTTTTTTTTTTTTATTTGTATTTATTTCTTTTTAATGAATTTAGTTATAATTTGGTGAACCTTAATTTAGTCCAAATTGATGGATTTGAATTGTTTGATTAAATCGTCAATAGCGTCTTGTTGGCAGGACTGAGTTTGTTGTAAGGTATCTACTATCTCTCTTAACGCCGTGTTTGAATCTGTTAAAGCACTAATCCACCGTGTCAAAAACTGTACTTTTTCCTCAGCCTTTTCTAAATTATGACGCAAAAGTATGCAATAGTTAGCTAATTCCTGACTATGATCTTCTAAATTTTCGATTTGTTCGCCTACTTCTAAAAACCTATCTTCTGAAAATCCAGGTGCAATTCTATTCACCCTGGGGATCATTCGAAAGAATTCTTCACAAAACCAAAAAAAAATTCGAGAAAGAGAATTGCATGCTTTTAAGTTGCTTTCATAAATCTGTTGGTTATTTTAATTTTAATCCTTGCATGAGATTTTCTACCTTTCTAATATTCGATTCCTGCTTGATGAATTTTTGTGTTACTTGTTTTGTTTTTTGTCTTAATTCAAAATCTACTTCACTATTATAACGAACAGCTTGATATAGGAGATTGATTTTTTGATCTAATTTCTTCTGACGTTTCTCTAGGATTGCACAATATTTCAAAATTCTTAAATTGCGGTCAGTTAAATTAAGTAAATTCTCGTTAATTTTTGCGAACCTTTGCTCACTTACGTCGAATAAAAGTGTTCTTAAGTCAGGAGTCATAAATTAGACTAAAAGGACAATGATCTAAAAATTAAAAGCTTACTTTATTAAAATTTTTTTCTACAAAAAAAATGTTGAAAAAGAACTAAATTAATTTTTATTACAATTTTAATGTTTATTTAACTAAATAATGATTAGGTTACAATAATTAATTAGAAAATATCATTCAGAGCTCTGTTTCTTGGGAATCTTGTAAGTCTTACGCCACTTTTTTAAACACCGCCTGCAATTTGCTCGTAGGAGGCCGTGTTTGCAGATATGAGGCCTTACGAGTTCAATTTTTTCGTCTAGGGTGAGACTCTTAAAATTATCCTGCGCGACGACCTGTGGTGTTGGTTCCGGATTTTTATGGATACTTCTTTTGAGCTTCCTGTACTCCTCCAGAGGCAACCAGGATTCCCCTTTCGCAGCTTTAGCCTTTGCTAATTTTTTATTATGGGACCTTCTTTGCCTTTGAGAGTATCGGTTTCGACGCGTGGACTTATATCCTGGGGCTCCGTTATTTTCCACTAAAAATACAAGAACCGAAATTGCACGTTTATAATCAAACTTTCATAAGAATCTTAACGTGAGAAGTAGAATTGTTTCATGTCAATATTTTCTATTTTATTCAATGACTTCATAAATTTGACATAATTTTTTAAATTTTCAAAATATTCTGCAAATCTGGTAGTTTGACTTATCAAGTAAAGGAATTATTATTTGTAAATTATATTAGTTTATTTTAATATTGATCTAAAACACGAGTATATCTAATTTAGACAAACAGATTTAAAACGATTTAAAAGATTCGCTACTTGGCAAAACTTTGTTTATTATTTTCTTTGTTTTGATATATTTAATAGATTTATAATTAATAGTATCTTATTTGATAAACTTTGATTCAGTAAAAAAAAATTTTAGTAATAAGTAATTAAGATTTCTTTTCAAAAATAATAAATTTCATATAATTTCCTTCCCTTTTCATTAGGATTTAATAGTTTCAAAATTAAAAATTTTTGATTCAATGGATTTTGATTCAAGTATTACTTTAGGAGGAATAATTTTTCAAATTAAAGTTTATCAGATTTAGTACGTTTATTTAAATAGTAAATACCAGATATAGAAGATATCAGATTCAATAGATTTCAGATAGTAAATTTAATATAATTATATTTTTAGATATAGATTTTTGATATATTAAAATTTAAGATTTAAGAATTTCAGATTTAGCGATTTTTAGACTTAGAAAAATCTGATTTTGTTATCTCTTTTCTGATTTGGAAAATTTTCAGACATAAAAAACTTTTTAGATATTTAGATTTCAATTATGTCAATTTTATATCTGATAACTCCCAGATCTAGAAGGATTTTATTTAATTATGTTTGGGACTTGGTAGATTTCAGATTTATGAATTTCAAATTGTAATTTTCGAATTCAGTAGAAATTGATTATT
Source organism: Diplolepis rosae (assembly GCA_030998225.1). Taxonomy (NCBI): domain Eukaryota; kingdom Metazoa; phylum Arthropoda; class Insecta; order Hymenoptera; family Diplolepididae; genus Diplolepis; species Diplolepis rosae. The sequence continues at coordinate 2,978 of JAPYXD010000754.1, read as the reverse complement.
TTATATTTTCAAACAGAATTTTGGGTATGGTAAATTGCAGGTATTATAATTTTCAGATTTTGAAGACTTCGAATATAGTATTTTTCAGTTATTTTTAATTTGAGATATGGGAGAATTTGATTTAATTCTTCTTTTTTTTTTTTTTTTAAATTTAGTCGAATTCAGATATAGGAACTTTTTTAGGCATTTAAATTTTCAGATTTAGGAGATTTTGAATATAGTATTTTTCAAATTTAGAAACTTTGCAGATATTTTAATAAGAATTTTAGATTTATAAGGACTTGATTTGATTAATTTTTTTTGATTTAGTAGATTTCAAATAAAAAAAACTTTTAGATTTCTTAATTTCAGGTATAGAATTTCCGAATTTAGTAATTTTCAGATAAAGTAGATTTCAAATTTAGTGGATAAATCCGATTTAGTAATTTTAAGATTTATAAGATTTCGATTTGGTAAATTCAAGATTAGTAATTTGTAGATTTAGAAGATTTCAGATTTAGTAGATTTTTAAATTTAGTAAATTTGTTTGATTATTTTTCAAATACAGTAGGCTTTAGACATCCCTCATATAGTTTTGTTTAAATTTTCCCTTTCAAATTGAATAGTTTTTGAATTCAAAAATTTTAGATTTCGTGGGATTTGATTTAATTATTTTCTTCACATAAAATAGATTATAATTTTTCATAGATTTAGTGATTCTTAGTATTTTCTTTCATAGTATTTATTTTTATCGATTCAGTAGAATTTGTTTTATTTCTTTTACAAATATAGTAAATTCAATGATTTTTTGAGATTTAGAATTTTATAATTTTTCATAGATTTCGTAGATTCATGGGATTTTTTTTCATAGATTTAGAATTTCTTGATTTTTGAAGGACTTAGTGAAATTTAGTTTCTTTTCTTGACATAGTAAATTCAATTGATTTATTTTTGATTTAGAATTTTATAATTGTTCATAGATTTGTTAGAATTTCATTTAGTTTCCTTTAAACATATAGTAAAGTTAATAGATTTTTAGATTTAGAGCTTTATAATTTCGTAGGTTATTAAATTTTTGAATTATTTTACTTTAAAGATTTAATTTCATGATTTTTCATAAATTTAGTAGAATTTATTTCATTTTAGGTTTAAAATTCTTTTTGAATTAATAAAATGCTTAGCTACTTAGACGTTGTGAAATCGACAGCTTATCAGAAAATTTTGTTTGTCATATTTTTATGTATTTTGAACGAGAGAATCACGCTCACTCTCGGACTTCGCAATTAGTGTGGAAAGAGAAAAATATTAGTTTACTTTATATTTTCAAAGGTAAAAAAAAAAAAAAAGGTATCGAACGCAAAATTTAAAGAGCTTTTCTAAAGTATCCCTCCGGGGCCTCCAAAAATTTTTATGTGACGTCCTAGGGACATCACACAAATATTTAAAATAAATATTTTAAGCCTGAGCTTTCGCTCAATAGCTTGGGACCCTTTAGAAAAAGCTCCTTAACCTAGGGGAAATTATTTGTGAATTGTAAGGAATGGTTTTCCTAGTACTCCAACCAAGCTGGAGCTTAAAAGAAAAACCAGGAAGGTTTTTAGGAAGGAAAGGAGCAATCCGGTCCTCGTACAGGACTATGGACTCTCCTTGGAGGAAACAAAAACTATCGTTCGAGAAAAAAAATAGGCTAAATATAATTTTAACAATCAGAAGAAGGAAAGGTAGAGACAGCAACAATGTTTCGGCACTTACTTTTCTTTATTTTAAAGAAATATAATCCTTGATGAGAAGAATCCTCAGAAGCCTCAATTGAAGGTGGGCCGAAGTAAGGGCTGCAACTTGTGAAACCGGAACTGGTCGTACCGAAAGTTTCTTGAAAATAAAAATCAACCGCGAGGAATAAAAACTGATGAAGACTTGAAATTTTGACCTTGTGAAAATAACCGTACAACCGAACAAAATAATTTGAAAGAAGAAAGTTAAAAGCTTTTTGATTCAAAACTGTCTGACTGGAAGTCAGAGGAATGACTGACTAACTGAGAAATTTTTTGATTCTTTTAAAAAATTAATCCACGCCCTAATCTCCCTACTTTTCCATTTCCCAGCCCCTTGAAGGTGGTTAATTTCTATTGAGATTGGTTTAGAAAAATTTCTGAGTCTCTTATTCGGTTTTTTAAGAAACTCCTTATGGAAATTAGCCGCCCACGTACTCATGTGGTTGGTAAGTCCCATAAGTGCTTAAGTGCGGGGGAGTGCTCATCTTTAAGTAGTTTTGGCTCCCCTCAAAAGATGGCTCTTCAAGTACCTTTCCCATCTCCAACCGAGGCTTCTGATTCCTGTTTTTTAACAATAATTTCTAATACATATCATTTTGTTACTTAGACTTACATTGGGTAATTGTTTAAAGATAAACTCTAAATATTTTGTATAAGAAGTTAAATCAAATTTTACAATAATTTTCGTGTGTATAGCAACATCCTTTAGTTTAAATGTTTATATTAAAGAAATAAGTAATAATAAGAGGAGGTTATAGCATATAAACTTAGGCTTTGCGCATAAGATGATCAGTTAAGAAGGTTTACGGGCATTAAAAATTAAAATGGAATAATTTTATAACATAATATTTAATTAGGTCTTCGAGAGTAATCTTTCTTCTTTTAAAAAAAAATAACTTTCCCACGCGAGAAACATCTGTTTAATCTAGTTAAAGTTTGCTGTACGACAATTGGTCACTGGGAAAGATTATATTAGAAGGGTTGAAGAAATCTGGAAATCTGTTCTTCTTTCATTTTTATTACTTTTTTCCATTAAGTTCTTCAATTCTTCTGAATTTGTAAATATTCTATATGCCGTCTGTCGCGGAAGAAAGCTATTGCCTTAAGAGGGACTGATATGGCGTCAAAGTGGGGCCATGTGTACGGCGCGCGGCAAACGTTTTTTAAACTCAAAGAAAATCAAAGGGTAAAAAAACAGCTGGTGTTAGAAAGGGTGGACGTGAC